>OY747098.1:31387993-32618918 GCA_963556455.1 Epiblema foenella | reverse complement strand
CTAACCTAACTAACCTAACCTAACCTAACCTAACCTAACTAACTAACCTAACCTAACCTAACCTAACTAACTAACTAACCTAACCTAACCTAACCTAACTAACCTAACCTAACCTAACCTAACCTAACCTAACCTAACCTAACCTAACCTAACCTAACCTAACCTAACCTAACCTAACCTAACCTAACCTAACCTTAACCTAACCTAACCTAACCTAACCTAACCTAAACCTAACCTAACTAACCTAACCTAACCTAACCTAACCTAACCTAACCTAACCTAACCTAACCTAACCTAACTAACCTAACCTAACCTAACCTAACCTAACCTAACTAACCTAACCTAACCTAACTAACCTAACCTAACCTAACCTAACCTTAACCTAACCTAACCTAACCTAACCTAACCTAACCTAACTAACCTAACCTAACCTAACCTAACCTAACCTAACCTAACCTAACCTAACCTAACCTAACCTAACCTAACCTAACCTAACTAACCTAACCTAACCTAACCTAACCTAACCTAACCTAACCTAACTAACCTAACCTAACCTAACCTAACCTAACCTAACCTAACCTAACCTAACCTAACCTAACCTAACCTAACCTAACCTAACCTAACCTAACCTAACCTAACCTAACCTAACCTAACCTAACCTAACCTAACCTAACCTAACCTAACCTAACCTAACCTAACCTAACCTAACCTAACCTAACCTAACCTAACCTAACCTAACCTAACCTAACCTAACCTAACCTAACCTAACCTAACCTAACCTAACCTAACCTAACCTAACCTAACCTAACCTAACCTAACCTAACCTAACCTAACCTAACCTAACCTAACCTAACCTAACCTAACCTAACCTAACCTAACTAACCTAACCTAACCTAACCTAACCTAACCTAACCTAACCTAACCTAACCTAACCTAACCTAACCTAACCTAACCTAACCTAACCTAACCTAACCTAACCTAACCTAACCTAACCTAACCTAACCTAACCTAACCTAACTAACCTAACCTAACCTAACCTAACCTAACCTAACCTAACCTAACCTAACCTAACCTAACCTAACCTAACCTAACCTAACCTAACCTAACCTAACCTAACCTAACCTAACCTAACCTAACCTAACCTAACCTAACCTAACCTAACCTAACCTAACCTAACTAACCTAACCTAACCTAACCTAACCTAACCTACCTAACCTAACCTAACCTACCTAACCTAACCTAACCTAACCTAACCTAACCTAACCTAACCTAACCTAACCTAACCTACCTAACCTAACCTAACCTAACCTAACCTAACCTAACCTAACCTAACCTAACCTAACCTAACCTAACCTAACCTAACCTAACCTACCTAACCTAACCTAACCTAACCTAACCTAACCTAACCTAACCTAACCTAACCTAACCTAACCTAACCTAACCTAACCTAACCTAACCTAACCTAACCTAACCTAACTAACCTAACCTAACCTAACCTAACCTAACCTAACCTAACCTAACCTAACCTAACCTAACCTAACCTAACCTAACCTAACCTAACCTAACCTAACCTAACCTAACCTAACCTAACCTAACCTAACCTAACCTAACCTAACCTAACTAACCTAACCTAACCTAACCTAACCTAACCTAACCTAACCTAACCTAACCTAACCTAACCTAACCTAACCTAACCTAACCTAACCTAACCTAACCTAACCTAACCTAACCTAACCTAACCTAACCTAACCTAACCTAACCTAACCTAACCTAACCTAACCTAACCTAACCTAACCTAACCTAACCTAACTAACCTAACCTAACCTAACCTAACCTAACCTAACCTAACCTAACCTAACCTAACCTAACCTAACCTAACCTAACCTAACCTAACCTAACCTAACCTAACCTAACCTAACCTAACCTAACCTAACCTAACCTAACCTAACCTAACCTAACCTAACCTAACCTAACCTAACCTAACCTAACCTAACCTAACCTAACCTAACCTAACCTAACCTAACCTAACCTAACCTAACCTAACCTAACCTAACTAACCTAACCTAACCTAACCTAACCTAACCTAACCTAACCTAACCTAACCTAACCTAACCTAACCTAACCTAACCTAACCTAACCTAACCTAACCTAACCTAACCTAACCTAACCTAACCTAACCTAACCTAACCTAACCTAACCTAACCTAACCTAACCTAACCTAACCTAACCTAACCTAACCTAACTAACCTAACCTAACCTAACCTAACCTAACCTAACCTAACCTAACCTAACCTAACCTAACCTAACCTAACTAACCTAACCTAACCTAACCTAACCTAACCTAACCTAACCTAACCTAACCTAACCTAACTAACCTAACCTAACCTAACCTAACCTAACCTAACCTAACCTAACCTAACCTAACCTAACTAACCTAAACCTAACCTAACCTAACCTAACTAACCTAACCTAACCTAACCTAACCTAACCTAACCTAACCTAACCTAACCTAACCTAACTACCTAACCTAACCTAACCTAACCTAACCTAACCTAACCTAACCTAACCTAACCTAACCTAACCTAACCTAACCTAACCTAACCTAACCTAACCTAACCTAACCTAACCTAACCTAACCTAACCTAACCTAACTAACCTAACCTAACCTAACCTAACCTAACCTAACCTAACCTAACCTAACCTAACCTAACCTAACCTAACCTAACCTAACCTAACCTAACCTAACCTAACCTAACCTAACCTAACCTAACCTAACCTAACCTAACCTAACCTAACCTAACCTAACCTAACCTAACCTAACCTAACCTAACCTAACCTAACCTAACCTAACCTAACCTAACCTAACCTAACCTAACCTAACCTAACCTAACCTAACCTAACCTAACCTAACCTAACCTAACCTAACCTAACCTAACCTAACCTAACCTAACCTAACCTAACCTAACCTAACCTAACCTAACCTAACCTAACCTAACCTAACCTAACCTAACCTAACCTAACCTAACCTAACCTAACCTAACCTAACCTAACCTAACCTAACCTAACCTAACCTAACCTAACCTAACCTAACCTAACCTAACCTAACCTAACCTAACCTAACCTAACCTAACCTAACCTAACCTAACCTAACCTAACCTAACCTAACCTAACCTAACCTAACCTAACCTAACCTAACCTAACCTAACCTAACCTAACCTAACCTAACCTAACCTAACCTAACCTAACCTAACCTAACCTAACCTAACCTAACCTAACCTAACCTAACCTAACCTAACCTAACCTAACCTAACCTAACCTAACCTAACCTAACCTAACCTAACCTAACCTAACCTAACCTAACCTAACCTAACCTAACCTAACCTAACCTAACCTAACCTAACCTAACCTAACCTAACCTAACCTAACCTAACCTAACCTAACCTAACCTAACCTAACCTAACCTAACCTAACCTAACCTAACCTAACCTAACCTAACCTAACCTAACCTAACCTAACCTAACCTAACCTAACCTAACCTAACCTAACCTAACCTAACCTAACCTAACCTAACCTAACCTAACCTAACCTAACCTAACCTAACCTAACCTAACCTAACCTAACCTAACCTAACCTAACCTAACCTAACCTAACCTAACCTAACCTAACCTAACCTAACCTAACCTAACCTAACCTAACCTAACCTAACCTAACCTAACCTAACCTAACCTAACCTAACCTAACCTAACCTAACCTAACCTAACCTAACCTAACCTAACCTAACCTAACCTAACCTAACCTAACCTAACCTAACCTAACCTAACCTAACCTAACCTAACCTAACCTAACCTAACCTAACCTAACCTAACCTAACCTAACCTAACCTAACCTAACCTAACCTAACCTAACCTAACCTAACCTAACCTAACCTAACCTAACCTAACCTAACCTAACCTAACCTAACCTAACCTAACCTAACCTAACCTAACCTAACCTAACCTAACCTAACCTAACCTAACCTAACCTAACCTAACCTAACCTAACCTAACCTAACCTAACCTAACCTAACCTAACCTAACCTAACCTAACCTAACCTAACCTAACCTAACCTAACCTAACCTAACCTAACCTAACCTAACCTAACCTAACCTAACCTAACCTAACCTAACCTAACCTAACCTAACCTAACCTAACCTAACCTAACCTAACCTAACCTAACCTAACCTAACCTAACTTTTTTTTTTTTTTTTTTTTTTTGTCGCAGGGAAAATGCATTTATGCATCCCCCCGGGGCTGGGGAGGCCAATTGGGGGGAACCTAACCTAACCTAACCTAACCTAACCTAACCTAACCTAACCTAACCTAACCTAACCTAACCTAACCTAACCTAACCTAACCTAACCTAACCTAACCTAACCTAACTAACCTAACCTAACCTAACCTAACCTAACCTAACCTAACCTAACCTAACCTAACCTAACCTAACCTAACCTAACCTAACCTAACCTAACCTAACCTAACCTAACCTAACCTAACCTAACCTAACCTAACCTAACCTAACCTAACCTAACCTAACCTAACCTAACCTAACCTAACCTAACCTAACCTAACCTAACCTAACCTAACCTAACCTAACCTAACCTAACCTAACCTAACCTAACCTAACCTAACCTAACCTAACCTAACCTAACCTAACCTAACCTAACCTAACCTAACCTAACCTAACCTAACCTAACCTAACCTAACCTAACCTAACCTAACCTAACCTAACCTAACCTAACCTAACCTAACCTAACCTAACCTAACCTAACCTAACCTAACCTAACCTAACCTAACCTAACCTAACCTAACCTAACCTAACCTAACCTAACCTAACCTAACCTAACCTAACCTAACCTAACCTAACCTAACCTAACCTAACCTAACCTAACCTAACCTAACCTAACCTAACCTAACCTAACCTAACCTAACCTAACCTAACCTAACCTAACCTAACCTAACCTAACCTAACCTAACCTAACCTAACCTAACCTAACCTAACCTAACCTAACCTAACCTAACCTAACCTAACCTAACCTAACCTAACCTAACCTAACCTAACCTAACCTAACCTAACCTAACCTAACCTAACCTAACCTAACCTAACCTAACCTAACCTAACCTAACCTAACCTAACCTAACCTAACCTAACCTAACCTAACCTAACCTAACCTAACCTAACCTAACCTAACCTAACCTAACCTAACCTAACCTAACCTAACCTAACCTAACCTAACCTAACCTAACCTAACCTAACCTAACCTAACCTAACCTAACCTAACCTAACCTAACCTAACCTAACCTAACCTAACCTAACCTAACCTAACCTAACCTAACCTAACCTAACCTAACCTAACCTAACCTAACCTAACCTAACCTAACCTAACCTAACCTAACCTAACCTAACCTAACCTAACCTAACCTAACCTAACCTAACCTAACCTAACCTAACCTAACCTAACCTAACCTAACCTAACCTAACCTAACCTAACCTAACCTAACCTAACCTAACCTAACCTAACCTAACCTAACCTAACCTAACCTAACCTAACCTAACCTAACCTAACCTAACCTAACCTAACCTAACCTAACCTAACCTAACCTAACCTAACCTAACCTAACCTAACCTAACCTAACCTAACCTAACCTAACCTAACCTAACCTAACCTAACCTAACCTAACCTAACCTAACCTAACCTAACCTAACCTAACCTAACCTAACCTAACCTAACCTAACCTAACCTAACCTAACCTAACCTAACCTAACCTAACCTAACCTAACCTAACCTAACCTAACCTAACCTAACCTAACCTAACCTAACCTAACCTAACCTAACCTAACCTAACCTAACCTAACCTAACCTAACCTAACCTAACCTAACCTAACCTAACCTAACCTAACCTAACCTAACCTAACCTAACCTAACCTAACCTAACCTAACCTAACCTAACCTAACCTAACCTAACCTAACCTAACCTAACCTAACCTAACCTAACCTAACCTAACCTAACCTAACCTAACCTAACCTAACCTAACCTAACCTAACCTAACCTAACCTAACCTAACCTAACCTAACCTAACCTAACCTAACCTAACCTAACCTAACCTAACCTAACCTAACCTAACCTAACCTAACCTAACCTAACCTAACCTAACCTAACCTAACCTAACCTAACCTAACCTAACCTAACCTAACCTAACCTAACCTAACCTAACCTAACCTAACCTAACCTAACCTAACCTAACCTAACCTAACCTAACCTAACCTAACCTAACCTAACCTAACCTAACCTAACCTAACCTAACCTAACCTAACCTAACCTAACCTAACCTAACCTAACCTAACCTAACCTAACCTAACCTAACCTAACCTAACCTAACCTAACCTAACCTAACCTAACCTAACCTAACCTAACCTAACCTAACCTAACCTAACCTAACCTAACCTAACCTAACCTAACCTAACCTAACCTAACCTAACCTAACCTAACCTAACCTAACCTAACCTAACCTAACCTAACCTAACCTAACCTAACCTAACCTAACCTAACCTAACCTAACCTAACCTAACCTAACCTAACCTAACCTAACCTAACCTAACCTAACCTAACCTAACCTAACCTAACCTAACCTAACCTAACCTAACCTAACCTAACCTAACCTAACCTAACCTAACCTAACCTAACCTAACCTAACCTAACCTAACCTAACCTAACCTAACCTAACCTAACCTAACCTAACCTAACCTAACCTAACCTAACCTAACCTAACCTAACCTAACCTAACCTAACCTAACCTAACCTAACCTAACCTAACCTAACCTAACCTAACCTAACCTAACCTAACCTAACCTAACCTAACCTAACCTAACCTAACCTAACCTAACCTAACCTAACCTAACCTAACCTAACCTAACCTAACCTAACCTAACCTAACCTAACCTAACCTAACCTAACCTAACCTAACCTAACCTAACCTAACCTAACCTAACCTAACCTAACCTAACCTAACCTAACCTAACCTAACCTAACCTAACCTAACCTAACCTAACCTAACCTAACCTAACCTAACCTAACCTAACCTAACCTAACCTAACCTAACCTAACCTAACCTAACCTAACCTAACCTAACCTAACCTAACCTAACCTAACCTAACCTAACCTAACCTAACCTAACCTAACCTAACCTAACCTAACCTAACCTAACCTAACCTAACCTAACCTAACCTAACCTAACCTAACCTAACCTAACCTAACCTAACCTAACCTAACCTAACCTAACCTAACCTAACCTAACCTAACCTAACCTAACCTAACCTAACCTAACCTAACCTAACCTAACCTAACCTAACCTAACCTAACCTAACCTAACCTAACCTAACCTAACCTAACCTAACCTAACCTAACCTAACCTAACCTAACCTAACCTAACCTAACCTAACCTAACCTAACCTAACCTAACCTAACCTAACCTAACCTAACCTAACCTAACCTAACCTAACCTAACCTAACCTAACCTAACCTAACCTAACCTAACCTAACCTAACCTAACCTAACCTAACCTAACCTAACCTAACCTAACCTAACCTAACCTAACCTAACCTAACCTAACCTAACCTAACCTAACCTAACCTAACCTAACCTAACCTAACCTAACCTAACCTAACCTAACCTAACCTAACCTAACCTAACCTAACCTAACCTAACCTAACCTAACCTAACCTAACCTAACCTAACCTAACCTAACCTAACCTAACCTAACCTAACCTAACCTAACCTAACCTAACCTAACCTAACCTAACCTAACCTAACCTAACCTAACCTAACCTAACCTAACCTAACCTAACCTAACCTAACCTAACCTAACCTAACCTAACCTAACCTAACCTAACCTAACCTAACCTAACCTAACCTAACCTAACCTAACCTAACCTAACCTAACCTAACCTAACCTAACCTAACCTAACCTAACCTAACCTAACCTAACCTAACCTAACCTAACCTAACCTAACCTAACCTAACCTAACCTAACCTAACCTAACCTAACCTAACCTAACCTAACCTAACCTAACCTAACCTAACCTAACCTAACCTAACCTAACCTAACCTAACCTAACCTAACCTAACCTAACCTAACCTAACCTAACCTAACCTAACCTAACCTAACCTAACCTAACCTAACCTAACCTAACCTAACCTAACCTAACCTAACCTAACCTAACCTAACCTAACCTAACCTAACCTAACCTAACCTAACCTAACCTAACCTAACCTAACCTAACCTAACCTAACCTAACCTAACCTAACCTAACCTAACCTAACCTAACCTAACCTAACCTAACCTAACCTAACCTAACCTAACCTAACCTAACCTAACCTAACCTAACCTAACCTAACCTAACCTAACCTAACCTAACCTAACCTAACCTAACCTAACCTAACCTAACCTAACCTAACCTAACCTAACCTAACCTAACCTAACCTAACCTAACCTAACCTAACCTAACCTAACCTAACCTAACCTAACCTAACCTAACCTAACCTAACCTAACCTAACCTAACCTAACCTAACCTAACCTAACCTAACCTAACCTAACCTAACCTAACCTAACCTAACCTAACCTAACCTAACCTAACCTAACCTAACCTAACCTAACCTAACCTAACCTAACCTAACCTAACCTAACCTAACCTAACCTAACCTAACCTAACCTAACCTAACCTAACCTAACCTAACCTAACCTAACCTAACCTAACCTAACCTAACCTAACCTAACCTAACCTAACCTAACCTAACCTAACCTAACCTAACCTAACCTAACCTAACCTAACCTAACCTAACCTAACCTAACCTAACCTAACCTAACCTAACCTAACCTAACCTAACCTAACCTAACCTAACCTAACCTAACCTAACCTAACCTAACCTAACCTAACCTAACCTAACCTAACCTAACCTAACCTAACCTAACCTAACCTAACCTAACCTAACCTAACCTAACCTAACCTAACCTAACCTAACCTAACCTAACCTAACCTAACCTAACCTAACCTAACCTAACCTAACCTAACCTAACCTAACCTAACCTAACCTAACCTAACCTAACCTAACCTAACCTAACCTAACCTAACCTAACCTAACCTAACCTAACCTAACCTAACCTAACCTAACCTAACCTAACCTAACCTAACCTAACCTAACCTAACCTAACCTAACCTAACCTAACCTAACCTAACCTAACCTAACCTAACCTAACCTAACCTAACCTAACCTAACCTAACCTAACCTAACCTAACCTAACCTAACCTAACCTAACCTAACCTAACCTAACCTAACCTAACCTAACCTAACCTAACCTAACCTAACCTAACCTAACCTAACCTAACCTAACCTAACCTAACCTAACCTAACCTAACCTAACCTAACCTAACCTAACCTAACCTAACCTAACCTAACCTAACCTAACCTAACCTAACCTAACCTAACCTAACCTAACCTAACCTAACCTAACCTAACCTAACCTAACCTAACCTAACCTAACCTAACCTAACCTAACCTAACCTAACCTAACCTAACCTAACCTAACCTAACCTAACCTAACCTAACCTAACCTAACCTAACCTAACCTAACCTAACCTAACCTAACCTAACCTAACCTAACCTAACCTAACCTAACCTAACCTAACCTAACCTAACCTAACCTAACCTAACCTAACCTAACCTAACCTAACCTAACCTAACCTAACCTAACCTAACCTAACCTAACCTAACCTAACCTAACCTAACCTAACCTAACCTAACCTAACCTAACCTAACCTAACCTAACCTAACCTAACCTAACCTAACCTAACCTAACCTAACCTAACCTAACCTAACCTAACCTAACCTAACCTAACCTAACCTAACCTAACCTAACCTAACCTAACCTAACCTAACCTAACCTAACCTAACCTAACCTAACCTAACCTAACCTAACCTAACCTAACCTAACCTAACCTAACCTAACCTAACCTAACCTAACCTAACCTAACCTAACCTAACCTAACCTAACCTAACCTAACCTAACCTAACCTAACCTAACCTAACCTAACCTAACCTAACCTAACCTAACCTAACCTAACCTAACCTAACCTAACCTAACCTAACCTAACCTAACCTAACCTAACCTAACCTAACCTAACCTAACCTAACCTAACCTAACCTAACCTAACCTAACCTAACCTAACCTAACCTAACCTAACCTAACCTAACCTAACCTAACCTAACCTAACCTAACCTAACCTAACCTAACCTAACCTAACCTAACCTAACCTAACCTAACCTAACCTAACCTAACCTAACCTAACCTAACCTAACCTAACCTAACCTAACCTAACCTAACCTAACCTAACCTAACCTAACCTAACCTAACCTAACCTAACCTAACCTAACCTAACCTAACCTAACCTAACCTAACCTAACCTAACCTAACCTAACCTAACCTAACCTAACCTAACCTAACCTAACCTAACCTAACCTAACCTAACCTAACCTAACCTAACCTAACCTAACCTAACCTAACCTAACCTAACCTAACCTAACCTAACCTAACCTAACCTAACCTAACCTAACCTAACCTAACCTAACCTAACCTAACCTAACCTAACCTAACCTAACCTAACCTAACCTAACCTAACCTAACCTAACCTAACCTAACCTAACCTAACCTAACCTAACCTAACCTAACCTAACCTAACCTAACCTAACCTAACCTAACCTAACCTAACCTAACCTAACCTAACCTAACCTAACCTAACCTAACCTAACCTAACCTAACCTAACCTAACCTAACCTAACCTAACCTAACCTAACCTAACCTAACCTAACCTAACCTAACCTAACCTAACCTAACCTAACCTAACCTAACCTAACCTAACCTAACCTAACCTAACCTAACCTAACCTAACCTAACCTAACCTAACCTAACCTAACCTAACCTAACCTAACCTAACCTAACCTAACCTAACCTAACCTAACCTAACCTAACCTAACCTAACCTAACCTAACCTAACCTAACCTAACCTAACCTAACCTAACCTAACCTAACCTAACCTAACCTAACCTAACCTAACCTAACCTAACCTAACCTAACCTAACCTAACCTAACCTAACCTAACCTAACCTAACCTAACCTAACCTAACCTAACCTAACCTAACCTAACCTAACCTAACCTAACCTAACCTAACCTAACCTAACCTAACCTAACCTAACCTAACCTAACCTAACCTAACCTAACCTAACCTAACCTAACCTAACCTAACCTAACCTAACCTAACCTAACCTAACCTAACCTAACCTAACCTAACCTAACCTAACCTAACCTAACCTAACCTAACCTAACCTAACCTAACCTAACCTAACCTAACCTAACCTAACCTAACCTAACCTAACCTAACCTAACCTAACCTAACCTAACCTAACCTAACCTAACCTAACCTAACCTAACCTAACCTAACCTAACCTAACCTAACCTAACCTAACCTAACCTAACCTAACCTAACCTAACCTAACCTAACCTAACCTAACCTAACCTAACCTAACCTAACCTAACCTAACCTAACCTAACCTAACCTAACCTAACCTAACCTAACCTAACCTAACCTAACCTAACCTAACCTAACCTAACCTAACCTAACCTAACCTAACCTAACCTAACCTAACCTAACCTAACCTAACCTAACCTAACCTAACCTAACCTAACCTAACCTAACCTAACCTAACCTAACCTAACCTAACCTAACCTAACCTAACCTAACCTAACCTAACCTAACCTAACCTAACCTAACCTAACCTAACCTAACCTAACCTAACCTAACCTAACCTAACCTAACCTAACCTAACCTAACCTAACCTAACCTAACCTAACCTAACCTAACCTAACCTAACCTAACCTAACCTAACCTAACCTAACCTAACCTAACCTAACCTAACCTAACCTAACCTAACCTAACCTAACCTAACCTAACCTAACCTAACCTAACCTAACCTAACCTAACCTAACCTAACCTAACCTAACCTAACCTAACCTAACCTAACCTAACCTAACCTAACCTAACCTAACCTAACCTAACCTAACCTAACCTAACCTAACCTAACCTAACCTAACCTAACCTAACCTAACCTAACCTAACCTAACCTAACCTAACCTAACCTAACCTAACCTAACCTAACCTAACCTAACCTAACCTAACCTAACCTAACCTAACCTAACCTAACCTAACCTAACCTAACCTAACCTAACCTAACCTAACCTAACCTAACCTAACCTAACCTAACCTAACCTAACCTAACCTAACCTAACCTAACCTAACCTAACCTAACCTAACCTAACCTAACCTAACCTAACCTAACCTAACCTAACCTAACCTAACCTAACCTAACCTAACCTAACCTAACCTAACCTAACCTAACCTAACCTAACCTAACCTAACCTAACCTAACCTAACCTAACCTAACCTAACCTAACCTAACCTAACCTAACCTAACCTAACCTAACCTAACCTAACCTAACCTAACCTAACCTAACCTAACCTAACCTAACCTAACCTAACCTAACCTAACCTAACCTAACCTAACCTAACCTAACCTAACCTAACCTAACCTAACCTAACCTAACCTAACCTAACCTAACCTAACCTAACCTAACCTAACCTAACCTAACCTAACCTAACCTAACCTAACCTAACCTAACCTAACCTAACCTAACCTAACCTAACCTAACCTAACCTAACCTAACCTAACCTAACCTAACCTAACCTAACCTAACCTAACCTAACCTAACCTAACCTAACCTAACCTAACCTAACCTAACCTAACCTAACCTAACCTAACCTAACCTAACCTAACCTAACCTAACCTAACCTAACCTAACCTAACCTAACCTAACCTAACCTAACCTAACCTAACCTAACCTAACCTAACCTAACCTAACCTAACCTAACCTAACCTAACCTAACCTAACCTAACCTAACCTAACCTAACCTAACCTAACCTAACCTAACCTAACCTAACCTAACCTAACCTAACCTAACCTAACCTAACCTAACCTAACCTAACCTAACCTAACCTAACCTAACCTAACCTAACCTAACCTAACCTAACCTAACCTAACCTAACCTAACCTAACCTAACCTAACCTAACCTAACCTAACCTAACCTAACCTAACCTAACCTAACCTAACCTAACCTAACCTAACCTAACCTAACCTAACCTAACCTAACCTAACCTAACCTAACCTAACCTAACCTAACCTAACCTAACCTAACCTAACCTAACCTAACCTAACCTAACCTAACCTAACCTAACCTAACCTAACCTAACCTAACCTAACCTAACCTAACCTAACCTAACCTAACCTAACCTAACCTAACCTAACCTAACCTAACCTAACCTAACCTAACCTAACCTAACCTAACCTAACCTAACCTAACCTAACCTAACCTAACCTAACCTAACCTAACCTAACCTAACCTAACCTAACCTAACCTAACCTAACCTAACCTAACCTAACCTAACCTAACCTAACCTAACCTAACCTAACCTAACCTAACCTAACCTAACCTAACCTAACCTAACCTAACCTAACCTAACCTAACCTAACCTAACCTAACCTAACCTAACCTAACCTAACCTAACCTAACCTAACCTAACCTAACCTAACCTAACCTAACCTAACCTAACCTAACCTAACCTAACCTAACCTAACCTAACCTAACCTAACCTAACCTAACCTAACCTAACCTAACCTAACCTAACCTAACCTAACCTAACCTAACCTAACCTAACCTAACCTAACCTAACCTAACCTAACCTAACCTAACCTAACCTAACCTAACCTAACCTAACCTAACCTAACCTAACCTAACCTAACCTAACCTAACCTAACCTAACCTAACCTAACCTAACCTAACCTAACCTAACCTAACCTAACCTAACCTAACCTAACCTAACCTAACCTAACCTAACCTAACCTAACCTAACCTAACCTAACCTAACCTAACCTAACCTAACCTAACCTAACCTAACCTAACCTAACCTAACCTAACCTAACCTAACCTAACCTAACCTAACCTAACCTAACCTAACCTAACCTAACCTAACCTAACCTAACCTAACCTAACCTAACCTAACCTAACCTAACCTAACCTAACCTAACCTAACCTAACCTAACCTAACCTAACCTAACCTAACCTAACCTAACCTAACCTAACCTAACCTAACCTAACCTAACCTAACCTAACCTAACCTAACCTAACCTAACCTAACCTAACCTAACCTAACCTAACCTAACCTAACCTAACCTAACCTAACCTAACCTAACCTAACCTAACCTAACCTAACCTAACCTAACCTAACCTAACCTAACCTAACCTAACCTAACCTAACCTAACCTAACCTAACCTAACCTAACCTAACCTAACCTAACCTAACCTAACCTAACCTAACCTAACCTAACCTAACCTAACCTAACCTAACCTAACCTAACCTAACCTAACCTAACCTAACCTAACCTAACCTAACCTAACCTAACCTAACCTAACCTAACCTAACCTAACCTAACCTAACCTAACCTAACCTAACCTAACCTAACCTAACCTAACCTAACCTAACCTAACCTAACCTAACCTAACCTAACCTAACCTAACCTAACCTAACCTAACCTAACCTAACCTAACCTAACCTAACCTAACCTAACCTAACCTAACCTAACCTAACCTAACCTAACCTAACCTAACCCTGCCAGTCCTGGGCAAGATATACGAGAAAATGGTAATAGCGCGACTCAAACATCACCTCTTGCCGAAACTAAGTCCTCGACAGTACGGGTTCATGCCGCAAAAAAAAAAAAAAAGCACCGAAGACTCCCTCTTTACCCTTATGAGCCACATTAATAAAAAGTTACAGGCAAAGAAATTAATAACGATAATATCACTGGATATAGAGGGAGCCTTCGACAGTGCATGGTGGCCTGCAATACGAGTGAGACTTGCGGAGGTAGGTTGCCCAGTCAACCTGCGACGGGTGGTGGATAGCTACCTGAGCGACAGAGCAGTGAACGTCAGGTATGCCGGGGAAGAGCACCGAATAGCAACAGAAAAGGGGTGTGTCCAGGGATCCATTGGGGGGCCTATCCTCTGGAACCTGCTCATCGATCCCCTCTTAAGACTGCTGGAAGAAAATCAGGTGTACTGCCAGGCGTTTGCTGACGATGTTGTGCTTGCGTTCGATGGAGACACGGCCCTGGACATTGAAAGACGTGCCAATGGCGCTCTCGCGCGTGTGCAGGAGTGGGGTATCGCCAACAAACTAAAGTTTGCGCCACAAAAAACCTGCGCAATGCTTGTGACAAGGAAACTTAAATACGATACACCACGCTTGCAGATGGGCGGGATAGCCATTGCAATGTCCAAAGACATCAAAATACTGGGTCTTACCATTGACGAAAAACTCACTTTTAACAAACACGTCGGCAACGTCTGTAAAAAAGCACTTAACTTTTATAAAAAGTTAAGGAGAACGGCATGTGTCAGCTGGGGACTACACCCCGAAATAATTCGTACAATTTACACTGCAGCCGTGGAACCGACAGTGTTGTATGCCGCGAGCGCCTGGGCACCGGCCGCGGAAAAGCTTGGTGTCATTAAAAAGTTGAACGGAATCCAAAGAGGATTCGCTCAGAAACTGTGCAAAGCCTACCGCACGGTCTCCTTAAACGCTGCACTGCTGCTGTCTGGGATGCTGCCACTTGACCTTCGAGTCCGGGAGGCCGCATCACTGTATAGGGCAAAGAAAGGCGCACCAGTACTGGGAGACCGCGAGGTAGAGCGTATGGCACCAGCGCTTGAGACGCCCCACCCGGCAGAACACGAGGAAATAAAAGTTATTCGCCTAACAACACAGGAAGATGTGGAAGCCAATAGTGAATATGAGGCCCGAATATATACCGATGGTAGTAAGATTGGTGGCAAAGTCGGAGCGTCGCTCTCAATTTGGAGTGGCGAGGCAGAAACGAAGACCCGCAAGCTTACATTACCTTCATACTGCACTGTATACCAGGCAGAACTATTGGCTCTGCGTGAGGCAACAAAAGAGGCAAAACGACACAGGGCAAGAACGTTCGGGATCTACAGCGATTCTATGGCGGCCCTGCAAACAATCCAGAACTACAGTTGCCTCCACCCCCTCGCAGTCGAAGCCAGAAATAACATGAGAGAAATGTCTCTCCGGAATAAAGTAGTTTCTCTATTCTGGATCAAGGCTCACGCGGGTCTGGAGGGCAACGAAAGAGCAGACCAGTTAGCAAAAGAGGCCGCCATGAACTCCAAGAAAAGACCGGAGTATGACCTATGCCCGATTTCATTCATCAAGCGGGACATTCGAATGTCAACGCTTGATGAATGGAATCAAAGATACAAGGCAGGGACCACAGCGTCAGTCACTAAGCTGTTTTTCCCGGACGCAGTGTCAGCCTATCGAACAGTCCGCAAGTTGAAAACAAACAGCATCACCACACAAATTATGACTGGGCACGGTGGGTTCTCCGCATACTTACATAGATTTAAGTGTAAGGAGGACCCATCTTGCACCTGCGACCCGACCATTGAGGAGACCGCTACGCATGTCCTATTCGAATGCCCGAAATACGCCCTTAAAAGATTGGAGTTGGAAATTACTATTAACGAAAAAGTAACCGCTGAAAATGTTAAAAATATTATAGAAAGTGACAAGAAAGAACAGCTCTTAAAATATTGTGTATATGTAGCAAATGATGTAATAAAAAGTAATAAGACAAGATAAGAAAATATGCTGTTTTAATATAATGTAGTATATTGAAGATTAGCATAAAATAATGTAGATAGATAAATAAGAAAATGAAAACCGCACAATAATGTTAAAAGTAGACAAGTAGAAATAAGCAAAATAACATCTAGATGTAACATGTAAAAGTAAAGTAATAATGTAAAATGTAAATCTAGATCATAAGAACAATTTGATAGACTTGTAACCTGTCAGAATAAAGAAAATCAAGCGTCTCGTGTTAAAACCCTATAACTAAATAAAAAGCACAAAGTGAATAGGTATATAGATGGGAGTCCCACCCATAACAGTAAGAAAGACGATGAATGATAGAAAGAACCGTATGAAGCATGAAAGTACGAGAGGTATAAAAGAGAGAACTGGCATGAAAGAGAAAATCGATACACAAAGACTCCACCCACCCTTATGGAGGTAGACAGAAAAAAAAAAAAAAAAAAAAAAAAAAAAAAAAAAAAAAAAAAAAAAAAAAAAAAAAAAAAAAAAAAAAAAAAAAAAAAAAAAAAAAAAAAAAACCTAACCTAACCTAACCTAACCTAACCTAACCTAACCTAACCTAACCTAACCTAACCTAACCTAACCTAACCTAACCTAACCTAACCTTTTTTTTTTTTTTTTTTGTTGACCCAGGGGAAATCCGTTATGGATCCCGCTCGACCCGGGAGAAGCCGAGCGGGTATGTCCGACTCGCACGGACTAAAACCCCTGGGGTGTTCCACATTTCGCCTTCCGACAGAGGCACGGGAACGCTACCGTACTCTTCCGCAGCTCTGCCAGCGCTACCCAAACGGGCCCACCAAAGCTGTAAATTTACCCACTCCGCTGTAGGCACCCCAGAACACCATGGGGGCCTTCTAGCACCTGACGTCTACTAAGCAGGTAATGGAACTCCCGGCCCATCACCTGCACGTCACCACTATGGCGGGCGCAACCGGTCCGCAAAGGCCCTTCGCCGCCTGCCTGGACGCCTACGACGCTGAGGAACCGAATTTACATCATCCTCACGCGCTCGCTCCGCCGCCTCCTTATGCAGGAGGACCGATCTACTAAAAGCGGCCACCGCCACCCAAGCTTCCTCCCTACTAACCATCTGCCTAATCAAAGCAGGCAGAGACAGGTCAACACCCACCACCGCAGACAAAGCTGCACGAGGTTCCGCCCACGCAGGGCACTCCTGAAGCGTGTGCATCGCCGTATCTATGGCTTCTCCCACACAATGATGACACGCCGTCGACGGTTCCCTGCTGACCACCTCACACAGATACCTGCCAAAGCAGCCGTGCCCCGTCAAGAGCTGTGTGAGGTGATAGGAAGGGGCACCATGCTCCCGCTCAACCCACTCCTTGAGAACCGGGCGTACAGCAGACACTAACCCCTGACTGACCACCGCGCCTTCCAGACGCCCTGACCACTTCTGGAGGAGAACAACACGCGCCTCCTCTCGCCACTGACGAACCTCCCGCGGAGCAGGCCAAGTCCCACCTCTCCTCGCCACAATTAACCGCCAATAAACCCCTGACAGCAACTCAGCCTCAAGGTCCCAAGGCGGACTCCCAGCCAACAAGCACGCAGCCGTGCACGACACCGTGCGGTACGCCCTAGCCACCCTGAGTGCTATAACCCGCTGCGGACGATGCAAAAGGGTTACACACCGAACACTCAAAGTATCCGCCCAAATGGGCGCCCCATAAAGCGCCATTGAGCGCACAACGGCTACATACAAGCGTCGGCACGCACCGCCTGGGCCCCCCAAGTTAGGAAGAATCCGCCCAAGAGCTCCAGCCGCAGCCACCAACTTTGGAGACAATCGCCGAAAGTGCTCCTCAAAGTTCCACCTACTGTCGAGGACAAGCCCGAGGTACCTCATCGTCGACCCAACAGCAATGGCAATTCCCCCGACTGTCAACGATGCCCCCGGCGGGGGAGCATTACGTGGACCATGGAAGACCAAAGCCTCAGACTTGTGGAGTGCCACTTCCAACCCTAACGCCCGAATACGCTCCACCACATGCGCCACCCCAACAGTGGCCAGTCGCGCTGCCTCCCGATGATTGCTGGCTTGAGCAGACACGAGAGTGTCATCAGCGTAACATGTTACGCTTACCCCACGCAACATGGCCCCCCGCAGAACCCAGTCATAACCAATGTTCCACAGGAGTGGTCCCAAAACCGACCCCTGTGGAACCCCGCAAGACATGACCCTCCTTCGCCATCCCTCCCTTACCGGATAAGTGACCGCCCTACCCGCGAAGTAATCCGCTACGACGCTCTGCAAATAGCCCGGAACATTGTGATAGTTCAAAGCCTCCTTGATTGTTTCCCACGGCAGAGTATTGAAGGCATTGGAAATGTCCAAGGAGACAGCCATCACAACCCCACCCCGAGAAACCTCCTCTACTGCGATGTCCCTAATCCGAGCTATCGCATCCAGCGTCGAGCGACAGGGGCGAAAACCAAACTGCCACTCGCATAAGCCTGGGTTCATGCTGCTGACAAGGCGTGCTGCGAGCACACGCTCAAACAACTTACTCATCTCATCCAGCAGGACTATGGGACGATAGGCTGACGGCTGGTCAGGCGGGCGCCCCTCCTTCCGGAGAAGTACTAATTTACCCGTCTTCCACCTACTGGGCACCCGGCCCAGAGACAAACAACCAGTGAAGAGGGCCCTGACCCCCTCCTCCAATACCGGTACTGCAAGTGCCAAGGCCCGCCCCGGAATACCATCCAGTCCTGGAGCTGTTTTCTTGGACCGCAACTTGAGAACCGCTGCTCGCAATTCGGCCTCCGTCACTGGAGGAACCTCCATCCCGGCCGAATGACGCTCGAGGCCAAAAGCCATCACAGGCGGCACGAAGGCCCCCCTGGCTGGAAATAGACCCACCACTACCCGCTCGAGAAGCTCGGGCTCGAGAGTGGTAGTCAACGGAGGAGTCCAAGGCCGCAGCTTCTTCCTCACCGCCCGATACGGTTTCCCCCATGGATCCCGGTCAAGCGCCTCCAGCCACTCCCCCCATGCTGCCTCCTTTGCCTGCGCCATAGCCACCTGTAGCGCGCTGCATGCTGCCCGGTATACAGCATATAGGGCATCTTCCTCCGCCCTGTCCCTCACCCGACGCCTCCTGTAACGCGTATACCCACGACGCGCAGCCACACATTCAAACCGCAACTGGCGAAGCTCCGGGCGCCACCAATACACACAACGGCTTGGGACACTAGACTTGGCCCTTGGCATAGCCGCATCACATACCCGAGTGAAGGCACCACGCAAACGCTCTGACTCAATCTCCACTTCCTCCACTGGGCCAACCTGAAGCCCCCAAGACTCTACAATGGCTGCCTCCCTGACAATGTCCCCATCCAACCGACTCAGCAACCAACGAGGACCATCCTCAACAACAGGCCGGGCCCCGTCCACCCGCACAGGGAGAGCGGAGATCTCGAAGCTCACATACCGGTGGTCCGACAATGTCTCCACCTCCGCCTCCACCCTCCAGCCGCGAACCCGACAGGCCAGGGCACGCGACGCAAACGTGACGTCCACAATGGATTCTCCTTGTCGGCGCACACACGTGCTCTCCGAACCCGTATTGAGCACTGCCAGCCCCATCGAAATTGCCCACTCTTCCAGGACCTCCCCCCGAGCATCCGTCACCAGAGATCCCCATGCCGCTGCCTTAGCATTAAAATCTCCAGCCACCAACAAGGGAGTAGGCGCCGCCTGCCCAACCAAAACCCCGATTTCTGCTAGCAGCCGCTCAAAGTCAGCAAGACTCCTACTGGGTGGAAAATACACGCCAACCACGGTGAAGTCTCCTAGCTTGGCATGAACGAAGCCTGATCCCCTAATCACCTGACTGAACAACGGGGCACCCACCACAGCAGGTGCCACCACAGACACAGTACCATCGCGATCAGCAACCCAATCATCTCGCACGGGTACATAATAGGGTTCAGAGACCACTGCTACCCCAACTTGCCACTCAGCCATGGTTTGGAGTAGTAGGTCCTGCGCCCTTGCGGAATGGTTTATGTTGGCTTGAAGACACTTATAAGCCATTACTGGGTCGTATCCATACTCACCACCGTAGCGTCCTGCTGGGAAGACGGAGGGGCTGCCGGGCCACCTGCCGCCCCCTTGTCTCCTACCAACGCGGTCCTACGAGACGTCCCACTGAGACATCCCTTCCTTCCTATGTAATGCTCCGCTGGCCTGCCTGCTTCCGCGCAAGCCACACAATGCGCACGAGCAGAGCACTCCTTAACTTTATGACCTGCATGACCACACCGAAAGCAGACTCCACTTCGATCCACACCCCTATCACATTTTGCTGCCACGTGCCCTTGCTCGAGGCACCTAAAACAGCGCAATGGCTTTGCTTCAAGGAGCACCACCCTCGCTGAGATCCACCCGACCCTGAGGCGGCCAACGTCCACTATCTTCTTGGCTGCCAACACTGGACAGCTTATGAACAGCGAACCAGAGCCATCCGGCCTGCGAACCATAGCGCCAGTCCTAACCGCATCAACAGCACAACCACCACCTTCAGCGACCGCCGCCACCACCTCGTCAGCAGTCACAGAGTCATCAAGCCCCACAACACGCACTTCAACGCACTTCACAGGACGATGGATACTGACTACGCTTGAATCCAAGGCACTTCGAAGCTTCTCAGCCAAGGCATCCGCCACCTTCTCCGAATCCGCCGTGCCTGGAGGGATCTCCAACATCCGGGCTCCAGCAGCAGTAGTGCGGAACCGAACCTGCTCTAGCCCGACATCCGCGAGTCTCACACGACTTTTCGCCTCTGCCAAGATCGTCTCATACTTCACTCCTTTCTGAAGCGCATCCGGTTTCAGCGTCAGCGTAACCGCCGCAGTACGAGGCGGGCGAAGCTTCCTTCTCGACACAGAGGCCGACTTGGGTGCGTTGAGTGCACTAGGCACCTCACTAGCCTTCACCTTGGCTTTCCGCCCCACTACCCTGCTGTACTCCTCCTGAGATGGGGGCGGTGGCGCCACCACCGCAGCGACCGACTCCCTAACAGATGCCGCCTCCCGAGCAGCCAAAGTCACCCGCTTAGACCTCTTTCGCTTAGCGGCAGGCCTCCCAACTCTCCTTTTACCAGCCTTAACCTTCACACCCGCACCCGCTGCCCTTGATGATCTAGCGACCGCTGAGACCGAAGCCGCAACCCCCGGGAAATTGCTCACAGCCCTAGCCGCAGTCAGCGTTTCCCCCGAACCAACCCTCGCTGCTCCGTGCGACGCCAGAGGAGGCCGCTCAGCCGGCTCAGAAAACGCAGCCAGCCTCGCATCTATCCTCGCATTCACAATGCCTCCAACCAGAGCAACGAGCTCACTCTTAAAGCCCTCCAAGAAAGAGGTAACAGACGCAGGAAGCTCACTCGCCCTGTCAACCGTCGCCACCGGAGGAGTAACTTGCACGCGCTGCCTCCGCACCTCCTCCCGGAGCTCCTCAAACTCCCTTCGAACCACGGCCAACTCTGCCTGCAAACGCTCATTCGCGGCCTGAAGCTTCTGGGTCTCCTCCGACTGAGTTCTCTTGGCAAGCTCAGTGACGTCCAACTTGATGGCCTCCGCAGAATCTTTAAGATCTTTGACTAACGTCCCCTTCAAATGCTTGGATTTGACAGCAATCGTATGGATTAAGTCTGCGTAATCTATAACTCTCCCTCGCAACTCAGAGGCCAAAGCATCACTACTGGCCACATTGAGTGGCCGAGCCGACCGCGCCCGCACTCTACTGCTCGCCTCCTGGATCTCCTTCTCATCCGCAAGCCTCCTCTCCTCCTGCACCGCAGCATTCAGAGCCGCCTTAGCCTTAGCTAATCCAACATATTGCCCTGTTGTGGGTGGGCGGCCCCTCGGACGCGGAACCGTCACTGACCCCGACGCTGATGGATCAGACTCATCTTCCCCCTCCTCCCCCGACAACTGCGACCCAGCTCCACCTACCCTCTGTCTCTTCACACCCCGCCCCTTCTTTGCGCGACCAGCAACCCGCTGACTAGCAGCACCGCCGCGCACCCCATCCGTAGCCTCAACTTCATGGCCCTCCACTGGAGACACAAGATCATCCACGACTTCCGCACCGGAGCTGACCTCCATGGTACCCGGCTCTACCTCCTCTACAACTTCATCATCATTTTGGTTTTTGTTTTTTTTAGTTTTTGCATCCATTCTGTTCCCACGAGAATGGGGGATATAAACAGTCCATCCAGGTAGTGCCCCCCGTACCTGAATAACCCTATATACACCGTGAGGTCGGGCGGTATCACGGGATAAAACTTAAACCTAATTCTAACCTATTGTTTTTTATTGAGGTTGTCTCCTCTTGACCCAGCCAGTCAAGGCAAGGCCCTCGGTCCTATCAGAGGCCGCGAGACATGATCCACGACACCCCATCACTTAGGGAAACGAGCTTGAGGACGGCGACCAAAGTCTGCCCACCCAACAACGACACCGAGGCCAGGTGAGCCCGTCACTCCCCCCACTAACCACCAACTACCAGCCTCCATAATAGCCTCCCCAAGAAGGTCCCTCCCACAACAGCACCTGAAGAGATCTCTGCCTAAATCAGAGACACTCCCAGCGCATCTCCCCCCCCGGTGTCGGGTTATTGGTAGCACCGGTAAACGATCCCCGAACAGGATCACTTACCGTTGCCTCCAGGGCGCACCAGCCAAGACCCTTCCCTTCTCTGCGGATCCGCGAGGATCCAGAGAGATTGGAAGAGCCCGGACATACTTGGAGGTTACCCGACCTAGCGCCCCAACCTAACCTAACCTAACCTAACCTAACCTAACCTAACCTAACCTTTTTTTTTTTTTTTTTTTTTTTTGTCGCAGGGAAAATGCATTTATGCATCCCCCCGGGGCCTGGGGAGGGCCAATTGGGGGGTATGTGGGACTCGCCCCTCAGAGTGAGGGGAATACCCACTAAAAACCCTGCGGCGTTTCCATCCTTGCCGTTAGGGGGGTGCAATGGGATCATACATTTCACCACTACACCCCCCGGCAGTCCCGGCTGGCGCCGGTTTGCCGTCACCAATGGGGGGAGAGTCAGTAAACGCATACCTGACTCTCCCCCAGACGTGTAGGGCCGTGCAATGCGGGTCCCCAACCCGCGGCCCTACGGTGGGAGGGCACGGTTTACAGCCGCAAACCGTCTGCGCCTCCTCCCAACTCGTCTCCGTCGGATCGGGAGCGCGTCCGGGTGTTCCTCGCGCTCCCGCTCCTCGGTCTCCTTCAGCGAGACGACTGTGTCGCAGAAGGAGACCATTGCCTCCCAGGATCTCTCGCTGCCCAGCATGGCCGCCACGACGCTGTGCAGCGAGAGATCATCCGTCCCAAGTGCTGTTTTGAGGGCAGCGCGCTCCACGGCCCAGCGATTGCACACCTCCAGAGTGTGCTGGGCCGTGTCGTCCGTCTCGCCGCACTGGTGGCAGGCTGGGGTAGGCTCTCGGCCTATCATGTGCAGGTAATGCCCGAAGCACCCATGTCCGGACAATACCTGCACCAGCCTATACCCCACCCGCCCGTGCGGCCGGTCCAGCCAGCTGTCGAATGACGGGAGGAGTGCCCCTATGGTGCGAACACCATAGAGGGAGCCCTCCAGGTCAGCCTTCCACCTGTCCCGCATCCTCCTTTGCATCATCCTGCGCGCCGCCCTTACCTCTTCAGGAGCAGGGAATTCACCGGTCTCCCTACTCCTGATTCTGCCCCTGTGCGCTTCGGCGAGCACCTCCGCATCCAGCTCCCAGGGCGTGGCACTCGCCAGAGCGCACGCCGCTGCCCACGCCACCGTCACGTAGGCCCTGATTACACGTATGGCCACTACTCGTTGTGGCCTACGTAGCAGGGCCCTTGTGGCCGTGGACAGCTTGTCACTCCATATCGGGGCCCCATATAGGGCCATGGAGCGGGCCACACCGGCGTATAGCCTCCTGCACGCGTGGGAGGGACCTCCCACATTCGGCAGGAGGCGGCCCAGCTCCGATGCCGCCGCCACTATTCGGGGAGCAAGTTGGCGGAAATGCTCCCCGAAATTCCACCTTCTGTCCAGTGTGAGGCCCAGATACTTAATATGGGGCCTCACCTGGACCACCTCCCCACTGATTCGTAGGGAGGCATTCTCCGCCACCCTCCATCCCCTCCCCCCGAAGACTATCGCGTCAGTCTTCGGTAGGGAGACCTCCAGCCCCAGGCGGCGGATCCTCGACATTGTGAGTTCCGCCGCCACCTCCGCCCTCCTCTTTACCTCTCTGAGCTCCTTGCCTCGAACGGCAACCATCGTGTCGTCTGCGTAACACATTAGAGCCGTCCGAGGGAGGAGCTCTGCGCGGATGGCCCAGTCGAATCCAACGTTCCAGAGTAGGGGTCCTAGAACAGACCCCTGGGGAACGCCGCAGGCCATCCGCCTCTCCACCCGCCCTGTAGGCGTGTCACAGAACACCACCCTCTCCGTGAGGTAGTGCTCTATGACACGCCTCAGGTATAGGGGCACCTCGTGGTATCTTAGGGCCTCCCGCACCACCGAGTACGGGAGAGAGCCAAACGCGTTCGCAATGTCCAGGGACACCGCTATGACTCCCTCCCCCCTCCCCTGCGCATCCTCGCAAAAACCCCGAAGCGCCCCCAGGGCGTCCATTGTGGACCGACCATTTCTGAAACCATATTGTCGGTCAGAAATGTTCGGTCCTTCCCCCCCGAGATGCTGGATGACCCGGGAAGCCAGAATGCGTTCAAGCATTTTCCCGGCCTCATCCAGCAACACGATGGGTCTCCACCCCGATGGAGAATCCGCCGGCCTATTCTCCTTCCGGAGTAGGCACACCCTGCCCGTCTTCCAGCACCTTGGAAAGCGTCCATCTTTGAGGCACTGATCAAAGATGGACCGGAGGCGGTCTCCAAGGTGCTCCATCACTATGGGCAGGATCCTTCCATGGACGCCGTCCGGGCCCGGGGCCTTTTTACAGGCCCTCAGTCTGAAGGCCCCGCAGGCCATTTCTGCCTCTGTAACAGGGGGCACTTCCTCCGGCTCCGCCGGCTCCTCCCGCGGGGCAACCATTATTGGCGGGTCGAATTGAGGAGCCGGCGGAAATAGCCCCTCCAGAATGTTCTGGAGGAGCCCTCTCTCCATGTTGTCCATCGGGGCGGCCTGGCGGAGCTTTCTCCTAACCATTTTGTATGGCCGCCCCCATGGATCCCCGTCCAAGGAGGCCAGGAAGTCCGTATGCGCCGCGTCTTTCGCCTTGGCAATAGCCAGACTTAGGGACATCCTGGCCTCCGTCAGCCTCCCTCTCAGCTCCTCCTCCTCCGCCGCGGTGTGCCGCCTTCTCCTGCAGCGGGTGTATTCCCTGCGGGCTCCATTGCTCACCCGCCGCAGGTCGGCCACCTCCGGGGACCACCAGTAGGCGGCCCTCTTGAGCCTGGGCGGCCCTGCCCTCCTCATGGAGGCGTCGCACGTCCTCGTGAGGGCCGCCCGAAAGTGGAGGGCCGCTTCGTCCACCCCTGTCCCTTCAAGTGGTGGCGGCGGCGGTCCCCCCCATCTGGCCTCAACCATGGCCGCCTCCACGGCGGCATCCCTGTCCAGGGAGGCCAAACTCCACCGCGGCGGATTTCCATGCCCTGCCGGCCTGGGCTGTTGTGCTGGCCGGGCTCTGGAGACCCTCATCCTAATATACATATGGTCGGAGAGGGTCTCCGTTTCGTCCAGGACACGCCAGTCCTCTGTGCGCGCCGCCACCACCGGGGAGGCGAAGGTTACATCCACAATGGAGCCCCCCTGGCGGCGCACACATGTGTTGGTCGTGCCCCGGTTACAGACCTCCAACCCGAGCCCGGCCACCCAGTCCAGTAGGGCCTCCCCCCGAGCATCAGTCCTGGGACAACCCCACGCAACGCATTTTGCATTGAGGTCGCCCAGGAAACCTAACCTAACCTAACCTTTTTTTTTTTTTTTTTTTTTTTTTTTAACGGTGTGAAAATGCATTACGCATACCCCCAGCCCGGGGAGGGACTTACGGGGGTTATGTGGGACTCTCTCCACCCGCAACCCCCTCTGCTAGCCAGAGGGAGGGGGGGAGCATACCCACTAAAAACACACCGGCGTTACCCGCTCTGCCGTTAAGGGGGCGCCATGGGATCGCGAACATTTCCATCCACGACACCCCCCGGCGGTCCCAGCTCGCTCATGCCGAGACACCCTCACCGAAGGACGGAGGAAGTTCAGGGACGCTTGACCTTCCTCCAGCTGTGTAAGGCCGTGTAATGTGGTTCCCCAAACCACCGGCCCTACTGGGGGATGACACGGCCAGCCACTGCCAACCGTGCGCGACCTCTACCCCTTCGCCTGCGCCGGAGCGGGAGCGCGTCCGCACTGTCCTCACGCTCCCTCTCCGCGGCCTCCTTCTGCGAAATGACTATTTCGCAAAAGGAGGCCATCGCCTCCCAGGATCTCTCGCTGCGTACCATGGGTGCGACAACGTTCGACAACGAGAGATCAACTGTCTGCAGAGTTATTGCCAATGTGCGGCGCTCCTCGGCCCAGCGAACACAGTGCTCCAATGTGTGCTGGGCCGTGTCATCCTCCGCGCCGCACTCGTGGCAGGCGGGGCTTCCCTCTCTTTTAATTTTGTGCAGGTAATGACCGAAGCAACCATGTCCGGTCATTACCTGCGCCAGCCTGTACCCCACGTTGCCATGGGCCCTATCCAGCCATAAGTTGAACGACCCGAGGAGTGCCCCTATGGTGTGGACTCCATAGGGGGAGTCCTCAAGGTCGCTCTTCCACCGCTCTCTGAGTCTTCGCTCATTTTGCCTCCTTGCCGCCATTATCTCTTCAGGAGCGGGAAACTCTCCCGAAGCCCTCCATCGGACCCGCTCCTTGTGTGCCTCCGCGAGCAGCTCCGCATCCAATTCCCACGGGGGAGTGCCCGCCAGCGCGCACGCTGCCGCCCACGCTACCGTCACATAGGCTCTACACATGCGGATGGCCACCACCCTTTGTGGCCTCCTGAGTAGGGCCTTATTCGCCGCGCTTAGCCGGTCCGCCCATATTGGGGCCCCGTAAAGGGCCATACTTCGGGCAACCCCGGCATATAGGCGACGGCACGCCATGGAAGGCCCCCCCACGTTAGGCAGCAGCCTTCCCAGGGCCGAAGCAGCCGCCACTACTCGGGGAGCAAGTTGGCGGAAATGCTCCCCGAAGTTCCACCTCCGGTCCAGGATAAGCCCCAAGTATTTTATATGGGGCTTCACCTGGACCGCCTCCCCGCTCACCCTTAGCGAGGCTCCCGCAGGTGGTCGCCATCCCCTCCCTCCGAAGATTACTGCCTCCGTTTTCGTGAGGGACACCTTTAAGCCCAACATTTGTATACGGGTGAGCATGAGGTCCGCTGCCACTTCCGCCCTCCGTAGAGCCTCGTTCAGCTCCGTGCCCCGGACGGCCACCATGGTATCGTCTGCATAGCACATGACGGCCATCCGCGGCAGGAGAACACCCCTAAACCTAACCTAACCTAACCTAACCTAACCTAACCTAACCTAACCTAACCTAACCTAACCTAACCTAACCTAACCTAACCTAACCTAACCTAACCTAACCTAACCTAACCTAACCTAACCTAACCTAACCTAACCTAACCTAACCTAACCTTTTTTTTTTTTTTTGTTGACCCAGGGGAAATCCGTTATGGATCCCGCTCGACCCGGGAGAAGCCAAGCGGGTATGTCCGACTCGCACGGACTAAAACCCCTGGGGTGTTCCACATTTCGCCTTTCGACAGAGGCACGGGAACGCTACCGTACTCTTCCGCAGCTCTGTCAGCGCTACCCAAACGGGCCCTCCAAAGCTGGAAATTTACCCACTCCGCTGTAGGCACCCCAGAACACCATGGGGGCCTTCTAGCACCTGACGTCTTCTAAGCAGGTAATGGAACTCCCGGCCCATCACCTGCACGTCACCACTATGGCGGGCGCAACCGGTCCGCAAAGGCCCTTCGCCGCCTGCCTGGACGCCTACGGCGCTGAGGAACCGAATTCACATCATCCTCACGCGCTCGTTCCGCCGCCTCCTTATGCAGGAGGACCGATCTACTAAAAGTGGCCACCGCCACCCAAGCTTCCTCCCTACTAACCATCTGCCTGATCAAAGCAGGCAGAGACAGGTCAACACCCACCACCGCAGACAAAGCTGCACGAGGTTCCGCCCACGCAGGGCACTCCTGAAGCGTGTGCATCGCCGTATCCATGGCTCCTCCCACACAATGATGACACGCCGTCGACGGTTCCCTGCCGACCACCTCACACAGATACCTGCCAAAGCAGCCGTGCCCCGTCAAGAGCTGTGTGAGGTGATAAGAAGGGGCACCATGCTCCCGCTCAACCCACTCCTTGAGAACCGGGCGCACAGCAGACACTAACCCCTGACTGACCACCGCGCCCTCCAGACGCCCTGACCACTTCTGGAGGAGAACAACACGCGCCTCCTCTCGCCACTGACGAACCTCCCGCGGAGCAGGCCAAGTCCCATCTCTCCTCGCCACAACTAACCGCCAATAAACCCCTGACAGCAACTCAGCCTCAAGGTCCCAAGGCGGACTCCCAGCCAACAAGCACGCAGCCGTGCACGACACCGTGCGGTACGCCCTAGCCACCCTGAGTGCTATAACCCGCTGCGGACGATGCAAAAGGGTTACACACCGAACACTCAAAGTATCCGCCCAAATGGGCGCCCCATAAAGCGCCATTGAGCGCACAACGGCAACATACAAGCGTCGGCACGCACCGCCTGGGCCCCCCAAGTTAGGAAGAATCCGCCCAAGAGCTCCAGCCGCAGCCACCAACTTTGGAGACAATCGCCGAAAGTGCTCCTCAAAGTTCCACCTACTGTCGAGG
The DNA here is from genome assembly GCA_963556455.1 of Epiblema foenella. Lineage (NCBI taxonomy): Eukaryota > Metazoa > Arthropoda > Insecta > Lepidoptera > Tortricidae > Epiblema > Epiblema foenella. The sequence continues at coordinate 32,589,102 of OY747098.1, read as the reverse complement.
ACAAGCCCGAGGTACCTCATCGTCGACCCAACAGCAATGGCAATTCCCCCGACTGTCAACGATGCCCCCGGCGGGGGAGCATTACGTGGACCATGGAAGACCAAAGCCTCAGACTTGTGGAGTGCCACTTCCAACCCTAACGCCCGAATACGCTCCACCACATGCGCCACCCCAACAGTGGCCAGCCGCGCTGCCTCCCGATGATTGCTGGCTTGAGCAGACACGAGAGTGTCATCAGCGTAACATGTTACGCTTACCCCACGCAACATGGCCCCCCGCAGAACCCAGTCATAACCAATGTTCCACAGGAGTGGTCCCAAAACCGACCCCTGTGGAACCCCGCATGACATGACCCTCCTTCGCCATCCCTCCCTTACCGGATAAGTGACCGCCCTACCCGCGAAGTAATCCGCTACGACGCCCTGCAAATAGCCCGGAACATTGTGATAGTTCAAAGCCTCCTTGATTGTTTCCCACGGCAGAGTATTGAAGGCATTCGAAATGTCCAAGGAGACAGCCATCACAACCCCACCCCGAGAAACCTCCTCTACTGCGATGTCCCTAATCCGAGCTATCGCATCCAGCGTCGAGCGGCAGGGGCGAAAACCAAACTGCCACTCGCATAAGCCTGGGTTCATGCTGCTGACAAGGCGTGCTGCGAGCACACGCTCAAACAACTTACTCATCTCATCCAGCAGGACTATGGGACGATAGGCTGACGGCTGGTCAGGCGGGCGCCCCTCCTTCCGGAGAAGTACTAATTTACCCGTCTTCCACCTACTGGGCACCCGGCCCAGAGACAAACAACCAGTGAAGAGGGCCCTGACCCCCTCCTCCAATACCGGTACTGCAAGTGCCAAGGCCCGCCCCGGAATACCATCCAGTCCTGGAGCTGTTTTCTTGGACCGCAACTTGAGAACCGCTGCTCGCAATTCGGCCTCCGTCACTGGAGGAACCTCCATCCCGGCCGAATGACGCTCGAGGCCAAAAGCCATCACAGGCGGCACGAAGGCCCCCCTGGCTGGAAATAGACCCACCAAACCTAACCTAACCTAACCTAACCTAACCTAACCTAACCTAACCTAACCTAACCTAACCTAACCTAACCTAACCTAACCTAACCTAACCTAACCTTTTTTTTTTTTTTTTTTTTTTTACGTGGGGAAATGCCTTTACGCATCCCGCCCTGCCGGGGAAGCCAGGGCGGGTATGACGGACTCCCGGGAACCACCCGGACTACCGTCTAAAACCTCACGGTGTGCCTCGCTCTGCGTATCGGCGGGGCCACGGGAACTACTATACGTCCGCAACCCCGCCAGCAGCTGCCCTTCTGGGCCCGTCACAGGCGGATTCTTCTGATCCCCCAGGCACCATTACTAGCGTGTCAGGACACTTGACACGCCCTCCAACTCGAGGACCTCTCTCCTACAGGTGGCAGCCGCCCCCGTGACTGCCACCCGGAAGTCCTCGTTATGGCGGCAAGCGCCGATTGTGCGCGGCACGCCTTCGCCCTATTCTGCGGCGGCGCATTGGGTCAGCCTGAGCACAGGCCTCCCGCTCGCGCTCCGCTGCCTCCTTGTCGGCCATGATGTGTTCGCAGAAGTCCAGCATCGTTTTCCAGCTGGATTCGCTGGACAACATGGCCCGCACTACAACTGGCAGCGACAGGGCCGGCCCTAATCGGGCAACCACCTCCTGCCGTTCCACGCCCCAGGCCGAGCACTCTGCTAACGTGTGCTGAGCAGAGTCTATGCCGGCTCCGCACTCGTGGCATTCCGGGGTCGGCTCTCGCTGCGCGATTTTGTGCAGGTAGCTGCCGAAGCAACCATGCCCCGACAGCACCTGCGTCAGCCTGAAGGACAAAACCCCGAAGCGCCTTTCCACCCAGTCTTGGAGGACTGGTTGAATCGCCTCTATGGTGCGGAAGCCGGCACTTGGCCGCTCCAACCTCTGCCCCCATCTTTCCACCGCCTCCTGCAGAACCTAACCTAACCTAACCTAACCTAACCTAACCTAACCTAACCTAACCTAACCTAACCTAACCTAACCTAACCTAACCTAACCTAACCCAAACCTAACCTAACCTAACCCAAACCTAACCTAACCTAACCCAAACCTAACCTAACCTAACCCAAACCTAACCTAACCTAACCCAAACCTAACCCAAACCTAACCTGCAGAAGAAAGAAGAGTACGAATCGGAGGCGGCAAAGGCGCAGGTTGATAGCTGGAAGGAATTTTGCAGCAAACAAGACAGGGAAGGTGTCTGGGAGGGCATCTATAGGGTGATTGGTAGAACCACTCGCAGAGTTGAGGATTTGCCGTTGGAGAAAAATGGAGAGGTTTTGGATGCAAAGGGTTCTGTTAAATTATTAGCCGAGACTTTCTACCCACCGGACCTCACGACCAACGATAATATCCATCACCGTAACACGAGAGAGAAAGCGGAACAGGTGAATGTTGGAGAGCAAGATGAAACTTGCGATCCACCCTTCACTATGGCGGAACTCATCTCAGCAAGCGAGTCCTTCAACCCTAAAAAGGCTCCGGGAGCTGACGGCTTCACGCCATAAAAAGCGAACCTGCACTTTTCCTTCAGCTCTACAACAAGTGCTTAAAATTCAATCATTTCCCGGGAATCTGGAAGAAGGCCACCGTTATAGTCCTTAGAAAACCTTCAAAGGATGACTACACCGCCCCCAAATCGTACAGGCCTATAGGACTCTTACCGATATTGGGAAAAATTCTGGAGAAAATGATAGTGGCCCGCCTCAGGTTTCATTTACTACCTAAGATGAGCACCCGGCAGTTCGGATTTATGCCCCAGAAAAGCACCGAGGACTCCCTCTATACCTTAATGCAGTACATCCGCAAGAAACTACATCAAAAGAAAATAGTCACTCTAATATCCCTAGATATAGAGGGAGCCTTCGACAGTGCCTGGTGGCCAGCAATAAGAGTTCGACTGGCGGAGGAAAAATGCCCCTTGAATCTGAGGAGGATCATGGACAGTTACCTCGATAATAGGGAGGTCGCAGTGAGGTATGCGGGCGAAGAATATGTGAAGAGTACCAACAAAGGCTGTGTCCAGGGCTCTATTGGAGGCCCGATACTGTGGAACCTCCTACTGAATCCACTTCTAAAAAGTCTGGAAAGCAGAGGGGTCTTTTGCCAGGCGTTCGCGGATGACGTCGTCCTTGCTTTCGATGGAGACACAGCACTAGAAGTGGAGAGGCGTGCCAACCTCGCTCTCGGACATGTTCAGGCTTGGGGTGTCGAAAATAAACTTACATTTGCTCCGCATAAAACCAACGCGATGGTCATTACTAGGAAACTAAAATACGACAACCCAAGACTGAGCATGGCAGGGACCGAGATTGCCATGTCCAACGAGATCAAGCTCCTGGGAGTAACGATCGACCACAAACTGACATTTAACACGCACGTGTCTAACGTATGTAGGAAAGCAATAGGCATATATAAGCAGTTGTGTAGAGCGGCGAAAGTGAACTGGGGACTCCATCCAGATGTAATAAAACTCATATACATAGCCACTGTTGAGCCGATCATACTTTATGCAGCAAGTGTCTGGGCGCCTGCCGCTGAAAAACTGATGGTAATAAAGCAGCTTGAGGTGGTACAGAGAGGAATAGCGCAGAAAATCTGTAAGGCTTACCGCACGGTTTCTTTGAACTCTGCACTAGTGTTGTCCGGGCTGCTTCCTCTTGACCTCCGAGTCAAAGAAGCAGCCCTGTTATATCAGGCCAAGAGGGGCGTACCACAGCCAATGCTGGGAGACATGGAAGTTGAACGTATGTCACCTGCAATCGAGGCTCCTCATCCCGCAGATCGTATTGTTCTGGGATTCAAAAGCCTGGCCAACCAGGAGCAGGTAGACCAACACAATGATATCGATGTCCGGATATTCACTGACGGGAGTAAGATTGGTGGCAAGGTCGGGGCGGCGCTGTCCGTATGGAATGGCGAAACTGAGAGCAAAACCCACAAACTTGCGCTACCCAATTACTGCACAGTTTACCAGGCCGAGCTCCTAGCAATATGCAAGGCAACCAGAGTGATCCTTGAGCACAGAGGATCTTCCTTTGGAGTCTTCAGCGACTCGATGGCGGCCCTCCAAACGGTGACGAACCATAGCTGCCTCCATCCCTTAGCCGTAGAAGCCAGAGATAATATAAAATCTATATCTCTCCAGAACAAAATAGTAACCCTGTTTTGGATCAAGGCCCACGCTGGTTTGGAGGGCAATGAGAGGGCTGATCAGTTAGCTAAAGAGGCAGCTGCAGGCTCCAAGAAAAGACCGGACTACGATCTGTGCCCGGTATCATTCGTCAAACGACGCATCCGTATGGCCACGCTTGATGAGTGGAATCATAGGTACAAGACCGGCGACGCCGCTTCGGTCACAAAGATCTTCTTTCCGGATGCCGTGGTTGCGTACCGGGCGACCCGGAAGTTAAGTCTAAATAGTGTAACGACCCAGATAATGACGGGACACGGTGGATTCTCTGAATACCTGAGTCGTTTCAGGTGTAAAGGGAATCCATCTTGTATCTGTCAACCTGGAGTAGCGGAAACAGTACCACACATACTATTTAATTGTCCAGTATACGATCTCGAACGTTTAGATGTAGAGTACGAAATAAAACAAACAGTAACTAAGGAAAATGTTCATGAAATATTACAGAGCAAAGAAAGAGAAAAGTTCATAAGATATTGTGTACAAATAGTGAATAAGGTTATACTAAGGAATAAAACTAGGTAAAGAAAATATGTTGTCATAATATTGTGTATAAATATTAAAGATCAGCATAAGACGAGAATATTGTTAGCTAAGGATCAAGTATAGATAAGTACACAAATAGAAATAAAAATAGATTAAGTTGATAATATTGTAAATTGTATGTGTATATAAATATTGTAAAGTTTTCCTAAAATAAAACACCTGTGTTGGTCTAATTTTCTAACCCCGAACAAAATGTAAAACAAAGAAAATGAAATAAAAGCAGAATAAATCAGACTGAAATAGGCATAAATGGGAATCCCACCCATATCAATAGTTGCGAAAGATATGATGGATTAAAGAAAGATACCGTATGAAGCATGGAAGTGCGAGAAGAAAAATTGCGAGAAATGGAATGAATGAGAAACAGCAAAGACAGGCTCCGATCACGTTGGAGGTAGATTAGGAAAAAAAAAAAAAAAAAAAAAAAAAAAAAAAAAAAAAAAAAAAAAAAAAAAACCCAAACCTAACCTAACCTAACCCAAACCTAACCTAACCTAACGCAAACCTAACCTAACCTAACCCAAACCTAACCTAACCTAACCCAAACCTAACCTAACCTAACCCAAACCTAACCTAACCTAACCTAACCTAACCCAAACCTAACCTAACCTAACCCAAACCTAACCTAACCTAACCCAAACCTAACCCAAACCTAACCAAAATTTGGCCAAGTGCGAGTCGGATTTTAGTTTCCCAATACATTTTGAGACTCAGCGCCTGATGAAGGCAACAGGCAAATTTTCCGAACTTTGAAATTTTGTATCTCCGAAACGGTTAGATATATCGAAAAACGGATTTCACATTTATACTCATAGATCTATTAAAAAAGAATTTTTGTTGTAGCAAATTCGACAAAAAAAAAAAAAAAAAAAAAAAAAAAAAAAAAAAAAAAAAAAAAAAAAAAATAATAATAATAATAAAGGCGTAGGGATGTGACGACCTCATCGCCCACTGGTTTTCCAGTGCAATCAGTCAACGTAAGGCGGCTTGTGGCGAGCTGTTAGGGAGTAGCGGCCCTACGTACCTGAGTCCTCCTGGGGCTGGCCTGTGTGGTTGGTGGGACAGGCCCCCCCGCCTCTGGCTTGCCTTAACCGGCCGTCCAGAGTGGAGTCGCAAGAGCTGATGCTCGAGGGTGGATGTGGTCACCTAAGTGGCGAGTTGGCTATATGTTTAAAGTCCAGTGCCACCTCTTCACCCCCAGCTCTCTGACCGGTGTTGCCCTTAGGCCATTTTATAATGTCGCTATTTTATGGGGGCCCATCTAGCAGAGAGCGAGTCACCGTCTGCCGGAAATAAATATCTGAGACAGTTTTATTAGGCAGGCGTCCGTTGTCTCACGCAATAGCCCAGCCATTAATTCATCATTTTCACCCAATAACCCAGTTCATTTAGGCTCCATCAACCAGAAATAGTCCCTGTACACCCTGGCGGGTGCTGTCTCTGTGTGCGTCCCATGACACGGGCAGGGACAGTATCCGCTCGGTGTATCCCTTGCATTTCATTAAAGTGTCAAAAGGGCCTCTACGTGTTGGCTATGTGGTACTCGTTTGGTACTTCGGTGCCTCGGTACTTCGGCTCCGCGCACGCCTCCCAAAGGTCCGGGATACCATTGTCCCGTGAACGGGAAAGACATACAAAATAATAATAATCCAACTCGGGTCTAAAATTTTTGTTTATTGACCTAGAGCAACCAAAAAAATTTCATTATACGTAGAATGATAATAATTTTTGGGCAGCAGATATCCAGCTCCCTAGGTAAAATACATTTTTCAAAAAAAAAAAAAAAAACACAAAAAATTTGTACGGGAGGTACCAAAAGAAGAGCGATTTGACCCCAAGCCAAAAAGGCCATAGAAAGATCACCTTAACCCCCGTATACCCAGTTTCAAGAAAATCTACCGAGATTTACCCCTATAACCTAACCTAACCTAACTTTTTTTTTGACTTCTACCCTTTACCGCGGATCAACCGGATCAAGGGGAATTGGTAGAACCCAGACACTCGCACTCTCTCCTCCATTTCACTGAGCGCAATCGTCAGTACTCGTCCCGGAATGCCGTCCGGTCCGGGGCCTTTGTTCTTCGAGCGAAGTCTTAGGACAGCCGCACCAAAGTCGGCTTCCGTCACCGGGGGCACTTCCGTCACGGTTACCCCTATAACCTAACCTAACGTTTTTTTTTTTGACCCAGAGAAATGCATGAAACTGCATACCACTACGTAACTTAAGGTTCCGGGGGAAACCAGAAATTACGCATTGGTTATGTGGGGCTCTCCAGTCCAGAAGGGACTGGACTAGCCTACCCACTAAAACTCTGGGATGCTACCCTCACGTGCCTTGGTGGTGATGCCATGGGATCGAGAACATTCAACTACGACATCACCGGCACCTTCGCCCTAGGGCGAACCCTCTCCGAAAAAGTGCTTTCCCTCACCTGGTTCCCTACACCCCCGGGGAACCTGGGACCGGCACCAGACACACGGTGTTCCGGTCCCACCGCTACGGGAGGACAGACGCCCCTACCCCGTAGCACACCCCTCAATAGGCCGCGGGAGGACAAATGCCCCTACCCCGCAACCACGCCGCATCCGATCCGGTTCTAGGCCCTCTGCCAACCACAATCGGAGCAGCCACCTCGCAACGGCACAGGTCCCTTGTTACCCTGTCCGTAGTGCCCCCCAAATCAACCAATAGATGGTAGTAAAATAGAGGGTAAGGTGGGGGCTTCGGTGACGGTGTGGAAGGGGGGGGGGGGGAGAAATCAGTTACCACAAACTCCGCCTTGGGAGCCACTGTTCGGTGTATCAAGCGGAAATGGTGGCTCTCCTTCGGGCCACAGCATTAGTTATAACAAAACGATATAATGCAACAAGCATATACAGCGACTCTAGATCAGCTATTCAAACGGTAGCTGATCCAAACACCCTGAACCCCATAGCGGTGGAGGTCCGGCAAAATCTGAGGCGGGCGAATGACAGTGGGAATCAAATTGAATTGTACTGGATAAATGTACTGATCTGTCGGGGAATGAAAGAGCGGATTAGCTGGAAAAATCGGCGGCCCTTACGAGTAAAACGGCACCAGTCTATGATAAATTCCCACTGTCATTCGCAAAGCATTCTATAAGAGGGGCAACGCTGGAAAAGTGGCAAGAACGTTATGAGACTGCATCTACAGGATCCGTTACGAGGCTTTTCTTCAAGAATGTATAGGTCGCGAATGCATTTATGGGAAAGATAGGAAACCGAAGCAGTATAGCGCAGCTTATGACCGGACACGGTGGCTTGAAGCAATATCTACACAGGTTCAAGCTGATGGAAACACCATATTGCACATGCGACAACCAGATAGAGGAGACGGTCAAACACGTATTGTTTGATTGCCCAAAGTATGGTCGAATGAGATGGGAATGCGAGGAGGAGTTAACCGCCAGCCTCTCAATGGAAAACCTCCAAAGTATCATGGAAACAGAAAAGACCCCAAAAATATTCCTAATAGGCTTTGCTGAAAAGGTGATAAAAAGGGTAGGCAAGGAAAACGGAGCCAAATACACATAGGCTCCATGAAAACTGCTCCGTGAAAGCTGCTCCATGAAAGTTGTTCCGCGAAGGATGCGCCGGGGAAGTTGCTCCGTGAGCTACGCTGCTGCAGCAAGCTCGGGCTAGAACTGAGGGAGCGGCAGGGTGGGCCCGACAGGTTGAGAAAACTTTTTACCAGAAAATAACTGTATGTACACTTATAAGTCCAACAACCCACGTACTTGACCTGTTGGGCTAGACTACCCGGCCTCAGATAAATACTGATGGAGTGGCGCTCATGCGGGGGGGCGGGGGAGCTGCTCAGTGAAGGCCGCTCCGCGAAAGCCGCTCCGCGAAAGCCGCTCCGCGAAAGCTGCTCCGTGAAAGATGCCCCGGAGAAGCTGCTCTGCGATATAATTACCGCTCTGAGGGAAAGCGGCTATAAAAGTCGCATTACTGCAGCTGCGGGCTAAGCTCGGCTTGGAACTGAGGGAGCGGGAGGGCGGGCCAGACAGGTTGGGGAAACTTCTTATTAGAAGAATATTATATGTATATATATGAACCCAACAACACACTTGTTCAAAATGTCGGGCTTGACCATCTGAGCTCTGATGGACAACTAACGGAATAGCGCTCCTGCGTGAAGCCATTCCGCGAAACCCGTGTCGCGAAATCTGCTCCGAGAAAGTTGCACCGCGAGGTGAATCGCCTGACTGCGCTGATGAATAGCCTATGCGGGTAGCCTGAAAAGCGGAGCTAGCGATACCTAGTAGTAAGACAGGGGGAAATGAAACAAGAAGAGTAGCACCAAAAATTTAATACCTACAAAAGTAGCAGAGAAGCTTAATCATACGGTGGAATCGCTTAGCTTAGAGAAGCACGCCCGGCCACCTAAAATCTATTTGGGCCAGCCGCCGCAGAAAGTGCAGGGGTGGCACGCGGTCGGGGGGGCAGCGGGCGAGCTTCTCGTTGGCCCGTAAAAAAACCATATGTAGACATAAAAGTCCGAGCCTCCTGATCGGACAACGCCCCGGCGTAGTTGTGAACTCGAGCAAAGTGCCGGTCAACATGACGACTCTTACTAAAATAAGGGCACAGTGTGCACTGCCGCCCTATGGGGACTCGTCGCCCATAGGGCCTGCGGTGCCGTGGCGCCGATTCGTTGCCCTGGAGGGGGGCACACTGTTGAGAGGCCACGCGCTGACGGTATAAATTCTGCAAGCGGGTGCGCAGGGTCTCCGGTGAAAGGGTGCCTTCTTCCCATGGGGAGGAGGCGTAGCTGGAGCTCGAGCCCTGTGAACCAGGGCCTGAGGTGGAGGGGCTCAGCCGTGGTGAGGCCCTACCGCGACGACGCGCCAAACCCGACCCGCTGTGCGTGGCAGCGTCGGGAAGTGCACTAGTCTTCGGGGCAATTTCCCCCGGGGGCAGGCGCTCCAAAAGCACCTGGGGCAGCCACGCAGACGGGATGGGATTCCTGGTAGATGTGGGCTGGGTAGGGGTCGGTGGGGCTCTGATGGTTGGGCGCGGGCCGGGGCCCGGGCAGAAGCTGGAGCCTGAACAGGAGCCCGAGGGGGAGCTTGAACTGGATGCTCCAGTAGTCTGGGAAGGCCCGCTCCATCCACTCTTCCCCCCACTCGGCTCCTCATCCGTGGTGAGCTCAGCCATTCGCTCCAGATGGCTGGGGGTGGGGTGGGGGAGGGTCGGGCTCGGGGGCTGGGCAGGAGCCCTTCCCATGCAACCATTTTCGGTCGCAAGATTTTGAAAAAGTCGCAGATTAGTCACAGTTTCGTAACTTTTACTAAACTTAATTACTGTGTGGATTTTGGTTGCAGCATGTAGTAGCGGTGTCAACACTTTGCGTTAAAAATTTATCAGTAACTATGTGTGGGCCCTGTTTCGACATGTTTCGACATAAATGTTACTAAATTCATGTCGAAACATGTCGAATCATTCTCGACACATTGTGTTTATTTTGAATTAAATTGTCGACACATTGTCTACAATAAGTTACTTAAGTTATACTGCAAAATTTATAGTAAATTGAGTGTAGTAACGGTTACGACAGTGAAGTCTTGGATTTGACCAAACGTAAATGCATGTGGTTCTCAATGTGTCTGCAGTGTCTAAAAAAGTATTGCTTTTTCATTTAAAATATGAGCCAAAAGGAATCGAAACGTTTTCGTCTATCGTCGACCTTTTACAGAAAAGTATACATGAGATTGAGTTCAGCAAATATACAAGCAGGTACCTACGGATTTAGGTATTGGTTAATAAAGTTAAGGTCTACTGTAAAACATGTCGCAACGCGCTGCATGGTGTGTAGGCTTAGGAAAGCCAAGCCTGAAGTACCTAGGATGGGAGACTTACCACAACCTCGACTGGCTCACCACCAAAGGGCGTTCACATTCAGCGGATGCGACCTGTTTGGCCCAATCGAAGTGGCGATCGGAAGACGTCGTGAAAACAGTTACGGTGTACTTTTTACGTGCCTCACAGTAAGGGCGGTGCATATAGAGATAGTTCACTCTCTAACTACGGACGCACTATTAATGGCGCTTCATCGAATGGCTGCACGTAGAGGCTGGCCACGATACTTATATTCTGACAATGGTACCAACCTACGGGGCGCAGCCACGGAGTTGAAAAAAGCCGTAGAAGAACTGGATGATGAGGTCCTAAAAAGAGAAGCGGCAAACAAAGGAGTTAAGTGGACTTTTATACCACCCGCTAGCCCCCATTGGGGTGGGGCATGGGAACGATTGGTGCGCAGCATTAAAACTTCGCTAAAGGTGATTTTAAAAGAAAGAGTACCCAAAGATGAAACTTTGAGCACACTTCTCACTGAAGTGGAAAATATGGTCAACAGTAGACCATTGACGCATGTGCCAGTGGAACCTGGAAGTGATGAGGCACTAACGCCAAACCATTTCCTTCTTGGCACTTCGTCCAACTTACCTGTGCTAGGGCAATTCAATGACTCTGATTTGTGTCTTCGAAAACAATGGCGCAAAGCACAGCTCTTAGCAGAAATGTTTTGGAAAAGGTGGGTTAGAGAGTACTTGCCGGTGCTTCTTCCGAGGCAAAAATGGACACAGGAACAGAAACCTCTACAGGTAGGTGATCTCGTAATAGTTGTCGACCCTGGAGCTCAACGAAACATATGGCTGAAAGGTGTAGTACAACATGTATTTCCAGGTGCGGATGGTCGGGTCCGCATGGTGGAAATTAAAACTAAGTCGGGAACGTTGCGACGTTCAGCAGCTCGTGTTGCGCGAGTACCACTGGTTGAGTGCTGAGCCAGCACTGGGGTGGGGAAAATGTAGGCGACGTGCTCACCGACCTCAATGGTCCTCGCGCGGTGACTGGCTGGCTGGCGGTGCGGCCGACGAGTCACCGTGCGTGTTTTGTTTTTTCATTATTGATTTTTCTATTGCTTGTTAGATAGGCGTGCGTTGATATAGTATTGTTTTTAAGTGTAAATATTGTTGATTTCTTTTATGTTCTGTGCTTTTATGTATTTTCCCATGTTGTATAAAGTGTAAATAATATCCTTATGCGTTTTTATTCATCGCCGGCGGCCCGCATATTACAGCCTTGTTGTGTATTTTAACGTCAGAAAGAACTGTAATTTTCGAACAAGAAGGTTGATTCCGTGTATTTGTGAAATTATCTGTAAAATAAGAAAAATAAATTAATGGCCCGAATTTTAGTGAACGAGGATAATGTAAATATGATCCTGCCACCCACCCTTCCGGTACCGCCCATACTTCATCACTCTGCCCGTTTTTAGTAAAAACCAATCTATACGGCATGTTGAGAACCACTGCAAACATAAAAATAACAAAACTCCATTTTGTAAAAACATTCACACTGTAACGAATCTCGACACATGTCAACACTTGTAAACACAGTTACGAAACCTTGTGTAAAGTTTTATTTACATAGTAGATAAATACTTTTTCCATTTAATTTTACTTAATTACCTAATGTATCAGTTTTCTAGAATAAACTTTTGTTAAATTAATATAAACTATATCAATAAAACATCTCACATTGTTCGAAAACACGATTTTCAATATTGCTGTTTTCGATATTATGAGTTTGTATTGAATAACAAAGGAGCATTTTAATTGTATTTTATAAAATTATGAGGGCGCATCAGTGAATTCGTTTAAGTGACATCAAATTGCACGATGAATTTAATTTCGCATAGTATTTTCGACCGTTTAAGAAGTAAATATCACAAAACCAAATTATATACTCACATTATTTTTTCTGATGGCGGCGAAGACACTACACTTTTGCGACACATTCATGAAAAAAAACGTACGAAAACACCAACAAAACAAATACTGTCAATTAGAATGAACGGAACGATTGGAAACGAATGAAATGAATGATACACGTTAGAAGTGAGCACAAATAAGTCGCGATGTTTCGACACTGCAACGGAAATAAGTCGCGATGTGTCGACACTGCGCCGGCAGCATGTGACTGGAGTGCGACTGGAATTTGTTACGATTATTCCCCACTTTTCGAAACGTTGTCGAAACATGTGTTTACACGACAACGTAACGTTACGGAACAATGTTACAAAAATCCGCCCGTTACGACACAAAAGTGTTGACTTATGTCGTAACCGCTACCTGATTGGTTACATGGGTTCCTCCATGGCCTCCACCACCTGCTCCTCCGCTTCCTCCCCCGACCCCCCTCCCCTTCTCCCTCTCTTTCTCCTCTCTCCTCCCTCTCCTCCACACTTCCCTCTTCCTATTCCTCCTCGTCTGTAGCCTCCTCCTCTCCTCTAATCGGGGGGAGGCAGGCGGCGAGCTTGCGGCGAAGACTGATTATCTGTAGTCCAAAATGGTCCAGTTGCGCTTGGAAAGCCTCCATAGCTTCCATCAATACGTTGAGTTCCACTGGAGGACGATTGAGCTCGGCGGACAGCTTGGATACCAGGTTTTCCAGGTGCAGACACCTCGCGCATTCCATTCCTTAAAAGATAAATAAACAGTAAATAAAGATCCCCGAGTAGGATATAGCCCCAAAAGGACAAACAAACGGACTAAATATGAAATATAAATGATGCTAAATAAGGTATACCAAATAGGGAGATAAAATAAAATAAAATAAAACGGTGTAAATCAGAAGTCGGATTTACCAAATAAGGAGGGTAGATAGGAGATCGATACCGACAAACAAGCACAGGCAACATAGAAATTAAATAAAACTGAGATTACTGGAATGCGGTGGTACTTACCGACTGAGGTAAATTAAGCAGGACGAAGATAACACAATAGATGGCAGAGAGCTGCACAAACAACATGCAACTGTCAGCAGTGGGTATTTGTAATGAGAAATATAACAACAAATGAAGCGCGGAACGGGGTGCGACTTTAACTGCAACCGGAGCGACACTGAGGCGCAGAAGCGGCAGAGCATAATGAGTGCGGCGCGGGGGAGGGAGGAGAGGCGGATCTCACATAGTGTAGCCTTCACCCGCCCACCGAACGCGGTTGCGCCGTGAAAATTGCTCCGCGAGCATATTGCTGCCCTGCGGAAAGCGGCTGTGCAAGCAGCATTGAGGCTAGCACTGAGTTCCCGACAGGATGAGAAAACTTCTTATTAGAAAATAATGATACGCATAATTATAGTCCAACAACCCTAGTTCTCGGCCTGTCGGGCTTAACCACCCGGCCTCGGATAGACACTGACGGAGTAGCGCTCAGGTGGGGGGCGCTCTGCGGGGGCTGCTCCGCGAAAGCTGCTCCGCGAATGACGCCCGCCGGAAGCTGCTCCGCGAATGACGCTCCGCTCCGCGAAAGATGCACCGCGAAAGCCGCTCCGCAGGAGGAACGTACTAGAATAGAGCTACTTGTGTGTCCATTCCCCTACACTCTGCTGGTTTTAGTTATTATGGCTCCGCCCCCTTCAGCGCTAGGGGGTTGACAAACTTATCCGGTAATGGCGTTTTGGGGAGGGGTTCGGGGGAATATTCACTAAAAATATTAATCTTACAGCTACCTTATCCTATGGGGTGTCTCCGTGTACGGGATGAAGTCTTCTTTCTTCCTGTACTGGTTATGGCTCTTCCCGGTGCTCCAACCGTCTTCCGGAATTTCTGGAAGCCTGGGGTATTCGTCCAATTTCTGCAAATAGGCTCCTGGGGCCGACTGGAGGGCGGAAAAATTTTTCGCCTTAAGATTTGTTGTTCAGTGTGCTCCCAGGAACACCGTGGGTCAGCTTACAGCTCCGTTTTCAGCTTGTGTATAGAAAAATAAACAAGAATTACGATATTAAACAAATGTATAAATATACGCTAATAGTAAACAGAACAATAAAAACAATCTCAATAGAGTCTAATGTATGTATAAAAGGAAGTAATTACGATAATACATTATAAATATAATGTATAATAAAAGCAATTTAAAATTAATGAGAATATAAGATGAAATAGAATAAGTTTTTAGAATGTAAAACAAATTGTAATGTATGAAAATTGAAGGTATAGAAATAATAAACAAGAATGAAAATATAAAAAGTAATAAAAACAATCAACTGTGTTGTAATAAAGATAAAATAGAATAAGTAGAATAAGTTTTCTAGAAAGTAAAACAAATTGTAATGTATGAGAATTGAAGGTGTAGAAATAATGAACTAATAGTGAAAATAATAAAAAACGAAATGTTAATATGATAAACAGTCTCACGACAACTCTAAAAAGCGTAGAGATGTAGGTGATAGGCTTATAGAATTTATAGAAAAAAAAAACTCAAAAACCGTAAAACCTAAATTCTTCAAACCAAAAATCGTTGAAAGTATTTACTAATGCACACCACCTCAATTTTTTTCAGAATTTTAAACTTTATAGTTTGGAAATTAGAAGGGGGGAGGACACTTTCTATGACTCGACAGCTCACCAACGGTTGACTTAAATAGACAAGTTTTTTAGACACCTCCATATTTTTGTTCAGATCAGTGTTGGGTTTGTGTAGATATTGTTAGATTAGGCGCGGACTCTGGCGCTTATACGTACTTAAGTGAATCACACGGTTCTAAGCGATGGCTGGATCATCGTATAACCACATCAGCCGGGTATGACACTGTTACTGGTGTTGATTCTTTACGACGTATACTGTTCTGATCACTATCCCCTTTTAATTAGATGTCATCTAGACTTGATTAAACCTAAGATCATGTGTAGTAATTATATAAATGTTAAAGCTAATGTAAAACAAGTAGTCTGGGGAGAAAGAACAGATCAGGAAATCGAAATGTATACCAATAAATGTACTGAATTATTAAAAACTATCGACTTTCCACCTGAATTTACGGCCTGTTGTGGTGGGTGCTGTGTAGATAACTCTAATCATTGCGAGATACTCGACATCATGTACCTCAATATAATATCCTCGCTTTGTGAGGCTTCTTTAGACAGCAAGGCAGTTGTGGTAATGCAAAAAAGAGGGTTATTGGATGGAATGAACATGTAAGCGACGCTCATAGGGAGGCCAGGGCTAGATTCCAATATTGGATTTTATATGGTAAACCCACAGGTGGGTCAATATTCGAAGCTATGTGTCACAGTCGCAAAATATTTAAATCCAGACTTAGATGGGGTCAACGACTTCAAGAACAATTTAAAATGGACCTACCGGCCACACACCATAAAAATAACGATTTTCGAAATTTTTAGAAAATCATAAAGAAGTTGGAGACTAGATCTGGCCTTTCTGTTAGCGTGGATGGAGACCACTTGAGGGCTGGAGAAAGAAAACAAAGTTTGTGTTTGATTAAGATAAAGATGACTGAGCACTTGAACAGAGAGCTTTGGCCACCTGCCTCCTGAATATCCAAGTCGCGCATCGAATATATCACCAGCACCATACGAGTACCACGACACAAGGTCATTATACTGACGACACATCCTCACAATGCGATTGTAAAAAGAAGTAAGTATTATTTCTGTATACCTGCAGCGCAAAAGTTTTTGGAGCACGGGATCTAAACCGGGGTACATAGACCATGCAATAATTGCAATAAATTAAATCAAATACAAATACAAATACAAATGCTTTATTCGTCGATCATAGGTGTACACAACTTGATATTGCATAAGGTGGTAAAATCGATATTGTTTCACTATGTCGTACCCGTAGGCATACGAAGATTTACATGCAGTCAATCACTACATGCACTTAATTAAAATTTGTTTATGTCGGTCTTAAAATATAGTTAAAATAAATATAGTTAGGTAAGAATGTCAAGTTACTAGTTCATAGATTTTTAATACATTATAGTTTGAATAAAATAAGGGGTAAAGGTATGTCAATTATAATAAAAATGTAATAATTATTATTCCAAATTTTCCGACAGAAATTCATTACAGGAGTAGTAAGCCTTTTTGGTCAAATATTCTTTCACGTGGGCCTTAAATTTACCAATGTCACATAATAATCTTATATGTTCCGGAAGCTTATTGTAAATTCTAGGAGCCATACCCAGAATACTTTTAGACAAAAGAGAAGTTTTTGACGGATGAGCACATATCTTGTGTTGCAAGCGTTCACTGGTGAAATTACGAAATAAATGACTGTGACTTTTAACAAAAACTACTAATTCGTAAATGTACAAAGAAGGTAAAAGTTAATATTTTAAATTTTACAAAATATGGTCTACATGATACGGTCGGTAGGAGATGGCATGCTGCTCTAATACATTTCTTCTGAGCTTTAAAAGCCAAGTGCCAGTCCGTTGAGTTTCCCCAAAAAATTATCCCGTAACGAAGTGTAGATGACACGTAAGCATAGTAGGCCGTAAGCAGAGATGCGATTTATTTGAAATACTTCTATTTAAAATGCAAATACAAAATGCAAAATACCTATTTTGTATTTTGCATTTAAATGCCTTTTAGTAAAAAGCATTTTGTATTTTATTTGAAATACCTTTTGAGATGTATTTTGCATTTTAATATTCATTTCAAAATGCAAAATACTTTGTGATTAAGTTTAGCCAGATTACCAGTCAAACAAAATGTAATGAACGAATGACGCTTGTATTGCCGAATTTGACCGATAGAGGCGCCTGCTAGCCATGTGTGCCCTTTTTAGGGTTCCGTAGTAAACAAGGAACCCTTATAGTTTCGCCATGTCCGTCCGTCCCCCGCTTTTCTCAGTAACCGTTAGTACTAGAAAGCTGTAATTTGGCATGAGTATACATATCAATGACGCCGACAAAACGGTAGAAAAAAATCATTAAAAAAAATTTTTTTAGGGTACCTCCCCTACATGTAAAGTGGTGGTGCAATTATTTTTTCTTCCAATCCCCATCGTGTGGGGTATCGTTGGATAGCTCTTTCAAAAATATTATTAAATAGGTTACTAAAAGCATTTTTTGATTCAAGAATCGATTGGCGTGATATTAAGCTTTGAAGTGATAATTTTTTCTATGGTCGTATCCCCCCCTGCCGGCTAAACGGTAGCTACTAGGCATGTGAAAAAAATCATGGTAGTAGTATATACGATGAATTTATCTCAGCTAAGCAATATATTACCGTAAAGGGCAAAAATATGTATACAACACAACATCTCAAAAAAGTACAACATCAGTACTGAGATCAGTAAAAACCCTTTTACGGGTCCGTAATTCCGCATATGACCGGTGACGTGATGGACGGGCAACTACGGAACCCTACACTGTGCGTTTTTCTTCTTTGGTCAGAGTGCGCTCCTTATGTCTGACTAGTGTCAATGTCAAACGAAAACGACGAACATTATCTATGGCTATAAAAATGCAACGCCGCTGACGCCGACGATTCGATTTCACGGATTTATTGTTTGCTGGTGCTGGTGCTGGTGAAGTGGTTACTGATTTGATTTGATTACCTACTTTTATGATATTGAAGTGTTGTTGTTATCCCTACAATACTGGAACGGCTATGTACTGTACTACAACAAGATAATTTAGATAATGTAAACAACTTATTAATAAAAGACAAGTGTAATAACGAATTAAACGACCGGTTTAGCCTAGTGGGTAGTGCACCTGCCTGTGAAGCTGACGGTCCTGGGTTCGAATCCCGGTCAGGGCAAATATTTGTGTGATGAGCATGAATATTTGTTTCTGAGTCTTGGATGTTTTCTATGTATTTAAGTATTTATATCTATTAAATATATCGTCGTCTAGTACCCATAACACAAGCCTTCTTGAGCTTACTGTGGGGCTAGTTCGATTTGTGTAAGATTGTCCTCTAATATTTATTATTTATTATTATTATTTATTATTAGATGCACAATCAACCGAAATAAATGGCGACACAATTCACAAAATGAAGCCATGGCTATCTTTTCGTTAGTCTAGTTTTTTACATTATTTTAAGTGAGTATTATTATTATTAATAACATAACAGAATTTATTGATACGCGTACTGATAAATATGACCAAAATATCATGCATAAGGTGGCATTCGGCTCGGCATTGTATCTCTACCTAAAACAAATAAAAATGTCATTCGATTTGGTCAAAAGGTATTTTATTTTGAAAAAGTATTTTGAAAATACCTATTTTGCATTTAGCATTTGAAATACAAAACGCAAAACTATTTGGTATTTTGCATTTGAAATAGTAAATCTGAAAAGTATTTTGCATTTTGTATTTAAATGCTTTTTTAAAACCATTTTGTACATCTCTGGCCGTAAGTACTACAGATTGGCTCGCAACTTTCCTTAACATATATATTGCATATGAGTAGCGGTTTAGTTTTTTGCAGACACTATCAATTTGACATTTCCAGTTCATGTTACTGTCCAAAACTAATCCTAAAAATCTTGTGTTGTTGACTTCAGTAATTTTTTGACCCTTATATTTTACGTCTAAATTTAGATAATTTACTCTTTGCCTAAAATTCATAATATTTGTTTTTTCTATATTTATCATTAGATTATTATTACGTAGCCATGTAATTATACATTCTAAAGCATCATTCATTTCCGTATCGTGATTATTCAGACTTCCACCACTAAATATTGCCGTGCTATCATCCGCAAACAGAACCATCGGATATTTTGTTACATTCGGAAGGTCGTTTATGTAAATGAGAAAGAGTAACGGTCCTAATATGCTCCCCTGCGGTACCCCATAGAATGATTTTCTGGTTTCTGATACAAATGTTATTTCAGTTTTCAAAATATTACATAATTTTGTTACTTCTGTGTATTGCATTCTATCAGTAAGATAAGACTCAATTAGTTTTAACACATTGCCTCTAACTCCGTATTTATCCAACTTGTACATTAAGATTTTTGGATGTACACAGTCGAATGCTTTTGTCATGTCCATATATATGGCTGACACTGGTAATCGTTTATCCATACTAATTATCACTTTTGATACCAAGTCATAAATAGCCGCATTAATAGACCGGTTTTTACAAAATCATTTTTGTTCAGAAGCGAATAGTCCTTTGGATTCAAAATAATTGTAAACACTTGTATAAATTACCTTCTCAAACAATTTAGATATTACGGACAATAATGCTATAGGTCTATAGTTGGCCATATTTTGTTTGTCTCCTTTTTTGTATAGCGGTTTTATTTTAGTTATCTTTAATTTATTAGGGAAAATTCCACTCTCTAAACATAAGTTTACTATACGACAGATGACTGGTGCAACTATTTTACCAACACTTTTTAGTACTCTTGTATCAACTTCATCGTATCCAACACTTTTAGTATTTTTTAATGAATTTATTATTTTAAGGATGTCAGTTGATGTCACTGGTGGCATAAATAACGAACCAGACAAATTATTGTGTATTGTATTATTATGTATAGTCATGTTTATATTAAATTGTGGGTTATTATTTTTAGTAACGATATCATTAATTGAATTTATAAAGTAATTATTGAAAGCATCCGCTATATCTTTCGGGTGATTCAAAGATTTTCCGTTATCGTTGACGGTCATTACACTCTCAATCGGAAAGTTTGTTTTATTGTTAGTTATAACATCCCATGTAGCTTTCCCCTTGTTTTGTGATTTTTTTATAAAATTATCATTTTGAGCTTTTTGTGTCAGCTTAAGAATTTTTTTCAAACGCTTCGAATATTCTTTTAGTGCGATTTTATCGTCGTTGTTCAAAGTAAGTCTGTATTTCCAAAGCATTTGTCTTCGGCGTTTGCAACATTTACGAATGCCTGTGCTAACCCATTTTGGTTTTTTTATTTTTGAAATTTTAATTCTTTGTAAGGGAAAACACAGATCGTAAAATAGTTTAAACTCCTCAATAAAATTATCATACGCCAGATTCGCGTCGTTTGTATCGAACGCTCCACTAAACTTAATATTTTTGATACATTCAGTAAATTTCGCAATGTTCTCACCACGATAATCCCTCCGATATCTAAACCAGTGCTGAAGAAGGCATGTCTTTTTTACTGGGCAAGTTATTAATTGAGCTGTATGATCTGACAAGCCGAGGTCCAGTACCTCACCAGAACTCCCTCGAATATTGTGAAAAATGTTATCAATAACATGTATTGCTATTTAATCGTGTCGGAGTTTTTATTTCTATTTTGAGATTATAACTTGCAATTAGATTTTTGAACTCTACAGAAGCATTAGTATTTTTTAGCAGATCTATATTGAAATCTCCGCAAATTACAATTTTATAATTTTTATAACATACATTATTGAGAACATTAGTAAGTTTATCAAAAAATAAATTAATAATCATGGTATTTGACCTTGGTACCCTATAAACACAGATCACGATTAATTTTAATTCAATTACTTCTATTGCACTTAACTCGATTAAATTCTGAATGCTTTGTATGATAATGTCATTAATTGTATTAAACTTATAGATATTTCGTATAAGTATGCATGACCCGCCATTTCTATTGCTTCTGGAAAAATGAGCTGCAAGTTCATAGTTCGGTATTTTAAGGTAAGTTTCATCGCCACTTTTCATATTATGTTCAGTAATGCATATAACGTCAATTAGTCTTTGCGATTTAGCAATGTCTTGTAAATGGACATATAACATATCAGTTTTGTTTAATAGGCCATTAATGTTTTGGTGCAATACGGTTATGCTAGTAACAGTTGTTACAGATTGAGATTGATTATTTTTACTGCTGTGTTGTGGTTTCATCACGAAAAAAATTAAGGTTTTTAGGTTTTTTAGTTTTCTCAATTATATTTTTGACATTATCCAAAATATTTCGAATTCCGATTTTTTTTTATTTTTCCGGTGTATGCAGAAAACATGTCAAAAGACAGGTCATAGTTGGAGTCAAAAAATAGTGCGTATTTGTGGCTTTGAGTATCTAAATTAAGTAGGCTATTGAAGAGTTCTACTCTACAATTGTACACAGGAGCTCCACAAATATAAGTTGGTACACAAAGTATTACGTTTGTATGTTTTATGACTTCAAGGTTTTTCTTAATGAATTTTACGAGACTAATGTAGTCGCTTGTTTGTTGAAAATCTCGTTCTCCTATGAGTATAATGCAGTAGTCGTCGTGCGTGAAGTCTTGAAGCCGGCTGTTTATATTTTGTAAGAGTTGACGTATTCCTCCTCCTGGAATCAGATAGTGGCAGGTGGTAGATTTCTCATAACAGGCTTGCATTATGGATGGTA
Organism: Epiblema foenella; assembly: GCA_963556455.1. Classification (NCBI taxonomy): domain Eukaryota; kingdom Metazoa; phylum Arthropoda; class Insecta; order Lepidoptera; family Tortricidae; genus Epiblema; species Epiblema foenella. The sequence goes on along the minus strand of OY747098.1, from coordinate 32,567,139 downwards.
TGCCATTACGTTTATCACTGCTGATTATATAAATTTTGTTTCTTTTCACATTAGGTCTTTCTTCTTTTTTGTATTGTATTGGTCTTGTTGGTTGTTGAGGTGCCTTATCTATATATTTTATTTCCGTATTTTTTGTTTCATCTACGATATGTTCTGGCTTGCTGCTGTGGTTATTGATCTGTGTCTGGTTAATATCCATTGGCTTTGATAGGACTTGGCTGGGAGGTGCTGGAGTAAGTCCTGGCGAAATCGTAGGTGAACAATATCGAGGTGTGTCATCATCACTGTCAAGATATTCCGCGGATCTTCTTTGGCTTATAAATGTCTTTAAAGGTGTCAATTTCCCAATGGGTCCCTTTTCCGTTAGTATTTTTTTGTATATTTCAACCTTTTTTTGCTGTTCAGTGAGTCTTTTTTGCAGAACTCCTATCTCAAAATTTAAGCGGTCAATCTCTTCATGAGCACTCGCTAGTTGAGTTGATAGATTAGTAATTTCAGAAGTCAATTCAGGGTCCTGTTCAGAATCTATGATGTTTGGTAGACTACGAGTGGTGTCATCTAGTAAAGTGTTAGAAAAAAAATCGACTTCAGAGTCAGTGTCCGATAGGATTTCATTTGACTTATACTGGCTTCTGGGGGAACGTCTTCGTCTAATCGTAACGTTTTCTCTCATTTCAGTTGTTATTATAGGTTTTTCATTTGCTATTCGTGGTTTGGATGAAATATCCTCTATAATGGAAATTTCTTTTATTTCAAGATCAGCAGCGAGTGGATCTTTTTCTTCGTGATCAGTTACAGATTTTTCACTGTCTATTGTACTTATTGATGATCGATCCCATATAGTGGTATTGTCTTTTGATTCAGGACGAGCAGTTTGAGAATTTGTGTCTTGACCATTTTTTATAGTGGGTGATATAGTCGCAGCGTCTAAACAGCGAATTTTATCATGAGCATTCTGGTTTCGGCATTTCATGCATTTCCATAAGTTTTTGTCGTCTTTAGTCATTGATTGAAATTTTTTCAATGGTATTTTTTCACATAAAATATCAAAGCGCTTATTACATGTTTTACATTTCAGATATTCCTTATTTTTTATTTCATTTTTGCAGTTCATGCATTTTAGTTTTGCAGACATTTTTATCTGTTTATTCCGTGTTCTCTAGTAGCGTCCTCTGTAGGTATTGTAGGAAAATAGCCGCAAGTAGAATATTGCTGGTTTCTGAACGAGCGCCTCGAACGCTTTCGAACGAATTGCGTCAATGTCAAAGTATACCTCGACTGACAGTGACAGCAGCGACGTCTCAGCTGATTATTACAAATACCTTTTATTTTAAGATGTTTTTATCTAAATTTAGGTTGTTAATTTGAAATTTTCCATGTGTGAGTGTGTGACAAAAAAACAGTTAATCTCAGTGGTCAGTTTTATGTGAAAATATCGTGAAAGTTCGGCTCACCCAAGTGTATCTGAGATGATTTTCCTGTAAGCGGCAATTACGCTCTTCATATTAGCAGGCTTTATGTACTTCCAGTGATCTTATTCTTATCAAATTCATAGTTTATCTAAGCAGCTTATCAATACAATGTTATTCGTTCGCACGCACACCAACGAGTTTTTCAATCGTTTCGTTTTTGCTCTAAAACGATCAGGCGCGGATCCAGGATTTTGTTCAGGGGGGGGGGGCACTTGTGAACTTTCCGAAAATAAAATGGTATAAAAAAAACTGTAAAGTATAGGTATTCAAATAAAATTTTAATTTAGAATATGCAGTTTGAAAGTATCATAAGGAGAACTGACCACAGTCTGAGCTGGCTGAGAAGGAGAACCTGCTCGCTGACGTTTTTTATCTATTTTTTGAAAAAACGAATCTATTCCTCTAACTCGCTTTTTTTACGGCCTAGGTCGCTGATTTTCCTATTGACAATGAAAACTAATTTTAATAGAACAAAAATAAGTTTCTGTAAATAAAACATTTTTGGTACAAGCTTTTATTGCCGACTGTATTTTATTCCACAGTTAGGTATCAACTACTCGATGAGACGGTTCTAACGAGCCCAAACACGACGTGTGTATCTCGTGTAGTTCGAGTTGCTATAGCCACCTTCTGTCTCCAGCATCAGATCAGTTTGGTGGTATCATAATAGTGTATTGCCAGTGTCACCGAACTTACATACGTATGCCAAATTTCAGCTCAATCGGATACCGGCAAGTGGCTGAAAAAAGGGTTGCAAATTTAATGACAACGACGACAACACGAACAGTGCAAGTTAAATAACAGCTTGGGAAAAGAAATTCAACTAGTTTAATAATTAAGTAAAACATGTATTACTTAACTGTAACTCGACTAAACTAAAAACATTATTTCGTAGGCCATAAAAAACGAATTCACCAAAATCGTCTCGGTAGTTTTTTCGTTCGCGTATAGGTAAATTATAATTATAGACTAGGTACGTCCTATTTTGATATCTAATAAGTATAAGCTACATTACTGGAAAACACCGTCAAAAACCGTTAAGTAGTTTATTCGATTAAGAGAAAGTAACGTACCTTCATCGGCCAATATAACGTACATAATATTAACGTACTTATATATATATTTATTAAGTACTTAAAAATACTGCCGAAATTGCCGAATAACCTACAAAAATATGTAAGTATTGTATGCTGCTTTATATAATACACAATAATGAAAAGGTCCCACTTACCATTTTGACTGCAGTGATCAGATGAACCTAATTATTTTCGCTATTTTATTTACGCAAAACAACACTACGTCACACATCGAGTTCTAAACTAAGGGAAAATAACTCCATTCCAAAACATTGTAATAAAGGAAATTTACTTATTTGCTGATAATATTACAGTAGACTCACTCACTTTAGTAATTTTTGTATTATTCAAAATTACATTGTGAGCGCTCGTAGGTTCGTTCGGCTGCATTCGGATTGCTTCGGCACTATTGCTGTAATTCACTACGCTTACCGGCCACGCCGCCTAATGTTGACAAATATAAGTCTGACCTCCGGTTGCGCACAGTTGTTTACAATTTCGGTATCAAGTTAAATCAGTCAGGTTATAACAACCATGACGAAATGTTTTTTTTTGTGAATAATAGATTACGAGTGACGGCGCGGCATTCAAGGTCGAACTTGGATTAATTTTTCCCGCGCGCTTTCAAATACTATTTTTTATTTTTCAATTTATTTATTTTTTGTAAATTTATAGTTGCACTGACTATTGATAACTGTTTTTAATGTCAGAAGAGCTACCGCGAACCGAAAACGAACGAAGTTCGATAACCCCCTTTCTGTCGCACTTGCCTATTGATGCGACAGAGAGGGAGATATTAGAACTTCGTTCGTTTTCGGTTCGCGGTAGCCCCACAGACCATATTTCCTACGTCAGGACATAGGCAATTGCCCTCCCCTGACACAGGCTTCAGGGGGGGGCAATTGCCCCTGTTGCCCCCTCCCCTGTATCCGCGCCTGAAAACGATTACGAACTACTGTGTCGGAGGAAGCTGCTCTCACTGCCTATCACGCCTTCGTGTTGTCTGTACTCTTATATGGTTTAATACTATGGGGCAGTTCGGTAGAGGGGAACCGAGTTTTTAGAATTCAAAAAATTATGTTAGAGCCATATGCAATGCGTGGACAGGTGACAGTTGTGTTCCACTGTTTAAAAAATTGAGAATTCTGCCTGTGCCAAGTTAATACATTAGGGAAGCATCTGTTTTCGTAGAGTGTCATCTGCCCTCTACTTTATAAAGCGTGAGGAGTTTACGTTAAAACAGATGAGACCAAACCTTCTGTACAAACCAACGCGCAGCAAAGCCATGTTTATGAACGCAATGTTTCAAATACGTGCATTGAAATTTTTAATCATTTACCCGAGGACATCAGATCTCTTCAGGGAAAAGTCTTTAAAGTCAAACTGAGCAGATGACTATCGGAGAAGTGCTTTTATGAAGTCAGACTTTTTCGGTAAATATTAATTAAATATGTAATATAACGACCATTTTAGATGTAGATACTTATATGTATTGTAATTAAATAAAATTATTATAATTAATGTATTGCAATGTATAAATGTTGTAATTAAGTAAAATTATTATTAATGTATTGTAATGTATAACCTGTAGAAGGGCTGAATACAAGGGACAAATAATTATGTGACATCCAGTGAAAAACTGTATTCGTCGCAAATAAATAATTTTGAATTTGAATTTGAACATGAAATAAGGATAAGACTGGAGCCGGCAATACACAGATACAAAGATGTGCGAAAGAGATGCAAGTATAGACACCAACACACGTGGGAACGAGATAAAATGTGTCCTCGCCTGTCCCTCATCGCGTATTATTTGTCACCGGCCTGTGTCACCGAAACGTCATCAATGTATTCAAGCCTATTTATTGGCTTAATTTAAACTTGGCGCCAATGTGTATACAGCACGACTAATTATGAGATGTCAGAATTGTGTTAGATCCATATCAGTCTTCTGATATATCTCAATTTAGTCAAACCTATCATAAGTCTGTCCCCATTGATGATTCGCTAATCCTCCTTCTATCTAATCCTCTTTCTACGACATAGGCAAATAACTGAAAAAAACTGACAGTTTTTCCAATATATAGCGGAGAAAGATATAGAGCTGGAACTTAGAGAAAAAATATTTCTATAGAAATCCTATATGCGTGCCAATGCGTGTCACAAAGTGGGGCGGAAAAGGTCTTATGCAAATAAATTGAGAATTTGTTTAAAATGGCCGACGGTATACCATAAATTACCTCCTTAACTCGGGCGGGTAATCATTTGTCTGACGTAATTGGGTACAACTGTCATATCAAATAGGTTTTGCTGTGGTTGTGCTCGACAAAACTATGACAGGGACAACAAATGATAGGTAACTCTCTGTCGCTCTTATGCAAAAATGTATATGACCTTCTCCCGGTTCAAATTTCGCAATGGCGACGGGCGACCGACATGCAGAGGGTCTACCGGGCAACGAAAACGAACGAAGTTCGAATATCTCCCTCTCTGTCGCACTTGCTAATTCGTGCGGCAGAGAGGGAGATATTCGAACTTCGTTCGTTTTCGTTGCCCGGTAGCCCCTCAGATCCGTAATAATCAGTGGGGTTGAAACACTCAAAAAAATTGTCACCCCAACTGTTACATGATTTGCTTCTTGCCTTCTACTTCTTTAACAATTATCCAAATCCAGAATGACAGAGGGGCTACCGCGAACTGAAAACGAACGAAGTTCGAATATCTCCCTCTCTGTCGCACTTGCTTATTCGTGCGGCAGAGAGGAAGATATTCGAACTTCGTTCGTTTTCAGTCGCGGTAGCCCCTCAGATGACGCATGGACGCGTCAGTGACAGCAATAGGGCTCAGAGGGGCTACCGCGAACCGAAAACGAACGAAGTTCGAATATCTCCCTCTCTGCCGCACTTGCTAATACGTTCCACAGAGAGAGAGATATTCGAACTTCGTTCGTTTGTGTCGCGGTAGCGCCCCAGCTTGGCCCCTTTATAGAACCCTGAAAATAAAGCTGTCATTAACGTCAGTTGGTATCATACCCCGTAAACGTTTCGGCAAGTGTCAAATAAACGTCGAGCGCTCGTGATAACGATTGATAGCGAGATCTCTCAACATCTTCTAAATTAAAGACAGAGTATAAAGGTCGGCCTGGGGCGACGCCGAGTGCCTGCGAGAGGAGTCCCCGGCACCGCTCCCGCGACGGCCGCCGCCTGCAGGCCGCGCCGCCGACCACCGCGTCCAACACTTGTCGGCGCTTGCATTGATTTTTCTATAAAAGACGCTGGTAAATATCAGATTTTTTTGCTCACTTCAAAGCATACTGACGATATGGTTTCTTAACCATCGTCAGTGTGCTTTCTCAGTTTTCACCTGATAGGTGTATAAAAATGATTAACAATAAATCTCATTGGATAGTTAAGAGTGTAAACAACTCAATTAATGGAGGCTAGTAGTATGTAGTATATGTATGACTTCAAATAAGACTTATCTGTATGAAACACTCCCATGGTGGTCAATTTTTGATTGCAATTCCAAGAATAATATGGTATTAGGTACTCCAACCTTCCTAGTTCCTAGGGCGGCCAATCATGACAAAAAATGCAGCCAATGGACGGCTGGTAGGTACTTACTTCATGGCCTGGGGCTGCAAATCCGCCACCGGTTAGGTCCATCAGCATCTAGCTTTATAGGAGTAAACAACATAGGTTATGATAAACATTGCATACAGATTGGAGAAGCAGCTAAGGGCAGATGTCAGAAAATGTAGAGTGCGGGGGAGTGGGAGTGGACATCGGTGAGTCTGCTAGACGCTTACTCAAGAAATAATGAAAATATTGAATTTGATTAAAGATCTTTTAAATTGTAATGATTATAATGATGTGCATAATGTTCTGGTAATGGAAGCCGGCAGGTAGGCAATGGAACTCTGTAATAAAACAGAGTAGCTTAGCCATGTTTGAGCTTATTGGAATTGTCAAGAGATGCACTCTGGTAGTAATTCACTAAAAAGTGTGAAATAAATAATAAATAATAAATAAATATTAGAGGACAATCTTACACAAATCGAACTAGCCCCACAGTAAGCTCAAGAAGGCTTGTGTTATGGGTACTAGACGACGATATATTTAATAGATATAAATACTTAAATACATAGAAAACATCCAAGACTCAGAAACAAATATTCATTGCTCATCACACAAATATTTGCCCTGACCGGGATTCGAACCCAGGACCGTCAGCTTCACAGGCAGGTGCACTACCAACTAGGCTAAACCGGTCGTCGAAATACATAACTAATATAATAAAAAAGATAAACAAACTCCATTTCGTCAACTTAAGGCAATTTTTTTGAATGGCACCGTTCAAAAATTGCAATACCTACCAGTGGCGGTGCGTCAAAAATTTTCTTAGGGAAGCCGGAATGAATTTTCCTTTCTTATTCGTCATGAGCCGTAGTAAAAGAACTGTAATGGCTGAAAATTAGGTAAGCCGGTGGGAATCGAATTGTATGGACGCTCCGCTACTGATACCTACATTGCTCAATAAGAAGCATGAAGTTTCATATTACCATACTCACTCATATTAGAATACATATTAGAAGTTCGGCAATTATTTTTAACTTTTTTGTGTTTTTTGGAGTTTGTTTTTAATTTTTATTTATTTAAGTAGGTACCTACCCTCAAAAAATCTCTTGCGTCATCCCCGGGTGGTGCCGGGTTAGAATAGCACTTCCTCCTTTCTTCCCGTGGGCTTCGTAAGAGTTGACTATGGGAACCGGGTTGTAGTGTGTTGTGGGTGATGGGCTAGCAACCTGTCACTGCATTATCACATTTTCTCCATCTTTAAACCTACAATTGCTAAATGTGATGATGATGATGTGGAATTGCTTTGGTACTAACAACTGCATTGGGATGTGTATCTTGGTTGTTGCGCCGACACCTTGTTGTTGTTGTTGGTTGTTGTGTTACCTTATGTATGTTACGTCTGGATTTTAAGAGGTTACCTCTTTCTTTTTTGCTCAGAAGAATACCTTATAGTACAAGGGGGACTTCGAAAGAATGAAAGCATTTATTCATGCCAACTTTAAAACAAATATATTCGTAAAAAAAAGTTGAAATAATATAAAACATATTCTACATAGTCACGAAGCTTACTTTAAGTTGTTTAGCTTTATTTTTTAGTCATATATGTTATACTATTTTCTTTTCTTCTTTTATTTTAATATAGATTTCTTGAGAAGTACTTAAAGTATGTTTCCAAGTAAAATTGTGCGAATACCAAATGTACCAAGTCTCAATCTGTTTTAATGTTGAGAGCTTAAGAATATCATAAAATCAAAATCAAAACATTTATTCTGCAAATAGGCCTCAAGGGCACTTTTAGAATATTACTTCTAGATTTAGAAACACCTACTTAATCAAAGTCATTATCAAACAGTAAAACCAAGAATCCTATAGCTTCTCACCAGTACGCAGCTCCTCCGCTAAATAGAAATAATTCTAAATTAATTATTCATTTCTATATTGTTGTCTACCTCAACCTACTGATTCATTTGTGTGAGGTGTGCAATAAAGAGTATTTGTATTGTTTTTTAACACATTTAAAGGTTAAATCTGTCAATATAGTTTATGTCTGTACATTCTACATAAATTGGGCTATTAATTCATATTTTTTTACAATACATTACCTCGCGATTTGATTGTAAGGCAAGATTTTGTAGAAGTTCCTATAATTTTTTTTTTTAATTTTGTGCTGAACTGTTTTCTCTATAGACGAGTGAAAATTTTGTCGCAGAAATGAATTCGTCGTCTTTGAACTATACGAAAACTATACCAAACATGTACTATTTACTAAACTCATGTAGAAATAAAATAGCTTCTCGCTAGTGCGCAACTTCGCCGCTAGATGTCTTTTTCAACCTTTTTATAGTGAATTACCTCGCGGTTTAATTTTGAGGCAACAGTTTGTAGATTAAAAAAAAAAGATTTTCAAGTTTTGTGCATAACTTTTATTTTTTTATACGAACGAGTGAAAAAAATGTTTCAGAAATGAATTCCTCGTCCTTAAATTATACGAAAACGTTACCGAAAACGTTACCAAATACCAAACATGACCTTTTCACAAAACTTATGTAGAAACTTATGTAGAACTTATGATCAAGCTCAGAGTGCAGCGAGGTAGATGGGGTTTTCACCCCCCTCCAGCCCCCACCACCATTAAAGAATTTCGTGGGTACAAGCTAAATCTGCTCAGATGACTGTAGGTACAACTCTGGCGTCCTTTGTTGCAAGCCTGCGAGGTGCTCCACAAATACGACACTACCCACTGGAGGTGACGATGTGTGTAGTACGCCATAAGCATTCTATACCAGTCGACTTGTAAGACAAAGTTGAAAAAAATGAAAAATTGTGTCTGTTGTAATTTAGTCCAAGAAAACTTAATAGGTGTAAAGGCAGGAAGGGAAGGTTTGTTTTATTTCATAAATGCGCCGCGAGTATCATATTTGATAGGGAATTGTTTGTGGTGTGTGAGCGTGACACTCAACTGCCTGTTGAGTGGGTAACATACAATCGTATAACTTTGCTTGCTTTTTACAAAGTGTTTAGTTATTTTCAAATTTAGTTATCGTTTTGGATGACTTCTTCACAACATATAAAAGATTATATGATTTTCTTGTACCCATACGTGTTAGCAGTGTACTGCGTAAAGAAAGTTATTTATGACAGAAAATTTAATTCAATAGTCCGGCCAATAAAATGAAAAAGTTACTGGTTTGCCCACTTTTGGACTATTCTTTATAACTTTTTACATTATCAACTTTATGGGTATGTGTCTTAAAGAACAGAATAGAATAGTTTAGTTTAGAACAGTTTTGGCTAAGCTGTATCCGATTATAAGCCCTATGAGCATAACGCAAAGCGTACTAATTCAAGTGGGCAAAATCATAAAATATTTTCTGAACTCTCCATACAAAAGTCTGATTGTGCTAGGGTTGTCCATGTTACTTCTTAACCGACTACGACAAAACTTGATAAAACTTATAGGTATAAAATTGTGTTTAATGTGCACACGTTTGTCGGATTATGATAACCCAGTAAATGTATTAGTTATAAATGTAATTGCATCGGGTTTGGTGAATCATCAAATTTACTTTGACTATAATGCCAGGGCCCTCGGGGTAAGACTCTACCGGCCAATGTTGCAGAAAGTGTGCTGCAAGTACGTTCATGGCATTGCCCATCGTCATAATTACAAAAGTAAAAGTGATACAGCATTGAGTCTTCGTCTACATCGTTTACGACACACCAATTAACTACTGTTAAAAGTACATACCTGTAGTCCGTTCACGGACCAAGATGGCTCTGAAGTTTTTTCTTTGGCCTACCAAAACAGCATACCCTTATTCAACGCTGTCTCACACTTGACTGTCGATAGCTGCGGGCAACACAACTGGTTAATGTAGCCAGCAATAGGTTAAGCTTTAGACCTCAGAGTAAAAAAGTAAAGGTATCTCTGCAACCAGTTTTGTGATGATAGTCAGTTTTAATTCGTGGTCTCCCGGCGAAAAAAATAAACAATAGCATTCTTTTGTAATGAGCCCGGGGATCCCCGGGACCGGTAGACGACGGGAATGTGACATGATGAGCAAAGCTATGTTGAAAGTAGGCCTAATATACCTATAGCCATACTTTTAAAAGATGTTGTTTGAATTTGTAAACTATTCATCCCCCGCCGTCCCCAGTTGACAAGCGTTCGTTTCGTACAGTTGCCGCAGTTAGTGGCAGCACGGCACATGAGTGTCTAATATTCTATGTTATCTCGTTGCTTTTAGGGTCACGAACAGCCGGCTGACGGTTTTCAGGGTAATATGAGCCTCCCTTACAAACCGCTCTAAATTGTGCGTGAAACGTGCTGAAGACAAGGGCCGAAATACAGAACAGAGGCCCTACGACGCCTAATCCTCGTAATGCCGTATCGGGTTACGTTCCGGCTGACGCGCGTAGTTTCGGCCGCGCTCGCTCGTCGCTCGCAATACTTTCTGAATCCCTGTAACGTCGTGACGTTACAGAGACGCTCCTGAAGAGGCACAAGTAAAAAGAGGAATTACTTACATACTCCATTTATAATAATTAAGTTCTGTATGATACTTCCTATCGTGACAGAGTAATATTGACTTTGTGACTGGTAGTTCGTGCAGTAGTAGTGTGTGTACGGTGCAGGTATACGATCGCATACTTGCTCTTTTGTACTCGTAAGTATAGTGCATATGGTTCCGTATTTAACCTCGTGGATCCTTCACATGCGTTGTGAAAGGCAATATGTCCTATCCTATATCAGTTGTTGGTTGTGTGATGTGTCGTGCAACTACTTGCACTTGCGTGTTGCAGAGTGCGCATGCGCGGGCAGTAGCGGGGGCGCCATGGCCACCGGCAGCTGGGAGGAGTTCTTCGCGCTGCACCTGCCGCCGACCGACTTCGAGGACAACCGGTCGCTGCTCAAGGAGTTCTGCTCGCGGCACGCGCGCCAGGGCACGCGCATCGTGCTGGTGACGTCGGGCGGCACCACCGTGCCGCTGGAGCACAACACGGTGCGCTTCGTGGACAACTTCAGCGCGGGCACCCGCGGCGCCGCCTCGGCCGAGTACTTCCTGGAGCACGGCTACGCGGTGGTGTTCATGCACCGGCACAAGAGCCTGGAGCCGTTCACGCGCAAGTTCAGCGCGCAGAAGCTGCTGGACATGCTGGAGCTGGTGGAGCGCGGGCCCAGCACCAGCATCAGCGTGCGCGCGGACAGCGTGGACGTGCTGGCGCCGGTGCTGGCGCGCCACCAGGCGGCGCGCGCGGCGGGCGCGCTGCTGGCCGTGCACTTCACCACGGTGTCCGACTACTTCTGGCTGCTGCGCGCCGCCTGCGAGTGCCTGGCGCCGCGGGGCGAGGCCGCCCTGCTCTACCTGGCCGCCGCCGTCTCCGACTTCTACATCCCTAAGGAGGTCATGGTGAGTCGAGCGCGACGCAACACCCCATATTTCTCCTTATAATGCTTTCATGCATAAATAAATATACATACAAGAAGTCTGACTTATTCTTATTATGTTGTTATCGAAACAGCTGTATATTCGTTTATTAGTATGTTACTGCGAATAAAAGTGTTTTTTTTTATCATTAAAAAAAGCCTCCACTACTGGACATAAGCCAGATAATGATTAGCTCCACCTTCACCTTGGTGACCAGCCGCGATATGTCGTCTGTCGCAGCCGACGCACAAGATGCAGTCGGAGCAGGGCGCGCCGGTGATCCAGCTGCAGCTGGTGCCGAAGATGCTGGCACCGCTGGTGTCGCTGTGGGTGCCGCGCGCCTTCGTCGTCTCCTTCAAGCTGGAGACCGACGAGGCGCTGCTCGTGCCCAAGGCCAAGGCGGCGCTTGAAAAGTATAAACACAAGGTAACTATCCACACGCCGGTCGCCGGTCATCGCCACGTCAAACTAGCAGCTCTGCATACTTAGCACCTTTGTCTGGCGGCCTTGCTCACCCCGCACCACACCACATTCTTGCTGAGCAAGTAGTTGTGTTATTGTAGCTGTGGTCTTCTGTATTAAGGACTGTAGTCCCCTTTACAGTCTTCTGTAAGGGGGTGTAGGAACGTCCCCGGTGATCCGAACTACTCCAAAAATCATGAAACCCTTAATAATTTCGTAGAAGTATTGTCACGAAACTGATTTTAGGCTGTGAGAGTACATGATTCTTCCGTCTTAGCGCACTCTACAAGATCAAAGTGAACAATGATTTTTCATAATTAAACAGAAAGGCATGAGTAATTGAGTACTAGTACGTTGGATATTTTGTGGCGCAGGTAGTGGTAGCAAACTTACTGCAGACGCGACAGACGCGCGTGGTCCTCGTCACCAAGACCGACCAGCAGGAGATCCTGCTGAGCCGGAGCGACATCCTGGCGGGTGAGTGTACAGTCGCGGTAGACCAAGACTCGCGGGATCCTCGTCACCAAGACCGACCAGCAGATCCTGCTGAGTCGGAGCGACATCCTGGCGGGTGAGTGTACAGTCGACCACGACTCGCGTGGTGGTTACCACCGACGCCGACCAGGACATCCGGGAGGAGGCTGAGTGTGGGCGAATCGTACCCATGATTCGTCCCAAAGATGGGAGATCGCAGCAATACAACCGTGTCGTAGTCGCGGAGGTTCGTCAGCTGTAACTCTAACATTTGGTCTCTGGACCGTATCGATCTAAAAAACCATCGTCGGACTTATTTACGTAGTAAAATATAGCGTCTGTGTGTGGGTGCAGGCGCGGACATCGAGATGGCGATAGTGGGCGCGATCGTGGCTGCGCACGAGGAGTACATGGGCTTGGGCGTGGGCGCGGGCGCGGCCGGGGCGGGCGCGGGGGCGGGCGCGGGCGCGGGCGCGGCGGCGGCGGGCGCGGCGCGCTGAGCCTCGCGCGGGCGCGCGCGCCGCGTCTACCTCACCGCGGACTAGCGCAGCGCCCAGCGGCCGCCGACCTCCTCCTGCTGTATACAGCGTGCCCGCCTCTCGCGGCTTCCGGTGTTACAGTGTGAAATGACGACTCGCGTTTTTCTTAAGTACATTTCGAGTGATGCCGATCAAAATTGTACAAACGTTTCGGAATTTTGGATTTCAAATTGGTGGTGTTGGTGTCGGTATGCAGTGTATTCCTGTCTCACGTGTAATCCTCTGTGTTATATGTATGTATTTTATATATATTTAATAAAGCGTCGTTATGTCATGTGTCGATACATGTTAGAATTGCAGATAGGTACTTACGTTCTGTGTTAGGGACGACGAAGAAAGAGGCCACAATTTGCATTAGAAAAAGAGACGTAAATTATGATTGATACATTTCGAATGTATCGACTCGTGGCATCGGGTAGCGAATGGCGCAACGAACATGTATAAATACTTGTATTCTACTCCTTATCACGTGTAGAATTATAGGGGCCTCCTCGAATATAATACATAATCTTATTGTGACGTCACTACTACACAGGAACCTTCAGGAATATTTACTCTTTGTTTGGTGTTCTCCCGCGTGATGACCTCGCATGCCTTTACATATACATGATTACTAGTTATAGTGAATATTTATGACAAATATATTTAGGATATATCTAAATCTGTAGCCCGCGCGGTGTCTCGTGTCCGGGCTCCCCGCCGCCCGCACCGCCCCCGCTGCCCGCGCCGCCCCGCCGCGCGGACGGTACTCTGCGCCAAGCGGTGGATTTACGGCTTTGTAGTTGCAACGAGGAATGACTATTCAGAATCCAGAGTTTATTTATCATAGAAACGAGCCTCTTTCTGTAACTAATTATATTGCTCGTAAATCTAACCGCTAAGTGCTGAATCTCTTTAGCGATGTTTGTGGCGCACCTCCGAGGTGCGAGGAGAACGCCGGCGTGCCTCGGCGCTGCGGGTCCGGGGCGCTGTGCGGGGCGTGCGGGTAGAGCGAGGTCACGTCACTTCGGGCCCGGCAATGTATCACTAGAGTGGTCATCTCGGGTGGCTACTGGATTGCTCGGCTTGTCGGGCCGTGTGTGGGCCGAGTGTGACAGAGAAGATGCTTTTACCTCGGCAATAACAGCTGGCTTCGAGGCAGCTCGGTAACTGCACTTGCGTATCGTGTGTTACACGATGATGGTGATGAGAGACTCGTGGTCTTTTTAATAGAGGGTGTTATGATGAATATTCGAAAAACTTCCACTAATATCAATATTTTATGAAAGAGCAGATTAGGTAGGGGTCGCGGCCGAAAGAGTGCGCCGGTGTCGGTACTGTCACCGGCGGTGTAACGGTATCGCTGCGGTGTCGCCGCGGTGTGTTACGAATACATAGTTTCACGAATATATATACATTCAACTATTTTGAAGCTATAATGAACCGGCCTGGACCCGCGTGCCTGGGCCGGCGAGCATGGCTCTCGAGCAGGCCCCGGTGTCCGCCGGAGCCGCCGTTTGTCTCGGACGCCGACCGCTCGGCTCGGGCTCGGAACTCCGTGGCTTGACTGTTAGTGGTTTTATATACATTTTTTGATGTCGTGTGTTAGTATGGAATTGTTCTCCACTATATACGGATTGTTGTAAATCGTCGTTTGGACCAGATAATAAAATTAGATTACTATTTAGATTTTTTACGGCGGAGCGTTCGTAGCCCAGCGACGCCTTGTACCGCGTGTGGTACGTATGCGACTTATGCGAGGTTAAGCAACGTCGGCCGTGGTTAACTCTTGGATGGGTGACGGCTGTGAGTGGTTACTGAGCGCTGCCGGACTTTAGAAGACACGTTAAGACGTTGATCCCGGTTACTGTCTATGACAGCATCGTTAAGCCAAGTTAGAGGCCTCCGCGCTCCGGGCGGCTTGAGAACTTCAAGAGTCAAGTTGTCCCCTCACTTGACAAGCCTAATTCCAATAAAGTCTAGTTTCCCCCTTAATTGGGTTGGAATGTCAGATGGCAGTCACTGCCGTAAAAACAAGCGCCTATGCCGAATGTTGGGATTAGGTAGCGGAGCCCGAGCATCTTTTAGGATGCAGCTGTACAAGTAGTACCCAACTGATAAGGCGCGTCGTGAATCTTTGTTCGCGCAGAAAAGAAAGTATCGCTCCGAAGATTAACGAAAGAATACTTAAAACTTACAATTAACCTTAGATCACTACTATAAGGTTCATAATACACTGTTCATAATGCGCGTGCACTCGATCAGAAGTATGGCGGCTGACTAACATGCCACGCGGCGCGCGCTAACATGGCGGCAGCTGCGGACCAATAGCGGTACAGGAAAAAGAAGCGCGGTGCGTGGAGCGTGCCGATTGGTCAATAACATTTCCCGCGCTTTAAAAATTCATCTTCTGCGCAGGTACATCGGTAAGCCATATCAGTTGGGTACTACTTGTACTGGGATAACGCTATAGGGTGGTGATCATATTTTCTACGGCCTTCGTTCTACGGTTGACTAATGTAGTTTGGTTTGAACCTCGTGGCGGTGAGCTGGCACTTGCAGTCCGCGCCGCCGGCGACTGGCGGGTTTGAGGGGGGCGTGTTCTGCAACTGCCCAAACTTGTGTTAGTTATTCGAAAAGAAATAAACGAGGTAATAATAAATTGTGCTTAGTTATTGTTTTATATATGTATACTCGCAAGTAATCAACTATCGATGACTGTCGTTCTTAAAAAGAACTCGTGTTCAGAAATGTCTCATTTTCACTTGGGTATATATATATACCTACTTATAAGTAGTAATTGTTTGTTTCGTAAAGTGTAACATATCATGAAGATATACAGTTATAGCGCGATATGTACTTTTTTCGCACCTAACTGATGTTAAATATAATTATACAGGTAAATTACGTTAAGTTTACCTGATATCTGTTCTTACTCCAATGAAAGGTGTTCAACTTTACCATAACACTGGTCTGGTGTAACAGTTTCTATTGCATACAGAATGTCTAAAAGTCGTATGTTTGCAATCTATTATATACCTAACTATGGATGTTAAGACAATATCAATTGGATTGACATTAAAATGTCAGTGTCCAAGTTTCGGTAATCATAGGTACTATAATAAAAATTAAGTTCGTGTTGGATGTAAAACATTATTATTATTACCGTTTAGCCTGTTAGTGAATTAATTAACTTGTTTGTATTAGCTCATTTTCGGAATCAAATGTATATTTATGGTTATGGTGTTAAGTTTTATTGGAATGTATAGGATGTTAAGATTGTGGAGCGCAGTGCCGCCGCCCGCGCGGCTCTGGTCGCTGGTCGCTGCGCGGCGCCGGCGCCGGCGGGGGATGTGCACGAAACATTATAACACAAACTTTCAAAACGCTGTCCAATACTAAGTGTCCAATATGTTTCTGTCAAAAAAATTTTTTTCCGACAAAGCATTCAGACTTTTATTGCCGACTGTACCTTTTCCCACCGCCGCGCCGTCAACTACTCATTGAGACGGTTTCAATGCGTCCAAATAACTTGAGAGCAAAAGTTAAATAAGCGCTCGTAAAAATGTTACCTAACACATCACTTTAGATATACAAAAACTCTTTTATAATGCGTGTGCTCGAAAACTGCGTTTTCTAAGAGACAAACTGTACAGTGCAGACACTAGTGCTTTTTTCTCTTCATTTTTTTTAAATTCCGTCGTCAACTCGACGCAAAAAAATGTGTATTTCAGAAAAAAATTACAAATTAGTCAGTATAGATTCGTATAAAAGGTACATAAATATGAATATTTCATTTAACGTATTATTGATCATTTTAGGTCTAAATTTTTAGCTATAAATAATTTGTAAATATTCAATAAAATGATTGGTTGCACGCAGAGCCTGTGCCTTCCCACTTTAGGATTTTGCACATGCGCAGTTAGAGACGTTGACGTATGGAGTAATATTAATTATAACCGATAAATTAAAAAATATATTTCCTCGCACAATGCATTATAAAACGTGGTAAGATACATGTTCGGAAACGTATTAATTCCCAACTCGTGTCGGTCAAAACACTCGCTGATCGCTCGTGTGTTTGTTCACCGCCACTTGTTGGGGATTGCCTACTTTCCAAACTTGTATCGTACATAAATATTTCACTTGAATATTACATTATTTACTTATTAGACAAGACAATGACTTTGTTTATATTTTGGCCGCATATTTTTACCATCACTGATACAAAGCACGTAATAATGTATTAAAATAATGAAAAAAGTTTCTTATAATAATAGCCAATTTTTCAAGATTTTTAAATTGTTAATTATATCTCTAAATGCTTAAATTTGTGCCGATTATATGTCGGCGTCATTACTAACATTATGACATACCCGTTACGCAGGACAACTCGGCTATTATAAACTATTTCCAATTCGCCATAGGTACAGGTACTAACCGACCGTAACTTTCCTGGACTACCGATCATGGCGCCACCGGACTATATCAAGGGCGAGCTCATTGACCTGGGCACAGATACACCGCCAGTGAAGCCAGGCCTCTAAGGCTCGGTTTTATAAAGATTCGTTAGACCTTATGTCGGTTCGTTATGTTAAAAAATGTACTGAGTTACTGACATTTGATCTAACGGATCTTTATAAAACCCGGCCTAAGTTCGCCTAGTTGTTTGTTACATGGATCTCGGGTCAAGTTAAACTAGCTGAGGCAAATCGAGACTCATTGTGAATTATATTGGCAAGTGATTGAGGAAGTGATTTTCGGAATCGCAATTCGATACCGATTAATGCCTTAAGGGGTGGTTCATATATGTGGTGTAATTGATATAAAATGTTCAAGGAGTTTACACACATAAATTGGGTAAAATGCTCACCAAATTTATATCCACATTTAAGTGTAAAATAATGACCCAACTTTAAAACTACATGCGTAGAGTCCGACCACGCTAACTCTGCAAAGAGTAATTTGGCAACACTGTGAATTATGCGTCATATTTGTATGAAAATGTAACGTTTGAGGTAGTGTTGCCAAATTATTTCAATGCAGAGTTAGCGTGGTCGGACTCTACCTAAAATCACCAAATATAGCGGCAAAATATTACTTTATACTGTTATAATAATTATAAAATATTTATTTACGATCAACGTGGATCATTGTGTTAGTAACAATTCAAGTGCTTAAACTAGGCACTTATATATACTAATTATTTCTGCGCATATGCAGCAGTTATTCAAATAGAGGCCATCAAACCTTCCCGCAAACATGGCCAGAATGCTGTTGGAGCTAGCCCGCACCTGCGCACCAGCACCAGGGACGTGGCTCGCTTGCGCATCGCGGTGTAGAAGCAGTCTACCCGCGCCTCCGCGAACATCCCTGACGCGCTACAATATCTCGGCAGCCCCATCAGCATCCTGAAAGCATTATTGTACTGCACGCGCAGAGCGCTGTACCGTCTACGAGTATATTCCGCCCACAGGCTGCTAGTGTAGAAAGTAGTACAGTATGCTTTAAATAGACTGACTTTGACTTAGCGAACCTGCGGGCTATCATATTCGCTCTGACGGACTGCGCTCTGCGCTCGCGCTCCATGTCAGTATCATCCTTGAGGTCAGTAGTTACCAAGTTACCCCTAGGTATTTAAATTGCTGTACTACTCGCAGTGGTTGGCTATTCAGTTTAACAGCTGGGAATGTCGGTGTGCACTTCCCCTTGACCTTAAAGATGACGCATTCGCTTTTGTTACACTATAGATTAACCCGTGGCTCGGCATACCGCTCACAGATGGAGAGGAGCTTGGCAAGGCCACACGCTGAGGCGCTCAACAACACCATGTCGTCCGCGTAGCTTAGGTTATTCACGCATACTCCGTCTATGTGATAACCGACACGGGTGTTACTGAGCTCCTCTATGAGCGCGTTGATGTAGAGGTTTCGGTAAGGTTAACCCCCCCTGCCTCACGCCACACTCAAGCCGGTACGGTTGGGAATATGAATCCGACCACCTCACGACATTGACCTGGTTACGGTACCAGTATTTAAGTGTTGCCAGAGCACTCCCATCAAAAAGCACGTTCGGGTACCAAAAAAACACGTTTTAAAATAGAAAACACGTTTTTGGCAAAAACGGAACCCTTATAGATTCATCATGTCTGTCCGTCCGTCCGTCCGTGCGTATGGCACAGCCGATTTACTCGGAGGCTATAAGCACGACAATTATGAAATTTGGTAGGATTGGTAGGAAGGTGTATTCTATGAACCGCTACATAAAAGTGATGTGAAATTACAAAATAGTAGATTGTATGACAAGGGTCTAAAATGAGCCATATTACCACGAGATAGTTATTTTCCCGAACAAAGTGAGGGAAAATAGTTCGAGGGGTAATATGGCTTTTAGACCAGTGTTATACACTCTACTTTTCACTTCGATTGCGAGAAAATAAATAAACAAAGGTTAGCCATTCAAAATTAACAATTAATTCCACGGCGAACTTATATGTAATTTGGCAGCGTGTTTTTTTTTCTAAACTGCTTTCATGCTTTGACACACAAAATAGACACCGCGGTTCGCGCGCAGCATTCACCTTCCATTGAGCGCTTCAAAGCGTTGCTCGAACGAACTAATCACTTTTTTAATTATTGTGAAATAGGGACTACTACAAACTTAATCTTTAAGACTCTTTAGAAAAAATAATTATGTCTCCAGATTGGTCGATTTTAGTAAAGCTGTATTCTGGTTGGTTAATACCCAACACCAAATATTTTTTTTAAGAGTTAAATTAGTGTTCTGTGATTGGTGGATTTAATAGGTGAAGTATTTTGATTGGTCAAATTCAAATGTTTTGTAAATCATAAATATGTATTCATATTTTCCCTAGGGGTTAAATGCACTACTTTAGCCCCGCTTGACAAGTCTAATATGACACACTTTTCGAGCATGAGAAGTGAAAAAATCTTAAATTAGGGGGGGACACTCCATACAGTAACCGGTGGATGGAAAATAAATTTCAACGCACAGAGTCGTGTGGGGTATCGATGGATATGCCTTTAAAAATGATATGGAGGTTTCTAAAAAACTTGTTCATTTAAGTCAACCGTTGGTGAGATATTAGCTGTCAAAGAAAAAAGAAAAGAAAGTATGTCCCCCCCTCTAATTTGCAAACTATAAAGTTTAAAATTCCGAAAAAAATTGTGGTGGTGTGTATTAGTAAATACTTTCAACGATTTTTGGTTTGAACAATATAAGTTTTACAGTTTTTTCTTAAAAACTGTCTTGCTCAAACAAAAGTCGTAAGTCATTATTCCGATGTAACGATTCGGTTGGCAAACAATTCGTATTTTTTAAAATAGACTACAGCCTTATTCATAAAAAATCCTTAATTGAGGTTTGATGGGCCTGTTACTTAACAGACTGATTAAGGCTCGGTTTTATAAAGATTCGTTAGACCTTATGTCGGTTTGTTATGTCAAAAAATGTACTGAGATACTGAAATTTGATCTGACATTTGGTGTAACGGATCTTTATAAAACCCGGCCTAAGCTTGTTAGACGGTTGTTAAGAAGTATGATTCATAAACGCTTGCTAGCATCTTGCTAGCCGTCTGTTATTAGCAGAGAGATAAAGAAGGGTCTACGATCCACTAACTTTCGGACCTTTTAGCAGAACCTTGATGGACTGATTAGCGTTAGCAGACGTTTATGAATCATGCTTTTTGCATCGGACCTACAAGGAGCTTTCAACGAGCCTCTCACTTTTTATGAATAAGGCTGTTAGTTATGTTTGATATATTTTTGTTTTTTTTTTATTGTATACTAAAATATGTCACTGTTTTTGTTGTTTTTAATCGAAGTTCTATTTTTTATGTATGGCAATAAACACATTGTGTGCGAATCTACCCGCTCTGTATTTTTAAAATAAGCATGCATGTGATAAGTGATTCACTTCACTTCAGCTCCCGTCTTAACTTCTAACCTGTCTGTGTTAGAGTACATTTTGTCCCAACAAGTCATTCTGGGCTTTATTTGCCAAATAAAAATTTGAGGAAACATTAATTGGTAATATATGTTTAGGTTTAATGAAAATTGACAAAGCGTGTAGAATGCGGATTGTCATGCTGGGTAAGTGAAAAATGGGTTGTGAAACAAAAGACGAAAGCAGTGAAAAGTCAAATGATTGTAGTGGTAAAAGTTGTTCTGACAAATGATTTGTTAGGATAACATCAAATGGTAAATGAAAAAACTAACGAATTGTATATTCGGAGAGTAAAACAAAGCCTAAATGTTTTTGGACAAATAAAATTTGGTAGAAAAGTTTAGTGGTTGCGATTGATCCTTTTTGGAGATAATTCGAACTTATCGATTTTCTTTTTTGGTGTCTACATCCCTATTATACCTATTCAAAAGTGCATAAAAAGTATGCATAAGGACTAAACCTTATTATCAAATGACACGGTGTACATTACATTAAAAAAACCGACATGACGTTTTCTCAGTTCAAAGTCGTCATGGCGTGTCAAAATCACAATATCAGGAAAATATATCGCAGTGCGCGTCCCCGCGCCCGCCGCATGCGTGACGTGGCCTTGCCGCGCTAGGCCCGGGGGAGTCGGGGACCTCAGCTGCCTAGATAAGAGTGTGTATGACTCTCAGCTGCCTCCCAGCTGTCCGACCATGGTGAGTCATGGTGATGTGGTGACATTTTATAGGTACTTTTAGGAACTGTTTCAAAGGTTAAGCCCCGTTCGCAAGATTAGATTCGATTATTTATTTAACGATAATAAATATATTATAAATTTGCATAAATGTCAAAATTATTAGTTATCATGACCATTAAAACAATAAAAATAACACAATGTAGATATGTTAAATGTAGGTATCTCCGACTAGGAATTGTTATTTACTTAATTAATATCCATTTCAAATAAAGGAAAGGAAGTTTAGCTCATCAGTAGTGTGTGAATGACGACTGTACTTGTATAATAGTGCCGTGCCCTTTAGTTCACGATCCGTGATAATTTTTGCTCTAATTCCAGGACGATGAATTTTTGGGTGACTTCAATTATGTCGTTTGTAACACGGATTCCCAGAAAAGTTTGGGCACAACAGTGGCGTATTCGCAGGACTTGACGGACGTGTCCTCGGAGCAGGAGTCGCACTGCACGTACGTGCTGCAGGCCGACAGCGACAGCGCGCGCTCGCGCCGCGCCGCCGCCGCCGCCGCCGCGCCCTGCGCCGCCGCCGCCGCCGCCCCCGCCGCCGCCGGCTACGACGCCATCTCGCTCGCAAGCACGTCCAACGCCAGCCAGAGCCTCGCTCTCGAGGCAGCAGCTGATGGCGACGGATCGCCGAAGGCGAGTGATGCGCTCGCCGGGCGAGCGACGGCCCACGGTCCGGGGGCCGGCCTGCACGCCTACTCACTACTGTCCCAGGAAACGTTTACTCAAACGAGCAAAACCATATTCGAATTAGCTCAAACAAATTATATCACATGTAATGTAGACACTCATGCCATAGAAACGCAAACCTCTCGCGTGTCCATTGTCGAGAATAAAACTATAGAGTACAGAATAGAAGTGTCGGGGTCGCAGGCGCGATTCTCTCAGAGCGAGATCATCGCGCGGCCGCGCGGCGTTGCCCGGGACGGCGCGGGCGGGGCCCGGGGCGGCGCGGGCGGGGCCCGGGACGGCTCGGAGGGAGCCTCCTCGGGGACGCTGAGGATAGTCAACGATGAACCTGAAACTAAATCCTCAGGTGAATTTGAACCCGTCGATAACTCGAGTGAGGAAAACGCGGATACATCCAAATACGACACTGATTTTACTGATTCACTTGAAGATGAATATTGCGATAGACGGGACCACCGGGACGACGAGAGCGACGAGAGCGTGGCCAAGTCGGTGGACGAGGATGTCGAAGAGCTGTACACCAACCTTGAGAAAAGTTTCGATTTGCGTAAATTTGACAGGCCCCCCTTCGACCTTCCGCGGTACGCTACCCTCTCCCCTTTGTCCGAAGAAACGTGTGTGAAGACTGAGAGTTTCAAACAAGTATCACGTAAAGGTAATACGAGAACGCAGCAAGAAAATTTTGGCAGAAACCAAAAATGTAATACAAGATCTGAGTTCATCAACAAGCTGTGCACAGGGGATGTCGATAGAGAGCAATGTAAGCTGCCACCAATCCAGAGTGAGAAGCGGCGGCGGCCCTACAGCCCGGCGCCGCGCGCGCCGGACGCCGGCCGCGGCGACTGGGCGGCCGGCGAGGGCGCCAGTCTTGCTGCCGGAACTGGTGAGACAGTCTACGTATGAAGTCAGGAACCTGTTAAGCTAACAATCTTAAAACTTTAAAACTGATTCTATAGCAGTATACGTAATTTGTATCCAGTATGCCATAAACTAATAATTATAAAATTGCAAAGCCTAGCGAGTTCTCAATAACTTTGTTCACATGCCGGACGAATCCCGAGGAGTTCATACTATACTAGTTGACCATCACTGGCATTCAGCGATGGTCTTGGATTTTGGCCTTGCAATGAAAGTGTTAAATGAACCATAAGATAGTTCCCATGCGTGTAAGGGAAGGTAAGTACCTACCCATGAAAGAATTTCTTACTTTCTGCAGTCGAGATTTGCAAGAAAATATTGAATTCAAAAATTTAAGTCAAAATGCATGTGAGTAAAACTGACGAAACGTGTTTTTACTAATAATCTTGCCAATCGAAATGATACCTTAGAAATTATTAGGAAGGTACCTATAAAATGTAAAATAAAGGCAAATAGGTATGTACATACACAAAGAGTGATGGTGTGATGGTTGATTCGATTAATACCGCTGACGACCGCTTTAGCCTAGTTGGTAGTGACCCTGCCTTCGAAGCTGGGGGTCCCGGGTTCGAATCCCGGTCAGGGCATTTATTTGTGTGATGAACACGAATATTTGTTCCTGAGTCTTGGATGTTTTCTATGTATTTAAGTATCTAATTTCTCTTTATAAGTATGTATATCGTCACTTGGTACCCATAGTACAAGCTTTGCTTAGTTTGGGACTAGGTTGATTTGTGTAAGATTGTCTAAAAAAATATCTAAAATATCTAAAAACTATGAATACCCAGGATGCTCGCTTTTACAAATACATCGATTAATGACTCCATTCTTCCTCTTCAATTAACAAGGCACTTCCCATTCATGTCGCACGTCAGCTGGCAGCCGCTTTCGTAATACGTACCTACTAGTTCCTCCACCGAATTTAGGGGTTAAGAGTCAAAGCGGCCCCGCCGGGCTCCTCAAGGGCACAACCGGGAATAACGCTAGGAGGATGATGATGTTACTGATATGTTACGTAACTAGCAGGAATGGCAGCGAGCGGCGACCCGCACCGGCTGCCGGCCATCCGCGCGCCGGTGCCGGCCCCGGCCATGCGCGCCCGGCGCCCGCGCGACTCGCCGCGCGAGACCATCAGCATCCATAGCAAGATTCAGCAGCTCAAGATGCAAGCTCAAGCGGGGAACAAGCGGCTGCTCTACGGTTCCTCGTTAGTTCTATTACTCACTTGACAACTATCATTATAGTACTGGATTAGGTGTCGCCCGCACCAAGTGCACCCTGCACTCCCACACAACATTTTGCAATAGTATCCCAGCTGGCAGCAGCTAAGCCATATAGGTACGATACTGGTTGTGTATGTGCAGGTCGACGGAGAGCCGGAGCTCGTCGACGGACAGCGCGAGCGAGCGCGGCGGCGGCGGCGGCGGCGGCGGCGCGGGCGCCGGCGTGACGGCGCGCGGCTGCGAGGCGCTCTGCGCAGACGTCATCGCGCGCATGAGACAGTACGCGGGCAGGTGAGGGCGCTCGCCATCGAAAGCAGATGTTAATCGACCCATCTCTAGAGCTGTATTGGGTATGGAACCTAAAAAATGATATTTTTGCGTCATTGATTTTGTTGTTATTATTTTTAGCGTTGCAACTGTAATCTACCTTTCTCCACTTTGCACGATCCTGATGAGCGTCCTTTTTTGTGAACCCGTTCTCCCTCGTGTCGGTCTTAAATTACACGTAACAGTGATAGACCACAGGCGGTCTTATCGCTAACAAGCGATCTCTTCCCGACAACATACACATTTTGTACATTTTGGGAAAAAATATGCTGACGGTTGAATAAACAAGTAGTGACATAATCTGGATTTGCTAACGTAGGTGTAGTCGCTCTTGCAACGTCGCAAACAAGGGTGATTTCATTGCAACTTTTTTTCACCAAAATGGAAATATCTCAAAAACTAAGCCGAATCCAGTGTACATACATTATACGACATTTTCAACATTAAATTTGGTCAGGAATGCATGATTAAAATTTCCTCACGGGCGCCGTGTATATGAATCAATAGTATACAACACTTTCATGATTCTGGGCAAGAAAGAACCAAATTCTAGGTAAAAGCTGTGGTAATAAATGGTAGATATACATTTTACTTATTTAATAGAAGAGTAATAGAAGTTATCGTGTCATAAGTACTCTCCACCAGTCAGGCTTTGAAACTGTAATTAAAAATGCCTTCTAATATAGTGATAGCAAGTGATAGAGATGAATTCGGCAGCTGGCCGCGGCCGGCGTGCGAGCCGCGCGTCGGCGCCGCCGGCGGCCGGCGCGACGGCGGCGACGGCTGCGCCGCTAAGTGGTAACCGCCAAGCTCTATCGTTTCAATTTATACAGTCGCATTTATGTTCTGAAGTTATTTAGGCTCCGGGTGTGTGTGCAGGGAGGCCGCGGTGGAGGTGCTGGAGGACGTCCCGCGGCTGTTCCGCGGGTTCTGGCGCGCGCTGCCCGAGCACCGCGTCGCCGACCTGCTGCGCCTGGTACCGCGCTGCCTCGCCACGCACGCCACGCACGCCACGCCGCATGACGCGCGCGAGCAACCGCATCTGCGGCAGCCTATCTCATGCTGCTCACACCTGTTATGGCACAGCACGCTTTGACTGCACCGACCATTGTTTCTTGCAGCGCTTTACCTATTAAACATATTTTGGAACGCCTGGAGCACCTAAAGGTGCTACGAGGTGTCGTATACAGCGCCAGCGACTCCTAAAAGATTCGTCAAATGGCAAAGTAACCTATACATGCTGTCAAATACTTAAGGTGAAATTTCCGCTCCTCCGCAAAAAAGAGTTTGGCGTGCGTGCTGCGACAGAAGGCGGGTGAGTTCCTAATCGCGCACCGAGAACGAAGAAGGGTCGATAGGTCGGCTTGCGAGCTAAACCCAAGCAAAACAAAGGTTTTACTTGGGTTTAGGCCTTTGGCCTTTGGTGCGCCGTTTTGGCTCCACTTGTATGAGTTGATGACCTGAAATAATATTTGAACATTTTTTTTATGGATTATCTAACCATTTTTGGGGCCTGTAAAAATATATTTAATTAAAAAAAGTCTCGTTCTTCAGGTGGTTTTACCTAGCGACCCTATCTGTCTCTTTGTCCTACAGAGAAGCAGATATTCGTATTCGGTTCGCGGCGAGCGCGGCGGCGGCGGCGGCGGGGGCGCGGCGCGGCCGTGAGCCCCGTCACCGTCAGCGGCCTATCTGAGACGCGATTTTATCAAGCAACTAAAATGCTAACTTTTCCATATTAACCCGGGCAACCTACCGAAACCTACACCGGAATTGACGACGAAAAGAAGCCACGCTATTTTGTCGCCATAATAATATTTTAAGTATATAATTGTATGTATGTTAGCTGTAAGGTATTTATTTATCTATGGGCCTTTGTTGCCTGAAATTAATAAATAAATAAAATATTAAGTCGACCACCTAGGTCCTGTGAGGGATAAAGTTGTCCCCCTTATATGATTAATGAGTACCCTGGGGTTAGGTTACAGTTTAACTAATAGTTACCCGAAGTAAGACAGTGTCCCGCGTGCGCGCAGGTGACGGCGCAGGTGGAGTCGCCGCGCACGCGCGTGGCGCGCGCCGCGTGCGCCGCGCTGGCCGCGCTGCTCGGCAACACCAGCTACACCAAGAAGCCGGTTACTCTTACACTTTTACATGTAGCTTACGCAATCACCCTCGTTCGTATTATATGAAAAAGGAACATAGGCATGACTAAGTTTAATTTTTTTTAAAGTAAGGCGTTGCGAGATGCGATAATTGCAAAGTGGAACAGGTGTACAACAGAATGTCAAAAACACCGACTTTAACTACCATGAGGTGCCGATTTCGGAGAATAGTTGTAACCATAAATCGATCTTCTCGAGTCGTGTACATCTCGGTCGGCCGGTTCCTGGTCTTCTAATGTTCTGTCCAGTTTCTCGGAAACGTTGGACGACTCTGCACCGTAGGAAGTGACGCTCCTGTTATTCTCGCTGGACTTCTCTAACTTCTGCCTTCTTCTAATATAGTGACGATACGTGTACATTCTTCGGTTGTTAGCGACATGATATTAATTCAATAATGACCGTCAAATACCACAATGATTGCCTTTTATCATTATGCTTTGACAGATTGAAAACAAAAGCGAGAAAACAGGCGAATGTAAAACAAGCGTTATTTGAATTTAGTACCTAATTCGACACCCATATCGATAATATTTGAGAAAAGTAGACTTGCTTGACCCGCACAAACTTGGAACCCCCTTTTCACCCCTTTAGGGGAGCAATTTCGAAAAACGCTGAAATACGTTTTGTTGTATTTATACAGAGAGCCTATATACAAAGTTTCAAATCTCTCACTTCAATAAATACGTGTTTTCATACAAACTTGCATCCCTTGTT
Source organism: Epiblema foenella (assembly GCA_963556455.1). NCBI lineage: Eukaryota > Metazoa > Arthropoda > Insecta > Lepidoptera > Tortricidae > Epiblema > Epiblema foenella. The sequence continues at coordinate 32,539,383 of OY747098.1, read as the reverse complement.
TAATAACCTTAGGGGATGAATTTCGAAAAATCCTTTCTTATCCCTAGCCTACGTTATAAATGTAATCGACTGTGCAAATATCAACTCTCTAGCGTTAGCAGTTTCGGCTGTGCGTTGATGAGTCAGTCAGTCAGTGAGGACTTCTTCTTTGATATTTAACACGTATGTGGTCGATTAATCGTACTATGCCTGGAAAAGGGTTAAAGGTCTGTCCCCAACTGCCACTGCAATATAGGTATCAAATTGCAAATTAAAGAAAAAAAATTAGGCTCCGAGCAGGCTTCGAACCTGCGATATTCTGGCATACGCGGCCAATCGAGCTGAGCTAGCGGGGCAACCACGCTCAACTCCCAAATTCCTTAACCGGTCCCTCTATTTTTTCCTTTAATTTGAAATTTGTAGTTTGCGTTAGCAGCGTTACTGCTTAATAACGTTTGATGTCGGTATAAGTATCATACGTTGACCGTAACAGGACCGTGACCGACCACTGTAACGTATCAACAACGTACCTACCTAATACCCGTAAGATGCCAGTGTGAACGCGTAGTGTAGTGTGTCGACTGTCGTGACGGGTTTAGGCCTCACAGCAGAGCATATAACAGGGGCCGGCTGAGCACGCTACGGTGTTGGCCGGTGCCAGAACGGTCTGGTGGGCGTTATATTATTGCATGTGTTATTAGTATGTTACGGTCATGGTACGAGTATGTTACTGTGTAGTGGGCACGTTTGGAGCAGGGATCGGATACCGGTATTTTCTCCATAGAAAAATACCGGTATTATTACGGTCACCGGTTCATTATTTCGTTTTTAATGGGACAATCTAATAATACGTCGTTGTTACGTAAACACATGATTCAGCCCTACGTAAAGAGCAAAAAATAATCCAAAATATTGGGCTAACTCAGGGTTTTTTAAAAATACCGGTATCGGTCCCTGGTTTGGAGCGCTGTGCGGTTGGTATCCGGCAGCTGTGGACGGCACGTGTGTGTGTGCGCAGGAGTTTGACGAGGCGGTGGCGGCGCTGCTGACGAAGACGGGCAGCATGACGGCGGCGCTGCGCCGCGCTGCCAACCTCGCGCTGGACGAGGTGGTCGCGCGCGCGCCGCCCGCGCCCGCGCTGCAAGCGCTCTGCCTCTTCGGCGCCGAGTATGTACATTCCCGCTTTGGGTTTATTAATATTATTCAGCGTTTTACGGTGTTTTGTCTTTTTTTCGTTATTTTTATCAAAAATTATTAAGGGTAACATAATAATAATAAGCTTTATTAATCCCTTACAATGGTATGAAATGAATGTTTTAGGTACTTTATTAACATGGGTAAGTATTGTTAGCAGGTTTCTTAGATTTTATATTAGTATTTTAGGTGTAAAGCCGCCTTTGGCGGTAAAATCCTCCTCCAAATTATGCCAAGCATTTCAGCCATGTGCCAATTTCGGCCAATGCGTTCCAGCTACTTCTGCGATGTCGTCAGTCCACCTTTTCAGTGGACTTCAGCCTCGCCTTCTCTTTTTGTATATTGGTTACAATTTGTCACCGTTTGCGACCATCTGCCATCTGCTACTCTTTGTGTAAGGCCAGCCCACTTCCATTTAAGAGATAATATTTGCTTAACTGTGTCTGTGTCTTTTGTGTTTTTCCTAATACATGTACTTTTCATAGGATCCTTTAATTGTATATTCATGTAGCATATTCTTTCTATCCCCCTTTGGCTGGTTCTTATTTTACTGAGGTGCGTTTTCTTGAGGGACCAGGTTTGGCAGGCGTATGTTAAGTAAGGCATCAGACAAATGTCCATGGGTTTTGTTTTCAGTTTTGTTGGTAAACGGCCTTTAAATATTTCCTTCATCGACCGGTATATGTTCCACGTGTTCTTTAATTTCTTTATGAAATTAAATGCAATGAAATGAAATGAATAATTTATAATTTTTTTAAATCTTTTTGTGGAGTCCGTTTTTGGATAATTTCAAAAACATTTTTTTTGATGTTTTGTTCTCCTCTACAGGTCGCATTTCTCAACCGATTTTCGTGTATTTTTGCGAGCAGGATCGGTAATAATACTATAAAAATACCATATCATGGTGGGTCTTTATGAGGTATGGCAAGTCATTTATGTAGATAAGGAATAGGAAAGGTCCCAATATTGATCCCTGCGGTACACCCATAGAGACCAATGAACCCGGTGATCGCTGTCCATTCACGTCGACCCTTTGTATTCTATCATGTAAGTTAGACTTTAGCAAGTTCAGTGCCGATCCTCGAACTCCAAAGTAGTGTAGTTTCCTGATCAAAGTTTCATGACATACGCAGTCGAAGGCCTTGGACAAATCACAGAAGATACCCAAGGCATCATGTGACTCCTCCCAGGCATCGAATATATGTTTTGTTAGCTCGACAGCAGCGTCGTTTGTCGAGCGACCCCGCGTAAAACCAAATTGCTTATGATGCATTAAATTGTTAGTATTAAAATGTTTTATTAATTGGGACAATACATGTCGTTAGGACTCATATCAGAAGATAAAAAGGGTAGCACTTGGACTAGACTTTGCTTCATTCGTTCGACACGGTACGTGGTTACTGTGGTACAAAAGTTATTTGTTTTCTCAAAGTACTCCTCCTTAATGTCTCAAATGTCATTAATTGGCCTAAGTGATCCGACTCTAATTTGCTGATTACACTTTTGGGTAATAGGAATAATATCTGTAAAAATGTTATCTATACAGGTGGCGTAGGTGGCGGGTACCTTCAGCTTTGTTGCTAGCGTCACTACCAACTAGGCAGGCTAAATTTACTTATGTGTTGTCACTGACGACAGGCACGCGAGCGGGCTGGTGCGCTGCGCAGCGGCGCGGCTGCTGGTGGTGGCGGCGGCGCTGGCGGCGGGCGGGCGCGGGCTGCTGCGCGCGCGCCCGCGCTCCGCCGCCAGCGCGCGCCGCCGCGCCCTGCGCGCGCTCGCCGCGCTGCTCGCCGACCGCAGCCAGGACACCAGGTGACGTATGCCGCACGCCTCGTGCCGCCGGGGCCCGGGCCCTGCGCAATACTAGGTGCTGTAGATAGGTAATAGGTACCTACTATAATTTGTATGATATTCGGTGTGAGCGTGGTAGCCCCGTTCCTTGTGTTAACGGCGGTGTGTGACAGCAGGAAGTACGCGGAGCGGCTGTACTGCCTGCTGCGGCCGCTGGCCGGTTTCGAGGCGTTCTTCCTCGCCGACGTGGACGCGCGCACCGCCTGCCGCCTCATGAAGAAATACGACGCGCTGCTGGCGCCCGCGCCCGCGCCGCCCCGGTGACCACCGCTAACCATAATGTAGGCGGGTAACTTACCTATTTAAAGCCAACGGCTTTGAAAACGCGTCGTTTCTATTAGCTAACTTCCACAGAAATTTAGCAATTTTCTTTGTTGTTGTATGTATGTAGGTACGTATAAACATAAACTCTTGTATAATTTCGAGATTCATTGTACCTATAATATAGTAGTTTATGCAATTGTTATATAATTTATGCTTTTTTAGTCGACAATCGCGTTTAGACCACTCGGCAAGCCCCGTGATCTAAGTAAAGTTCGAGAATTAAAAATCTAATTATATAACTATTGAATACACTGTTTTTTTCTACGAGGCAACGGAAATTAATTAAACAAACCGAAACAAAAAACAATTAAACAAATTAGTCCTGTGCGCTCGTTGATATTTTTTGTTCTATATCCGCGGCGCCACGTGATTGGCCAATTTTATAAGAGTACAGTAACGGCGACACATGATTGGTCTATTTCATAAGAGTTCACTTGAAGGGAGCTCCATAGAGAAAAGTATGTGATTTTAGTTTCGTCTACGATATCTTAATTCAAACATTGAAGTCGACGAGTACAAAAATAATATTCATAATATTGTAGATCAGTAGGTATTTTTCTTGTTACGACGATAACTTTGTACTCTCAAAATCTGTTATGTAAAACAGAACAATAATAAAATAATCATATCTCAATATTGTTTTGATATGGGATGGGTGGAAGTACTTTTTAGGGTTCCTTACTCGAAGGGAACCCTATCGCTATCACCAATGAGGATACTTAGTACTAAATTTGCCCTCTTATTATCGTCGCCGGTACCTTGTGCTTCAACTTATTATATTAGATGGTATACTGTGCAGGATGAAGGCAAAACTTTTTAGTGTCATCTACTGAACAGTTTGTGATGGTGAACTTCCAACTCAAGCTACACTTGTAGGTGTGACTTGTCAAAATATTTAAGTCGAGGTTTCAACAGATCGCCGCCTTGGCCTTTGGCCTTGATAAACGCGTAATGTAATGAAATAAGTACAACACGGTGTCTCTTCCTTTCTCTGAGCTTTTTTATTTAATATATCATATATTTTATGGATGTATATTGCAATAAAAGCGTTAAAACTATTAAAGCGTACGGGATAGAACCCCAAATAACACAATTGTTACTAAATAAAAAATAAATATTGTAGTAAGTAAGCTATCTTAGCGCTGGCGCAGCAGCTACGGCAATACGGCCACTACTAACGCCATCCAGGAGCGAGTAGAATTACTACACCGCTGGTGCGCCGCTAGATGGCGCTGGCGTCGAGTTAGATGGCGCTAACGTTTGTTCAACATAGAATATAGGTATAGGCTTAAGGATTTTTGTAATGAATCTTTCTTCATAACTATGTGTACGAATGAGTTATGGATCACCGTGCTTATTCCGGACCTTATACAGGGCGTACAATCCAAATGGGTCAGTATGGAGAAGTCGGAAACTATGAGAGATAGCGAGATCTGTTCTTAGGAACCATGACGTTGATTTTAGATTTAATAATAATTACATTCAAACTTTTTTATTACTCTCATACATAACCGGGAATCGAACCTGGTCAAAATCAATGTGTATAAATTCTGCAAGTCGCAAGAAGCACAACACTAATGGAATCTTGTTTAAATAATTGAAAGAAAAACCCACCAATGAGATAATTATTTTATTTCAGTAAATGTTCAAAATGGTAGCCATTCTGTTGAATGCAAAGATTAATTCTTTTGGGTAACGATCGCAAGATTCCATTTCGTATTTTTATGGGGTGCATGCATATGTGTTAAAATGTTTTCTAAGGCTGTACCTAGTTAAATCTTCTACAGTGTCGTAATTTGATTTGTAGATTTCATCTTTGACATAACCCCATAAGAAATAGTCAAGTGGCGTGATGTCCGGCGATCTTGCGGGCCATTTAATAGGGTTATGAAAAGCCATGTTTCATTTGAAGTTAATTCCAAAAACAGTATTCCATTTTCAAATTTTAAATGAATTGGTACGCCCGCTGAACAAATGCGTTCTAATTTTAAATAAACGCTATTTGTAATGCATAATACCGATGTAGATAAGATATGCATAAGGGGTCTCTTCAGATAATTGATGATCGATTCATATTCACGACTTTTTGCCAATTAATAAAACTGTGGGCGTTTTAGTCTAATTTACTGTCCTTGTCCTGTCTGTATTTGGTCCTTTTTACTTAACGCGGTTACAAAAATATTGACCTGGTTCGATTTCCGGTTATGTATGAGAGTTAATAAAAAAGTTTGAATGTAGTTATTATTAAATCTAAAATCGACGTCATGGTTCCTAAGAACAGATCTCGCTATCTCTCATAGTTTCCGACTTCACCATACTGACCCATTTGGATTGTACACCCGGTATAGTTAGGATTGTCAGATCAAAATAAATAATGTCCAAGTAGAATCGCTAGTTATCATTAATCATCTTCGGCCGGTATAACTCCCCTGCGTTACAATATTATAATAGATTTGTATAATAATGCAGTAAATTATGTGTAATAACGATGGTTTCTATCAGGGATGTAACAGAGCTCCGGTTCCGGTTCCGTTAAGTCGGAACTTCCGATTAGTTTTAAACATCCGCTTCGGTTCCGGTTCTGTTATTTTTAATACGGATGTTATATCGGATGTCACAGCAGCGCAGCGGGGGGAAATGAGCGGCGTACATCAAAAACAAACAGGTTTATAAATACCTGTTGTAATTTTGAGCTCTGACCGTGTATGTACTTCGGTAATTCAATAATGAATATCATTGTAATTGTTTTATTTTTAATTTAACATCTAAAAGGTGATGCTAATTATAACTAGTAAATGATTGTAAAATATCTACTAATTAGGTAGGTAAGATTTTTTTTGTTGAACACCTAGAGGGTCAAAGTTTATTAAAGTAGCTACTGCAATACTAAAGGCTGATTAATATTTGGAATTTTTATTTAGAATAGACTTAGCTTAGACCTGCTCTGCCCTTAACATCTTATCCATCTATCACTCGGGCTCCGCATCCGTTTTAAGTTCCGGTTCTGGTTCCGATATACTGAATTTAAAACATCTGGTTCCGCTTCCGGTTCCGATAAAACCACATCTGTTACATTCTTGGTTTCTATTAACTGTCATACATTACGATATATTTTACATCAGACTAACCAAAATAAAAGCTTCTAATAAGTAATAACACTGTCGAGCAAGATGGTCGTATACAACTTTGTACAACAGCGACAGAGAGGGACACTCGTAGATAGAGGATCTTATAGAAGACGTATTATAGCGAATGATCAAAAGAAAGGACTGAAATAATATGGTAACCTAACTGAATATAGTTCGCAATTATTAATCTTTATTTTGCTTACTAAATAAAATTTTGTGACTTGGTAATAACACAATAGTACATAGGTTTTAGGTACTTATGCAAGAATTAACGAATGAGATAAATTTGTGTGATTCTCAAGTCTGAAAAAATTATTTAGTAAGCAAATAAAGATTCATATCAAATGTCTGACTTGGCTCTACGTAATATCTCACAACTTTTTACGGCGAAAAAGTTTCGGGACTTGGCCTATTTTTAAATGGAATGATTTTTATGGGATCTCACTTCTTTTTGTAGGTAAATGTGTCAATACAAATTTATGAATGCATCTAGAACTACAAACTTTTCACAGATGCAGGAACTACAAAAGTATGACTTTGTATCGCATGTATTTATTTGTACAAGATTACTAACTTACTTAATGCAGTTTGTATATCTCTGGAACGTGACTGAAATTGCAATATTTTTAGGTTTATGTTTAAAATTTAGAGCTTGTGGGTCTACTAGAAGTACCTTAGAATTATGACGATGATCAGTCAGTCAGTGTGTCAGTGACAAAACTAAGGAACTTTGACTGCAATAGTTCTTAAACTACAAGTTTAAATTGAATATTATTGAGAACATGTCTAAGTCATATTTTGCCCTTTATGTTACTGGAAATTCAGGGTTCTAGCTTTAGCCAGCACAAAATTACAGGAAGTTGAAAATGGCCTGAATCGCTTCTAGAAAAGGATGGTACAGTCGAGCCTCTTTGTTTTGCTCGACTTGTCGGGGGCACTACCGTGCCCCCAGTTATCGATAAGTATAGCGTTGTTGCAAAAACCGGCAAACAGCTATTCGCCGACGAAAAAATAAAAAAAAATATATATAATAGCAATACCATTATCAAATATAAATACAAATATCGATTTTTATACAACTTCCCCGCCACTAAAACGGTATAAAAATACTTTTTCACTTATATTACTCGAAAAGTATGTCATATTAAGTTAGACCACGGATCTATACCTAAGACGGATTGAGACTTTTATCAGCCAATCTAAGTCAAAATATGAAGTTACAATCACATACTTTATTTTGTACTGCCCGCTTTTTAGGGTTCCGTATCCAAAAGACCCTTATAGTTTCGCTATGTCACAACCCATTTACTCGGAGACTATAAGTACTATAATTACGAAGGTTTGCAGCGAGGTGTACAGTCAGCAGCAGGTATATATACGCGAGGTGTTCACAAAGACGTTTACGTTTAAATCGTCATAAATTTATTGACAGATAAGTTAGCATTTACCTACAGTAAAGTCCGCCATTAGTCGAAGTTGTTTGACAAGTCAAAATGCACAAATGTTGCCAACAGACTTAGGCGAGCGGACGGAGGGAGAGAAAGGTCGCTTTTTTATAGTTGTAAGAACAAAAGAACTTAGGGCCTGCTTCAGAGGTGGCAAGCAACTATGAAAGTCCAGGGGAAACCGCCGACACGACCACACGGGCGCTTTAAACACTGGAATTTGGTCCTCACCCATTACTCTGTGATACCTATTTAAAAGATTCACGAATGAATGTAGTGAATGTAAATATATAAATGATGAATATGTAGTCAATATTTGATGGACGCAACGTCGAAAAAAAATATTTGTTACTTTTGCGATGAGAGTAGTCCCTGGCAGAGTTGCGTATGACACGTACGCGTGTTGCGTTGCGTCAGCACAACCGACGCGCAACTGACGACTTCGCGACGCACTGTTCTTATTGGTGTTGTGTTGTGTTTTAAGCCCGTCACAGACAGAGCGATAATATATATCAATATACCGTAAGATATCTTAATACTTATATATTATCGTATAGCTCCGCACCACACACGAGAAATATATATTTTTGCCGTCATTAAACTTGTCGCTGTCCTAGCGAGCGGATGGTTTTCTACACTTAAAGGGTAAATACAGGATGTTGTAAAAGCGAAAGATGGATTTAAAAACTGTAATAGAATTAGATTTAATTGAAAGTTCTTCGGACGAAGATTCTGATGCCGAATTCGATCTACGTATTACGTTAGCAGCGATACAAAAACAGCTTAAAAAAAAGTAAGAACGTGGTGAATTTAATTTATTCAACGATCTGTCACTTATTAAATTCAAGCAGTATTTTTTAGGATATCTAAATACACATTTACAGAACTCCACGTGCAAAAAAGGGCAATATAATATGCTAAGTTGGCAACACTCTGTGTTTGTCGGTTTTTGGGCATGTATCAAAGGCACGCGCGCGGATGGATGTCATGGACGCGCGGCGCGGCTAGTTGGATGTCGCGGTCGGCTGGCTGCGCGCGCGATCGTCGGCCCGGCTTTGCTATGTGGAATCTAAAAGACATTTCGCGATGTTCTCGACGACGTATAGGCTGGTCAAAGTGTGAGTACGAACGGCGCGAGGGCTCGAGTGGATTCACGATATCACTGAGGTGATGGATATATCCGTCGTTGGCGTCCAAAAGATTAACCGCACCTTAACACTTTCCCACATCGTGAGATAACTTAAGAAATATTGGTTACGAGTCACGTCAGTAAAAGGTACACCTCTATATGTCCGAAATATACCAAAAGATATCGTTATACCTTAAGATGCCTTGCTTTAAGATATAAAATATATCTTATAACTGTGTGTGGACTTGGTTGTTTAGTAAGCAAAATATATCGTAAGAACCGCCATATTAATGTATATTATCGCTGTCTGTGACGGGCTTTATTGCGTGTTGTTATCGCGCGCCCACCGCCGTTGCGGTCGCGCGCTTCGATTCATATCGTCGTCGTTACGAGCGCGTTACGATCATAACAATCGTATGTTATTTTCCATACTTGATAAACATTATTATTATTGTTTCCAGATATTTTTAACGCGTGGCATTTGTTTACGTCAATGTCGTTATGAAATCGCACCAACTCAAGACAAATCGCAGAAATTTCACAAAGATTTTTTCTATGAAACAGAGGGCCATTTTTTGTGTGCGAAATATCGAAAATTGAAAGATCGATACTTAAACATCGAAAATCAAAATAATGAGTGGTCTTGCGACCACTCTTCTTACGATCTTGCGATCTAAAATCAAACGAAAATCAAAATAATGAGTGGTCTTGCGACCACTCTTCTTACGATCTTGCGATCTAAAATCAAAATATCGAAACTATATCTTACCAAACGCTTAAAATAATGTAGACCATAATTTCTAAAATCAAAACATCGAAAAAGAAACACCGAAATATCATAAAGTAGATGTTTATAATATCGAAAGTATTTATAACCGAATATTTGTAATCTCGAAATTGTTTTTCTTTCTTGAACTGTAAATTAATATTCTGACATGAAAAATATATTCTTACAGTCAGACTTTCTTAAATTGTAAATTAATATTATGACATGTAAAAGTGCCCTTGTTGCTTATTTGCAGAATAAATGTTTGATTTTGATTTTAACTAGCTTAAGACCGATTATCTAAATATCGAACGTAAATTCTTACGTTCGATATGATAAATATAGAAAGTCAAGAATGTTCATTGAATAATAATTTTACGGGAAAATGGCTCTGGCGCTTCGCCGGCCGCTTCCGCCTCACGCTCACTTCGCTCGCTCCGCTCGCGCGCTGTAGGGTGTAGTGGTTCTACCTAACCACTCCTCCTCGCTTCGCTCGTCATCTTATCTACACCGACCCGCCGACAATTTCTATCGTCGTTGCTCCTAAACCAACCACCTAAATGTCCATTGTCATAATGTATGCTTTACATGTAGGTAGTTGAGTACTCGTACCTAGGTTTAAGAACAACGACGATAGAAATTCTCGACCTCTACATACAGTCATATTCCATTCTAAGGCGGGGCTAGGTAGACGTACTTCCCTACAGCATGCGAGCTGAGCGAGCGAAGCGAGCGCGCCACGTTAGCGGTCGGCGAAGCGCCAGAACCGACCATTTTCCGGTAAAATTGATATTCAACTAACATTATTTCAATTTCAATATTTAACAATAGGTTCTAATAAATTTATGGGGAAATGGTCGGTTCTAGTGCTTCGAATTCGAAATTTACGTACCCGTGCGTTTAATAGACTTAATAGTGCACAATACCTTTTCAGATGATTGTACGTCTGTAAGTAAGTAATGGTATGAGTTGAATTCAGCTCATTGTTTTATTCAATTCATTTATTCATAAACAATAATACATTGTGTTTGAACATTAAATACAAATTACTTAATTAATTCTTATTTTATCAAGTATTAGGTCTAGTGTTTGTGAATATATAATAATTTAACAAAGACAATGTCAAAAGGAACCTAACTATAAAACTATGCTAATAAGATAATGTCAAATTAATATTAATTGATGTCCACATTCCTTAGCCTAAAAAATCCTCCATACTGTAATAGGGTTTTTCTAATAAGTATAATTTTAACTTACTTTTAAATTTCTCATGACATCTAATACTTTTTATTATCAATATTATAATAAACGTTTTATCTATATCGGTTGAGTGACCTCGCTAGATACGCTGATACAATAATAATCCGTCACTGCCAGCAACCTCCCACGGAGATGTGTACTCGTAGGTGGAGCTAGGCATGCGGGAGGGGATGTAGCCCCCTCCCACAGGCCCTATAGAGGCGACAGAGGGCGGCTATCAGAAGCAAGAGTAACTCGTAGCTATAGACAATAAGATCGCTTTGGTTTAATCTTTAAACTTAAAACTGAAATCTCGAAGGCTATAAAAGGACAAAAACACTACTAAGTACTATAATTATTTTGTGACCCGAAAATGTTGAATGATATTCAATCTCTCAAAACAAGTATAAATAGCTACAAAAATAAAAGCTACAAGACTCACTGTTAAGATAATGCTGACCCGCGACACGCCTCGCGGCGCGGTCGCGGTCGCCGCGCCGATAACGTCCGCGCAACTCCTCGTCCTCTCACTAGCATCATTTGATCCCGAAATTCATAATAGGGTCAGTAAGTGGTTTTACGGCCTGTTAATTTGATGCGCCAGTTTGCTGCCACTTGGATGAGTTGATGAACTGAAAGAATATTTTATTGCTTTTTTAATATATTCCCATACAATAGCTACAAATTAAAACGCATACGACTCACTATTTGTTTAGGCAATTGAAAAAACTTCGTTCTTCAGAAGGCCGTAAACTGACGCAGGTCGCGTAACTGGCCTAGCGACCCTATTACAATGCCTAATCGGAGATCAACATTGCACTGGATTGCCCCAGGTGAATTGTCGGTCTCATTGTCGGTCACTACCATTATTAGGGTGGGTTGCACTAAACCGTCTGTAATCGTAAGCGGTGTTGGTTAAAATCTGATTATATGGAAAGGTTGTCAAGTTTCTGTGGGATGACAGCTGCCGACGCCATATTTGACGATAGCCGGTGATCGTATGTTGGTGCAACCGACCCTTAGTGGTAGAAGTAGGATAACCGCAAGGCGCGAGCCTTCTGGAACATCGCCCGCGAATAGCAAACTATTGCCGTGGCCGGGAACGAGGCTTACAGGCTGAGTATTTGTTTAAACGGGCGAGCTTGCGATTCCTTTTATTTATAATACGAAGCCTGCAATTGCCATTCCGGCCGAGGCTAATAGAGTGCTTGTCTCAAGAATCGGCGAAATAAGACGAAATTGGAATTAAGCTGTCATAAACATAATCTTAAAACAGCGGCCTGCGGTGGTGGCCGCGGTGACGGCCAGTTGCAATCTATCCTAACATTCGGACGCGGCAAGGACGCGGTGGTATAGTGCGGCCGTCAGTAAATTAAAGTTTGTTCTACAAATTACGTCCAGGCGTGGCCTGCAATGTTTTTATTTTATTTTTTTATTTATTTAGAATAGATCTGACCTTACACTTTACCTTCCAATATGTGGCGAGTAATGTTAATGTTCACTTTGTCAGCCATTTTTGAGAAAAATATGTTTATACCTACTTACAACTGGTGGAGGTTTCTTATGGGAAGCATTGTTTGATCGTTTTTTTTTTTTTGGAAAAGCAAACAATCGTTTATCTTATAATATGCTTTTGAAATAAGTTTATTATTTAAACTTAAGAATATTACTCATATTCATCTCATTTATTTATAATGCACATAGGTATATACATTACACATCAAATGTTTTATACATTTTGCGAGTCGTGTTAATACTAGAAGTTATATGAGATAATAATACGATAAGACTAAAACAGACAAGGTTGTAGTAACAAAATTGGTAGGGTTCATGATTGACAGCTTAACTGGAAGCATAACATAGAATGGTAAACTTAGAAACGCTTTATCTAGGAAACTATTTGGTGTACAGAAATAATTCTAGTCTCATATTGTAGCAAATTTACTAATGCTTTAGGGTACTTAATCATAGTTTTTTCGATTTTTGTCATTTTTTTTTTGAAAAATCGAACAAACTGATTATAAACTAACAGGACTAGTTCAGAATACTATAACCTTTTCATGACGTTTTTAAAGTAGACTATGGCCGAGTTTTATAAAATTCTCAGTACATTTTACGACATAACAAACCGACATATGGTCTAACGGATCTTTATAAAACCGAGCCTAGATTTGCTACAAGACTAGATACGTCTCTGTCGAATAGTTTCCAAGATAAAGTCTTTCAAAGTTCGTCAGTTTTTCGAAATCAAAACGACCGGATTTGACGCAAATTCTGAATGTATAAAGTTACTGGATTAAGATCGATTAAAAAAAATTAAAACTTTTAAACGGCAATTGACTTCATATTTAACCCTTTTCCCGGCATAGTACGATTCATCGACCACTTACTTACGTGTCAATAGAATTTATATTAGGAAAACAAGAAAACCAATTATTAAAAATAAGGTATATTCTTTCCAAAATGTGATCGACTGAAACAAACCCGCACGGTGGTCACAAACCACAATAATTGTTTTGACGCGTGAATCTAAATATTTACCTCTAAACTGTAATGAAGTACCTGCCTATACTTTATTGTATCTTCAGTGTAGGCGGGGTAGTGGGCGTGCGGCAGACTGCAGAGGCGTGCCCGATACCAAGCTTTACCTAATTAAGTAATTAAGCTTAACACAATAAGTTATAAAGTGAATAAGCTAATTGGCATGTAATACCTTCTGTCGCTACACCTTTAGCATGGCTTACTCATTATTTGCAACAATGATTTAATTTATCCAATAATATTGATGACTTAATTATAGTGTAACAAAAATTCCATATTAACCGTATAAGGGAATAATCGGTATCGAATTGCTATTCCGAAAATCACGAGAATTAATTACGTTTTATTGTAAGACAACTTAAAATAATATTGTTAGAACATACACGACATGAGTTACCAACCTTTTGTAAAATGATTTCAATCTATTATTTTTTGTTTAGGAAGTAAGTATAAAAAAGAGGCTTGGTTTTCGGAATCGCAATTCGGTACCGATTATTCCCTTAAGCGCTTCATATAATAATAATAATAATTTAATTCAGAACCGTAATTCCATACACAAAACTAAAATATATTAATAACAATAATTCTTAAGTTAGTAAATACACGAAATAAAATTGACACTATACAATACATAATAATTAAAACAAAAAATTAGCGCCTCACTGTGGTGTGGAGCTGTATCCAACGCCGCAGTATCGGGGAGTCCCACCTTTCTGCCAGCGTTCGTAGGATGGTGTTTGTATAGGTGCTCTGTACTTAATATTTATATCTCGTGTAACGACGCTCAAACTTGGAACAGCCGAACTGGATGACCGCTATTTCTAGCATCGTAAGCTAACCTCGTGACGTGACTCGTGTGTTCATAAGTTTTGAGACAGTCGTCTTAAATAAATTTGAATGATTAAAATATTGCTGTTTTTCTTTCGACTTTATTTGGTGAGCAATAATAGTTATTTGTTATACAAGGATGCAAAGTTGTATTTTAACCCCGAGTGTGAAATTGAACCACGAGCGAAGCGTGTGGTTCGAAAATAGAATCCTGAGCGAAGGGAGTGGTTCATAAATAGAATCCTAAGCGTAGCGAGTGTTGCAACACACGACACGTAAAATAACTTTGCAGCCGTGTATAACACAAATCTTTTCACCTCACTAGAGCGAGGATTTTTTTGCTCCTCCTCGTCCTAGCGTTATTGCATTACAGTTGCATCCTAAATATAGTTGGATGCCCGGGGTCCACTACCTAACCCCGAGATTGGCGTAGGTACTAGTTTTTTTTAATACAACAGCACAATATAAAATTACTGTTGCTGGACTGTCTGGGCTGGCATAAACTTGAACAGTTTATTTACATTTACAACGATAGTCATAACTTCATAACTTCGATGATACGAAAAGTCGACGTGACCTTTTCTATAATTTAATTATACCGCAGAATATACGTAAAGCCGCATGTAGAAGAAACCATCCAAGTTCGTCGTTCGTTCGTTCGTCAAAAAACTCTCCATCTGAAGTAGGATCTTCCTTCTCTCTCCCTCTAGAAAATGGTAGAAAGCAGCCTCGCATCCCGCTGTCGAGTTAAGATTGCTCAACATTTCAACTGTGGCAAGAAAGAACTTGGCTACCGGGCGAGCGAAACCTTTCAGAGCAAAACCGACTACTTAATATTGTTAGGTTCAGTATTTTGGTGTTAGGTTTTTTTATACGCCTTGAGAAATCATGCTTGCTTACTTGTTTGCATGCTGCATGATGCACGCTTGCTTGCTTGCTTTTTAACATTATGTTACGCAAATCGATAGAAATGGACATTGTTATCTTTGGAAATATTTGTGTAATGAAATTACGGTATTTTAACCCTACGGACAAAAAAGTAGGTATATTTGGCAAATTAATATACGGAATTATAATCATTCGGATTTTCAATCAACAGGATAATTTGAGACCATACAAAAATATGTCCAGACAGAAAAATATGTGTAGACAAAGATACGTATACCGCAGTTTGCTTCGAGGAATGCGGAATACAGTTACATGAAGTTCGGTTTTATAAAGATCCGTTATACCAAATGTCAGATCAAATTTCAATAACTCGGTACATTGTTTGACATAACAAATCGACATAAAGTCTATCGGATCTTTATAAAACCGAACTTCATGTAACTGTATTCCGCATCCCTCGAAGCAAACTGCGGTATACGTATCTTTGTCTACTGAATCTGTTGTCATAATCACATCATGTTGATAAGTATCAGCTTTTCAGCGCGTGCGCTGCTACTTGGATTTGTGTTGCTGGAACATGACGCAGAAACGTTATTCGATAAGTGATATATATAAATGAGTAAATAAATATGTAAGTACTTAGATATTTATCTTAATCCGACTATCAATTCAAATCTAGCAGGTGTTCATCAAGGATCTCATTTCATGATCGCTAAATATCTGGACATAATCCACTTAACTCTCCCGCCAAAGATTTAAATGTAAAGTGGCGCATGTTATTCGTAGATGAGTACGACGCACTTGGTCTCAAGATCTCAAGATCTACGTCGAGATTGAACACGTCGACAACCACTCCGGAAAATTAAATTATATAAAATCTGACATGCAGCTTATTGATAGCTCCATTCCACAGGGCAGGGCAGGATGCGTTCCGTTTCTTATCTACATAAACGACCTTCCGAAAATTACAACGCACAAAATCTCAAGGTTAAAATGGAAGCTGGACACGTAGCCAGAATAAACGACGGCAGATGCAGTCCCCAAGCCCCCTGTCACACTGGCAATACATGATGGAACCTGGAGACGAAGAGGCCCCCTGCGAAGATGGAAACACGATGTTACCGCAACAGCGGAAGCCCCTGGAAGTCTGGACCCGACGGGCACGAGACAAGGACAAATGGCTGGAGATGCAGGAGGCCTTCATCTATGTATGATCGCTATCTAAACAGCACTTTACTAACTAAGGTTTTATAAAGATCCGTTAGACCAAATGCCAGATCAAATTTCAGTAAATCAGTACATTTTTGACATAACAAACCGACATAATGTCAAACGGATCTTTATAAAACCGGGCCTTACTAGTACCGGTCTACATAGTTAATTGTTAATTAATTCATTAATCGTTTTAAACCCGTCCATTATTTAATGTTAATATATTTTTGTACAAGCACTAAAAATTTATTACTTATAATTAGAATCTAGAGCTAGTTCAGTACGCATGAAAGAAAAATGCCGGTTCAACAAAACCCACACATAAGTAAGATTCACCACTAAACTATATTGAGCAGTAAACGTGCGCGTGCCTGGCGTTCAAATTGCACGAAAGAAGATCTACCTGGCACTGGCAGGGCACGTCGTCGAGCTGATGTCGAAATAAAATACTGTTGTTCAACCGATAACTGTGCTTTTAATTATCCACAATTAAAGTACAGATCAGCATCGTCGTGATATATAATCCCATATAACCATTTTCGGTCGCAGATTTTTCAAAGTAGTCACAAGTCGAAACAGTTTCGTAACCGTTACGAGTCTCCGCGACTGTGTTAGATTTGGTTTTTATGTGTGGTAACCGTTCATACACAATGCGACTGAAATTGTTTTAGTAATTAAGTGTAGTCATCGTGTCCACACGTTACTGAAACATTTGTGTCGAAACATTTTATACACATTTGCGACTAAATTGTGACTGGTGTAGAATTTAGGCACAATGTTTAGTAACTGTGTCGACACTTTATTACTAAAATTATGAAAAGTGTCGTAACGTTACGTAATTGTTCCTACACTTTGTGTCTAGATTTAAATGGATAAAGTCACTACAACGTCTAAAGCTTTCCAAACTTTGCTGATAGTTAATCATTGAATAATATCAAAATGGATCGTGAACCAAAACGTTTTCGTCTCTCATCAACATTTTACCGAAAAATACTCGAGATTCAAGAAAGCTCAACTTCAGGTAAGTGCAATTTTTGTTTCATTCTTATGAGATGATATCAGAATCCTTTTTTAGGGCTCTGCAGCTCTGTAGGTTATATATAGGTTATGAACTTAAATATGACTACTACTGAAGCCTAAATTGGTAGGTAGGTTCTACTCTGCATGATACATAGGGCTTATCCAGAAATCACGCGAGGTTTCAAAGGGTGGGGGGGGGGTTACGAAAACCTCACTACTGATCACGTTGGGGGAGGGGGGGTACAAAGGAAACCTCACGTGTATTTTTTTACTGCACCAACAATACCGAGAAATTATATCTACTCATGTAGCATTTTCTTAAAAGATAGGAGAAATTACACAATCACGTTTTCATAACGCATAACCAAAATAAGCACAAGATTAACTAATATACTTCATTAACTTAAAAAAATTCATAAGTGGTGATAAATTATTAAAATACACGTGAGGTTTCGTGGGGAAGGGGGGGGGGGGGTCGTCTAGAACCTCACCAAAGATCACCAAGGGGGTAGGGGGGTCTAAAAGTGGCCCAAAAACCCTCACGTGATTTCTGGGTAAACCCATACCAAGCTAGATGACTGGGTTCGGATTCCGGTATTTCTTCCTTGACCCAGGATTCTGGGACAAGTGTAACCATAATCTCACCACCTTCCTTGGTTAAGACCACACAAAACGGCATTTTGTATAGTCAGCAATGTATTATTATTTTTCTTAAAGTTTGAGAATGTCTGTAAAGAAAAAGTACATGCCACCATTTTGATATTTTGGTAATTTTGTTACTAGACTTAGTTACGTGTCGACTTAATGTAGTAATTTCGTGACCGGTTGTGACGACAAAATTATCCGATATAACATCACTTGTTTTTGAAATGTACTACCTAATTGTTTACTTAAAACATAAAAGCTTATTTTTGTTATTCACATTCGCTTCCCCACTAAAGGATAGGCATCTGAGGTATAGAAATTTAAACATATTATGGAGTAAAATCCATATTGTATTTGTTTACATTTGGTAAATTTTTATTGTTTTGGTGGCGCGATGGTAAATTTCATCTTCTTTTACTAAATTGCACAGTGTATTTTTATTCGCAATACTATTCGAATCATTAAATCACAAAATATTACTAAAAATAAAATGATACTTACGTCCATTACAGGCAACAGGTTCAACAGTGAAATTGAGTTTTAACATCAACTTTTGTGTCAAATAATGACAGCAGTTGAAGTTTAGTGAGTGAATGAACGAATGATTCGAGCTGCAACTGGTCGCAAACTGGTAACTTTGTTACCACACGGCGACGTAACGAAGTAACCAAAATTTACTGTTTCGACAGTTCCCCATTTTAGTTCTCTCGACGGAACATTGTCGTAACGGTGACCAAAACTGTTACCAGAGTCGACACTAAGTGTCGACAAAATCTTGTAACGGCTACTAAAAATGGTTATATGGGATATCTTCACATTTATAGTGTACTAAATGATAAAATGAATAATTTAAATCACAAGCATGTATTTGCGGAGCCATGATTTGATGAAAGAAAAAGGTGGGAACCGGGTACAGAAATATGTCATGTCATAGAGACACTAGACAGTATAGTGTTGCCTGTATTAAATCAACGTTATGAAAAGGGTAGAGATACATTATATTCAACAAACTAACTGACTATAACATAGTCTGTAACGACGAGTGGGCCCGTGACACACCGCCAGGCAGTCCAGTTGTTCAATGTTCATTATCCTTTTCAACGCCATGTCACATCGCCTACCGTAGCCCCAGTCGGTATGCCTCCTCTCGTGTCTCGTGTTCTCTCGTGCGGGCGCGCGTGTATCGGCAGGTGCCCCGACTGACGCAATCTCGGACACGGTTGGGTAAGGCTTCATTCATTTCGTTTTTTTTTAATTCACACATACGAGTAGTAGATTATACAACAAGAGCATAATACCCGAGACTTTCAAATAGGCACCCGAGCCGGTGCCACAGTGTACCTGATTCATATAACACTGTGCTGATACCGCAAGGGTGGATAGTCACGTCGAGGGTAAAATGGGTTTTATGCTCGAGTTTAACTTTTACCCCCTGCTTTTCACTTCAATTGCGAGAAAATTAAATGAATAATTCAATAATTCAATGAAATGAAGTGAGGTTTAATTTTCAATCAAAGTGAAAAATTGAAGAATTAATTGCCACAGGTGGGATTTGAACCGAGGACCTCTAGTGTCCGTCCATTGCTCTTAACCAACTGAGCTACCGTGGGTATGCCTTGTGGTGACGAATCTTTCAATAATTACACTTAGCGACACCTACAGACAGATCCCGCCTGTGGCGATTAATTTTTCACTTCAGCGGACGCATCTGTTTGAGAAAAATTTAAACTCTGAAATGAACTTTATTCTGCAAGTAGGTCGCAAAGTTACTTTTACAAGGCATTTTTGAAGGGTTGTCAATATATGATTACACGATTTCATGCTGAAGTTCACACACTTGTGTGGCCTCGTTATTGAATTCGGGACGGATACGTCTGTTCACATTCAATTAATACTTGCGGCGACTATCATTTACGCCAGTCGTGTTTGTATTTCACGTGGTACAAGTAATACAAAGTAATCAAGGACATAAGCGACCTATGTCACAGAATAACTTTTAATTGACATAAGAGAGAGATTGTTATAATGAGCCGTAAAAAAACGAGTGACATCTGGATAAATCCAGTTCGGCGGCGAGAGATAAGGAAGGACACGAGCGGAGTGGCTGCGGCGCGCGCGCACGGCGGGCGTAGCGCGGCGCGGCGCGGCGCGGCTGCGCGACTCGCGGGTCGCGGGTCCTCTACGGGGCCTACGCTGCCGTCTCAAGGAGAAAAACCATAAGTGACAAAAAGTAAGTTTCGAGATAAAGCCAAAAAACTTTAGATTTCTTGTAAATTATGCACTTGTGGTTGTCTAAATCGTGATCTACAAAAGATATAGTACTATATCTCCTAGAGAGAAAGATCACATTTTTTTTCCTGATTACAAGGCTGGTAATAAGTCCATTTTGCAAAAAAATGTCACTTATGGTTTTTCTTCTTCAGACGGCAGTACGGGCTACGAGCAGCTTTCACATGAAACCATCGCACTTCAGGTTCCGTGGCGTTTCATATTTTGCGAGTCAACCCTGTCATTTTTATTATGCGATAGTTTTGTTATTGGGTAAATAATGAACCGGTAAAAAACGGGAAGTCCTCGTATCTATCGTTTCCTCGGAAAATCCCCACTTCCGGCAGTTGCTGTTAACGCAGGCGCAGGCGCAGGCGGGTCGACGAACCTCGACTTTATTATTATTCATTACCGATACGACCCTAACTCAATCTTATGACTTAGCAATTGTCCTATAATTAGTAAGGAACTTAGCAAATTTTACCATGAAGGTCACCTGTCCTTAAACCTTACCTTACTAGTGCATTTCTATAGTACTGTGGAAGAGATTCTGTGGTGGAATGGATCTAGTGAGACTATTTTCACAATAAATAACCTAACGCAACCTAATGTCAATTAGTTTAAACAACTCTATAATAAGACACACGAACAAACAATAATGCGGCGCTTTCTGGCAATGCCATAGGAGCTCGGTCCGGGTCGGGTGTTCAGGGCCCGGCCGCGGCTGCGGTAACCCAGTTAGATAACCGCGCAGCGACACAACAAGGTCTCGGCTCATCATTGACCCGGCTCCTGTCGCTGCGAGGGGAGACACGAGCTGTTATCGAGCCCCTCGCTGCACTGAGATCACTGTTCAGTCCTGCCATGTCCCCAGGCCTGTCGCGTCTGCGGGTCCCTGTGCTGTTAGACGGTGCGAGGCGAGACCGACCCACTCACAGTAAATCTTAAACATACCTACTGACTCTTGACTAAATCTGTGCTAAATTCTATAAGGTTGATTCTTTCCGATCTTCATAACATTCCTTTACGCTGATGACCTAGAAATTTATTTTGAGGGGTCTGTTTCCGATTTGCCGTCACACCTGCTATTCAGTAAAGAGTTACTGTTGCCTTCGAATGAGGGTTCAAAGATGTACTTTTCTTCCCTCATTTGAGGGACACAATGACTCTTTTCCTCATAGAAGGTGTAAAAAGCAGTATGTGACACTCTGTAGTAAAATCATTTGTAAGATATTTCATGTTTTTAGCAGCGGGCCTCATAGGCGGTGTGAAAAGCAGTAT
The DNA here is from genome assembly GCA_963556455.1 of Epiblema foenella. Taxonomy (NCBI): domain Eukaryota; kingdom Metazoa; phylum Arthropoda; class Insecta; order Lepidoptera; family Tortricidae; genus Epiblema; species Epiblema foenella. The sequence continues at coordinate 32,517,645 of OY747098.1, read as the reverse complement.
GTGTCACACGGTGGCAAAATTATTTCCGTCTTGGGCGTAAACACTTGAATCCCTCGCTCCGCTCAAGATTCTACTTTAGAATCCCTAAAACATTTAAAAATAAATTTTGACAGTTTTTATGACTTCGGGTCAACATCATGCTCATACTGTGAAAATTGAGGACTGTACGTAAGTATGTAGCTCCAACCGTTTAGCTTAAAACCTGTGTGTGTGACAGACGCTGCTGTCACAGCGTGAGTGACAGCAATAGCATTCCGTTTGGACCCTGCAGGTACGGTATACGGGACTAACAACTAACTGACATTCCTGTACTATAAACAACATTTGAATTGCTTGACGCGCAACGACATGACAAAAACATAATGCCCATTTGATTGGAAATACCAAATATATGGAATATTATTTAGGGCCAATGAGTTTTCACAACCACCATTTCAGGACGGAATCGATGAAACATAAAACTGCGGGGCAGTTATATAAGCCGTATTAATTCGGCTCACGGCGCAGTCCTCTTTACTGTATGCGACATTGTATTTAAACTAAGTAAGTTTGTTACACAGATAACACGCCTGTGATATATTTAGAGCACATTCATTCATTTGATAACACACCTGGCCCCCTGCGCAGATTAGCCCCGTGCCCGGGTCACTGACGAAATCAACATGATAGTTGGCAGCATGTATTACAATAGATACCTATAGTAAGAAGAAATAAGACTTACTTTTATTTAGATGTATAAAGAAAGAAGAATTTTAAAGAAGTTTATTATGAAGTTTATAATATAATACTAAATGTAAAATGAAATTACGATATATTCGATTCCGATTGCTTGAACCTTTAGGATTACACGTGAAGGATCTTGTCGCCGAAGAAGTTTGACTCTCTCTATTAATTAGAATGAAATAGGTATTTTATGAGAAATCTAAATATATAAAAGAAGAAACTGACTGACTGATTGATTGACTGACTGACTGACTGACTGACTGACTGACTGACATATCAACGCAAAGCCTAAACCGCTGGTTCTAGAGATTCCAAATTTGGCACGTAGTTTCCTTATAAGGCCTAGAGGCGCACTAAGAAAGGATTTTTCAAAATTGACCCCCTAAAGGGGTGAAATGGGGGTCCAAAGTTTGTATGAAAAACCGTATTTATTAGTTAGAGACATGAAACGCGTTATTTATAGCGTATTTCATGCAGCGTTTCTCTAAATTGCTCCACTAAAGGGCTGAAAAGGGGGTTCAAAGTTTGTACGGGGAGCAAATCTTTTTTGATGTGATATATTTAAAATTTAAAAAAAATTTAAAATTTAGAACTGTTTATTTCATAAAAAAAAAAGTACATATTTTCTTCTTTATGTTGCGAAATCTCTAATATTTGAGATTATGTGCGCGGTCACTCCGCTCTCTTTGTAATCTAAATCTATAGTTTACACTGTTGTTGGTACGTACCTATTTATAAACACTGCTATTAACTACGGTTGTTTGCAAGTATATTCTCCAGCATATTTCCCCTTTGTAAAATATTCCTTTAATATTTTAGTGGTCTGTGAGGGATTTTTTGTTTCTAGTACTTTTACAAGATTTTTGGGAAGTTTGTTTAATATGTCTGGCAGAATATACCTACAAGTTCTTTTGCCATATACATTATTCGTCTTAGGTGTTAAGTAAAGTGGTAAATATTTGAGTTGGCGTAACTTTTTCGGTCTCTCTGTTTTCTGTAGGTGGTATATTTGATCAAATTGCTCTTTTATTATAATTCCGCTAACCTTGTCGAATATGTTCATAACTTTGCAATACTCAAAAAGTTGGTCATAATTATTTTTAAATTTACATTTGACCTTATGTGGCACTATGACTTTGAGGAGTCTTAGTTGAATATCATATATTTTTTGTAGGTATGTCTTATACGTTCTGCCATAGCTTGACAAACCATAGTTAATTATCGAATCTACCAACGCCAGATACAGTAATCTAATAGTTTTGTATGGTAACTTGTGTTTTAAGATACTTAGTTTAGCTAGGGTTAATCTCAATTTATTACAAACATTGTCTATATGAGGACCCCAATTAAACTTAGAGTCTATCGTAAGTCCCAGGTATGTATATTCAGTGACAACCTCAAGCTGCTGGCAGGCACAGTTTACATAGTTACTGTGCATACATAGGTGGTCATGGGCCACAACCTTTAGCTTGTGATTTGTTCTCATGTATGGTGAATGAATGTGCATAATTTTAGTTTTCTTATAATTAATCGACAAGCCGACGTCGTGAGCCCATTTACATAATATATTGAATTCATTTTGTATGTACATTTCTGCAACGCTTGGGTCTTTGTGTGCTACCAGAATACATGTATCGTCAGCAAACTGGTACACAGAGCCGTATCGAAATATATTACACATATCATTAACATATAAAAGATATTCGGTTGGACCAATTATTGAGCCCTGTGCTGTACCGCATAGGGTTGACATCAGCTTACTTTTCTCTCCATTTATGCTTACAGTATTATATCTGTTTTTATGATAATTTCTAAACCATTTCAGCAACGGTCCCTGTATACCATTCTGCTCAAGTTTTCTGTATAGTATGTTATGATCAAGAGTATCGAAAGCTTTGCTAAAATCAATCATAATGTTAACAATGTGCTTTTTTTCATTAAGGTGATTGTTTACTTCATCACTAAAAGCTGATAACAACTGCGTGGTGCTTTTATTTCGCTGAAAGCCAAATTGTCTTTCGTGTATTATAGCATTGCTCGATAAGAAGTCATTTATCAATGTTCCATAATATTTTTCTATGATTTTATCAATGCAAGAAAGTATGGTAATTGGTCTATAGTTATTAGTGTCGTTATAACTACCTTTTTTGTGTATAGGGCGTACAATTCCTATTTTTAGTAAGTCTGGGTATACTGAGTTAGATATACATGAATTTAGTAGGTTTGTTAGTACAGGAGTGATGTTTTTTGCTATAAATTTTATATCTCTTGCCCTTATTTGGTCATGCCCGGGACTTTTTTTGTCGTCTAGGGTCTTAATAATTTTATACATTTTATCTTCATTTATATATCTAAAATTAATTGATTGGATAGGTGTATTGGTATATGACTTCTCGTCGAGCAGTTTGGTGTCACAGCTACTTAGTACTTTCTTTACATTTGAGTCAAAGTCATTAGCAAATTTGTTACATAATGTTTTCGGGCTTAGTTTGAAATTTGAAACTTCGTACATAGACTCTCTGTTTAAATACAACAAAACATAGGTATTTAAGCGTTTTTCGAAATTGCTCCCCTAAAAGGGTGAAAAGGGGGATTCAAGTTTGGACGGGGAGCAAATCTTTTTTGAAGTGAGATATTTAAAACTTCGTATATAGACTCTGTTTAAATACAACAAAACGTGTTTCAGCGTTTTTCGAAATTGCTCCCTTTAAGGGGTGAAAAGAGGGTTCCAAGTTTGTGCGGGGAGCAAATTTTCTCTTTTCTTAAAAATCGATATGGGTTTCATTTTCGAGATTCCTCGGGGTGCCGATTACGAAAATGACATGCATTTTCAAATCAAAGATGGCGGACATTAATTTTTCTTAAAAATCGATATGGGTTTCATCTTTTTGGTTCCTCGCGGTGCCGATTACGAAAATGACATCCAATACATATATCTACATACAGGTCAAACAGAGAACCTCCTTTTTTGTAGACGGTTAAAAATTACTCTTAGTACGCGGGCGAAGCCGCGGGAAAACCTAGTAAGGAAAAAAGTATAAAACGCTGATTGCAATCCGTATCAAGCGCTGGAGTAGTGATATTAAAATAAATAACTTTGCTCAACGTGTGGAATATTTGATAATTTGGAATAGTCTGACGCAATATCGGCATTGCCCAACGTCAGCTGACGGTAGTATTAGAGAGCCGCGAGGGATGCTCGGTGTTGGTACTACACCCGGCCCCGGAGCGAGCAGATATTGAGCAGTCATCGAACCTGTCTTATCGAATTCGGAGGCTATCATACACGCGCCAGATAACCTCCGCACCTATATAAGCCGAGATGCTCGATGTGATCTCCAGTACTCATCTGAGCGTCGCACTGCCATCACAGCCCTATCGTGAATTCGGTAAACTTAGTGTGTACGTACATTCAGATTCCAGCACTGGGTTATATTGATCCAACACCAACATGCGTCTCCTGCGAGTGATCCTGGCGGTGCTGGCAGCGCTGCTGCTGGCCACGGCGGCGCCGGCGGCGGCGCGCCCGCCCCCCGCTTCAGCCGGCGCGCAGTCCCACCGCGTCCACAAGAGGTCGTCCCTCTGCCTGCTGAAACTGTGCAGCTTCTCGCTGCCGACAATGAGGAGGGTTCACAGGGTTGGCAAGCTGCGGTAGAAGCCACGACCGATGTTGAGCCTCGAAGAGCGATCGAGCGCACGGAGAGTACGTGTTGCCGACATCTTGATTAATGGGAAAACACGTACTTAATCTTGTTTTTCCGAAGCAGATTTCGGCAAACTACCTACTTAAGAGACTTATTGAGGATGAAGATGGGTTAAAATGACGCACGTCTCAAGAAGATACAAGAAGCCTTGCCAGAAGATGTAACGTCATGCTATCGCTTTTAGAATTGACGTTCATTTTTGATATGTTAAGGAGAATAGAAAGAAGAAGGGGTTTACAACTCTCAAACCTATGTATTATTAGAGTATGTTCTTCGAAATAATTGGCCTATATTAGGCTGCCGCCTAGAAGAACGAACCGTCCGTATTTAAATTATAGGGAGAAAAATCTAGAAGACGACGAGCGCAGACGTCACCTGCTGCGACTGCAGACGGAAGCGCAGGCGCACTGCGTGGTTATTGTAGTGTCTGCTTCTGAGGATAGTTTAAGCGTAGAGAAATAACTGTAATTTAAGTTAATATTTAGTGGAACTAATGTACATTCCGTTTCAAGAGTGTAGAAACTGTAACCAACAAAAATATATATATTTATGTACAGTACATGTCTCTTCCTCACCTCCTGCTTTCCTGAGTATATAGACAAAATTACATATATGCAAAAATAATAAATACCTAGGCAATTAGTTAGGTACCTATACATAGGTCTATGGCACCAATCAACTGATTATTTTTCCTGAACCTCTAAAAAGCTGCCCCGGTATGTGGTAATTAGGACCGCGCGCCTCGGCCTGGAGTCTTGTGGCGGTTGCCAAGTCCTCGCGAGCGGCCAGAACCACAGAACAACCGGGTAGAGTCAGTCCGACCCAGGTCGGGCATAGCTGACTTTCTTGCTGGACTCTTCTCAGCTAGGCTAGGTTTAGGGAACCAGCGACAAAACTCCCAGTAACTCGATTTCACTCACACCTCAGATTCGGTTGAAACCGGTCAACCAATCTCACTGCAGCGCAAACTCTAGAGTATTCCAGTGTTCGTGTCAGTGCACTCCTATCGCTTTATTGGGCCCGTCCTATAAAGCCATAGTCAGGTTTAAAAAAAAAAACAAAAGAAAGAGTTCAAAAACGAAACCCAGCGCATATTCACTTCACTAGTTATTTACACGACTAGATGATAGATCTATGTTTGTAATAACCTTTGACTAGATAAGTCATGAAACATAAAATAAATATTATGGAAGATCTAATCTGAACAATGAAATATCGTACGATATGCAAAACATGCTTAGATAAGAACTTGAAAACCTTAAATCGACTTAATTACAAAAGCAATAGACTGAAACTTCACTGACAAGTCGACTACAAATATCTCTGTCTGTACCGCACAAATAGCAAGACATGCATTTAGTACTTCACTTACACCACAACATGTGTTCAAATTGAGTTTGAACTGTTCTGAAATAAAAATAGTATCCAAATTTAAGTACCTGGGGCATTGGGTCACCGAGTGTTTGAAAGACGACCCGGAGTTGGAACGGGAGCGCAGGGCGCTGTGAGTGAGACGCAACATGTTCATCCGCAGGTTTGCTAAATGCAGAAGTAATGTTATTTAAACTAGGGACCCCTTTGTTTCCCATAAACGTATTGTTTCGATGGTCAGAAACCAATAGAGACCCGTTAAACTAACAGTATTATAGTGCGTTACGCCAAAAAATGTTGCAAATGATGTTAAAAGCATGAAAATCCGAACGATTGATGTGTAGGCTATATGAATCAGACCTGTTAGGACCAAAAAAGTAGGGGAATTATGACAAACTCTTTTATGTATGGGAAAAACAAATTGTCCTGAAACCTATCACGTGTGGTATCAAATGAAATGGCTTTTTGAGCCGGTTCTAAAAAACATAGTCATAGTATTTATTCATAAACAATACAGGTATTGTGTTTGAAATACAATATTAAAATTACCCAAAGGTCCCCAGAATTCTTTCGGCGTTTCCACGCTGTACAGCAATGGACTCCTGTTGGACGAATTCATGGCTGGCTTCATATTTTGATCACGATACTGAAGCGACTATGACGAAACCCAGTAATTGACTTTTATAGATACATATAGTGACATCTTGTTACTGTACATTCCGCATGGATATTCCTTATTGTTGGAAATATGAAATTGTAGTTATTAGGATACAACCATACCCTATACTCGTAGAAGGAGGTCTGGGCTGCCTTACTCGTACATTACTCAAAGGATTGATTGAAATGCAATCTCAGTCAGGCTTTACCCATTAGATTCATTTTGATGCAGATATATTGTCCTGAATGTATGATTATGATATTACGTTACCTCCACGAGATTGTTAACTACCAGCTTCTTTGTGATATTAGTGGCAAACACGAAGGCATACCTGTTATCTTCTTTAAATATATAAAAGAAATCCTGATCTGCCATCAACGCACAGCCGAAACAACTGGAACTAGAAACTTCAAATGTGGTCCAGAGCTTACTTTTATGACGTATGCAAGGGATAAGAATTTTTGGAGATTCCACCCCTAAGGGGAACAAATAGGGGTGCAAAGTTTGTATGGGAGATGGTTTTTTTGACCTGAAGTCTTAAAAATTCGTAAAAAGGTTACGAACTTAAATCCAAAGAAAGTGTTTTCAGCGTTTTGCAAAATTCTAACCCTAAGAGGGTAAAATAGGGGTGCAAAGTTTGTATGGGAGAAACTTCTGTTTTAGAGTTAGAGCAGGAGCGTATTTTGAAATATGACGCCCCGGGCCAATAAGTTTCGCCGCCCCAGAAGTCAAGAAAGAACGATATAAATTTAAAAAATCCAAAAAAATATATTAACGTCTAAATTTTTGAGGTGGTACAATTTTTTTTAAAAAGTTTCTCGGGGAGACTATGCCGCCCGTGGCGGATTGGCGCCCAGGGCCATGGCCCGGATGGCCCTAGGGTAAATACGCCCCTGAGTTAGAGACTTCAAACTTCGTATATGGACTCTTTGTTTAAATAAAACAAAACTTATTAATTAATTAATCTATACATATAATAAAGCTGTAGAGGCTCGAAAATCTGTACATTGAAGATATTAGCAAAAAAATCGATGGAGGGGTCTTAGAATCGATAACAGAACACGTTTCAACAGTTTTTAAAATTTGTGTCTGTTTGTCTGTCTGTTTATTTGTCTCACCATCACACGAAAACTAGCCAATAGATTTCAATACAACCTTCACTAATAAGTTTAATTTATCTTCGGCCAGGTTATAGGCTATAAAAATTATACAGATTGCGGATGGAAGGGGGTGAAAAGAGGGGTTGAACTTTGTATGACAAGTCCTTCAATTAATGACTTAAAGGCTTGAAAATTGGTAAGCATACAATTGGAAGCAAAATAAAAAGAATCCCATTCAAAAATTGTACAATAAATAGATAATATGTGAAAAAATGGAGAGTCCCTCAACCCATAGTAACTGTTTGAAATGAGAGATTTAATTATGTTAGTCAGTGGCTGTCAACATTGCCTATCTGCCTCCAGAGTCCATGGATGTTTACAATGCACGCTAACTTACGAAAATTCGTCTCAGTTGATCCAGTGTAAGTCTGAGCTCGAAATAAGCACATAGTTGTTACGAATCGTGTGGACAAGATACAATAAGGAAGTATCGTGAGGCGAATCAAGACAATTGTAAATATCACGATATTTGACGTTTGGCGTTTCGGAGTCGTGCCATTTTACAGATGACATTCGGTTAAGTCGAATCAAAGTTAATGAAAATTATTTAGTACTTGCACAATTTAATAATTTGAGTCTTATAGTAGCGACGATAAAGTAGGTATTTGCATGGAAAGTTTTTATTTTTACCATCGTAGTTATAAACTGAGTAATGTGGTTATGATGATTGATTATGATGAGCTATTATTATGAAAGATTTAGTTCGGATATTTGTGACTCTTAGAGCTTAATTATCTCAAAACCAAAGCGACTCATGTGAATGTAAATATTTACCGCATTTCAGTGTATAAAGTTCTATTAACTACATGCATAATCGTAAGAAAAACAGAATAGATTTGTGTTTTAGGTACTGACTTACAGCCTCTAAGGCGCTTGCGTCTTAAGCCAAAACTTAAACTAAACTTAAATTGCTGACCCATCGAGCCTTAATAACTTTACTCTTTATAAAATTGGAGATTAAATAGATTGAACGTAGACGGTTGTTGTCAGCATTGACTGACCAGCGCTTGGATGTATGCCTACCTAAAATTTATCGAATTTCACTCCTATCGCTTTATTGGGCCCGGCCTATGAAGCCACAGTCAGGTTCAAAAAAATAATATTTTATGTTATATTTGTCTACAAAATGACAGAAAATCAACGTGTTTGAAATCCACTCCGAAATCTTTGTAGTAAAAACGAAAGGTTGAGAAATATAAAATAAGTTTTTTTGAATGCTTGCTGCCTTGCTGGACCCTTCTCAGCTAGGCCCGACCTGGGTCGGACTGACTGTACCCCGTATGCAGCGGTACCGGGACGAATAGGGACTATATATGTCTGTGTTGTCGCGATCGTGCCGTGGACGTCCCCGCAGGTGGGGTAATTTTGTGTCTGTCCTAAGGACCCATAGAGACTGTTACAAATCTTTTTGGTTACTATAGGTCAGTTTATCAAAAATATTAATTTAATTATTCATATTTTAAGGTTCTTAGAAACGAAAGTTAAGGAAAAAATTACTTAAGCATTTTGCCTCTTAGTCTTCGGACTTAGATTTCTTTTTAAATATAATTGTAAAACGATAATATGCGCGTAGATACTTAAAAATATTAATATGTTTTAAGCAGTAACATCTGCAAAAGAAAATTATAGATTGAAGTTAAGGAAGCGCGAGTCTTTTTGGTAGATATATGTAACTCTGCGTACCCCTCCCCAGGCTTTGTAAGAGAGAACTGGTTGAAGGACTTGGTAACCGAGTGTGATTACTTATTGTTATTATAGACGTTATATTATAGACAACTCAGTTAAAGCGATTGGCTGCGTACGAGTATTTCAGGATGTCACAGGTTCGATTGTACGTTTTGGAGGTAGACCTCTCAGTAGAAAAATACGCGTTAAGGGGAGAATTCTGTACAGATATTTTGAGAGGACGCTTAATATTTTTGTAAATATATTTGTCTTAGTAAACTATAAGTACATATAAAAAACATTTTCTTAGTAAACTAGAAGTGTTCAATTAATTTTCATACAGAGGGATAATGCGTAGAGGTAAGCTGCAAGTAGAGCGTATCATATTGTTGTAGAACATTAAAAAGTCTTGAGTTATGATGTTGGACTCCTAACACTTTGCATTTCGAGAAACATCAAAGTTTTTGTTCGATTCAAGCATGTCTTCCCGTGTAGTCGCTACATCGAGTATGTCAATAGTAAGGCTCGGAAAGTAAGGAATTGGGTAACGTCGTCGAACAAGAACGTTATGTAGACGTACGCGACATCGAACCACGACACCACTATGCTACATGGATGTGATAAGGTAGTTCCTTAGCAGATATTAGTGTTTTGTTACATAGTATAAGAGATCATCAAAAATAATTCATACGCATAAATGCTATATGAGATCGAGTCGACGTTGTTCTCCGGGCTGGAATGAAATGTGTAGTATTTAACGTCTGACTTACTTATCCAGTACCTATTACGAACATACATACATACGTACCTATATATAGATATTGATAAATCTTACCCATTTTGTTTCATTATTCGCCTATTACATCTTACTTCAGGACACATGCCTTTCATAGACAAGAGGGCCCATTTCACTTGCTAATTATTATATTTATATAAATTAGAAACTTTGTAAGGTTGTAACTTTGAGATGTAAAAAAGTTGGAGTAAATTTTGAGTGAGTCACTCAAAGTTAAGTACTTTATAACCTAACCGGCATTTATCGACCAAGGGCAAGGAATAGTCAGTAGAAGTTCACGCGAACGAAGTCGCGGGCAAAAGCTAGTTGTTTAAATAAAATAAAACAAAACTTATTCCGAAGTACATATCCTTATTGCGATTTACGAAGGTGCTCCCCTAAAGGGGTTAAAAGGGGGTTCCAAGTTTGTAAAGGAGAAAGTCTTTGATGAGGCGAGAGATTTAAAACTTTGTATATAGACTTTTTGTTTGAATACAACAAAACGTATTTCAGCGTTTTTCGAAATTGCTCTCCTAAAGGCGTGCCGTACGGGGAGCAAATCTTTTTTGAAGTGAGAGATTTAAAACTTTGTACATATACTCTCTGTTTAAATACAACAAAACATGTTTCAGCGTTTTTCAAAATTGCTCCCTTAAAGGAGTGAAAAGGGGGTTCAAGTTTTTGCGGGGAGCAAATGTTTACTTTTCTTCAAAATCGATATGGATGTCGTTTTCGAGGTTCCTTGAGGCGCCGATTACGAAAATGACACGCATTTTCAACTCCAAGGTGGTGGACTTTTGTTTTTGTTAAAAATTGATATGGTTGTCATTTTTGTAGTTTCTCGGGGTGCCGATTACGACCATTTTTGTAGACGGTTAAAAATTACGCTTACTACGCGAGCGAAGCTGGGGCAAAAAGCTAGTATATATATTAGTGTCCGACCGAAGTTTCGGTTTCGGTTTCGGCCGGTTTCGGCCTAAAAATCATGTTTCGGCCGAAGGTTCGGTTTAGGCCAAAAAACTGCCGAACCTTTCGGCCGAACCGAAACTTTTACAACATCGTACTTTCGGATCGCGTACGTCTAATTTCTGGTGCCTTTGGGATCTTTGGATAACTTGGCCCGACTCCGCCAGCAGAATACATTTTATTTTAGTTATTTTATATCTTGTTAAGTACTAAAATTGTTTAGGCCTGAAAAAGAGCGCTAAAACACATTACAAAAATTAATTTGCTTCCCGCGTATTTTCAGAATTCGTGCGCTGACGAGCGATCATTACAACGTGGCATTGTTAATATTAAATGAATAAATAAACAACGTTTAATTCACAAAAGGGCAGCAATAGTAAACCGCCAATCACAACCTGCAATTCTTCGTCAGGTGGGCACTAATGCAAATCAATAAGACGCTTCAATCAATAATTCAAAAAAATTATGACATGGCCATGAGTGGTTTTCGCTTCCGTAGTAGTAGTCAACTTCGTTAACCTACTTAAACAGCAGCCGGAGTGCTGGGAGAATCCTTCGGCATGCCAGCATCAACGACGTCATCCGAAGGGCTCTGGTCAGTGCAAAAGTACCGGCAGTCCTCGAACCCAACGGTCTGACTAGAGATGACGGCAAGAGACCCGACGCAATGACGTTGGTGCCTTGGAGTATGGGTCGGCCCCTTGTCTGGGATGCTACTTGTGTAGATACCCTGGCGCCGTCCCATATTCCAGGCACCAAAGTTGATGCTGGTGCAGCTGCATCCTCAGCTGAAAACCTCAAGCGCCGCAAATATGCCACTCTCGGCAGTAGTTACATGTTTGCGGCGTTTGGGGTTGAGACCCTGGGGCCATGGGGTCCAAGTGCTCGTCGCCTCGATAAGGACATTGCAAGGCGTCTTATAGAGGCTTCCGGTGACCAGAGGGCTGGCCACTATTTCGCCCAGCGGATTAGCATAGCTAATTTATATAGCGGATTGTAAGTCCGAAATAAAGATTAAATTAAATTAAATAGCTATCCAGCGTGGCAATGCGACCAGCCTTCTGGGAACCCTACCGAGCACCGAAGACTTAGGGCATTTTTTTATTTATAATGCTTTATATTATTGTGTTGTTTGTTTTTTGCTCGTTTTTTGTTGTGTATTAATAAAAATAAATATGATTCCCCTTAAACACTAATTATGCCTACCTAGTTAAATGGCCCATCTTGGATTGCGGCTAGCTGAAATGTCTCCATGACACGTGCAGTCACCACGGTAGCCAGCGAAATCTGCTGCACTATATACGATCCCGTCTATCTTTCAGTTGTCGACCCAAAGCCATAACAAAGTCCTTGGCTTCCAAACCCCAGGATCCTGCAGTCTACCACAACAAGGACAAATTCGTACTTTGGTTCCAAGGCAGGGAACTTGTCTTGTACTTCAGCTTATCAGCATACTCCAGTGAGTCATATCACCAGATTTGTTGGTCCAAGGTCAGTACCGTGGCCTAACAGATCTTGTGATATGACTCGAATGGGACCGGAAAAACCCTTTTATGCCACCAAAGTTGACATTGTTTGATAGAGGCAATCGTTCAACTCCAATTTGGCTGAACCGGCTCGATCCTGGTGGATAGTGAAATCCAGCCGGATTGAGAATCATACCGGATTGCAATCTCTAGCTACATTGTCTATATGTCTAGAAAAAATGGCCCACTGACACTTTATTTGATGATTTTCACACGTCTATAAAAGCTTCGGTTTCGGTTTCGGACGAAACTAGAGCCAAAGCCGAACCTTCGGTTTCGGTTTCGGCAAAAAAATGTTGTTTCGGTCGGACACTAATATATATATAACAGGTACTCGTAAGTAGGTACTAAGAAGAAACTAATCAAGGTGTACATCTGGAGTATAGCGCTTTATGGCTGCGAAACGTGGACGATGACGCAAAGGGACCGTGAAAGATTAGAAGCGTTTGAAATGTGGTGTTAGAGACGGATGGAAAGAATCAGATGGACAGAGAAGAAAACTAACGAAGAAGTTTTAAACTTAGTTAAAGAGAAGAGGACTTTATTGAAGATAATAGAAAACAGGAGAGGAAAAATGATAGGATGAAACAAAGATAGAGGGAAAAAGGAAAAGGGGAGGACCTAGAATGACGTACATGGAGCAAATGAAACATAAAATAAATGCTACGTCATACAAAGAAGTGAAGGACAAAGCTGAATGTAGAATAAGCTGGCAATTACTCCACCAACAAGAGCCAAGCTCTTAAATATTATGATGATGAGGTACTCGTAAGTAGACACTCACAGCCTGCGCCCGATCTAGCTCAATAGCAGATAACGTATAATAAAGGGGTTAAAAAGACGTGTCACAACAACATGTTTACAAATTACAAGTCATTATGAACTGGGCCTATACTTCGAACTTCGAAATCCGAAACTCGTATCGTGCCGTCCCATTCCCTCTCGCGTTTATACACTATGTGAGTGAAAGGGACGGCACGATACGAAGTGACAACACAAGTGCAAGCGCACTCGAATAGTATTAATTGTAGCCCACGTCAATCATATTATGCAATAATACTTAATAATGTTTTTGACTTGCGTTTCTCAGAACGTAACGTAACCGAGCCGCTTGCAGCGTCATAACAAGAGGAACGGCGTAGGTTTGAACGAAAACTTGACGATAATCGTGGCCCAACTAGGTATTCGAATCAACAATCTACGACTGGTTTACAGACGACTATTATTCTTAACTGGAACTATTGAGAAAGCTCCTCGAGAAATTATTTACATTGTAGGTACTGGGAACGGCGAATGCTTTTGTTTCTGGGGATTACAAAAAACCAGCTAAGTACTATATTCTCGTGGCGATGTGGCTTCTTTTAGACCCTTGTTACACAATCCACTGTTGTCTATCCCTTAATACTCGGTTTTCTTTGTTTCTACTGAACCTATTTGACTGATATTGTATGTAAAATTGTATGCATGTTTATTTTGTCTATGTATGTATGTTAACCATTATTTATTTTTCGATTAAGTATTGTTGTTTACTTCTACTTTAAGCCTGACGTGCTGTACTAGCTGTGTTTTTTCTTTTTGAAGGTGACCTATTGTTGTTGAAATTATTTTTGCATATTGGTATGCTTACCTAACAATGATGCGTTTAGTATTTTCTACTGTGGTAACCTCTCCTCCTTTCTCTTTCACCCTTGCGTCAATGGCGGACGCACGCTTAGATTACATTTGCTTTAATATTTAATTTAATACATTTAAAAAGTATGTAACCTTGATTATATAGGACACACGTATATATATGTGTATGTATAAATAAACCGGGGTCTGCAGCACAAAAGGTAGTATTATTACTTCACTCAACCTGTAGGTGTCCTAACCAGGCGCACTCATAGCGTCCAGATCAAAAGCGCTGATTGCTTCAACAATTGTTTCGTCATGTCTGTCCGTCCGTCCGTATGTCATAGCCGATTTACTCGGAGAATAATAAGCACTACAATTATGAAATTTGGTAGAAAGGTGTATTCTATAAACCGCTACACAAAAATGATGTAAAGGTAAAAATATGAAATTGGAGTGGGGGGCACTCCATACATGTAACCGGGGGAAAAAAAATATTCAAAAAATTTCGTGAAAAATAATGGATTGAAAAATGAAAGATAGCATACATAGACGACAAAGATGCCTGGAAGCTTTTTTGAGATGCCCTTCTGCATGAGCACCACTTGGCACCATCGCTAAATGTAACTAATCCAAATATTATATAAAAGAAGCAGTTTTTACTTGCAATAGAGCTATCTTAAGGCCTATTAGAATTATTTCGAGTTTGAGAAAGTTTAAAAATAGATATATATGTATATATATACAGGCGTCCCACGGCTATGCCACATGGAGGGAAAGTACCTTAAATATAGTATATGCAATGGAACATTTTACTGAAAGAAGACATTATTTGAATTTAAAAATCAATTTAAACTGAATTCACAGATATTTAAATAATTTTGTGGTTGAACCGGGAATCGAACCCTTTACACATGATCAATTGATTAATTTTGTGTTAAAAATGTTAAAATTCATGGTCTTCCTTTTATTTCTGATACTATGTTATTTAGCAAAAAATAATCCATATGATGAAGCCTTTCGATTGGTATGATAAAGCTACAGGGTAATTATTTTTCTTGTGTAACGGGTTCGATTCCCGGTTAACGGTTTAATTATTATTTAAATATCTGTGAATGCAGTTTAAATTGTTTTTAAAATTGAAATAATGTCTTCTTTCAGTAAAATGTTCCATCTACAATATTCAAGGTACCTTCCCTCCATGTGGCATAGCCGTGGGACACCCTGTATATATATTAATATTCGTACTCATCACACAAATACATTCCCTTACCATGATTCGAACCCAAGACCACCGGCGGCACCGGCTTCGTTCGTAGGCAGGTCACCACCAAGCCAAAGTGGTCGTCTCATTTGAATCTGACACTGATTTACCTATCTACCTACTTACGCATGCAGTGCAAGAATAGATTCAAGTTTAACCATGCAGGTACGACTGCAATCGATCTGAGTATCAAGCCCGATTGTAGCGCCTGTGTTATAATATATATAAAATATATATATATATTAGAGGACAATCTTACACAAATCGAACTAGCCCCACAGTAAGCTCAAGAAGGCTTGTGTTATGAGTACTAGACGAAGATATATTTAATAGATATAAATACTTAAATACATAGAAAACATCCAAGACTCAGAAACAAATATTCATGCTCATCACACAAATATTTGCCCTGACCGGGATTCGAACCCGGGACCGTCAGCTTCACAGGCAGGTGCACTACCCACTAGCACAGAATAAGTAATAGTACAAGTCCACTAGGCTAAACCGGTCGTCAAAACCAACCGGTCGTATATACCAACTATAATCTTAAAGGTAGGTACATGGCCATCCATTAGACGGGATAGGAGCTATGGAGGAGTCTGCTCACCAAGAATAGGACATGATGACAGTGATGTGCTCGTATAATACTGTACAGTGAACAGCACTTACTTATGTCTATTCATGTGCTAATTGCCGTATTCGCCTTATTCCCGGGAATTTTGTTAGGATCCTTATGTCCATTTACTTATGAATATTCACGCAGTTTACGTATAATTTATTTATTTATTTATATTAGGAGAACCAACAGCAGTACAAACAATGTAACAACAGAGCCAATTACAGGATCTCACAGATAGCGCTAGAGTGTATATACTGAACTAAAGTGCGCACTCGTACACAATTACAAACGTTATTGGAACAAGAATGTTAAAATAGAAAAAAAAACAAACAATCCAAGCCCACTCTAAACTAATGTTTAACTTGAATAAATTAAATTGTAAATGACGAATATTAAATGAATATATGGCGTATGCTACTACAAGCTTTTAAGCTAGCTATTACATAAGTAATGTTTGTAATATAAATGACGCAGGATAAATGACAAAAAAAGTTTCGTTATCGAGATATTTAATCAACGTTCTCACTTGGCAAACTTAGGTATAAACATAAATATGTTGTTACATACGTAAAAAAAATATAAAATACATTCCTATAGCTTTTTAACGTCCGCTACACGACAAAATTCGCGTCAGTACGGACTGCACGGCACGGCACGGCACGGCACTGGGCACGGGCCGCACGGGCCCAGTGCCCCTTGCACCCCTTGCATCACACGCGCATACTCGTGACGTCACATGCAGCTCGGCGCGGCGGCGTGACATCTGCGCCCGACCTACTCTCACTCCAGGCCAACACTCAATTCCAGTCTAACTATTAAGTACAAAACGTAAATAATGTTTCAATACTCCGATAATACATCAGAAAACAAGATTAAGTACCTACACCCTTTTATATACTAATCTTGCGCCAATGCGTGAAAAAAAGGGACAGCATGTCAGCACTCTTTGAATACTGTGATAGCCTCTTCATGGCTACCAGTCTGCTCGAAGGTAAATCCGCTGGACGCAGAGCTTGATAGCTTTAACATCGCCGTGGCCTGGTCGCTGTCACAGCCTCTCGATGTTGTGGACCCTCGACCAGCTGGGCCACGAGAAACCGCAAAGCTTGAAGAAGCACGGCGAGGAGCGCTGGACGTGGCTCGCTTGCGTCGGCGCCGCCGCCGCCAGCGCCGCCGCCCACAACACCGCCAGCAGGAAATGGAGGAGCCGCATTTTGATTTTGAGTTTATCGTAAAGTATTTACTTCCTTGAATTATTATGCGACGAGGCGTTTACGCTCGACTCGTGTACTTGGAATGGCTAGGTTTAGTCGTTGACTGTTTCACGCTCTGATGTATACTACAGGCTTCATTGAGAAACTTCGCTTTTATAAGAGCTGAGATAATCGCGTGCTCGTGCGATTGCCGCCGAATTTGATAAGCTGCGCGGAGGTTCGATGACTGTTCAGTGTCAGATCCTTGGAGCATCGCGCGAGTCTCAGAGGGCGGGCGCAATCCCCGCAGTTGCGTCAGACTTGCGCGCGTATAGTTATCTACCACCACCAGTTATTGAAGGTTTATAGGTACCTACTGAGAATTCGCTCATCTTAGACTTTATGCAAGTCCAGTACATCGTTCAATTCTCAAAACCAAACATATCGCGTTGTCGATCATCGAAAACTAGATCTTTATTTCTGTTTACGGCCTTACCTCAACAATCATCACTAAATTCGAGGCTGGCGCGGGCTCTTGTCAGTGTATCCAGGAGCGCGGACGAAAGGAGAAAGCCGTCGCATTGCAGGAGTTGCAGGCCGCCACGGAAGCAGGTTATCTGTGCAGGCCACACACGAACTCCGAGGCTCGAAACTGCATCGACAAAGGCACGCCGCTGCCCTCAAACAACATTATAATCGAAAATTTTTAGCAGTTCCTTTTTGACACATCACAACACCCATATAATGTAAATCCGCATTACAGATCGAAACAATGAATCAAATCAAGTACCTATTGATCTTAGAGCTTCATGGGTAGTTAGAAAGTTGTAATAAGCGTTTTAGAGGAGCAATCAAATGAATGTATATATTTTTCTACCACTTATTTCTATTACTTATTATCATAAATTACGCGTCAGTGGTGGAAAAATATGCAAACAATTACGGACTATATCTTTTATTTTTTAAATCTAGTGCAGTGACTAAGTCATTCGTTTCGGTTCAGACGATATTTTCGTAATTCGACGGAAATCGATCAAATGAATGAATTTAAAACCATAATAAAGTACGTGTTATAAAAAAATCCAATAAACTTCAAACGATTGAAGGTGAAATTACCTTTGTCGCGGAAATACAGTATCGATTTCTGAACTATACAAAATTGACGTAGGTCATATGATAAAAGTTTTTACACTAGATTCGTATCCAGTGATATATGGAATATAGGGGAACATTAAAAAATAAATAGACTTTGATTGACCAAAATCGATTTGAATAATCATTCACCATTCATTAACAATCGCTATAATTAAGACAATCGATTCGTTTTACCCTCATCACTACAAACGTCAAATCATAACTGCCAAAAAGGAACTGGTATAAATTTGCGACAATAAAATACGACTTACTAGAATTGTCTTGTGATCACCGCGCAGTCACTTTATCGGTTATTTTTATATCAGAATGATGCAATATTTAATGTAAGTAACGTAAGAAATTAAAATATTAATTAGCTTTATTTTGTAACGAACCAACAGATATAAGAACCCTCATATTCAAGGTCATGCCCTTGGCGGACACCTAAATTATTATAAACAATATAATGATTGTCGCGGTCACTTGAAGGAAACCCACCGACCCAACCCATTACAACCTGCGGTAGTTAAGCTCTTTATACATTTGCTTGTACAAATTAGTACTTTTCACTATGAACGCAATTGCAATAGAGTAGTGAACGATATAAGTGCATTTTGTCTTAAGTTCGTTATATTCTGCACTATGTATAGTACCTACCTATTAAGTTTTATCCGCAGACAAAAAAGAGTAATGAGTTCAAGGGTCATTTACTATAGATCCGAGACGGATGCAGCGAATTCCGAACCCATTATAGTTTTATACACATGTTTTGATGATACCTAAGCAAACACCGCAGCTCACGGATGCTTGCATGCCCAGAAAAGTCCACAGACCAGACCGCCTAGCCCTAGCACCAGGGCATAATTTGGACTCACCTACAAATCTGTGGGTCTGCCACAAGCTAACTAGCAATCTTTTGAACACCTTCTTATTAATTCCTGTTTTAGGTAATGTAATCCTAACCTTGTAGCATTAGGATAGCTTCATCATCGGCAACGAGATTATTCCACATGAGCAGATACAAGAATAGATTGGTACCAACACAACGCTCCCTAATATATCCATATAACACTGTAATTATTCATAGTAAACCGCTACGATGATCTACATAGTGGGCTAACCGCATCAATCAGTATTCATTAGCTTATTTATAAACTTATCGCGGTTAATTATTTCCTAATTAGCGCGTTAGGTAGGCCGCCGCGCCGCTATCGGGCGCGGGCACGCCACCGCCACGCTCCGAGTTGTAGCCGTAACATAGCGATGAGTAAGTGCCGTGGCGGTGAGCGAGTGGACCGTACGGCTTTCGTATTAAGAGCCAGAGTGAGGTGTCCGGGAGCCGACACGTCGTAGTAATCGGTCGCGTGCTCGGCGCCGGCGGTGCCACTGATAATGCCCTTGTTAATTTTTTGGAATGACGTAATAACGGCGCAGATTATGGCAGCTAGGTACATTTCACATGTCTATATGTACCTAGCTACTGGCAAATAGAGGTGGATTGTTGATGGATGGTGAGTGTATTTTGGTTTAGCGGTACTTACATGATGTGTATTATGTTATGATATCCATGTAAATCCAGGTGCTGTTGCAAATATTCCAGTGTTGACGCCAATGTTGCCTACATATAAGATATATTTATAAATGTGATAGTTTCAACCCTTTTACTGCTACTATCCGACCAAAAGGTCGCAACTATAAGTGGTAAGCTGCTTTCAATCTCAATCGTGCTGGCTGTTTGTTTTGGTTAGCACCCCGCGACGGCCGGCGCCGGGCCGGGATCTAACAAAGTTCCCGGCATCGGCGCATCACTACGCTTCCTCCGGTCGATTCGCTACTGTCGAAAATGGTTTTATGCCGTGTAGAAGTGTTAACCTGAATTTTTTTCCTGGATTATTTTCTTATTCTGTTAGGTGGGTGACTATTTTTCATTTCTTACTTATGTATGAGAAATGAAAAATAGGTACTCTGAAAGTTGGCGTGCTGAAAGCGTACATTTCTGCTACGTATATAGTAGTGTTTAAAAAATTAATAACGGCCGACATGTTGGTACTTACATGTCAGCCACCTTCGCAAAATTGTACCCCACACAAACATTCCATGTAAAAATAGGCCAAGTCTCGAAACTCTTTCACCGTAAAAAGTGATGAGATATTACGTAGAGCCAAGTCACGCATTGTTATTAATCATTATTTGCTTACTAAATGAAGTTATAAAGCGTGTTCGTGTCGGAGGTTTCCTCCGGATTTTCCCCAGGCTACTCTCCACCCGCGCACTCCTACCGCTTTATTAGGCCCTGCTTATAAAGCCACATACATGTTCAAAAAAAGGTAGAGATTAATTATTTTTTACATTAGGGGAATTTTATAGCTTTGAAACTTGTGTGGCATAATACCCATGGGTGTGGTATTACAACATTACAGGTTCACAATTTCTCCTCGACTCTCCTCTTTCCCTTTGATCTGATGCTTTCATCGATCAGACCACCTGGGAGCTCGGTGTAGCTTGAATACTACCGTCAAATCTATTAAAAAAAAGTCAACAATCTTTTTGGATAAGAATTTAATGAGGATGATTTTTGCATTTCACACACCTATTTATAATAGTTTTTGGAAACGCTAAAAAACTCTCAAGGAGACACATTTCACTGCGAGGGGGTAAAGCGCCAGATTGAGGGAAGAGAGCTATGAGTTTTTAATACCACGCCCAAAGGTTATCATGCGAAACAAACTTCAAAACGTAAAATAGTTTTCTCGCGCGTTAACTACCCTAGTGAATGGCTGTGCCGTCGCACCGGTAAACAGAACGAGATGAATCCTGTATAAATTAGTTTAGATAAGGACACACAATCACATTCTTTTATTTGACTGATCCGGTCCAGAGGTCGCGCCGTGCGTATCTCTCGTTTCGGCAGACATCACATACTTAAATTAAAAAAATACCTGAAACTGGTATCTCATAAACAATATCGCTGTTACATTTTTTTATAATATTAATTTTTCGGGAAAATAATCAAAATCAATGTCAATCAATTCAGAATCAGAATTTTTTATTTGTCAGAATACAGTTATATAAAAGGTTTGACAGTAACATGTCCTTGTATTCAATATGCAAGCATGTGGACAAATATTTGATAAATTACGCTAGAATTCAATATTAATCACTGAATTAAAACTAATGATAATAAAAAAATAATGGTCAATATGATGTCAGTAGATTTTTATGATTTAAACATTCTCTTACACTGTAAAAACATTTTTAATTCAATTCAATCAGTCAATAAAAGATCGAACAACACACTGCACCAGAAACTTGTAATTTGGAGTAGGTACCTAGCGTCCATAGGCTAGGCATAGGTGTGTATTACCATTTAGGATCAGACATTGCAGGCCGTAAAAGCGTGTATTGCCTAAATAAAAAAAATTCATGTGAGTGAGACAAAATGCAGAAGGCTACGTTCGGCTCAACATCGACTTATCATTATTATAATAAAAACTCTCCCGAAATATTTTTGAGTTTGGAACCCAATGCGAAACATGTAAACATAGGTTTCCCACATTCCCCAGTGATTTCCTCTCCTTTACAAGTACTTCAAAGGGTAAGGAATATAGTAATTTTCATAAACAACGATCCAGCGTTTAACAATATGTGATAATCCACATCGAAAGCGACCTTATGGCGGCAGGCGCTTACGTTGCACCTATTCACTATTGTACAAAATATTATTCTGTATGGCTACACATTTCCCACATTGTCAATGTCATGTTGTATGTGAAGGACAGCTCTCTCTCATGTTTATTGTTTTATAATTTCATGTTGTTTCCTGGTTGCCCTGAAAATCAGCGTCATGATTTTCATGACACTATACTGAGCGGCACCCATTTTGGTACTAAATAGGTACCTATTTACTATATCCTAGAATGTGTAAACAACTTGTACCAAATAAATATTTCTTTCTTTCTTATTGGAACAGCGGCAATAAAGGCGTAAGTGCCGGCCGCCATAAGGTCCCTTTCAATATAAATTATCACATATCATCGAGTTGTTTGTAAATAAAGACCTACTTCGCGAATCGCGATGGACGGCAAACTTGCTGCGATTATTAAGAGTTGAGGAAGTGAGGTCGTCCGACGGAAAGCCCCGTCGGCGAAACCACTAAGTAGGTAAGTGTCCAATATTCATAGCGGTATATTGCGTTACATTATCTATATTAATTTGTAAAGATGAAGTCCTGACTTAATGACTGACTGACTCATCAAAGCACAGCCGAAACTGCTAATGCTAGAGAGTTGATTTTTGCATAGTGGATTACATTTATAACGTAGGCTAGATAAAAGAAAGCATTTTTTGAAATTCATCCCTTAAGGGGGTGAACAAGGGATGAAAGTTTGTATGAAAAAATGTATTTATTGAAGTGAGAGACCTGAAACTTTGTATATATAGACTCTATATTTATACACTTTAATAGCGTACTTCAGCTGTTTTCTAAAATCTTCTATAAAGGGGTGAAAAAGGGGTTCAAAGTTTGTACGAGGAGCAAATCTTTTTTGAAGTGAGATTTAAAAGTCTATATACTCGTATGAGACTCTCTATTTAAATACAACAAAACATGTTTCAGCGTTTTTCAAAATTGCTCCCCTAAAGGGATGAAAAAGGGGTTCCAAGTTTGTGCGGGGAGTAAATCTTTACTTTTCTTAAAAATCGATATGGATATCATTTTCAAGGATCCTCGGGGTGCGGACATTTATTTTTCTTAAAAATCGATAAGCGGTGTCATCTTTGTAGTTCCTCGGGGTGCCGATTACGAAAATGGAATCCATACATACCTACATACGTAGGTACATACAAACATACTGAGAAACACCTTTTTTGTAGACGGGTAAAAATTATGCTTAGTACGCGGGCGAAGCCGCGGGAAAAAGCTTGTGCGTTATAACTGTTTTTATTTGTCTTGTCTTGTTTGTCCCCAACTTAGGTATAGGTACTTATATTATTCCTGTATATACGATACGTAACTCGGTATTATGTGTAACTTAGGACTTGCGATCGGGCTGAAACTGGACTGTGTTGATGGCTTTAGAATTCATGTAGTCCCTATTCGTCCCGGTACCGCCGCACACCGTCGGGCCTAGCTGAATTTCTTGCTGGACTCTTCTCAGCTAGGCTAGGTTTAGTGAATCAGCGACAAAACTCGTAGTAGCTCGATTCCACTCAAACCTCAGATTCGGTTGAAACCGCTCAATCAATCTCACTGGAGCGCAAACTCTTAGAGTATTCCAGTGTTCCAAACCACACGCGTGGTCGTGTCGGAGGTTTTCCCCTGGATTTTCCCCAGGCTACTCTCCAACCGCGCACTCCTATCGCTTTATTGGGCCCAGCCTATAAAGCCACAGTCAGGTTAAAAAAAGACTAGAACTGACTTCATGCCGCTAGAAAACAGGAAGAATATCTGACGACATACGCTGGCCCTGTGGTCCAAGTTAAATTTAAGGCTACCTTTAAACTGCAAGTCTCTTTAGTTCTTCCGCTCCGCTTCTCTCCGTTTCGTCAACTCTGCACGTTTCCAGAGGGGCTACCGCGAACTGAAAACGAACGAAGTTCGAATATCTCCCTCTCTGTGGAACGTATTAGCAAGTGCGACAGAGAGGGAGATATTCGAACTTCGTTCGTTTTCAGTTCGCGGTAGCCCCTCAGACCATCTCAGTGGAAAACCGTACCCTAAACGTGGGTACCTATAGAGGGTGTTAAAAGAAGGTTACTTTAGAAAGTGCATAAATGATACGTTGATGTTTAATTGGTCGAGTAGATACTGACCACATGATTGCTTATCGTCTTCAATGGCGCCGTTATCGCGCCACGCTCGCTGCTCGGGTCACGGCGAGCAAAACCCCACTATATATACGAGTGTCGCGAGTAGGTACCTACGCTATCGCTTTATGTCATTCACTAACCACAATAATAGTACGTACCTAATAACAGAGGCCAATCCCTGGACAAGTTGATTTTACGCGCCCACGAATTGCCATTTCCGCCAAGCCATATACTTATAGTGCTTCTCCCAAAAATTGTAAATTATCTACTTATAAGAAGTACATAATAGTAATTACAAATAAACAAAGAAATTAAAATAAAACTAAAACTAACCTAAAACGAACCTAAATATACTTATCAAAAACCCTAATCTAACAAACCGCTACCAGTAGGTAACGTTCCCAAAATGCTGGCCGCATTGCCACGTTGGATGGCAATGCTCAATCTTTGTGCCAGATAAAGGCCAGCATTTTGGTCACGTGTTGCGTCGACCAGACGTCCAGATAGATCTTTGAAGATCTTATGGGCTCCCGGTCCCCACGGCCCAAGTGTTTCGACCCCAAAAGGCTCAAATATGTACCCGCTATCTTATAAGAAACATCCTAGTGAAATTCAAAAGACTCAGGGTCGGTAGCACCGGTCATCGTCACATATGTGGGCGGCAGCTATCATCCCATAGAAACTTGTCAAACTTTCCATACAATCAGATTTTAACGAATACCGCTTACGATTACAGACGGTTCGGTGCAACACACCCTCAGTAATAAAATCGCCATCTTGCTCGCAAACAAAAGACAGTAACTTTGCCGGCTTGGATCTTAAATTTAGTATAAAATGCGACCATGAAAATGTATTTAATTTTTATTACATTCGCATTTTTTGGAAATCCATCGACAAAATGAAAGCTTATTTAATTGCACACCGAAAAGCCCTATATATCGCTTTCATTGAGCAAGCAAAGCGGATAAAAAAATGCGAGCGCACGCACTATCTGCGCGGAATCCGGAACCGCCCGCCCCTCGACCGACACCGCGATAGCGGGTGTGTACTAATGTAAACCAGATACAGATTCCTTTATCTAAGACAATAGCAGGTTCGAGAGGTCACAGCAGCGTCCCGAATCAAGTATGTGACTATTTACACATTAACTTAACTACAGTGCATCAAATTCAAAATTATTTTATTTGCCATAAGTATATAGATATACATGCAAATACAAAGTAAAATAATAAACACAATGCATTTCAATTTTATATCTTAGAGTAGGTACCTACATTTTTGCCTTAGTCCAGTGCATTAGAAAAATATTCATTGATGGAATAAAATCCAACCCATCCTCAAATCTTATAAAGGGTTGACAACGCGCACGTGTCTCCTTTGGAGTTGCGGGCGTCTATAGGCTGCGGTGGCTGCTTACCATCAGGTGGACCGTATGCTTGTTTGCCACCAGCGTTGTATAAAAAAAACTATCTATACCGAAAACATACATGGCCGCCAGGCGGCCAAAGGAGATCTGTTTCTGTACCATGTTCCTGTTAGGAGTTGGCACACGTACGGGATCCAGTGCTGCCAGGGCCCATAGGACGAAAATTACGATTCTTTTCTTGAAAAATTACATTTTTGATGCAAAAGTTATATTTTTTATATTTTTCATAATTACTTTCGTAACGTCCGGTTTTTGAGAAATGAGTAGCCTCCTACAACTATAATTCGGCGAGTTCGGCGACAGAATTACGCCAGTCTGATGGGCGGTATCTCCAATGACATACATAGTTGCAACAGACGGACAGACTGAGGCGAACCATGTAGGTTCTTTTGTCACCTTTTATGTATGAAAGCCTATAAATTGTCTCACTTGGTCCTGGTCCTTGGTCTGTTAGATACAATTGACCTTTCTTTTTAAACAGTTTCTTTATTCTCAAAAGTTACAAAAAAATCCTTTACAACAGAAGTTACATGTTACGCGAGCCGGTCAAAAGTTACGAAAAATGTAAGAAATGTAACCATCTGGCAACACTGACGGGATCCTAAGGCTGGGTTGCACCAAACCGTCTGTAATCGTAAGCGGTGTTCGTTAAAATCTGCTTGTATGGAAAGTTTGTCAATATTTAAGTGTCTATTGGATGACAGCTGCCGGCGCCATATTTGACGATGACCGGCCTGTGGTCGTATGTTGGTGCAAGCGACCCTAAGAATAAGCACTGATAAGAGGAGTGGTGCACGTCAGCAGTGAGCGCGTCAGCGCGCGTCTGTGCTGGGGTGAGAGGTGAAAGTGCCAACACGAATTGCCGCACGTGGCCCACTTCCTTCAGATTTATCAGAGTATTACAACTAGGGAATGCAATCCCGACTCGAGATTGCATATTCGAGATCCCGCGGGATTAGAAATATCAATCCCACGGGGTCCCGGAATTTTCGGGATTCCGTCTAGTTTAAAAAAAATAATAAATTTGGATGACTAAAAAAGCTAATAACTGCTTGTTTGTGATAGTGAGGTTAAGTAAAATAACATATTACTCGAAAGAAAATAAAAACCTTTATTCTTTAATCTTACCAACCAAAAATAATTATCAGGTTTTAAGGAAATTAACATAGGTAAATTAGGTAATCAAAATAATAAACATATTTCAAAGGAATTAGGAAGTAGTTACCTAAGACGAGTGATTTTGAAAATGACTCCTTAAAAAACAAAGGGTATTAATAGTATCCCAATCCCGTCAATCTCGAACGGGATCTCGTCATATGATGCGTCGGGATTGATCCCGAAAAATTACCCGAGATCTCGCGGGATCGGGATTGCATTCCCTAATTACAACTCTCTGGTGTTTATTAACGGTTTAACCGCCATCGCCATCGTCCGATATATCATATATCAGACAAAGCGACGTTCTTATTAATTTATGACAGTTGAACATTGCGGGCAGTACCATTAATTACCATCAGCCATCAGCCGTATGTATTGTATGGTACTTGTATGTGTAGGGGTATATCGTCGCCTAGTACCGACAGTATAAGTCATGCTTAGTTTGGGACTAGGGCGATTTGTAGACCTCCTATGAACTTGCATCTCCTCCTGTGCTTTTACCATGAGTTTACATGACCGTACTCGCTAGCGACTGCGTAAAAATATGTATGGGCAAAAGTACAGCGCCTCTGGCGGTTACGCGATAGAACTAAGAATCGGAGGGGCTACTCCGAACTTCGTATCGTGCCGTTCCTTTCACTCATATAGTGAATGACATGAGAGTGAAAGGAACGGCACGATACGAAGTTCGGAGTACAGGGCCTGCATACTAAATCGTTTACGCAGTCGCTAGCGAGTACGGTCATGCAAACTCATGGTAAAGACACTGCATCAGAAATAGTAGATTGTGTCTCAAGGGAGCAAAATGAAATATTTACGGCGAGGGCGGTATATTGAATTCTGAGTGAAGCGAAAGATTCTACAATAGAATCCTGAGCGTAGCGAGGGATTCTAAAGTAGAATCTTGAGTGTAGCGAGGGATTCAAGTGTTTACGCCCAAGACGGAAATAATTTTGCTACCGTGTGACACATACTGATTTTCACATCGTCTATGAAGCCCGCTGCTAAAAACACACGAAGTCTTGCAAATAATTTTACTACCGAGTGGCACATACTGCATTTCACAGCTTCTATGAGGAAAAGTGTCATTGTTGCCCTCAAATGAGGGAGGAAAAGTACATCTTTGATCCCTCATTCGAAGGCAACAATAACTCTTTTCTGAATAGCAGGTGTGAAAAATGGCTTTCCTCCTCCCCAAAGTTTAATAATAAATGTTTTTGTTCCACAAATAAAAAACAGTTGCGAGTTCTTAATATAATTTATTGCAGACACAAACTTTTCAGTTCAGTGACCCCGCCGAACCGAGTTTTGGTGTACGACCCACGTTATAAAATACATACCTATATTATTTACAACAATTTAACTTTAATTACCTTTAACTAACATAAAATAAATAATCAATTTCTCTAAAAACCGAGTACAGAGCGAGTTACAGCTAAATGCTTACTTAGAATTATAATAATAATTAAAAAAAAAACAAAAATTAACGTTTTATGTAGTTTAAAAAAATACGAGATCATTGTTTTACATGAAATTAAAGGTTATGGTACCGAACGTTGAACACAGCTGGCGTGGTGCCCGACCCGTCTCCCGCGCGCCCGCGCCGGCGCCGGCGCCGCCGCGAGGCCCGGCGCACGCGCACGCGCACCGAGCCGCGCAACAACAATACGAGCAGCGCCAAGTCCCTCAACCCTTTACAACACTTCTGTGGGGCTATTAGGGCGTGCGCGTTCTGGCGTACGGAAGATTAGTGATTGTGAAAACAATTGGATTGCAGCTCTCGGCCCTTGTAAACTATACTACTTACACAGATGGGCATTAACTAGTTAATCCGTTAATCGTTAATGAACGAAGTTAACGATCAACGGATTAACTAGTTAATGTATTGTATTAACTTTTAAGTTTGCTTGCAAAATTGTTAACGGACTCATTAACTTCCGCTAAATGTCCAAAGTTCCGTTAATCCGTTAACTAAGTACCTATTTTATCAAAGGAACACCGCGCCGCGAATTCTGACAAGTCCGTTCGATCGGGGCGGCGTAGGCGCGAGCTATAGGCGCTGAGTGAGACAGACGATGCAAGTGAGGCGCCTCAGGAGTTAACGATTAACGCTAACTTCCGTTAAATTGCCCGAATTGTAACGCTTTAACGTTTACCGAAGTTAACTTTTTTTTAACGGATTATCGATTAACCAAGTTAATTATTTGGTTAACGGTGCCCAGCTATGCACGTAGGTATAGTAACCTAACTCGGGTGAAATTCAATTCTATTTCAATACCGTCATGACGTAAGCGAGGGAATAAGTTTTCTCTATCTCTTTACGTCAATATCTAGAATGCGTGTGGAACCATGTGCGACAAATAGACACGACTATGACAATTGCAGATGACATTTAACCTCCGATACGATCTGTATAAGTATAAACATTAAAAATAAAGTATTGTAACGTATAATTGATATGATAAGTGTGTGACTTGACAGTTACTTTATATACATTGTATTTTGTTTTGAAAAAAATTAACGAGTTGATATTGGTACCGAGATTACTATTATAATAACATGTATATTTTATTTCAATTCATCAAAAAAAATATCATAGAGTTGGACAAAATTGAGAGTAAT
The DNA here is from genome assembly GCA_963556455.1 of Epiblema foenella. Taxonomy (NCBI): domain Eukaryota; kingdom Metazoa; phylum Arthropoda; class Insecta; order Lepidoptera; family Tortricidae; genus Epiblema; species Epiblema foenella. The sequence continues at coordinate 32,488,262 of OY747098.1, read as the reverse complement.
TTTATTACGAATGAATAAAATCCGGTCATGTGAGAGTCGTGTTCGCGTACGAAGGGTTCCGTACCATTATCTATAAAAACGGCATAAAAAATTGGTTTTATAGCGACAACAAATGTACATCATCTGGGAAAATTTCAACTGTCTAACTATCACGTCTCATGAGATACAGCCTGGTGACATACGGACGGACAGCGAAGTCCTAGTAATAGGGTCCCGTTTTACTCTTTGGGTACGGAACCCTAAAAATAGAGATTACATCAACAAATTTCCCAGTATACGCACGCAGCACTAACGCACAAAAGTGTATCGTTTGTTTAGGGCCCTCCCCCTCGCGCCGAGTGCGCGCGCGCCGCTCACCGAGCTCCGCCGCGCAGCGCACGCGTTCTAACGTTCACCAGCGCCTTTACCATGAGTTTACATGACCGTACTCGCTAGCGACTGCGCAAAAATTGGATGGGCAAAAGTACAGCGCCTCTGGCGGTTACGCAATGGGACTAAGAATCGGCATACTAAATCGTTTACGCAGTCGCTAGCGAGTACGGTCTTGCAAGCTCATGGTAAAGGCACAGGCGCCGGGCTCGCCGCAATACCAACTGTTTAAATAATCAACACACACAAAATCGTTTTAAAATATAAAAAAAATACGAGTAATAAGAACAATTAAGAACCTTTGCTTACACTACGGTAGACGGCGCACCTTCTGGGCTACACCTGGCCAGCAGTATAGCCTCCTGACGACTAGGTATCAAAACTTGGCAGAATAAATGTTACTTTGTCAAATTGACACAGTCAAAACTTAATTGGGGCCTATGTACTATGTATAGGATGCCGGTCGTCAGGAGGATAGAAAGTAGCCGACGAATTGCTTTATCTTATATCTTTCTTATGAACACCCTCCGGTTTCTATTCTCCGGCCTCTCGATGATATGACTTTTAGAAGGCGTTTAAAACTATTCGACACCTCAACTTTGTGATTTCGGTACGAATCATTTGTTTTCCTCACAAATGTGAATTCTAGCTTAAATTATAGCCATCATCATCATGTATGTTCGCTTAGGCGCTGGTCCCACTGCCGGCGAGCAACGAGTACTCTCACAGTAATTCTACTCGTTTTCTAGCTCAAACGAGTCAGGCACGTATCCAGAGGGGGGGGGGGGGTTACACAGGGACACACAGGGGTAGGTTACACAGTTCACATGGTTGTTTCAATGTTTGCCCCCCCCCCCCTCCGAACCAAAAGGCTGGATACGTGCCTCAAACGAGTAGAATTACTATGAGATTACTCGCTACTGGCCGGCGGTGGGACCGGTGCCTCATTACTTCTTTTCCACACCCAATGGCACGGCAAGCGCCCGGCGCGGCCGCCGCCGATATTTCACATACAGTTCTTGAACATTTTCATCAACTTTTGTATAATTTCAATGTTGGACTAATAAGTAAATTATAATATAACAAAATTAAATTAGATAGTATTTACAGTAAATAAACCGACAACGCAAGCTCGGGCTGCGCTGCGGGGAACTATTGTATAACATTACAATCCAGTCGCCTCGGGCGGGTTTCACCGCGGGATGGGGGCTAATAATCTGGAAACTCGAATACACCTTCATTTCGGCGTTCTGTAAGTTGTCACAAGTCACTTTAAATCTCGCGTCTGCGTTACAAGTTATTTATTTTAAACTAGCGACCCGCCCCGGCTTCGCACGGGTGCACTATTTAATGGATGTTATTATACATATAAACCTTCCTCTTCAATCACTATCTATTAAAAATCACCGCATCAAAATCCGTTGCGTAGTTTTAAAGATTTAAGCATACATAGGGATATAGGGACAGAGAAAGCGACTTTGTTTTATACTATGTAGTGATATCAAGGTTACTCAAGATCAAATGTCAAAAAATTAAAATGTACACGAGTTCCAAACTTATTATCTCCCATTCCGAGCTTGACCCGTTTCTTATGCTTAATGATTGGATCGTTACTTTTTGTTCAGAGTTTGGGCAAACGAAGACAAAAGTGAGGTTTGTATTGGAAAGGAAAACTATTTACAATAGCCCGGTCGTCTTTTATCACTGATTATTGATACGCAAATAAGGGGAAATCAGTACGGTCATTAGATCAACTAATTTAGGTGTTGGTCTCCCGTCAACCCGTACGCTGCGCAGCACGTCCGTACGCGGCGCTCTAACGAAGATTCCGGTACTGGCGAGTCTTGGAATATTCGATTACAACATAAGGTCAACTCCACTTTGTTCCAAACTGCTCCCCGAACCATCATATTACACAAAATTCCTAAATAAATAAGGTTAGTACGAGCGGGGTACCTTACCGAAATGCCCTGAATTCGACTAAACATATTCTATACACGGCGAGTCACGCGGGCCACGACACGACACGCGCGCGACACGACACGCGGCGGCTGCGGCATGTCGCATGGCACGACAAGACACTCACGGGACGTGACATAACAAGAGTGCGAGAATTATTACGTGACACATTTCTGAATCGATATACATGGGTAAATCAACTTTTTAAGTACTCTTTTCGTGTCCCCGTAAATGAAAATTTAATATTTGCCAATTCACATCAATTTTAATTACATTTTTATATGGTAATCAATATCAGATCTATGTGTGCGTGTGTGTGTTTACGTGTGTGTCAAAATCTGATTTAAAAATATGTTTTGTTTTCAGTAACGTAGTAGACAAAATGTCGGCCCCCGTGCAAAAATAGTCTGCTCTGACCATGGGCACCATCTTAATTATTACAATTTCTAAATTTGTTCATACGGTGACAGTTTTACGACATACCATTAAAATAAACATCACAAGACTACTCATAAAACCCGATGAAAATGATTCAAATTTTAATTTAAACGAATTTTGTAGAATTTTCCAAAATCGTGGCCGCAAGAATGAACAAAAATCTAACGCTCCCCCTTTACTATAGAAATTTGTTTAATATTTTGTAGAGATGGCGTTGGTGGTACCTCACAAACAAGCCAAACAACACACCTAAGTTTATAAAAAAAAAACTCCATCAAGGAGAAATCATAAATTTCTGTCAGACGGCGACGATTAGCCGAAGTAGGTGCGTGACTTAATAGTTGATCTACTGCGTTACTACACACATTCCGTTATGTTACGAGCCAATTTTATCAAAATATTTGATTGCGATTGTATTTACTGCCTAACATTGAAGTAATGAATGAAGCAATGTAACTTGACTTTACACAAATGCAGTTAAATAAATATTTGGGGACAATTTTTACACAAATCGGCCTAGTCCCAAATTAAGCAAAGCTTGTATTGTACTATATCGTCCCAAACCAAGTAAAACTTGTATTGTACTATAGGTACTTGGCGCTTCGCTGGTGTGGTCACGTATCACGTATGGTGGAGGAGAGAGTGGCGAAGCGCATCTTCTACTCTGAGCTGGAGGAGGGCAAGCGGAAGCATGGCGGTCAACTCCTCCGGTATAAGGATGTCCTAAAGCGACACATGAAGAGATGCGACATAGAGCCCTCTCAATGGGAGTGTTTGGCAGCACAACGCCCAGAATGGCGCAGGCTGGTGAACGGCAAGGTACGGGTATTCGAGGATCAACGTAAAGTTGACCTTGATACCAAACGCGACCAGCTTAAGGCCCGCCCACCTGCTGCCATCTCCTACAATTATGTAGACGGCGTGCTTACGTGCCCTCAATGTGCGCGGAGTTTTATTGCTAAAATAGGCTTCGGGCGCATGAGCGCCGGGGCACTGATTAGGAGTCGAAGTGGTCGCCATGGCCGAAACCGGTCGGAATCATCACTTCACTTCACTTGGCGCCAATATACATACTTATATAAGTTACATAGATAAATAGATGCTTAAATACGTTGAAAACATCCAAGATTCAGGAACTGGACAAAGAAATATTCGTGTTCACCACACAAATAAATGCCCTGACCGGTATTCGAACCCGGGACCTCCAGCTTTGTAGGCAGGGTCACTACCAACTAGGCTAAGGCGGTCGTGAAACAGTCAGTCAGCCAGTTATTAACAATTTACGTTAAAATGTCTCTTAAGTTACCGATAACGCTAACGATGTTGCCTCTTGCGTTATCAGTAACTCAAGAGACAATGCGGCATATTCCGTATGTTTCATACGTTATTGATCTTGTTAAGAAGCAGGTTAATTTAAGCTTGAATGTACATTTTCATTATTCCCTTATAATTCTGCATTGAACAGTTTTTATTCTTTTCGATTTTGTTGCGGTTCGCAGATCAGAAATGAGGAAATGATAAAGTATTATTTTACATTGTGGTTCCTTACATTCTCTGGCATTACCAATACTTTGTCTATGGCGTTAACGACTTTCCCCCTTGCTTTACCGAGTGTCCCCTAATAGCTCTACTTTATTTTTATTTTTTGCATCATAAGTTTGTTGTTTATTTATTTTCCTCAAATTCGTCGTTCTTCAGAAGCTCAAACTATTGAAATATCCGTAACTTAATAAGAACTAAAGAAAATAAGACTTCTAGAAATGCTAAGGTAACGCAACCGCCATATTAATTAATTTTATTAACATTGTAGTATGATTTATATTAACATTATTGTATTGAAATGTACATCTTAGAAGTGCGAAACACATAAGTCAGTGTGATTTGATTAGACGCGTATTTCTTTGCCCGTGATATCATTTATATTGAGTAACGCAAGGGACATCTCGACGGTAGCATCAGCAAAATGTCCTAATGTCTTACATATTACTAGAGTACCGTTATGGCAATTATAAAAATTAAAAAATATAATAATTTAAGTTTGCGCCAATGTAATAAAATTGGTGAATTGAAATAAATTATTTTCAGTTGCGAAATGTAATACTTTAAAAAATCTAAATTGTTTTCTAAAACGCTCAAAAGTACATTAAAAGTTGATTGACCCATATAACAGCGCGTAGTCGGAAATAAATGTCGTCATTGTTTATTTGAAGTCACCTACTAAACTAATTATTATTCGTCCCGAGTGCGACGCAGTGAGTGTCGTGCGGCCGTTGGCGACTGTACCTAAGTAAAATGCTCCGCCCATTTACACTTGGTCCTGTATTTACACTTTAGAATTAAACTTCAATTTTAACTAGATATTTACAAATCGCGTACATTCAAGCGGAAACGGTGAGTCGGCGGCGTCCAGCCGGGGACTTACGTCGGAGCGAAAACAGACCAAAAAATCTAATCAGTACCACATGACTGGAGGGATGCACATATTTCAGATTCCATTATCGCTGCGGTGTAGGTCTCCTCGAGTGCACGCGCAACGGGCAAGTGATGAGAAAACAAATATCAAATCACACGGACATTTCCGACTGATCAAGTTGACCTGCTCATAAGTGTACGCGGAAATCGGTTCGGACCCGACGACCCAATCGAGAATGCGTTTGTTGAGGACGTGCGTCCGCACACAGTTCGACGTGTTCGTCGCGGTAGGACTTGTCTCCGGCCTCGTCGCCGCACTAGGCCTCGCTGGCGACGGGCTCGCGTGGCCCCGGCGCCGCACTAGGCCTCGCTGGCGACGGGCTCGCGCGCGTGGTGGATGCGCACGTGCTTGTTGTGGTTGGACTTGTTGCCGGAGAGCTCGCCGCGGACGCCGCACGCGTCGGCCCCGGCGCCGCACTAGGCCTCGCTGGCGACGGGCTCGCGTGGCCCCGGCGCCGCACTAGGCCTCGCTGGCGACGGGCTCGCGCGCGTGGTGGATGCGCACGTGCTTGTTGTGGTTGGACTTGTTGCCGGAGAGCTCGCCGCGGACGCCGCACGCGTCGGCCCCGGCGCCGCACTAGGCCTCGCTGGCGACGGGCTCGCGTGGCCCCGGCGCCGCACTAGGCCTCGCTGGCGACGGGCTCGCGCGCGTGGTGGATGCGCACGTGCTTGTTGTGGTTGGACTTGTTGCCGGAGAGCTCGCCGCGGACGCCGCACGCGTCGGCCCCGGCGCCGCACTAGGCCTCGCTGGCGACGGGCTCGCGCGCGTGGTGGATGCGCACGTGCTTGTTGTGGTTGGACTTGTTGCCGGAGAGCTCGCCGCGGACGCCGCACGCGTCGGCCCCGGCGCCGCACTAGGCCTCGCTGGCGACGGGCTCGCGCGCGTGGTGGATGCGCACGTGCTTGTTGTGGTTGGACTTGTTGCCGGAGAGCTCGCCGCAGACGCCGCACGCGTCGGCCCCGGCGCCGCACTAGGCCTCGCTGGCGACGGGCTCGCGCGCGTGGTGGATGCGCACGTGCTTGTTGTGGTTGGACTTGTTGCCGGAGAGCTCGCCGCGGACGCCGCACGCGTCGGCCCCGGCGCCGCACTAGGCCTCGCTGGCGACGGGCTCGCGCGCGTGGTGGATGCGCACGTGCTTGTTGTGGTTGGACTTGTTGCCGGAGAGCTCGCCGCGGACGCCGCACGCGTCGGCCCCGGCGCCGCACTAGGCCTCGCTGGCGACGGGCTCGCGCGCGTGGTGGATGCGCACGTGCTTGTTGTGGTTGGACTTGTTGCCGGAGAGCTCGCCGCGGACGCCGCACGCGTCGGCCCCGGCGCCGCACTAGGCCTCGCTGGCGACGGGCTCGCGCGCGTGGTGGATGCGCACGTGCTTGTTGTGGTTGGACTTGTTGCCGGAGAGCTCGCCGCGGACGCCGCACGCGTCGGCCCCGGCGCCGCACTAGGCCTCGCTGGCGACGGGCTCGCGCGCGTGGTGGATGCGCACGTGCTTGTTGTGGTTGGACTTGTTGCCGGAGAGCTCGCCGCGGACGCCGCACGCGTCGGCCCCGGCGCCGCACTAGGCCTCGCTGGCGACGGGCTCGCGCGCGTGGTGGATGCGCACGTGCTTGTTGTGGTTGGACTTGTTGCCGGAGAGCTCGCCGCGGACGCCGCACGCGTCGGCCCCGGCGCCGCACTAGGCCTCGCTGGCGACGGGCTCGCGCGCGTGGTGGATGCGCACGTGCTTGTTGTGGTTGGACTTGTTGCCGGAGAGCTCGCCGCGGACGCCGCACGCGTCGGCCCCGGCGCCGCACTAGGCCTCGCTGGCGACGGGCTCGCGCGCGTGGTGGATGCGCACGTGCTTGTTGTGGTTGGACTTGTTGCCGGAGAGCTCGCCGCAGACGCCGCACGCGTCGGCCCCGGCGCCGCACTAGGCCTCGCTGGCGACGGGCTCGCGCGCGTGGTGGATGCGCACGTGCTTGTTGTGGTTGGACTTGTTGCCGGAGAGCTTGCCGCAGACGCCGCACGCGAAGGGCCGCGCGCCGCTGTGCACCTTCATGTGCTCGGACAGGTAGTAGGAGCGGTGGAAGGACTTGCCGCACTCGGCCACCTTGCACACGTACTTCTTGGCGGTCTCGTGCTCGCGCACGTGGCGCTGGCAGTTGTACTTGCGGATGAACTGGCAGCCGCAGTAGTTGCAGGTGTAGGGCCGCACGGCGCGGTGCGCGTTCATGTGCGCCACGTACTCCGAGTGGCGGATGAAGGCGCCCTTGCACAGCGCGCACTTGTAGGGCTTGGCGGAGCGCGCCGCGTGCGTCCAGCGGTGCAGCTTCAGGTTCCAGGCCGTGGTGAAGGCCTTGCTGCACACCGGGCAGGCGTAGGGCCGCGCGCCGCTGTGCGTGAGCAGGTGCGCGCGCAGGTTGGAGCGCAGGTACACCTGCGGGCCCACCACGACACACCGTGAGTACAGCGCCGGCAATAGGAACACGTCAGGCACGAGTAATGAGAGGTCGCTCACCTGCGCGGGGTCGGTGTGGCGCAGGCGTGCGGGCGCGCGCGGGGGGGCGGGGCGGGTAGTGTAGCGTGGAGCTCACCTGCTTGCACACGGGGCAGGCCACGTTGGGCTGCGCGGGGCGCGCGGGGTCGGTGTGGCGCGGGTCGTGCGCGCGGCGCACGTGGCGCGTGAGCGAGGCGCGGTGCAGGAACTTGTCCCCGCAGGCGGCGCAGGCGTGCGGGCGCGCGCGGGGGGGCGGGGGGGCGGGGCGGGTAGTGTAGCGTGGAGCTCACCTGCTTGCACACGGGGCAGGCCACGTTGGGCTGCGCGGGGCGCGCGGGGTCGGTGTGGCGCGGGTCGTGCGCGCGGCGCACGTGGCGCGTGAGCGAGGCGCGGTGCAGGAACTTGTCCCCGCAGGCGGCGCAGGCGTGCGGGCGCGCGCGGGGGGGCGGGGGGGCGGGGCGGGTAGTGTAGCGTGGAGCTCACCTGCTTGCACACGGGGCAGGCCACGTTGGGCTGCGCGGGGCGCGCGGGGTCGGTGTGGCGCGGGTCGTGCGCGCGGCGCACGTGGCGCGTGAGCGAGGCGCGGTGCAGGAACTTGTCCCCGCAGGCGGCGCAGGCGTGCGGGCGCGGCGCGTGCGTCTCGGCGTGCCAGCGCAGCTTGGCGCGCGAGTGGAACACGGCGCCGCAGCCGCACACGAAGTCGCGCACCAAGCGCTTCTTGTGCAGGTGGTGCCGGTCCCTGCACGGGGCACAGGAACACGACCGACCTCAGTATCGGCCCCATTTAACACCCTAATCGCTAATTGACGTTTAAGAGCCCCTCGCTGCCTCAAACATCAATCGCGATTGTACAATCGACCGAGTTCCCGAGAATCTACTTTATTTAGAATGGGGCATACCTCCCACTTATCTTCTGCTGTTGTTAATACACCGAATCCTCAAAATTAGTCAACAGCGCGTTTGAAATTATTCATTTATTTAATCTTTATTGCGTAGTACTAATGGCGCACTTAATACCTCGAAGCATTCTTTACCTATCAACCATAGATAGGGCCAAACAAATTAAATAGGGACAGAGATTATTCCGGAGTCTGCTTCCTGTCAGACGAGCCGGAAGCTCGTTTCCCACCATCGTAATATTATTAGGAACAAACTAAAGATGACCAAAATAAAAACCAGCCAAGTGTGTGTCGGGCTTCGCACATTTAGGGTTCCGCACCAACCGCAAAATGTTGGTTTTAAAAGTAAATAAAAGAAAATTTCAAAGAAAAAAACTGATTTTTAAAAAATATAGTATTTTTTATCTATTTATTTAAGGCGGTTGGCTGAGCCAGGTATAAAAAAATACCCCATGAATGATCCTATTGTTCTAAGAATCGTTGATATTTGTAGACTTGGGAAAAATATATCCAATTCTGGATTATACTATCTTTAATAACCCAGCTTCCGATACACGACGCATAACCTAATGAATGACAAGTGAGGAAAAAATACGCAGATGGATCGGGATTATGTCTAACACGGTTTCATTTCATTGTATACGTAAAATATCTAAGTTGCGATCAGTTTGCTGACAATTTTGTATGTATATAGTCAAAGTTTTGACGCGCCCTCAAAATATTCAGTTTAAATAAATGTTTAATAAAAAATATATGGATATTTGTTGGTTAATATTTTTTTTGTTAACATAAGATTAAAAGAATAGGGTCTTAGATAAGAATTAGTGAGTTTAATTACGTTAAAAGTTATGGATATATACGATCTTCAAAATGTTGTAATAACCAAGGCGTCTCGATCAAGCAGCTCCCAGAGATAGTTAAATCTGTTCTACAGGCCGTATAACAACGATAGTAACGTTCATTTTTCAGCCATTGGCTGAATAAAATAACATGAACATTTAATTTCCAGCTTTCCATCATATTTCGTATTTAAACGGAAGCAGAAAGGGTCGCGGGCGACTAACATTTAAATATGATTGAATGAAATCATTTATTCTTCAATTTAGGCATATTACATGCACTTATGAATGTCAAAAAACTACCACCGGTTCATAAAATAAACCTCTGCCTCGAGAAGAACCGGCGTAAGAAACGGCGAGGTGAGATTTTATTAAAACAATATACAATATATACAGGGTGTCCCACGGCTATGCCACATGGAGGGAAAGTACCTTGAATATTGTAGATGGAACATTTTACTGAAAGAAGACATTATTTTTATTTTAAAAACAATTTAAACTGCATTCACAGATATTAAAACAACACAACAAACAACTGTATAAAATGTATATGAAACTACTGTATAGAAAATCCAAACTCTTTTGACTGGACGAGCGCCGATTCCTAATATTGTGATGTTATTTTAAAATCATATAAAACAAACTAAAATTGGGGACAATTTTAGAGTGTTGTGTAAAATTGGATCCGATTCTCCGTATAAGCTTAATTACTACCCGAATTAAACTTATACGTAGAATCGTTTCCAATTTTACACAACACTCTAAAATCTTGTAAGGTGCGAGGAAAATAGGCGGGCGCATAATGGTAACGAAGGTGGAGTATAGGTAGGTGTAGGTGTATGTGTATGTGTACGTGTATGTGTATGTGTACGTGTATGTGTAAGTGTACGTGTATGTGTAGGTGTAAGTGTACGTGTATGTGTAGGTGTATGTGTAGGTGTAGGTGTAGGCGGGACGCACCTGTGCTGCACCATGTTGGAGTAGCGGCGGAAGGAGTCGTCGCACAGCGTGCACTTGTAGGTGTAGGTGTAGGTGTAGGTGTGGGCGGGACGCACCTGTGCTGCACCATGTTGGAGTAGCGGCGGAAGGAGTCGTCGCACAGCGTGCACTTGTAGGTGTAGGTGTAGGTGTAGGTGTAGGTGTGGGCGGGACGCACCTGTGCTGCACCATGTTGGAGTAGCGGCGGAAGGAGTCGTCGCACAGCGTGCACTTGTAGGTGTAGGTGTAGGTGTAGGTGTAGGTGTGGGCGGGACGCACCTGTGCTGCACCATGTTGGAGTAGCGGCGGAAGGAGTCGTCGCACAGCGTGCACTTGTAGGTGTAGGTGTAGGTGTAGGTGTAGGTGTAGGTGTGGGCGGGACGCACCTGTGCTGCACCATGTTGGAGTAGCGGCGGAAGGAGTCGTCGCACAGCGTGCACTTGTAGGTGTAGGTGTAGGTGTAGGTGTAGGTGTAGGTGTGGGCGGGACGCACCTGTGCTGCACCATGTTGGAGTAGCGGCGGAAGGAGTCGTCGCACAGCGTGCACTTGTAGGTGTAGGTGTAGGTGTAGGTGTAGGTGTAGGTGTGGGCGGGACGCACCTGTGCTGCACCATGTTGGAGTAGCGGCGGAAGGAGTCGTCGCACAGCGTGCACTTGTAGGTGTAGGTGTAGGTGTAGGTGTAGGTGTAGGTGTGGGCGGGACGCACCTGTGCTGCACCATGTTGGAGTAGCGGCGGAAGGAGTCGTCGCACAGCGTGCACTTGTAGGTGTAGGTGTAGGTGTAGGTGTAGGTGTAGGTGTGGGCGGGACGCACCTGTGCTGCACCATGTTGGAGTAGCGGCGGAAGGAGTCGTCGCACAGCGTGCACTTGTAGGTGTAGGTGTAGGTGTAGGTGTAGGTGTAGGTGTGGGCGGGACGCACCTGTGCTGCACCATGTTGGAGTAGCGGCGGAAGGAGTCGTCGCACAGCGTGCACTTGTAGGTGTAGGTGTAGGTGTAGGTGTAGGTGTAGGTGTGGGCGGGACGCACCTGTGCTGCACCATGTTGGAGTAGCGGCGGAAGGAGTCGTCGCACAGCGTGCACTTGTAGGTGTAGGTGTAGGTGTAGGTGTAGGTGTAGGTGTAGGCGGGACGCACCTGTGCTGCACCATGTTGGAGTAGCGGCGGAAGGAGTCGTCGCACAGCGTGCACTTGTAGGTGTAGGTGTAGGTGTAGGTGTAGGTGTGGGCGGGACGCACCTGTGCTGCACCATGTTGGAGTAGCGGCGGAAGGAGTCGTCGCACAGCGTGCACTTGTAGGTGTAGGTGTAGGTGTAGGTGTAGGTGTAGGTGTGGGCGGGACGCACCTGTGCTGCACCATGTTGGAGTAGCGGCGGAAGGAGTCGTCGCACAGCGTGCACTTGTAGGTGTAGGTGTAGGTGTAGGTGTAGGTGTGGGCGGGACGCACCTGTGCTGCACCATGTTGGAGTAGCGGCGGAAGGAGTCGTCGCACAGCGTGCACTTGTAGGTGTAGGTGTAGGTGTAGGTGTAGGTGTAGGTGTGGGCGGGACGCACCTGTGCTGCACCATGTTGGAGTAGCGGCGGAAGGAGTCGTCGCACAGCGTGCACTTGTAGGTGTAGGTGTAGGTGTAGGTGTAGGTGTAGGTGTGGGCGGGACGCACCTGTGCTGCACCATGTTGGAGTAGCGGCGGAAGGAGTCGTCGCACAGCGTGCACTTGTAGGTGTAGGTGTAGGTGTAGGTGTAGGTGTAGGTGTGGGCGGGACGCACCTGTGCTGCACCATGTTGGAGTAGCGGCGGAAGGAGTCGTCGCACAGCGTGCACTTGTAGGTGTAGGTGTAGGTGTAGGTGTAGGTGTAGGTGTAGGCGGGACGCACCTGTGCTGCACCATGTTGGAGTAGCGGCGGAAGGAGTCGTCGCACAGCGTGCACTTGTAGGTGTAGGTGTAGGTGTAGGTGTAGGTGTAGGTGTGGGCGGGACGCACCTGTGCTGCACCATGTTGGAGTAGCGGCGGAAGGAGTCGTCGCACAGCGTGCACTTGTAGGTGTAGGTGTAGGTGTAGGTGTAGGTGTAGGTGTGGGCGGGACGCACCTGTGCTGCACCATGTTGGAGTAGCGGCGGAAGGAGTCGTCGCACAGCGTGCACTTGTAGGTGTAGGTGTAGGTGTAGGTGTAGGTGTAGGTGTAGGTGTAGGCGGGACGCACCTGTGCTGCACCATGTTGGAGTAGCGGCGGAAGGAGTCGTCGCACAGCGTGCACTTGTAGGTGTAGGTGTAGGTGTAGGTGTGGGCGGGACGCACCTGTGCTGCACCATGTTGGAGTAGCGGCGGAAGGAGTCGTCGCACAGCGTGCACTTGTAGGTGTAGGTGTAGGTGTAGGTGTAGGTGTGGGCGGGACGCACCTGTGCTGCACCATGTTGGAGTAGCGGCGGAAGGAGTCGTCGCACAGCGTGCACTTGTAGGTGTAGGTGTAGGTGTAGGTGTAGGTGTAGGTGTGGGCGGGACGCACCTGTGCTGCACCATGTTGGAGTAGCGGCGGAAGGAGTCGTCGCACAGCGTGCACTTGTAGGTGTAGGTGTAGGTGTAGGTGTGGGCGGGACGCACCTGTGCTGCACCATGTTGGAGTAGCGGCGGAAGGAGTCGTCGCACAGCGTGCACTTGTAGGTGTAGGTGTAGGTGTAGGTGTAGGTGTAGGTGTAGGTGTAGGTGTAGGTGTAGGTGTGGGCGGGACGCACCTGTGCTGCACCATGTTGGAGTAGCGGCGGAAGGAGTCGTCGCACAGCGTGCACTTGTAGGTGTAGGTGTAGGTGTAGGTGTAGGTGTAGGTGTAGGTGTAGGTGTGGGCGGGACGCACCTGTGCTGCACCATGTTGGAGTAGCGGCGGAAGGAGTCGTCGCACAGCGTGCACTTGTAGGTGTAGGTGTAGGTGTAGGTGTAGGTGTAGGTGTAGGTGTAGGTGTAGGTGTAGGTGTAGGTGTAGGTGTGGGCGGGACGCACCTGTGCTGCACCATGTTGGAGTAGCGGCGGAAGGAGTCGTCGCACAGCGTGCACTTGTAGGTGTAGGTGTAGGTGTAGGTGTAGGTGTAGGTGTAGGTGTAGGTGTAGGTGTAGGTGTAGGTGTGGGCGGGACGCACCTGTGCTGCACCATGTTGGAGTAGCGGCGGAAGGAGTCGTCGCACAGCGTGCACTTGTAGGTGTAGGTGTAGGTGTAGGTGTGGGCGGGACGCACCTGTGCTGCACCATGTTGGAGTAGCGGCGGAAGGAGTCGTCGCACAGCGTGCACTTGTAGGTGTAGGTGTAGGTGTAGGTGTAGGTGTAGGTGTGGGCGGGACGCACCTGTGCTGCACCATGTTGGAGTAGCGGCGGAAGGAGTCGTCGCACAGCGTGCACTTGTAGGTGTAGGTGTAGGTGTAGGTGTAGGTGTGGGCGGGACGCACCTGTGCTGCACCATGTTGGAGTAGCGGCGGAAGGAGTCGTCGCACAGCGTGCACTTGTAGGTGTAGGTGTAGGTGTAGGTGTAGGTGTGGGCGGGACGCACCTGTGCTGCACCATGTTGGAGTAGCGGCGGAAGGAGTCGTCGCACAGCGTGCACTTGTAGGTGTAGGTGTAGGTGTAGGTGTAGGTGTAGGTGTGGGCGGGACGCACCTGTGCTGCACCATGTTGGAGTAGCGGCGGAAGGAGTCGTCGCACAGCGTGCACTTGTAGGTGTAGGTGTAGGTGTAGGTGTAGGTGTGGGCGGGACGCACCTGTGCTGCACCATGTTGGAGTAGCGGCGGAAGGAGTCGTCGCACAGCGTGCACTTGTAGGTGTAGGTGTAGGTGTAGGTGTAGGTGTAGGTGTGGGCGGGACGCACCTGTGCTGCACCATGTTGGAGTAGCGGCGGAAGGAGTCGTCGCACAGCGTGCACTTGTAGGTGTAGGTGTAGGTGTAGGTGTAGGTGTGGGCGGGACGCACCTGTGCTGCACCATGTTGGAGTAGCGGCGGAAGGAGTCGTCGCACAGCGTGCACTTGTAGGTGTAGGTGTAGGTGTAGGTGTAGGTGTGGGCGGGACGCACCTGTGCTGCACCATGTTGGAGTAGCGGCGGAAGGAGTCGTCGCACAGCGTGCACTTGTAGGTGTAGGTGTAGGTGTAGGTGTAGGTGTAGGTGTGGGCGGGACGCACCTGTGCTGCACCATGTTGGAGTAGCGGCGGAAGGAGTCGTCGCACAGCGTGCACTTGTAGGTGTAGGTGTAGGTGTAGGTGTAGGTGTGGGCGGGACGCACCTGTGCTGCACCATGTTGGAGTAGCGGCGGAAGGAGTCGTCGCACAGCGTGCACTTGTAGGTGTAGGTGTAGGTGTAGGTGTAGGTGTGGGCGGGACGCACCTGTGCTGCACCATGTTGGAGTAGCGGCGGAAGGAGTCGTCGCACAGCGTGCACTTGTAGGTGTAGGTGTAGGTGTAGGTGTAGGTGTGGGCGGGACGCACCTGTGCTGCACCATGTTGGAGTAGCGGCGGAAGGAGTCGTCGCACAGCGTGCACTTGTAGGTGTAGGTGTAGGTGTAGGTGTAGGTGTGGGCGGGACGCACCTGTGCTGCACCATGTTGGAGTAGCGGCGGAAGGAGTCGTCGCACAGCGTGCACTTGTAGGTGTAGGTGTAGGTGTAGGTGTAGGTGTGGGCGGGACGCACCTGTGCTGCACCATGTTGGAGTAGCGGCGGAAGGAGTCGTCGCACAGCGTGCACTTGTAGGGCGCGCGCCCCGTGTGCGTGTTGTGGTGCTCCATCAGCTTCTGCCGCGTCACGAACCGCTTCTCGCACACCTCGCATCTGCCGCACACACACACACACGGTGCACTCTCCAGTACCATACAACACAATACAATCCGATAACTACTTCAAAACCCATTCGACTTTGAAGTCTCGATTATTTAACAGGTACCTACATTTTTTCCTTGGTTATCGATACATTCACACTACCAAATCAGTGCTTCTATCGAGACCACAATCAACTATCAAGAATCAAATCTTGTCAGATGTACATACGGTAGCGGAATATTGTTTCTAAATAAAGTCGAAAATTGGCGAATCCCAGGCACGTATCCAGACTTCTGGTTCGGGGAGGGACAAACATTGAAACAACCATGTGAACTGTGTAAAAATCGCTGTAATCACCGTAAACAGACGGCTAAAAACGTTTTCGAGGGGGGGATAAATCCCAACTATTCCCCCCATCTGAATACGTGCCTGGCGAATCCTTATTCCTTCATTATACAGCCAAGGTCAAAGATATATAGTTCAAAAGCTATATATTTTCTATCCAAATTCTGATAAATATGCAAACATCAATGGCCACATAAATATGTATAGGGCAAGCTCAAAAACTCGGATACAATCAAAATTACATAGTTAGACTAGTTAGTATCCTGCAAATGATGCAAAATATTGTAGTTATAGTTATCTCATTATTCTCATTAATTATAGATTCAGTAACTGCTACGAAAATATGTATACAAAATATAAATCCCGAAAAATCAACGTTACGAAACAAAGAATAAAATGTTTTGACAATGCATGAAAATGATGCAGACTTGGCATTTGTTTGTCTCATGTTTTGACCTGTCACAACGTTATTAGCATTGCGCGTTTAACAGATTTTACAATGACGAAGCTGCCAACTTACACTAAGTATGTAAGGCGTTTCAATATTTCGTCTAAGAAACGTCAGTTACCGTTGCATTTTTATTTAACTACTTATATTATATTAAATTTAAAGCTAATATTGTTGATATTGCACTGACTATTAAATTTAAAAATAACATAATGTATGCAAACTAGACATTTAACAATAATATTGATATTTAAACCTCATATTGTTGACATTGCACTGAATATTTTTAAGAACTAGCGGCCGCCCGCGACTTCGTCCGCGTAGATTTTAGATGGTAACAAAGATATAATTGAGGTTTATTTGTTTCTATCAGTTGTCTGATGCTATTAATCTTTTGTGAATATTACTCGAAAGAAAAAAATTATGTCCGCCATCTTGGATTTGAAAATGGATGTAACTTTCGGAATCGGTACCCCGAGGAACTACAAAGATGACCTCATATCGATTTTAAAGAAAACTAAATGTCCGCCATCTTGGATTTGAAAATGCATATCATTTTCATAATCGGCACCCCGAGGAACCTCAACGATGATACCCATATCGATTTTTAAGAAAAATAAATGTCCCGGTATGGGATTTGAAAATGGATGTCATTTTCGTAATCATCACCCCGAGCAACCACGAAGATGACACACATGTCTGATGTACGTTATTTTGTATTTAAACAGAGTCTATTTACGAAGTTTGAAATCTATCACTTCAAAAAAGATTTGCTCCCCGTACAAACTTGGAATCCCCTTTTCACCCCTTTAGAGGATCAATTTTGAAAAACGCTTAAATACATTTTGTTGTATTTAAACAGAGAGTCTATGTACGAAGTTTTAAATCTCTCACTTCAAAAACGATTTGCTCCTTTACAAATTTGGAACCCTCTTTTCACCCCTTTAGGGGAGCAATTTTGAAAAACGCTGAAATACGTTTTGTTGTATTTAGACATAGAGTCTATTTAAGAAGTTTCAAGTCTCTTAACTTCAAAAAAGAATTGCTCCCCGTACAAACTTGTAACCCCCTTTTCACCCCTTTAGAGGAGCAATTTCAAAAAAACGCTGAAATATGTTTTGTTTTATTTAAACAGGAAGTCTATATACGAAGTTTTAAATCTCTCACTTCAAAAAAGAGTTGCTCCCGTACAAACTTGGAACCCTGTTTTCACCCCTTTATGGGAGCACTTTTGTAAAACACTGAAATATGTTTTGTTGTATTTAAACATAGAGTCTATTTACGAAGTTTCAAATCTCTAACTTCAAAACAGAATTGCTCCCCGTACAAAGTTGAAACCAACTTTTCACCCCTTTAGAGGAGCAATTTCAAAAAACGCTGAAATACGTTTTGTTGTATTTAAACAGAGTCCGTATACGAAGTTTTTAATCCCGCACTTCAAAAAATATTTGCTCCCCGTACGAACTTTTAAACCCCTTTTCACCCATTTAGCGAAGCAATTTCAGAAAACGCTGATGTACGTCTTTTTGTATTTAAACAGAGTCTATTTACGAAGTTTGAAATCTATCACTTCAAAAAAGATTTGCTCCCCGTACAAACTTAGAATCCCTTTTTCACCCCTTTAGAGGAGCAATTTCAAAAAACGCTGAAATATGTTTTGTTGTATTTAAACAGAGAGTCTATATACGAAGTTTTAAATCTCTCACTTCAAAAACGATTTGCTCCTCTACAAACTTGGAACCCTCTTTTCACCCCTTTATGGGAGCAATGTGGGAAAAGTCTGAAATACGTTTTGTTGTATTTAAACATAGAGTCTATTTACGAAGTTTCAAATATCTAACTTCAAAAAAGAATTGCTCCCCGTACAAACTTGTAACCCCCTTTTCACCCCTTTAGGGGAGCAATTTGGAAAAATGCTAAAATACGTTTTGTATTATATAAACATAGAGTCTATATACGAAGTTTTAAATATCTCACTTCAGAAAAGATTTGCTCTTTACAAACTTGGAACTCTCTTTTCACCCCTTTAAGAGAGCAATTTTGAAAAACGCTGAAATACGTTTTGTTGTGCATAAAAATAGAGTCTATTTACGAAGTTTCAAATCTCTCACTTCGAAAAAGATTTGCTCACCGTACAAACTTGGAACCCCCTTTTCACCCCTTTAGAGAAGCAAATTCAAAAAACGCTGAAATATTTTTTGTTGTATTTAAACAGAGAGTCTATATACGAAGTTTTAAGTCTCTCATTTCAAAACAGATTTACTCCCCATATAAACTTTGCACCCCTATTTTACCCTCTTAGGGTTAGAATTTTGCAAAACGCTGAAAACACTTTCTTTGGATTTAAGTTCGTAACCTTTTTACTAATTTTTAAGTCTTCAGCTCAAAAAAAAAAATTTCTCCCATACAAACTTTGCACCCCTATTTGATCCCCTTAGGGGTGGAATTTCCAAAAATCCCGTCTTATCCCTTGCATACGTCATAAAAGTAAGCTCTGGACCAAATTTGAAGTTTCTATTTCCAGTAGTTTCGGCTGTGCGTTGATGGTAGATCACCCCTTCTTCTTTTATATATATAGATAACATATACAAACTAGTAATTTAATAATAATATTGATATTTAAACCTAATATTGTTGACATTGCATTGACTAGCAAGAAATAAAAGGCTTTTTTTATTTTATTTACTTATATTATAAAATAAAAAAATGCATAAGATTGATATCTTTTAAATACTCCCAAGGCTTTATTATGTCGATAAAAAAATCCCCCAAGAATTTGCCATTTGAACTCATTGAAACATTCAAATACATGACAACTCACGTTCAATAGATACTAAAGTCTCAGAAATATGTAAACATAATCACCAAAAACAAAAGTGAATTAATGTCAAGTTCTATAACGGCTTCGTTAATAGAATAAATGATATCTAACTGAAACTAAGTTTTCTCAATGCTCCTTTGACCGCAGCTCCTATCGCATAACGTTGATTTTCGGAGGTTCAAATTGTAAAGTGATAGCTAAAGAGTTTGGAATAGCAATTGTTATACCACTTGAAGCGTCAAATGGCTACTTGTAGTAGTAGCCAGCCGGTTGATTACATCAACATTATGGAGTTCGACATTACGCAAATATATAAATTATAGTGTATACGGAATTCTGGTTGTTAACATAAGTTTGTTTATCATGTCGGATATATAATTATGGTTAATAGTGTGTATATACATGTATTTGAACTTTATGTTGTTTCTAAGTTTATGGTTTCATAAATGAGGACATATAATTGTAACTGTCGTATACATAGTTATCCCTCAAACTGTGTATACTAATTTATATACATTTTTATGTTGCTGAATTTATGACGATTTAGATGAGTACGCTTTTTGTCACTCTGTGGTACATATATAAATATCTTTGACCTTGACTGTACCACCGTAGACATCGTTTTAGTGTGAGTCGTGTAGGTGTGTGTGTGTGTGTGTGTGTGTGTGTGTGTGTACTGACTTGTAGTTCTTGATGCCCTGGTGCGTCTTGAGGTGCAGCGCGAGGTTGGCGCGGCGCGAGAAGCACTTGCCGCACGTGAGGCACTCCAGCGGGTGCAGCTTCAGGTGCGCCGTGAACGCGGCCTCCGAGCCCTGGTCCACCTGCGCACGCGCACACAACAGTTACTACTTAGTCCACACTCGTCGAACACTGGGCGGTGCCGGTGCCAGCTGCCTACTGTACAGGCCCCCACACGCGCAACGATCCGCGTCCGACTATACCGTCTAAATTGCACCGATAATCTTTTGGACTTTTCACGCGCTTTCGATACTATAAACACTACATTATTATTATCTAAATTGTCCTTCAAAGTCTTTAAATTGGTTCGATACTTACCTTGATAAGCGCACCCAGCGAGTGGAAGTGAAAAATCCAGAGGGTTTGTCAATGGTGTCTGAGGAATCCTTAGTCACCAGAGGCGTACCTCAGGGGTCCATATTGGGACCTATTTTATTTATACTGTACAGCGCAGATATAATCAAACATATAACTAAGTGTAAATGTCACCTATACGCAGATGATCTGCAAATATATATATCGTTTAAGCCTGAACAAACTAATCTAGCTGTAGATAAATTAAATCAAGACCTAAACCGGATTGCGCACTGGTCTGAGGCTAATGGTCTGGTCCTGAACCCATTAAAATCGAAGTTTCTGGTACTCGGCACGAAACTCGGAATAGCTAACACGATAGCTCGCACTCCCCAGGTCCGTATCCTAGATAATAACATTGATCGGGTATCAGAAGCCAGAAATTTAGGTGTTTTAATGGACGGCAAGCTGCTATTCGAAAATCATGTTTCGGAAATAGTTAGAAATTGTTTTTATCGCCTTAAAGTTTTGTATAAAGTTCGTGATTACCTAAACCTAGATATTCGTATTAGCCTGTGTGAATCACTTATTGTATCAAAGCTCAACTACGCGGATACCGTTATTGGAGGTTTAACAGACAACCTCGTACGAAACTGTTAATACAAAGAGTTTAGAATGCTTGCGTTAGATTTTGTTTTTCTATTCCACGCCGAGCTCATGTTACACCATTTTTAAACAATGGCAAATTACTTAAAATGGATGCCCGACGTACACTCCACTTCTCCTCTCTATTATTTGGCATAATCCATAGCCAGCAACCCTCTTACCTATACGACAAATTGATATTTTCCCGTATGCATGTAAGAAAAGCCCCGCGCCTCATCTGTCCGCCACACAGAGCCGCTAGCTTCCGTGGCAGCTTCCGTTACGCTGCCACGCGCTGCTGGAATAATATTCCGCCACCAATAAGAAACTCTCCTTCTCTGTTCACCTTTAAAAACAATTTGAAACTCCACCTACTCAAAGTACAATTTCCAGCCTAGCTGATCTGTGTCGCCGTCTTGTATCTGTGTCTGCTTGAGTTTACATTGAGTTGTTATTATTGTATTGGTTTCCGCTGGTAAAAACATTAATGTGGCACAATGCAATTGGATAAATTTTTCTTTTTGTTTTCCATCTTGTCACAACTGATCTCTTTAGTTTTAGTTCATGAGATCCACTGAAAATCAGCGTTGTTGCAATCTGTGCCTCGACACATGCTGAGTGGACTCCTTTTTTGTGACAACACTGTATATCTCTTAGATTTAAGCCTTTTGTAATGTAATTTATTATGCTGTTGTTGCAAAATAAAAATGTATTCTATTCTATAATCGAAACGTGATAAAAAACTATATATATATATATATATATATATATTTTAACTGTACCGTCGAGCGGAACAGTATAAAAATTTGAATAACGAAATCGAAGGAAACTTTGCCGATAATCGTAAGTTCAGTTTAAACAATAGTCGGATCGTAATGATATCATCTAGTAGCGTGTGTGGCCGCCATAGCGAGATTAGGGCACAAATATTTGTGCGTATTACACAATTGTCGAAACCGAAACAGACGGAAAGTGTTTTCGTTTGAGATGCGACAGTACGGGTAGCTATGATGCCAGACACGTTCATTCTCCAGCCCCGGGAAGAGCGCGGCCGGGGTGGAGGGAGGGGGAGGGGGGCCGGAGCCCGGGGTACCTTGCAGGTGGGGCAGGTGTGGTCGCGGCGGCGCCGGCGCGGCTCCTGCTTCACGAGCACGGGCTTGGTCTCCAGCCCCGGGAACAGGATGCTCGACGTCAGCGCTTCCTTCGAGTCCGGCAGCAGGAGCGCATCGGGCTCTGAAATCGTTTATTACAGCTGGTTAGTCTTCTTAGAATTGTGTACACTCAGGAGGGTCAATCGATGATAACGGGGCCTCTTTCACCAAATATTGTGTGATGTCTCTGTACGCAAGTTTACTTCCCGAGTATTTCTACATCGAACATATCTGTCGACGAATATTGTGGTTTTGAATCGCTCACTTCAACCATAAAGGTGCTAGTCGAGCACGTATTATGATTATTATGAACTTTATGGTCCGACAGCGATTCATCTAATCGGGGTGGGTCCCGTCGACCCGTCCATAATTGGAAGCAGTGCTTGCTAACATTTGACACGTTTCCACGGGATGCCAGCTCGCGTCGTCATATTTGTGAGAGGTTAAAGTGAGTCAGCTATGGGACGGTACATACCGGTGTGCGCGGGCGCGGGCTTCTCCTCCTGCTTGATGGCGGCGGGCGGGAGGGGCGGGGTGGGCGCGGGCGCGGGCGAGGGCGCGGGCGCGGGGGCGCGGCGCGGGTGGGCGGCGCGCGAGGAGCCGGGCGCGGGCGCGGCGGGGGGGGCGTGCGCGAGCGCGCGGTGCGCGCGCAGCTCGGCGCGCGACGCGCACACGGCGCGGCACGTGCCGCACGTCACCGGCCGCGCCGGACGCGGCGCCTCCGCTCTGCGGGGAGGGCCGGATCACGTTAACACTCCTTATTGATTAGGAACGCTCATCTATTTAGGCCATTTTCTGTTTGGATTTACACGTGTCTTATCATTTTCTCTGCGTTACTATCTAGTCTACAACGAGACTATTGCTGTTGTTAATCTCATAAATTTTAAATGTATAATTTAGTTTTTTTATTTAGTCTTAGTATTATTTTTGACATGTAACACTACATTTAATTAATGATATTTTGGTTATTGTATTATTTTTAATTCATATAAGTAGATAGATTTTGCTTTTAAAAGTGCCCTTGAGGCCTATTTGCAAAATAAATGTTTTGATTTGATTTTCATTTATTTATTCTTTATTGCACAAAAAAGAAATCTTAACGTACAAAAAGCGGACTTAATGCTCATTAAGATATATATTTTGAAACATAACTCCAAATCAAACATTTTCAAGCTAAAAACTGTTTTTTATGCTTAAATTCTACCACAGCCAAATAAATAAAAAATACTATGTTA
This sequence comes from Epiblema foenella, assembly GCA_963556455.1. Classification (NCBI taxonomy): domain Eukaryota; kingdom Metazoa; phylum Arthropoda; class Insecta; order Lepidoptera; family Tortricidae; genus Epiblema; species Epiblema foenella. Next base: position 32,465,371 of record OY747098.1, on the reverse strand, counting down.
CATAGTTCTGACTATCTACAACTTTAATAAAATCACCATATCCTTTAATCACTTTGTTGGCGTTATTTGAAATAAATAGGAACCCCGAGCCCTGCCCAAACTATTGATACGAGTAAGATGTTCCCTGTTCTCGAGGCTATCGTTCCGGAAGTATTAATGTTACTAATCAGACGGCAGAATATTTCTGCAACCGATTAACAAACGAACTTTCTCTTCGCATTTTTTCGTGTCAAGGACGAATATTAATCGGCAAGTCGAATATTATCAACATTAACTAGATATACTGTTGACTGTTAAAATGGAAAATATAATATTAGAATAATCTGTTCTCTTGTATACATGCGATAGGTCCTTACATTATAGAACTTTTTATGACACTTCTTATTCAACAATACATTACAATTTCAAAAAAAAATTATTTTTAGATGCACACAATACAAACTGGAAAGACAAGGGCAAATAAAGGATTAGTTGAATGACATCAACAATGATCAAGCTCAGTGCGGTGCTCGAGGGAAGTGCATAAGATATAGAATAAGAAAATATTTCTCAATTTATATTTACTTCACTACATAGTATAAAACAAAGTCGCTTTCTCTGTCCCTATGTTTGCTTACATCTTTAAAACTACGCAACGGATTTTGATACGGTTTTTTTTAATAGATAGAGTGATTGAAGAGGAAGGTTTATATATATAATAACATCCATTAAATAGTGCACCCGTGCGAAGCAGGGGCGGGTCGCTAGTTAAATGATAAGGCATCAATTATTTTTTAAATTCAGTTTTTTTATGTTATAGGTGGCAAACGAGCAGACGGATCGCCTGATGGTAAGCAATTACCGTCGCCCATAGACCGTTTCGTTTCATCAAAAGTGTACAATAAAAAAACCCAAAGAATCAGAGATTGTAAGAAGTCTGTTCGGGTTTAAAAAAGTAATCTGTTAAAGTAGCTGTCACTTATTGTGATCTTTCGTGCGGATAATGCGAATACAATGTTTACCGAAATTCTAATCTCAAAAAACGAGGTATAGGAAACGTCAAAACATTGTCGTCGATCGCGCCTTATAGCAGGAAAGTCGGGAAAATTAGTGCTAAAGGCACTAAAACAGTAACTGGGTCATTGTCAGTTGTAAAAACAAAAGTCGTCCACCCGGTGGTCAATAGTTGACGGCTTATGTACATGTAAGTTATGTTTTTATTATGTGGATTTATAGTTACGGAAACACCGTTTATGCGGGTTACTAGATCAATCCAAAATTAATGTTTGTGGCCCTTAACTTTTGATATGTCCACCGAAAAGACGCGAACCTAAATCTGACAATGACCCAACTATTCAGGCAGAAAAATCTGTAATGTAGTAACAGTTGTTAGCCAGAGCGGAGGGTACAGGGATGATACTGACAGACAGTCGGGCTTCCCCGGCGCGTCGTCGTCGCCGTCCGAGAGCCACGCCTCGCGCGCCAGCAGGTCGCAGCCCTCCGCCGCCACCTCGCGGTACATCTGCAACAGGCACCACGCGTCACATACGCACAGAACATGATTGTAGTAGCAAACATGTCTTCAAAGCTAAATTGAAAAAATTGCTAATAGATACCCTCTAAATACATATTTTATTTTAGGTTTTAAGGTAGATAGGTACATTAATTTGTTAAGAGCATGAGTGCATTACTCGCCAATAAACGTTGTGTTTGGCGAACGTTTGTTAATGTAAAACTGTACCTAACTTTTTTTGGTAAATAAATTAAAAAAAATAAAAAACTTAGGACGGGTTTTATAAAGATCCGTTAGACCAAATGTCAGATCAAATTTCAGTAAGTCAGTACATTTTTTGACATAACAAACCGACATAAGGTCTAACGGATCTTTATAAAACCGAGCCTTACACTACTCACTGCTGCTCCGCCCCCAACTTTCACGTCGCGATGTACTCTTTTTCATTCATATTTTTTTACGCGTACCGCGTGCGGTATGCGAGGTTCTTCGATGGGTCACCGCTTTCAGTGCTTACTGAGCGCTCCCGTGCTTTTGAAGGCACGTTAAGCTATTGATCCCGGCTGCTGTCTATGATAGCAGTCTTTAAGCCAGGTTAGACGACGGCTCGAGAACTTCTAAATTAAGTTCCCCACTCACTTGACAAGGGGGTCGAAGTTGCACTTAGTGGGGTCGCTACCCTACACGTGACCCTGGGTGGTACTAAAAGTGCAACAAACTGGCAACCGTACTGTCTTCTCTAAGATCTCACGATTCGAAATAATTGTCCGGGGTCTGTACATCGCCCACCCCAGTGACCGTCGAACAAAAATTTCTTTTATACATACAAACACCGAATTGTTCCAGTAGGCACGGGAAATTCCGCTCGCTTTACTCGCTCGTTCAATAAACTAACTCCTCAGTTAGGTAAACAAGTTTAATGCCTTTTCTGGTTCTGCCTAACCTAACATATATTGCGAGTTTTAGCTAAAATGTGAGCTAGACCGTTTCCACAAGTTTTAAGCTCAAAACTTGAAAATAAAGTCCCTTAGTAGGTAATATTTATATCTGTCATATTACACATCTCTCTAGTGGAGAAGTAGCATTCCAGTTTGGGTTCAGTATGGTTTTTTCATCGCGTTCGTGTAAGAGCGCTCCGTAAAGCGTTCAATAAGTACTCAAAAAACAAATTACAATTCAATTCCCGAAAATGAAGACTTATTTGAGATTTTATAATATGTATAGATTATTAATTTTGTAGGACACGACGTAAATTGCAAGATTTGCAAGGCGGTAAATTGGAATAATAAGGAAACGAGAGTCAAAGGAGCGCGTGATTCAGCCCCGGCACCGGCAGCGAGCGCCGCTGACTCAGTCCATATCATATCGATGGTGGTCCTCCTCGCTCGGGGCCCGCCATTTAACAAGCGCCGACCGCGCTTAAAATTATTGTCAACGACCGTCGCAATGACCGATTATGGCAAATTGATAAAATTGACCAATGATACAAGAGTGAGGAATTGTATAGAAATTCGAGATCCTGACTGTCGCCTATAAGAATTAAATACGTAGCAAAATTGCAATAATCCTTTCCCAACAGGCAGAAAAGGTAGGAATTCTTTGAATTCCTTACGTAATGTAGTACAAGTTCATTATTATTCATTGCTTTCTCTTTACAGCCAGTGCGGCGGACCCAAAGCTTATTAACTTTCGAGACGGCCGCGACCCACTTCCCGACGCGATCGACTCGACGCCAGGAAGGGTGCAAACGCAGCGCTGCTTGCTGCGCCGTGACACGTAGTCACCGTCCGGCGCGTGCAATAGCAGCCTGAGCGACGCGCGCATCTAACCAGATAGAAGGAATACATCATGTGGGGTCAGGTGTGATCGCTTGATATTGCACTTAAGGAATAACCATTTCTTTTGCCCTGACGGAAACACTCTACTCCTTTTTCCCATTAGACGTTGTTCTACCGTACCGTACGCGCAGTATGCACAACTAGTAAATAGGTCAACGCGTCCAACGGGAGACCAGGCCTTAGAACATAATGAGAAAAAGATTTCTTACCCCAGTCCAGGGCGACTCCATGTCGGCGTTGTCCTGGCCGCGCTCGCGGCGCTCGTCCTTGTCGCGCGCCAGCTCGTAGTCGGCGCCGGCGCCGCTGTCCGCGATCTTGTAGCTCTCGTGGATGAAGGTGGGCAGCACGAACTCGCCGTCCCGCTGCCCCTCGCCCCACAGGTACCCGCCGTCCTTGGGCTCGCGCTCGAACGGCTCGCGCTCCGGCGTGAAGTAGTCCGCGTATATGTTGTCCCCGAAGTAGTTGTCGTTCATCATGCTCACGAACTGCTTGCTCTTGGAGGCCGCCTCGAGCTCGAGCAGCTCCTTGTGGTTGGACTCGTCGTCGAACTCGGCCATGGCGCCGTACGCGATCACGTTGATGGGCCGCATCGCCTCGAGCGGCGCGAGCGCGCGCTCGTGCCCGAAGCCGCCCTCGTTGCTGGAGTTGGCCTCCTCCTTGACGTGCACCACGGAGTGCTGGCTCGAGTCCCGGATGCTGGAGTGCGCCACGGGCTCGAGATCCATCGACTGCTCCTCGGTGTCGGCGTCGAACTCGTGCCGACTGTCGTGGTTGTCGCAGACCTCCACCGAGAGCGTCTGCAGCGTGTGCGCCTCGGTCCTCTCCTTCTCCACGTCCACGCTGTGGATCTTGTTCATGGTGAAGTTCTCGGGCGACCGCGACGACGAAGGGCCCTGCAGGTCTTTACTGCTGCAGGGCGTCACGGAGAAACTTTTGGAATTCTTAATCTCTAAAATCTTTTTATGCTTCTTGACAAAGATATTGTTCAGTCTGAGAGGTGCGCTCCTAAAGGTCTTCGGTGGTGGTTTCGTATCCTCGGGCGGCTCCACGGGCCCCGGTGCGGCCTCGGGCTTGGGCGATATGGATATTCTGTCGGTGGAGTTCTCGCCGCTCTCGGAGAGCTCGCTGCAGGGCGATATTGAGGGTTTCTCGTTGCAAATGAGGTCGGGCATGGGACAGCTATCGGAAAATTCGTTTTCAATTTTATTATCTACAACACAAGACTTGGAAACTGAGTCTTTGTACGAGGGGGGATTCCCGACGTTTTTTATCACAGAGAATGTATTTGAAACTATACTATCATTACTAGTGGCGGAGGGCTGCATGCAGTCTCCCGACAGGCTGTGGTTGAAGTCAGGCAAGATTCTCTCCGGCGAGACCGCTCTCTCAGAGTACTCTGGCTGGGGCCCGGTGAGGTCCACCACAGTGTTGAGCAGGTTTTTGTGATGCTGGACTGGCACTTCAACCTTGATATTGCTAAGAATTTTCAAGCCTTTCGTAGAACCAAGTGTATCATTCCTTTCTGCCTGTTTCTCATGACCTAGGGTTGTAGAAACCTCGGAAATTGTCTGAGACCCCTGTGAGGTGCTGGTGCTAGTACTGACCTCCACTGGCGGCCCAACTATAGGGCCCACTTCGATTATCAATGTTTTATTTGACTCATTACCAGCATTACTAGTATTGGGTAGTGTTTTATCCAGGTTACTAACAGACACTTCGCTAAATACTGGCGTGCTACAAGGCTTGGTCAGGATTGGTTGAGGAGTAGTGTACATACAAGATGTGTTGCCAAACTGGTCCACCACCATGACATTCTGATACATGGAGCTCGTGGCGGCCACATTAGTCAGGTTGTCATGCCCACTGAGCACAGCCGGCATGCTGGTGAGAAAAGGTTTTCCATCAATATTGTGCACCATCTCCCTGTAAATAATCTGGGAGTTCTGTGTGACCACTGTTGTCCCTGGGGTAAACGTGCCTGTGGACAACTGGCTGAATTGGCTACTGCTGCTGGCCAGTGGGGACGCTACAGACTTGGGCTCCATGATCTGGCTGGTGGGAATGCTGCCAGACACAATCATATTGTTTTGAACATTTTTCTGTACAAATGTGGGCGCTGTGGGCACCATCAGGTGCATGGGCTTCACCCCAGAAGTAATATATTGCACTCCTCCCATATTGGCCTTCACAAGTATGTTATTGGGTTTGGGAAGTATTTTAACAAAGTCAGTGGTTTTGCGGGTGCTGGAGCCTGTGGACACGAGGGATGTCTGCAGTTTGACCGCCGGGGCTGCTGGCATGTTGTAAGTGAACACATTGCTAGTGTTGTCTATGGCACTGTACTCAGCGCTGCGTGAATACTTAATCTCCTTGTCCTCCGGCGGGTCCGGATAGTACACATACTGCGGATCAAATTCTGGAATGGGCACATTCTGAATGAAGGGCTGACTGGACTTGTCAGACTTCATAAATGACATACCTGGGTAAGGGCTAGAATTCGCGTTATTTGAATTATTCTCAAAATTAATGTCACCCATTCGCACATCTGAAGGTGTAGCATTTCTAGCCATACTGGACGCAGGAGTTTTGGAGCACCTGCTGGGGGTCCGTCGCCAGTATCTCTCATTGTCAATGCTTCTACCACTCCACCGGGGGCTGTCCTCCGCTGGAGTCCTCGATCTGCTCCTGTAAGAGCGCTCAGAGTGCAGAGGTGTAGAAGTCCGGCTTCCAAAGCCAACATTGTTGGCAGATAGGTTGCACAGCGCTTTGATGACCTGATCTTTAGGGTGGGTGTCGAGGTGGGACTCCAAGGACATGCCATTGTGGAGGAAGAGGGTGCACACGGGGCACTGCACGAGCTGCTCCATGGCGTCAGCAGAGCGCTCGCGGCGAGGGCACGGCGCGCGCCGTCAGCCCGAAGTGACGGCCTTCATACGCATCGCTTACTCCGCACGAGCCTCTCATACGGCCGCGACCCGCTTCGATCTCCTTTGGGTCTATTCTTCTTATCGATCTGTCACAAAATAACTCTATATAAATACCACAATCACAATCGACGACATCGGGTTACACAAACTCGTTTAAAGTGCAAACAGAGGACAAAAGAAAACAAAACCCCGAGATAAAGGCCATTGAGACATAAAAAGTTGAGCATTATGAACGAGGAAGAAAGAAATGAATACATTGTATTGTTAACGCGCAGTAACGGGACTTACCTCGGTTTATTGATTGTCAAATATCTTGCATACTGTCGTATATACTAAGATAAACCTTTGAATTACTTCTATACAGGAGTACTCAGCTAAGCTAAATCTAAAAATATTTCCAAATAGTCCGACATATTGCAGACGTCTCGTTCTATTGCTTGCAGTCACAAAACTTTTGTATTCCGATGTACGTACTCAAACGTCGATATCACGCTTCGTGGCAATGTGCTATAATCGAATTCGTATATATTATTGACAGAGAAAAAAAAAACACTATTGAACGCTATGTGCGTCGAACGAATTCGTTTTCAGATATAGACTAAGTATTTATTACTCTATTGTGCTACCATAGATTACAGTCTACACAAAACTCATACATAGATTGCGCTATGATTAAAAATTTTCATCAAAAGTGTTTAGGCCTAATTTGATATTTTGTAACGAATTTATTTAATTAAAAATTAATAAACAAGGAAAAGTAACCAACCCTCGACAACCTGCCATCCATCCCAAATTATCCCAATCATTGCAAATTGACACTGACACTTTGATTTGATTGTCATTTCTGTGGACCTATCTGACATTTTGATGATAATTTCATGCATTTCTCTTGATTGGTGTGCAGTTTTTGATTGTTTTCCGAATTTTCCAAATACATCTGCATTCCTGAACTGTTGTATTTAACGTATTTATTGGTGTTAGACTAATTGTATACTAGATTGGGGAATAAACATGTCTTACAGTTATGAAGATCTCAGCATTGGAGGTTTGTAAACATACACCGACGATTTTCATTTAAATTAATTAGGAAAAAAGTTTTTAGCGTAAGCACGCATCACTATTTTTCCGTTTATTTTGTAAATGTTTGTGTATCAGATTATAATAATAATATAGGCCTTTATTTAACGACTTCAAAAATACAAGTTATATTTTCTACATTATAAGACATCCACACTGTCGTCTTGTCTTCTGGCATAGGCCTCCTTTAAGGACTTCCATTCTTTTCTATCCATAAGCCTTTCGTGTATGAGATCATGATTATATAAATTGTGTTGTCGTTTTTAGGGTTTTGTACCAAAATGTTAAAAAAGGAACCCTTATGGTTTCACTTTGTCTGTCTGTGACATAGCTAAATATCTCAAGATTCGCATTTGACCGGTTTTTTCTCTTCAACCAGTTTTGTTTTTATTGCAGAAATAAAAGACTTGTTGAGGCAATGGCGCGAGAACAACGAGCGCCGCAGCGAGGATGTGATGGAGTTCTGGGTAACCATAATGGAAGACATCAACAAACTCGGCAATGAGAGTAAGATCACTCAAACAAAATATTAATGTTCAACCCTGGATAATTTGGCTGAATAAATGTTCAGCAAAAGCTGACCCAAATGCATTTGTAAAACAGTTTAGAAATTATTTCCTATATTTTGTACTTTGATCTTTGCATGTATCTAGCAGGTCTGTAGATAAAGGTATTGGTGCTATCTTATATGCTATTTTTTATGTTCACTGTATGACATTAATTTTGTTATAATTGTAAACTCGATATTATTATTCTTTCTTGAACTGTAAATTAATATTTTGGCATGAAATAACTGAAATGAAAAAAGTGTTATTATAGTCCGACTTTCTTAAATTGTAAATTAATATTTTAACATGTAAAAGTGGCCTATTTGCAGAATAAATATTTGATTTTACTTTTACATGTTTTTTGTAACATCCCCATTTGAATTGAACTGTTACAGTTACAACAAGGTGTTTAGTATCACTATGGGAAAAGTCCAATTAAATTGGTATTGGTATATGTATTTGAACATACAATTTATGTTAGCACTGGTATTACATAACAGTTGTGTTTGTGACAGAGTATGTGATCCTGGAGCAAGTGCTGTACGCGGCGCTGGACACGCACACGTACGGCGTGTCCTCGCATGTCCTCGGGCTGCTGCAGCGCGAGTTCCCCGCCAGCGCGCGCGTCACGCGCTACCGCGCCGCGCAGCTCGAGGCCGAGGAGAGGTACCCGGCCCGGACCCGGCTCCGACATCACTAATCGAAGACATCCGTTTATTCAAATAATAACACCATACATAGTACATACAGATCGATACACATATAAACTTCCTTACCTGCTGCCCTTACTAGTGTGAAAATGTCTTTTTTTTAGTGACCGACCGAAACATGTTATTTTGCCGAAACCGAAGGTTCGGTTTCATTGTAGTTTCGGCCGAAACTGAAACCGAACCTTTTATAAAAAAAAAGTCCTTAAAAAGTCGAAAAAATGTTAGTAAGTTTTTTTCTAAAATTAATATCTCGCCGACCTATAATTACAGGTTTCTACTTTCAAAGATTTATCACAATGAAATTTCAGCACAGTTACAGAGGTTCTGTTTGAAAATTTAACTACCCTATAAATAAAGTGAAAAAAATACATTATTTGTAACACAAAGTTAGCGATTTTTTAATGGTGGTATAAAATAAGTCGGCCGGCGGAGTCAGGCGAGCGACGCCATATTGCCAGCCGTGCCGAGCGCGCCCGACGTTAGCCGAGCGCGACCCGAAGGTACGATGTTGTAAGTTTCGGCGCGGCCGAAAGGTTCGGCCGTTTTTGGCCGAAACCGAAACTCGGGCCGAAACTGGCCGAAACCGAAACCGAAACCGAAATTTCGGTCGGACACTACTTTTTTTTCAACAATATTGTAAAACCAGCATAACAAGAATCTGAACGGACCAGGCATAAAACGCATCCTAAGCGGGAAAGCGTATCATAAATAAATAAATAAATAAATTACACAAATCGAACTAGCCCCACAGTAAGCTCAAGAAGGCTTGTGTTATGGGTACTAGACGACGATATATTTAATAGATATAAATACTTAAATACATAGAAAACATCCAAGACTCAGAAACAAATATTCATGCTCATCACACAAATATTTGCCCTGACCGGGATTCGAACCCAGGACCGTCAGCTTCACAGGCAGGTGCACTACCCACTAGGCTAAACCGGTCGTCATATCATGTGGGAGAATTACAAAAAAAAATACGTTATGCAATTCAGGTACTCGGAGGCGCTGGAGCTGCTGGACGTGATCATCAAGGCGGACGAGACGTGCGCGGCGGCGCGCAAGCGGCGCGTGGCCGTGCTCAAGGCGCAGGGGCTGCTCGTCGAGGCCACCAGGGAGCTCGTCGACTATCTCAAGAAGTAACCAACTCTTTTACCGAACATTTCAAAAGCCTTTGACTGTGTGTACATGACATACTCTTTTGGGGTAAGCGGGCACGCACTTGAGCTGTTTAAAAGTTATTTGTCAAACTGAGAACAAGCTATACTTATAAAACACTATGACAGTTGTAATAAATGTATTGAATACATACAGTCTAGCTACGATAAAATTGTTTTGGGAGTCCCACAAGGGTGTGTGCTTGGCCCTCTTCTTTTTCTTATATACTTAAATGAATTTCCAAATTTAATACCTGAACCATGTGTGATGTTTGCGGACGATGTTACTATGCTATTCTCCAGTAAAATATGAAATACCGAACTGAGAACAGTAAAAGAAGCTGATACTCCCACATAGAAGAAGTAACGAACGTAAACTTTCTTGGAGTTAGGATAGATTCACACTTAAATTGGAAATATCATATCGACCAAAGTAACAAAAAAATGTCTACAAACTGTTATGCTCTTTCAATATTGTCTCAAACATACTCCGAAAATGTAGTGGAAAACGCTTATTACGGAAACGTCTATCCTTTACTTACGTATGGTGTTATCTATTGGGGTAACTCAGTTGACGTGTAAAAAATGTTTACACTGCAGAAAAGATGCGCAAGGACTATGTATCGCATATGTGCTGATGTTTCTCTACGAGACGTGTTCCGCAAGAAACGTTTTCTCACTGTAATCGGTATTTATTATATATTAGAGATATGTTTATTTGTGAAAAGTACCAACATACTTTACAAAAAAATCTTCATTAAAATTAAATGTACAGGATCAATATAGATACAATTTACACCTTCCAAAAGTAAATAACTATATGTATAAAAAATGTACCCTCATAATGGCCATCCGTGTTTTTAACCATCTACCTATCGACATAAAAGTCCTTGAAGGGATTTTATTTAAACGGAGGCTTAGAAACTGGCTGATTGAAATTGATTAAGCAGCTTTTCTAGTTTAAGATTCAATTATTGTAAGCCCGTAAAAGCTGTTGAGACATGTAAGTTAAAGGTCCATGTTTGTACTTTATACAGTTGTGCAATAATACATTATTCTATTTGGCTCGTGTCGATTTTTCAATGTATTATCGTTACGATCGAACTGTACCGTTGAAACGGCATAGATAATCGATACGTTGAATCTGGCCACAATACCCTGCGAGGCATCATTTCAATGGGACTACATAAAAATGCACAGCAAACTCTACAAGTAAACTGACCGCTCGGCACGTTTCGATTATCGGGGCAGTTTGTAACGATGTCTAGTAACGTGTTGCCCTCATAACGAACGGAACGATTCCTCGGAGCGTGTGGAGCCCCCATTAACGTGCCGGGCCACACTCAGGTTCATGGCGGACGTGGAGGGCTGGCAGGAGCTGTGCTCGCTGTACCTGCAGCAGGGCGAGCTGGCGCGCGCCGCCTTCTGCGCGGAGGAGCTGCTGCTGCACCAGCCCCACAGCCACCTGCGGCTGCAGCGCCTCGCCGACATCCGGTACAGCATGGTGAGTGCGGGGCTGCTCCTGCTGGAGCGGAGGAGCTGCTGCTGCACCAGCCCCACAGCCACCTGCGGCTGCAGCGCCTCGCCGACATCCGGTACAGCATGGTGAGTGCGGGGCTGCTCCTGCTGGAGCGGAGGAGCTGCTGCTGCACCAGCCCCACAGCCACCTGCGGCTGCAGCGCCTCGCCGACATCCGGTACAGCATGGTGAGTGCGGGGCTGCTCCTGCTGGAGCGGAGGAGCTGCTGCTGCACCAGCCCCACAGCCACCTGCGGCTGCAGCGCCTCGCCGACATCCGGTACAGCATGGTGAGTGCGGGGCTGCTCCTGCTGGAGCGGAGGAGCTGCTGCTGCACCAGCCCCACAGCCACCTGCGGCTGCAGCGCCTCGCCGACATCCGGTACAGCATGGTGAGTGCGGGGCTGCTCCTGCTGGAGCGGAGGAGCTGCTGCTGCACCAGCCCCACAGCCACCTGCGGCTGCAGCGCCTCACCGACATCCGGTAAAGCATGGTGAGTGCGGGGCTGCTCCTGCTGGAGCCGCACAGTGGGTGCCGCGAAGGCTACTAGGAGCCCTAGCTAGTTCTTTTACTTTGAGCATAGGTTACATAACTCACGGACGTGAGAATCAGCCATGTCTACTCCAGCCTTAAACGTATTTGCCTGAAGTTTTTTTCGCAATGTTTGATCTTATAGGAACTTATGGGTTTTATTTTACTAAGTTGTTATGAGATTACTTTAACGTTCCTATTTTATCACTGAATTAATATAACTGGAAAGTCAATTGTTCGCTAAGATATTGAGGTCACTCTACTAGATCAGAAGGAATGTTTGTATAAAGGAAAATCACAAATTATAAGTAGAATTTAGTTTATTTAAGGTTCTTCACTGGTGTACACAAATGGTTTAAAGGTCACAATGTATTTTACTAATTATTCTCACAAGGTAAAGTTCATAAGGCTAGGTACAGCTACTTTTAACCGATAATCTTTAACGGACCTAACCGGGCAGGGCGAAATGTAGGGAACAACTGGCGAACTGCGTCTCGCGCCTCGTGGCTGTAATGCTATGTCAGCATTAAGTATTATGTGTCCCTACAATCTTGCGGTGTGTCTGTAAGGAGTGTGGTGTGGCAGGGCGGCGCGGACAACCTGGAGCTGGCGAAGACGTACTACAGCCAGGCCGTGAAGCTCAACCCCGACAACATGCGCGCGCTGCTCGGCCTCTTCCTGGTATGCCTCACACCGGCGGGAACTTGCGTGCAATTCTCATATTTATCAGAGCTGGTCATTAAGAGCGCTTTAATAAAATGTAACGGCCGTTTTAACTTTGGACGCATAGATTGACGAATCCAGCAACGTAAAAACTAGTTTGATGGATTTAAAAAGTACTTAAATACAAACTACAGTACATAGCGGCCCCCTTTTTTAGTTATATATCGTTAAATTTAAATAATTACAATTATTTACGAGTGGCGCTAGTGGACCCACTACATTTTATTAAAGCGCTCTTAACTCGTTAATCCGGTAATCGTTAATCGGGGCGGCGTAAGCGCGAGCAGGCACGTATCCAGAGGGGGGGATAGTTGGGATTCATCCCCCCCCCGAAAACGTTTTTAGCCGTCTGTTATATTTATTCGCTTGCGTGTTCTTTTAATAAGTAGGTAAATAAAAATATAGATGTTTCAATGTTTGTCCCCCCCCCCCCCCCCTCCCCGAACCAAAAGTCTGGATACGTGTCTGGGCGCGAGCTATAGGCAGAGTGAGACACGATGCAAGTGAGGCGCGTCAGGAGTTAACGATTAACGTTAACTTCCGTTAAATTGCCCGAAATGCAACGCTTTAATGTTTAACTTAACTTTTTTAACGGATTATCGATTAACGAAGTTAACTATTTGGTTAACGGTGTCCAGCTATGATATTCATCTTACCCGGGTAGCCCGCAGCCCTGCAATGTAAGGAAACTTGCATGCAAGTTCTTGCTCATGTAAATCGGTCTTTATACGTGCGTGTGACCACGCGGCGCGCTAACAACGCGCTAATATTTTTACATGCGACTTATTTTCTCAATTCAAAAATACTCGAATAAATAAATATTAGAGGAGAATCTTACACAAATCGAACTAGCCCCACAGTAAGCTCAAGAAGGTTTGTGTTATGGGTACTAGACGACGATATATTTAATAGATATAAATACTTAAATACATAGAAAACATCCAAGACTCAGAAACAAATATTCATGCTCATCACACAAATATTTGCCCTGACCGGGATTCGAACCCAGGACCGTTAGCTTCACAGGCAGGTGCACTACCCACTAGGCTAAACCGGTCGTCAAATGCTGTGTTGTTCCATTTATAAAATGGTACTTTAAATGAAAACATACATTACATTTGTTACTTAAAGTTTTGAATTTCACTCAAGGGCATGTAGAAGCAATGTTGATTTTTGAGGTTCCATATCTGAAGGGTCCAAACGGAACCCTATTATTGTCACTCACGCGTTCGTTCGTGGTCTGTCACACAGGTCTTACAACCAAACGGTTGGAGCTACAGGCTTCCAATTTTCACAATATAAGTATCTTGTTGACACAAAGCCATACTAATTGTTAAAACTTATTTTTAAATGTTAAATTTTCCTAATTTTTCCTATTAAAACTAATTTAATTTTGCGGTCGGTTCGGTACCCTAAATGTGCGGAGTCTGACACGCACTTGGCCAGTGTTTATAAATTAGAATGACACGCGCTTGGCACAGAAGAGAATGTGCTGTAAAATGTGTGTAATGAGGGATTGAATGCACGTGTGGTGTGGTTTGTGGTGGCATCGGCAGGCGAGCAGTGGCCTGCTGCAGCACTACAAGGCGCCCGGCGGCGGCGGCAAGCGCCACGACGCGCTCAAGCTCTGCCAGTTCGCGCAGGTAACACCCCACACACCACCGCCTACTCCTTCACACACACTTAGGGTGGGTTGCACCAAACCGCCTGTAATCGCAAGCGGTGTTCGTTAAAATCAGTGGAGTCAGTAGAATACTCAAGCGAATGTTTCCCATAACTAGCTATTACACATATATTCTTGAGCTGTGAAGTAGGTGCGGGCTGAAAAACAGCACCGTCCAGCCGCGGCCGTCCAGGCTCGCAGCATATGCTGAGCCCGAGCCTATTGTCGCAATTACTTTTAATTTATTTTAATGTACCTACCTCTATTATTATTTTCTGTTTCTGTTATTTGTTGCTTTTATTTTGTGTAACTTCTTTCTGGCGACAAAATCTCTTTTTTTTTAAATGTGATTGTATGGCAAGTTTGACAAGTTTCTATGGGATGACAGCTGCCGGCGCCATATTGGATGATGACCGGCCTGTGATCGCATGTTGGTGCAACCGAGCCTTACCAGACGCAACACGCAAATAATAATACCACAACCGAGCGAGACACTAATTTTCATAAGTCACATTTTGGATAAGAGCGACAGAGAGTTACATATCATTTGTTGTCCCTGTCACAGTTTCAACATTTTTTGTCGAGCACAACTTATTTTATATGACAGTTGTGCCAAATACGTCACACAAGCGATTACCCGCCCAAGTTAAGGAAGTAAGTTATGGTAAACCGGCGGCCATTTTAAACCAATTCTCAATTTATCTGCATAAGACCTTTTCCGTCCCTCTTGGTGGCCCGCGTATAAGGATCTATTTAGAAATATTTACACTCTAAGCTCCTTTATAATAAACGTCACCTCAAACAAATCTACACCTTATTTCCTTTGGTAATTTTGTATACAATGTATATTCTATAGGCAAATTCTATAGAAGCAAATAAATCAAGAATCGGTTTCAGTTTATACTTTACTAGTCAAAAGAATAATATAGTTCACTTAAATGAGCTTACATCATAAACTAGGGGCTCTGAGCTGTGGACCTTGCGAGTGACTTTTTTTTATTTACAAAAACAGATTACAAAAATTCTATATAATTACCGAACCTGCTCACAAAACTTCACGAAAATCTGTTGAGAAATGCGATCTCTAGAGGAGAACAAACTGTTGAAAAAAATTCAAAAAAGTGACGCGACACATAATTCTAAATAGTTACCGAACCTGCTCACAAGATTTCACGAGAATCGGTTGAGAAATGCGAACTCTAGAGGAGAAATAACCCATTGTAAAAAATCTTTTAAATTTCTGAAAACTGACTCGATAAATTTTCTACTTAATTACCGGACCTGCTCACAAATTTTCACAAGTACCGGTTGAGAAATGCGGCGTGTAGAGGAGAACAAACGGAAATCCGCTGGGCATACAAAAGTTCAACAATGAATCATCATTCGGTCAATGAAAGTATAGTAAAATATGTTGAGCAGAATAGATTTCTCAAATATAATTTACGGTGATGGAAATATTGCCATAGATCAAGTCGCAAGTCGACCCCGACAACTCGCTAGTAGTCTCTGCAGGTTCGAGTTCGGGCAAGTATTCTCAGTATGATACTTACTAATCTGGATTGTTATTAGTTTCTTAGTCTTAATTTTGACATGTACACTATTACTAACACTAAATTTAATTAATGATATTTTGATTATTGTATTATTTTTAATTGATATAGATAGATTTTGACTTTTAAAGTGCTCTTGAGGCCTATTTGAAGAATAACCCTCGTATTCATAAAACTTAACAAACATCTGCTAGGACAAACGAACTTTAGCGGCTAGTTAACTAACAAAGGTTTGATAAACGTTTATGAATAAGGGGGTAAATCTAAATCAAAACATTTACCCCCTTATTTATAAACGTCTATCAAACCTATATTAGTTAACTAGCCACTGAAATTCGTTTGGCTTTATCTGTCACTTTGACACATGTGCTTGTGAGACAGTGACAACAGACATTTTAGTTAGCAGACGTTTGTAAAGTTTTATGGGTTAGTATTGATGTTAGTGTAATGGGGACTCCAACGGTGTTCCAGAGTGAAATCACCAAGAAGCAGAACGAGGCGCCGCTCGCGCGCGCCTTCTCCGCGCTCGCTCTCACCGATTAGCGTACGCGCACACATGCGCACGCGCACACACGCGCACGCGCGCGCCGGAGCGCCCACCCCACTTTAAATATTCCCTTGGTTGACTTAATATTATTGTTTATCTCAAATGTTTTATCCCTTTCTCACAAACACAAATGTCAAATATCTATTATATAATCCGCGCATGGTGGGAATAAGTTGACAACTCGAGATGTTTTTTTGTTGAACTTAGATTACATTGAAATAAGGTACAAATTTCTTCAATTTTTCACTTCGACATCAATTTATTCTCGTCATGCACGGATATTACGTATTTATTTTAAGGGGAGTCGAGAAACTGTTGGATTTTCAAGAAACTTCAATACATGACATCGAGAGCTAGCCAGAGATTGGATACCGGTATTTTCTCCATAGAAAAATACCGGTATTATTACGGTCACCGGTTCATTATTTCGTTTTTAATGGAACTATCTAATAATACGACGTTGTTACTTAAATAAACGATTCAGCCCTACGTAAAAAGCAAAAAATAATCCAAAATATTGGGCTTATTCAGGGTTTTTTAAAAATACCGGTATCGGTTCCTAGAGCTAGCATCTCTAACCAACTTTATGTAAAAGCCAAAAAATAGCAATTTCCAAAAGTCTCTCCCGTCAGTGATAGGAAAAAAGTTATAGTATGATATAAACGTATATTACAAGTATTTACAATAAAAGTTGTCAAGTGACGTGTGTATCTTTTATTCCTCTACGAGCAGGCTCTAGTCCCGTGCTCCCCCGCCCCCTCTTCCGCCCCCTCTTCCGCCCCCTCCCCTCCCCCTCGGTGGCGGCGGTAGCGGGCGAGCTCCTCCGCGCGGCGCTCCCTGCGCGCGCGCCGAGTCTCCTCGCCGGAGTTGAAGTACGCCTCCCTGACAAACAACCGTACATCTACAAACTGACAACACAATTCGACGTCATTCGATTGACGATTTATTTCAGTGGAGCCTCCGGAACTTTATACATCATTGTAACATTAAGCCGTCATCTCCCGGCGAAAAAAATAAACAATAGCATTCTTTTGTAATGAGTCCGGGGATCTCAGGAACCGGTAGACGACGAGTGAACGATTAGCATTCTAGTTCTTCGGTTTCCCTCACCTCTTATTAATCAAGTCTTATCACTTGTAGCCGAGAAGACTGTGTTGTAGGCCCAGTGTGGTAATCGTAGGTGACCGCCGGCGTACCTGAAGTTGTGCGCCGGCCCCTGGCCGGGCGCGGGCGCGGGCGCGGGCTCCGGCGGGGAGGCGGCGCCCCGCTCGGGCTCCGGCCTGCGCTCGTAGGTGAGCAGGCGGCGCGCCGCCAGCCGCGACAGCACCTGCTCGCTGCTGGCCACCAGGCGCAGGCCGGGGTGCGCGGGCAGCTGCTCCGGCCTGAACTCCGCTCTGAAATCAAACACGCATGTTGACTCTAAATCCTATTTCATATTCAATCATCTCAAAAAATAACGAAGCCGCAACCGTTATTATGATGCTGGTTGGAGATAAAAAGCGCGACAGATTAGTGACGTCAGACCACGAGCGCCATATTTACTATGGCGATCGTTCCAATACAAAATGGAGTTTTGCGGAAAAGGGACAGAATATGCCCCCTTTTACAACTTTGAAGACGTGTAATTATGTAATTATTTATTCTTTTGAATTACATTCTTCGCCATTTGACTAACCCGTCGGTCCCTACAACGAATTAAGAATTTCTTTAAAAATGATCTTCTTTCGATACAAAATGTAAAAGTGACTGAAAAATGCTACTTGAATAAATGTTTTTTTTTTATCTTAATCTTTTAAAAAACAAGGATAGGAGTGAGTGGATAGCATACGAGCATGTAGGAGGCGCTCACGGTACCAGCAGACGAGGCGGCGCCCGGGCGCCAGCAGGCGCGCGCCGGCCTCCAGCAGGTCGCGGTCCGGCTGTGGAGGGCGCTCACCTGACGAGCGGGTACCAGCACACGAGGCGGCGCCCGGGCGCCAGCAGGCGCGCGCCGGCCTCCAGCAGGTCGCGGTCCGGCTGTGGAGGGCGCTCACCTGACGAGCGGGTACCAGCACACGAGGCGGCGCCCGGGCGCCAGCAGGCGCGCGCCGGCCTCCAGCAGGTCGCGGTCCAGCTGTGGGGGGCGCTCACCTGACGAGCGGGTACCAGCACACGAGGCGGCGCCCGGGCGCCAGCAGGCGCGCGCCGGCCTCCAGCAGGTCGCGGTCCAGCTGTGGGGGGCGCTCACCTGACGAGCGGGTACCAGCACACGAGGCGGCGCCCGGGCGCCAGCAGGCGCGCGCCGGCCTCCAGCAGGTCGCGGTCCGGCTGTGGAGGGCGCTCACCTGACGAGCGGGTACCAGCACACGAGGCGGCGCCCGGGCGCCAGCAGGCGCGCGCCGGCCTCCAGCAGGTCGCGGTCCAGCTGTGGGGGGCGCTCACCTGACGAGCGGGTACCAGCACACGAGGCGGCGCCCGGGCGCCAGCAGGCGCGCGCCGGCCTCCAGCAGGTCGCGGTCCGGCTGTGGAGGGCGCTCACCTGACGAGCGGGTACCAGCACACGAGGCGGCGCCCGGGCGCCAGCAGGCGCGCGCCGGCCTCCAGCAGGTCGCGGTCCGGCTGTGGAGGGCGCTCACCTGACGAGCGGGTACCAGCACACGAGGCGGCGCCCGGGCGCCAGCAGGCGCGCGCCGGCCTCCAGCAGGTCGCGGTCCGGCTGTGGAGGGCGCTCACCTGACGAGCGGGTACCAGCACACGAGGCGGCGCCCGGGCGCCAGCAGGCGCGCGCCGGCCTCCAGCAGGTCGCGGTCCAGCTGTGGGGGGCGCTCACCTGACGAGCGGGTACCAGCACACGAGGCGGCGCCCGGGCGCCAGCAGGCGCGCGCCGGCCTCCAGCAGGTCGCGGTCCGGCTGTGGAGGGCGCTCACCTGACGAGCGGGTACCAGCACACGAGGCGGCGCCCGGGCGCCAGCAGGCGCGCGCCGGCCTCCAGCAGGTCGCGGTCCAGCTGTGGGGGGCGCTCACCTGACGAGCGGGTACCAGCACACGAGGCGGCGCCCGGGCGCCAGCAGGCGCGCGCCGGCCTCCAGCAGGTCGCGGTCCGGCTGTGGAGGGCGCTCACCTGACGAGCGGGTACCAGCACACGAGGCGGCGCCCGGGCGCCAGCAGGCGCGCGCCGGCCTCCAGCAGGTCGCGGTCCAGCTGTGGGGGGCGCTCACCTGACGAGCGGGTACCAGCACACGAGGCGGCGCCCGGGCGCCAGCAGGCGCGCGCCGGCCTCCAGCAGGTCGCGGTCCAGCTGTGGGGGGCGCTCACCTGACGAGCGGGTACCAGCACACGAGGCGGCGCCCGGGCGCCAGCAGGCGCGCGCCGGCCTCCAGCAGGTCGCGGTCCAGCTGTGGGGGGCGCTCACCTGACGAGCGGGTACCAGCACACGAGGCGGCGCCCGGGCGCCAGCAGGCGCGCGCCGGCCTCCAGCAGGTCGCGGTCCGGCTGTGGAGGGCGCTCACCTGACGAGCGGGTACCAGCACACGAGGCGGCGCCCGGGCGCCAGCAGGCGCGCGCCGGCCTCCAGCAGGTCGCGGTCCAGCTGTGGGGGCGCTCACCTGACGAGCGGGTACCAGCACACGAGGCGGCGCCCGGGCGCCAGCAGGCGCGCGCCGGCCTCCAGCAGGTCGCGGTCCGGCTGTGGAGGGCGCTCACCTGACGAGCGGGTACCAGCACACGAGGCGGCGCCCGGGCGCCAGCAGGCGCGCGCCGGCCTCCAGCAGGTCGCGGTCCAGCTGTGGGGGCGCTCACCTGACGAGCGGGTACCAGCACACGAGGCGGCGCCCGGGCGCCAGCAGGCGCGCGCCGGCCTCCAGCAGGTCGCGGTCCGGCTGTGGAGGGCGCTCACCTGACGAGCGGGTACCAGCACACGAGGCGGCGCCCGGGCGCCAGCAGGCGCGCGCCGGCCTCCAGCAGGTCGCGGTCCGGCTGTGGAGGGCGCTCACCTGACGAGCGGGTACCAGCACACGAGGCGGCGCCCGGGCGCCAGCAGGCGCGCGCCGGCCTCCAGCAGGTCGCGGTCCAGCTGTGGGGGGCGCTCACCTGACGAGCGGGTACCAGCACACGAGGCGGCGCCCGGGCGCCAGCAGGCGCGCGCCGGCCTCCAGCAGGTCGCGGTCCAGCTGTGGGGGGCGCTCACCTGACGAGCGGGTACCAGCACACGAGGCGGCGCCCGGGCGCCAGCAGGCGCGCGCCGGCCTCCAGCAGGTCGCGGTCCAGCTGTGGGGGGCGCTCACCTGACGAGCGGGTACCAGCACACGAGGCGGCGCCCGGGCGCCAGCAGGCGCGCGCCGGCCTCCAGCAGGTCGCGGTCCAGCTGTGGGGGGCGCTCACCTGACGAGCGGGTACCAGCACACGAGGCGGCGCCCGGGCGCCAGCAGGCGCGCGCCGGCCTCCAGCAGGTCGCGGTCCAGCTGTGGGGGGCGCTCACCTGACGAGCGGGTACCAGCACACGAGGCGGCGCCCGGGCGCCAGCAGGCGCGCGCCGGCCTCCAGCAGGTCGCGGTCCAGCTGTGGGGGGCGCTCACCTGACGAGCGGGTACCAGCACACGAGGCGGCGCCCGGGCGCCAGCAGGCGCGCGCCGGCCTCCAGCAGGTCGCGGTCCAGCTGTGGGGGGCGCTCACCTGACGAGCGGGTACCAGCACACGAGGCGGCGCCCGGGCGCCAGCAGGCGCGCGCCGGCCTCCAGCAGGTCGCGGTCCAGCTGTGGGGGGCGCTCACCTGACGAGCGGGTACCAGCACACGAGGCGGCGCCCGGGCGCCAGCAGGCGCGCGCCGGCCTCCAGCAGGTCGCGGTCCAGCTGTGGGGGGCGCTCACCTGACGAGCGGGTACCAGCACACGAGGCGGCGCCCGGGCGCCAGCAGGCGCGCGCCGGCCTCCAGCAGGTCGCGGTCCAGCTGTGGGAGGCGCTCACCTGACGAGCGGGTACCAGCACACGAGGCGGCGCCCGGGCGCCAGCAGGCGCGCGCCGGCCTCCAGCAGGTCGCGGTACAGCTGCGGCAGCGCGTACTCCACCTTGGCGGGCACGTGCTGCGCGAGGTGCTCCGAGGCTAGCGAGTAGTCCTGCTTCTCGATGCCCACGCGCTCCGTCGGCTCGCGGATGCCGTATGGAGCTGACGCAAAAATACACAAAAATACATTACATTTGTCAAGAAAAGCGTACACCAGTATTGGAAATTAGTCTTTAACAGAAATGGGACAAATTTGAGAATCTCATGCTCGTAACACAAAACACATTGCCGCGATAGATACTTAACGCTTAGATGTTAGGTAAAATTGTTAATTTATATAAAAAAAAGATATTAAAAAACTTGTGACAGCCATAAAGGAAATTATTATTAAAGCTCGACCAGAAATATATGACCATTATCAAGACGGCGATATTAGTCATTTGTATTGCAACAGACTAAAGGACATTCTGACTTGTTTACCTGTCAGCTCTAATAGATCGACTATTATGGGTAGTATAAGTTATAGGTATTATGGGTATTATGGGTATGGGTAGTTATAGTTAGTTTTTGTAACGAATTTCTTATACTTTTATTTAGGAAACTAAGCACAATTGTTAATGTTACATACAACTATATAAGACTGTTTGTTTCAATATAAAATAAAAAAAAAATATTCTATTGCCAAAAAAAAACGTAGACAACCTTCCCCCCCTTTGTGTACCATATTATAGTTTTTTTTTATATTTTATTGAAAACGGCTGAAGCTAGGCGAAAACCGTCAAAGGAAAAATGTTCCTTATAAAATTATCTATGAGTCCTTTTTTGTATGTAGTTTGGGAGGACCTGTTGTTTTCAAAATATACGAGCATTCATTGGGGTAAGTACAGTAGTAGAGATGCTAAACGGCAGATATTACTCACATTTTTATGCGCGTCGGGATACAAGCATGGAATTTGTACCATAGACAAAGTGTTCCGCGATGATTATTTTCAGATATATTTTTATTCATTTATTCAGGAATATTAGTTAGATATGGAGATATTAGTCAGATTCGTCCCTTGTGCGCGGGGAAAGCGGAGTGAATTGGACTAAGGACACCTCTTTTTCGTTTTTACTGGTTAGGTAAGGCTACTGGGGCTTGCGTGGTATCATTTTCGTGTAAAACGGATATCAGGCATTCATTTTTAGGGTTCCGTACCCGAAGAGTCTAATCGGGACCCTATTGTTGGCACTCACGAGTCCGTTTGTCGTCTGTCACACAGATTTTACAGCCAAACGGTTGGAGCGACAGGCTTCACATTTTCACAGTAAAAGCATCTTGTCAAATTGTCAAAACTTATTTTAAAATAGTAGTTTATGCAACTGATACATAATGAGAGGTCTTAAAACACGAGTGTGGTTTTATGAAACGAGCGTCAGCGAGTTTCATACACTACTTTATCTACATCCGTATATTAAATCCTCTTTCATGTGTTCAGGAACCATTGCGTTGCAAGTGTAGTAAGGACGAGCGTGAGCCCGTTGAAGTCTTTTGAGCACGAGCCTGTATCGTTATGGGCGGAGATGGCCATTACGATACCGTTTTTGATGCTGTTATGGCCATCTCCGCCCCGGACCGGCGCGATATTGTAAAGTTGGTCCTTACCTACACTTTTTGAGCACATAAAAGAGGATTTACTGTATGGGTGTAGATAAAAATGATTTTGTTCCTTGGTCCCATCAAGTAACGTGGTTTGTTCTGAGGAACACGGGCAGTACGGGCAGGACGGGCACTCACGGTCAGTGAGGAGCGCGTCGAGGCGCAGCCCCGGCCGCCACAGCGGGCGCGAGGAGTCGCTCACCACCACGTCCAGGAACCGAGAGCTCGTGCCGTACTGCTTCATGTTGGCGCGGATGCTTTCCTCTTTCGTGCGGACCTACGGTCATACAAACATGCTCAAATTACACCAGTGGGCCATGATGACGCAGACAAGGACGCAGCTATGCGATGGAATAAGATAAAAGTGTGTCCTTTTTCCCTGTAACATACACGGGCGCAACGGTTTCTTACGCCTTATGAAAGAGGATCTAAAACAAATCCTAACACAAACGTGAGTTTGTGCCGATTTAAGTACAGATCGCTAAATGGAGTATGGATTTGGCTAAAATTTGGAATGGAGGTAACTTATACCCTGTGCCTTTACCATGAGTTTCCATGACCGTACTCGCTAGCGACTGTGCGCACACAGCGCCTTTGGCGGTTACGCAATAGAACTACGAATCGGCATACTAAGGGTCGGTTGCTCCAACATACGATCACAGGCCGGTCATCGTCAAATATGGCGCTGGCAGCTGTCATCCCATAGAAACTTGCCAAACTTTCCATACAATCAGATTTTAACAAACACCGCTTACGATTACAGACGGTTTGGTGCAATGCAACCCACCCTAAATCGTTTACACGGTCGCTAGCGAGTACGGTCACTCATGGTAAAGGCACTGGATTAACACAGGCTACCTTTTATCCGCGGGTAAAACCGCAGGGGCCGCAGGGCGCTAATAGTATTGTATAAAGGCAACTAAAATGTTAATGTCGGTCTCTGAACTCTCTGATCTGGTTGAGGTTTTCCCTCAAACTTGCACAGCTGAGATATCTGCAGTTTTACCTTTTGCCCAACCCGCGTGGGCCGCGTCCGCGCGTGCAGCATGAGGTAGTCGATGTCTGTGCCGTACACGTACGCTACAACACACAAGTACACCTTATAGTGGGTTATTTAGTGTCGTATTTGTATGGAGCACCTTGCAGATTTTCAACAAAGAACGCTGCTTGGCACAGTTGTACCTAATAGTCATCTGAGCAGATTTAGCCTTGTACCCACGAAATTCGTCCATGGTGGTGGGGGCTGGAGGGGGGTGAAAACCCCATCTACCGCGCTGCACTCTGAGCTCGATTTCTTCATAAGTTTAGTGAGTAGGTCATGTTTAGTATCGTCATGCCCTCCCATCTCCTACAACGAATAAATAATACCAAAAAACAACAACCAGATGGCGTTACAGGTATCGCGTGAAACATCTGAGACAGTAATCTTGAGGATTGAGTCATTTTACACCCTAATAAATTAAACATAGCCTATTTTTGTCACAAACATTATTCTACATGCAAAAATAAGGTATAATTTTGAATTTTACTAAATTCAATAAAATTTTCAATAAATCATACCATACGTATGAGCTTCCAAGCTTGCTACGTATTGTTGAGTACAATCACTAGATGGTGCTGCACCTCTGGGATATACTGCGCGGGTCATCGCCCCGGCCGGCTAATATTAGGTACATAAATATAATAGGTGAATATGCAGCGTTTTGACGTAGGTATTTTTTCCTCTCATTAAATATTATCAAAGGAGACGACGATCAGTCAACATTTGTAAAAAGTGTATACTGATATTATATTATTCCGAGTTTTATTTGATTACAATGTTCTCGCCGGCTGTCCTAACTTTGTGCAGATAATAATGAGTTGACAATTACTGCATTTATTGACATGAAGAAGTAAATTTGTTTTTTGGAACTTTAAAGAAAGGCGAGAAAAATTAAAATTCAATTTAATAGAGTGAGTGATATAAAAAACGAACAAGGAGCTGACATAAAAAAATATAAAAATACAAAAAGTCTCTCACACAGGGGATACGATCCCGGACCCGTTGCGTAACAGTCTACCTGCGTACGCACTTAGCTACGCGGTCCTTCGTAAACGCTGTTAAAATTTCGTATGTATAGCCCACGCGATGCTTTACTCCGTGACGTAATAACGACACAAACGCCAACCTGGCGGGTGACAATGGCTCAGGTTGTCGCTTGGACACTCCGTGTTAGGTTTGGTGACCCATTTTTGTATTTGGTTATTACGCATACTCATTTATTGATGAAATATGAAATTTTAGGTACATACATGTCAACGAAATAAAATGTACAATATAATAGGCATACCAGTTGAATTTATTTTTATTACTCGTATTTATCTGGTGTTGGGTCTACGTTTTACGTTTATTGTAAATTCTATGATTAGGTTTTAAGTTGTAATTATTAGTGGTAGCCATTATGGTGTAGCGATTTTTCCGTCGCTATCACTATAATAGGTAAGATTTCGTTTCTTTATTACGTATTCTTCTTTTATTTATATACATATTATGATTTCGACTATTCTGCATGCTTGTGTACAGGCCTATTATTCAGTTTGGTTTTTAGTACTTTGTAGGTATATCTATATTAGTAGGTACCTACTATTTCTGAATGACATTTGTCTAATTGTTTTGGTTAGGTTTATTTTGTATATTTGTACCTACAGTCCTGTATGGTTGCAGTTGTTTGGTCACCCTTCACTGTCCGTGGGTTCGACCTTCTCCTTCGGTTTAAAGACGCGGCCGGGGCGGCGGGGGCGTGGCCACGATCACCACCGTCACCACGGTTTGCGCATGGTCGCTCGTTAAGTCGTTAAGTTTGTTTATTAAGTTTAGGTTTAAGTTCTTGCATATTTTCGTTTCTAGTTATTGATGTACAGTATTTGGGCTGGGGGATGTGGTTCTTATTTACCATCCTCCTACGGCCTGACATTAAAAAACTGGCCAAGTGCGTGTCGGACCACGCATAATGAAGGGATCCGTACCAAGTACCAACACCTACTAGTCTACATTTAAAATCACTATCCAAACATTGAATCTAAAAAAGTCGTATCGTCATAGGGAACTCACGGCACTTACGACCTTTTGTTTGGGTAAGACAGTTTTTAAGCGAAAACTCAAAAACTGTAAAACCTATATTGTTCCTCACTCAACCTCAATTTTTTTCAGAATTTTAAACTTAATACTTTGGAAATTAGAGGGGGGGGGGACACTTTCTATGACTTTGACAGCTAATATCTGACCAATGGTTGACTTAAATGGACAAGTTTTTTAGAAACCTCCATATCATTTGTAAAGGCCTATCTATCGATACCCGACTGCGCCCCGCACATGCATTGAAATTTTTTTTACTTCCACCGGTTACATGTATGGAGTGCAGCCCCTTATATGTTTTTGTAATTGCTCATCACTTTTATGTAGCGGTTCATAGAATACACCTTACTACCAAAATTCATAATTGTAGTGCTTATAGTCTCCGAGTAAATCGGCTGTGACATTCGGACGGACGGACGGACGGACAGACATAACGAATCTATAAGGGTTCCATTTTGGCTACGGAACCCTAAAAATTGACAAAATAATCACAAGCTTACATGGATTAAGCCGTCCGTCCGTCCGAATGGTGGATGAAAAAAAAAATTCAACCCACATAGTCGTGTGGGGTATCGATGGATAGGCTTTTAAAAATGATATGGAGGTTTCTAAAAAAAACTTGTCAATTTAAGTCAACCGTTGTTGGTGAGATATTAGCTGTCATAGTCATTAAAATTCTGAAAAAAATTGAGGTGGTGTGCCCAAACAAAAGGTCGTAAGTGCCGTGAGTTCCCTATAAAGATGCGACTTTTTTAGATCCAATGTATTGTATAGTGAACTCTGCTCGCCGTCGTGAGTGAAAACCTAAAAACCCGAAACAAACTGCTGGCTGGTTACTAGATGTATGTGTGTAGAGTTTAGGTTAAATTGTTATTGCACGTCCGAAATGGATAAACTGTTGGAACTTTTATTCTGAAATATGAGATTGTGTACACAGTCTTGATAAAAAATAAATGATGATGAAAAACAAATCCTGTTTCCTTCTAATTTTATAAATGCGAATGTTTAGGTATATGTTTGGATATTTGTTAATGAAACTTGGCAGTAAGGCAGAAAAGTGGCAGAATCGTTGTGTACACAACGACTTTATAGCCTGGATTAACATTCACTTATATTAAGTAGCGGGCAAAAGCTAGTTCATAAATTACATTAATCATTAAGCATGGGGCATTAAGTCCGCCCTTTGTACTTATATACTTTTTGTGCAATAAAGTTTAAATAAATAAATGTTGCTCGTTCAATAATACAGGAGACCATGTTTTTCATGCAGACTTTTGTCTCTAATCAGTCTAGTGAGTAGTTTGCAAATTTTTTAGTACTCACTTAGTTTGTCGAGATATGCATAGTGTAGGGTTCCGTAGTTAGGTACCCGGCCGTCAAAAAATTTGTTAACTTGGTCGGCTGTTATTTGACTACAAAGATTCGCTGTTCAAAAATCTATTTTACACCACACACTGGGATATTTTATTAAAAAGATTGAGTATATTATATTTTAGCGTACGATTTTGTAAATTGTTGATCTTTTGATGGTGAAAAATGCATAGTTCGTGCCTAAACGTATATTTAGGAATCGCCCATTAGCTATGGTGTCTGTGTACTATCAGGAAGGCCGTACGCTTCTTTGTTACCGTATTAGTACCTATAGTATAAAAAATCCTACGGAACCCTATAGAGAGAAATTTCCCTTTCAGTTCATCAATTCATCTATTATTAACTGGCGCAACGACGGTTAGTGACACCGAAATAAAAGCTTACATTGTAGAAAAGATTAATGTTAAGTTTTACATGCAATATATGTAAAACTTTAATTTTGTCTTTTTTTAGTAACTTACTAAAGTATTTGATAGGGATCAGAATAAATACTATTAAATTACCTACGTAGTAAGTACTTACTAAAAATGGACAAAATTTATAAAAAAGTGAAATCAAAGCCTAAACGTAAATGAGTGTGTCGTCGTCGTCGAATTATACTATATAGCATTCTAAAATTAAAACGCACGCGACCCTACTAAGCCCCGTATTCAAGGTCACGCGCATCGACTAGATTGTGTCGTGCGTGTCATTGACCTAAGTGCCTACACTTAGGTACTTACCAAGTGTAAGCAGATTCGTTACTGCCATCTAGTGTTATCTCGATGTACTAGTACAACTAACTATCGCGCAGTAGCTGTGTCAATTCAGTATGCTCGGTGCTGCGCTCTACTGGTGCAGCTAAAGAACTATATAGGGGGAAGCTTTTTAAGAGTCTGGACGGTTCGCTTTTCTTGTATGGGATTGGGTATCTGTACTAGTATTATAAAATCTGTGGTATCGTTTTCGTATAATTCAAGGATAAGGAATTCATTTCTGAAACAAAATTTCCCCTCCTCCGTAGAAAAAAACAGAGTTCTGCACAAAACTTGAAAAAATTTTTTTAAGAAATTATACAAAATCTTGCACTACAAACGGCGGAAAAGCTTAAAAAGCACAAATATAGGGACCTAGGCACTGGTTACACTTTTATACCGTTCGGTGTCGAGACCCTTGGCCCATCCCAGTGCCCGTCAAATATTCAAGGACCTATTCAAAATGCTGGGGGATTACAAGTTCGCTCAACGCATTAGCATAGCGATTCAGCGAGGAAACGCTGCCAGCTTCTTAATAACCCAATTTTTTAAACATATTTTACTTTAAGTAGTTTGGCGTTAATTTTCAGTAATATATCCCTTATTTTCAGTAATTATCCCCAGTAGATCCCTTAAAAAGTGTAACCTAAAGTATGGTTTCCAAGTAAAATTGTGCAAACCAATTGGACCAAATCTCAATCTGTTTTAATGTTGAGAAGTTGAGAATATCATAAAATATTACTTCTAGATTTAGAAACACCTAATCAAAGTCATTAGCAAACAGTAAAACGAAGAACCCTATAGCTTCTCACCAGTACGCAGCTCCGGCGCTAAATAGAAATAATTCTTAATTAATTATTCATTTCTATATTGTCGTCCACCTCTACCTACTGATTCATTTGTGTGAGGTATGCAATAAAGAGTATTTGTATTGTGTTGTATTTTTAACACATTTAAAAGTTAAATCTTACAATATAGTTTATGTTTGTACATTCTATATTAATTCATTTTTTTATAGTGTATTACCTCGCGGTTTAATTGTAAGGCTAGATTTTGTAGTATTTCATATATATTTTTTCAAGTTTCAGAACTATTTTTTTTCTGCGAACGAGTGAAAATGATGTCCCAAAAATTAATTCCTCGTCCTTGAGTTACACAAAAACGATACCAAACATGACCTATTTTCTAAACTCATGTAGAAATAAAATAGCTTCTCGCCGGTACGCAGCTCCGCCGCTACATGAATTATTTTTTTTTACACATTTGCAGGTTAAATCTGTCAATACAGTTTATGTTCATACAATTCACATAAAATGGGCTATTAACTCATATTTTTTTTATAGTGCATTACCTCGCGGTTTAATTGTAGTGCAAGATTTTGTATAATTTCTTAAAAAAATCTGCAAGGTTGACGACACTAAATAACCAGCTATTATTGATTAGCCTAACAGTTTGGAAGAATAGGGATGGATGTTGACACCAAATAAGGACATCAAAAAAAAATTAACTCAAAAGAATTACATTGTTTAACGAAGGGCGTAAGTGGAATATTGCGAACGAGAGTCTATCAGAATTTTGATGACTCGAGTATGCAATATTCTTACGCCCGTGTTATACACAATGTTTTTCATCACATTTGCGAGGAAATAAATAACTACAAAAGACAGAAAAATCTATGTTTCATACAACCGCACCAATCAAAAATTTACGAAATTGACAACTTCACTTCCAGATCAGCGCGAGTGGAGCGCGCAGCTGCAATATTTCAACCAATCACAGAGCAATACAGTATTCTTGGGGCGGGTCGCATGGCCAACTAGATTTTTTTCAACCAATCACAAAGCAGAATTCTTGTGGCTCGCGGGCATCGATTTAAAATACCCTAGATGCACTATCCGCCTGTCAAAAGCGTCCGCGTTCAAGAGTGCTTAAATGCCTTTTAAGCACTCTTGCGCTCATAGTCGCGCGCTAGCCATCGGCGAGTCAACATGCCCAAGTGCTCCGTAAAAAAATGCAAAAACAACACGTTAACGACGTTAAAAAAGGATGGAATTTCGTATTTTCGGTGAGTATTTATTTAAAGTTTAATTATTTAATTGATTTGTAGTTATATTAAGCTTTAACGCGCTTATAACAATTATTTTATCAAAATATCAGACACACGACCAGCTATGCTACTGTCTCTTTCCCTCACGTTGAGTGAATCGTATATCGAAACGAAACGGGAGACCTATGAATCGGACTATAGTAAAATTTCGAAGGAATGGAGTCGCAGACTGACTAATTTTTTTTTATGAAAGTTTACAAGTATTGTTTGTTATTAGCACACACCTATGGAGTGTGTATGTAGATATGTAAGTTGGTAAAAACTATAAATTAAAATATTAGCGTTTATCTAAAAGAAAGTGAATAAAAAGTATTAAATGATTTATGACTATTTGTAGAAAGATATGTTCTAGTAACGTGAGGGGTATGTTACCTATATATAATTTCAAAATGTAAAATAAAGATTTCAAAGCTTGAGACACTATCATGTATACAAGTTACTCTGATTCAGTGTAATTTTTGTAAATAAAACCTTGTTTTTAAAAATAATGTGTTACGGATAATAATATTCTATTTCTTCTTTCAAGTATAACTTATTCGATTAACTGCTTTAAATTTAGGACTGCTTTAATTTAATGGTAACATAACATGAAATTACAGTAGAACCATTTAAAGTGGCTTTGTCATAGTCGCTTGAGTATCTTGATCGAAATATCTTAGCGCCACACACAAACACTTTTGGATGGTCCCATCCATGGTCTTCGTCATCAGCTTCTGTTCTCCAAATGCTACTTTCTGAATGCAAATGCTCGATTTGTTACCGAAAAACTAATATCGCTATATGTTTCCCCTGATTTTTTGAGGATTTCCCTCATTCCTCATGGATACCATCATCAGAACTAGTTTGCGGCAACAACGGGACCAACATGCTTCAAACAAATGATTCCAAACAAAGAAAGAATTTTCCGAATCGGTTCATAAACTACGGAGTTCTAAAGTAACACTCATTAAAATAATAAAAATTAAAAAACAACACAACATAATAAATCGATTTATCATTACTATTTATAATAAATCGACGTTAACATCTGACGTCGTATGCTTGTTTACCACCTACCTATTTTAAACAAATCATTTTCGACTCCACGGTACACGATACCGACTCTGTTCCAATGTATGTCCAATGTTGCCAACACAATCAGTGGAAAATGTGCGTGAACAAAATTGAAATGCTGTAATCGCCAAACGCTCTCTTTTAAAATAAAACGTTACGCTGGTGACATAAGGCTTCCTATTGAAAAAAAAAAAATTGATCCCAATTGACTTACGCTCGTTTAGCGTGTATCTAACACGCACACACTCACAATGTCGGCTCAGCCGGCTTGGACACTTTTTCGTCTTGAGTTTGTAGGTGATAGTGTATCTAGGGTATTTTAAATCGATGCTCGCGGGCAACCAGATTTGTCGAAACCAATCAGATAACACAAACGAATATTTCCCAAGGTAAGTAATGAAAAATTATTTCCCGTGGGAGGATTATGATATCTGCTATATACGCCTGCGTGTAATAACCCCTTTACGAGCAAGTGTGATGAAAAAATAATTACATAATTATAAGTCTTCAAAGTTTTGGAAGGGGGCATACTTTGTCCCTTTTCCGCAAAACGCACCTTTGTATTGGAACGATCGTCATTTACTATGGCGCCCGTATGGTCTGTCGCGCTTTCTCTCTTTAACCAGCAACATTAAAACGGTTGTAGCTTCTTTATATTTTAAGATATTTGAATTAAATTTTCACCATATGGCATTTTTTTTCTTGTTTCTTTAGGAGTCGTCAAATTTTGAATCAACATCTCTATTGTATTCGATTCTCGAACTACGAAGACGATCAGAAAAAAATTGTTGATACCCAGGATAATGTTACATTACATTACGTCCTCACTCCTACAGTAATAAAATAAAGCGGTAAGCATTGCTGCTGTGTCAGCTATGTATAATAGTAAGGTACCCCCGAAGTGGGCAGCGGCGACGAGCAGCGAGCCGGAGCCCACGAAGGGGTCGAGCGCGAGGTCGCCGGCGCGCAGCTGCGCCTGGTTGGCGGCCAGCAGCGCCAGCGCCGGCTCCAGGCTGGTGTTGCCGATGAACGCGCGCCGCTTCAGCGAGTGCCGCTGGATCACGGCGCGCTGCCCGTCCGCTACCTACAACACACACACACCCAGCCAACACTAAAGAGCAAACTTCACACATTGCTTTCGTGAACACTTTATGTAAGATTAAAAAAAAAGTAATTCTATGGCGGACCTGACCGCGAGTCCCGTAGCGCGAACCGTGACGCCACTTGCGTCCATTAAAAAGATGAAGACAGAAGGCATACAAATCCGGGTTCTATTTCACTGATATCAGTATCATCACTATTTTTTTAAATAATTATTTACATGCTTCACTGTAATGCTATTAATTTCATATTGTAACTAACGACCCGCCCCGGCTTTCACGGGTGCACTATTTAATGGATGTTATTATACATATAAACCTTTCTCTTCAATCACTCTATCTATTAAAAAAAACCGCATCAAAATCCGTTGCGTAGTTTTAAAGATTTAAGCATACATATGGATATAGGGATATAGGGACATAGGGACAGAGAAATCGACTTTGTTTTATACTATGTAGTGATGATACATATTATTTTTACGAAATAATCAGTTTTAAGCTGACACAAATATTTTCTGATATTTATCTGCAATTCCATTTTTATACAGCCCTCATATCCAGGCATTACACTAACCCATCTCCCAAAAAACAAGTCCTCCGGCTGCTCGGGAACATTGTTGGGGTCCAGCCCATAGAACTCTATGTAACTCAGCACTGTGTCAGGTTTCTTCAGTCTCACCGGACCTTCAAAAGCCAGGTAATCAAATTTCTGCAAATGCAAGCTTGAGTTAATATTATCTAGAATGAATGAATGAATGAATGAATATTTTATTTGTCAATAGTGGGTTTACAAACAGGTCTTAATGTTATACATTTCTGATCTCCACATTGTGCCGACAACTAGTCATATCTATAACTGAATTAAAAATCTAAACTGAGCATTACAGCAAGTAGATATATGTAGAAGTACAAGTCTGCCTTGAAGGGGCTTTTCAAACTACGTACATAATTTGTTATGCTGCATGATGTGGCCCACGCACAACAAACAAACATTCCAAAGTAATTTATTTATCATATAGCAATTTTTTCCAACTGGGATCTTCAAGAAGACAGTATTGTTGCACTTTTAGCACCACCCAGGGGTCACGTGTATGATAACAGTGGGCAAGTGAGTGGGCAACTTGACTATTAGTTGTTCTCAAGCCGCCCGAAGGCCTTAACTCCTTAACAAGTGCTATCATAGACAGCAGCCGCTTTACTTGCCTTCCAAAGCACGGGAGCGCTCAGTTATATAAAGAAAGTTCTAAATTATATAAAGAAATCCAAATTTAATTAAAATAAGCAAACCTCTATTTTGTCCACTTTCTCCTTCATACTGAAGTGTTTACAGAATGTCTCAACTTCCACTTTGAATGACTTATCTGCAGGCTTACATGCACCTATCAAGGCACCAGGGCAGATGTCCTGATCGCTGAGATCGGATCCTTCAGAACAGATCCACTCATTTGTATTATTTTCCATGGCAAGTTTTAAGTTTTGGTGCAACTGCACTTCGGTCTTTGCCCTCGACCATAGCTCTACACAGCTTTTAAGTAGCACAGATCGCGATGCAAGTTTTTTGACACATTCTTCTGAAGGCACTTCGACTATCCAATATGGCTTTACTTCACATGGTTTTTCTACATATCTGATGGGAATGTTGAACATAGACAGCAGACTTTGCATTTCCTGTAAAGTATTTGAAATTACTGATAATTAAGTTCTGATAGAGCAGATTCTTGTGATCAAATAAAGGAGTACTCACAGCATGCCGAAAATCGACGTGTTCGTGTGCGAACCACAACAAATACCGAGGCCACATTTTTCTTAAGTGCATTTGGGTTTTATTAACATAAAGTACTCGTCTGCAAACATTCTATATACAAAAAATAATGTAATGAAGAAAGTTAAGTTTACAAAACACGATACCAATTCACAACATAACATGAACATAACCATAACATAACCTCAAATATTTGAAATTGACATTTGTCATTTTAGGCTGGGTGCAGACGCACGGTTTCCTGTTCGGTTTCCTGGTCAGGAACTCGGATACTGAATTCCGTAAGCATAGCGCATACATTCGGGTTTTTTTTCTGCCAGTAGTTACAGTGACATATTATATTAAATTTTCTGCTTTACTCATTTTGCGTACCTGTAGGATGTGCACAAATTGCAATACAAGAACATGACACATCCACTCGGCACGATGCTCGAGCGGTTCTGAAAGACAATTTCCGTCTGTGTGCGGCGGGTGAAACAAAATGTATGTGCAAGCCGCGTTCGGGATGACGTCATTAGGTTTTATTCCGTTCTACCGACCCCAACGCGCGGCTGAGATTTGGAACGATATTCGGTTTTTATTTCCTTTCTGAAAATTTCCGAGCATGTGCGCATTGTTGAACATTTTGTATGGAAGGCGTGCATTCCGGTTTCCGATTCTGACTTACCGACTGAAACCGAATAAGGAAACCGTGCGTCTGCGCCCAGCCTTAGGTTCAGGACCACATTTTTTTAGCCTTACAATAAACGCGTTATTAAACCAAATTTTTTTTCGCGGTTTACTGCGTGCATCATTTTTTACTGACGTAACGGTCCCTATCGTGGTAGCTAATATACTGTAAGTGCGAGGGGGACGAATACTGGATGTCCGACAAAAACGCGATCATGCTATCACACATGCTATTGCTGGGCTGTTCACTTCAAGACTTCCCTAGGTTCATCTAATCATCGGCAGGAGAAAATGTTACCAGATACTCTAGTCTCTGGTATTACAAACAAACAGTAAACTTTTACACATTTATTAACTTAAAATTATAATAATTACAGCTAGTTGTAGAATTGGTCCTATCGCATGTCCTCGTCTTGTGGCGGTCCCTGCTCCTGCTCCACGAGGTCCTGGCAGCGGTCGTGCAGGAAGTCCTGGTAAGCGTCCTTGATGGAGCCCGAGCACGCCACGTAGTGCCCGCCGGAGTGCTCCGCCACCACTGGCTTGGTGAACAGGCTTATCAGTGACTCGCTCATCTCTGAAAAAATAAAGTTCCACTCAAGTTTAGTAACGGCCACTATAAACGCCGATTTTTTGCAGCGACATTGTGAGCACGTTGCAGGCGAGAGCGGGTAAACTAAAGCTGGTAGGGGGCTGCATTGATACTGTAGTAGTAGTAGTAGTCTTTATTGTACACAATAACAAAAATTACAAATACAAAAAGAAATGGTATGTAGGTACAAAGGCGAACTTATCCCTTTAAGCCAGAATCACAAAGCCACAGTCTTTGTGATTCTGGCTAATTTCTTAAAATATTTACCTTTTATTTTGCTCAGGCTATAATTTCCTTCTCAATATCGTTTATCTGTGTATTTATACTTGTCCCTAATAAATTATTATGTGTATGTATGTTTTATATCTCTTGTCTTTTTTATACCTTGTTGTACAGGTTGCTGAATTTGTCTACCTCCGTTCATTTCTTCTCTCATTTGCTCAAAGGTTAACTGGAAGAGATCCCTTAAAGGGATAAGTTCGCCTTTGTACCTACATACCATTTCTTTTTGTATTTGTAATTTTTGTTATTGTGTACAATAAAGACTACTACTACTACTACAGTATCAATGCAGCCCCCTACCAGCTTTAGTTTACCCGCTCTCGCCTGCAACGTGCTTACAATGTCGCTGCAAAAAATCGGCGTTTATGGTGGCTGTTACTGAATTTGAGTGGATATTTTATGAAATTAGCCGGAATCACAAAGCCACAGTTTCTTCAATATTCCCCTTGAGCGACGCAACAGACTGCGACTGCCTAAAGGAGGGAGGCAATTCATTCCACAATTTCACAGAGCGCACCGCGAACGATTTATCATATGCACGCGACTTGTGAGGAGGAATAGACAGTGCCAGGTTGGCACTAGACCTCAAACGATGGCCACTACCGCCTGCCATAAAGTGAAATTTTTCAGAAAGGCACTGGGGAGAAGAAGGGTTAAAAAGAGAATTAAAAAGAAGGGCAAGCACGTGGAGATCCCGCCTACGGCGAATAGGAAGCCATTGAAGTTCTTTTCGGAAATGCGATACATGGTTGTACTTACCATGGTCGTTTTTACTGTATCTCTGTAAAAAAGGCGCCTTTTGCAACTAGCAACTGAAGGAAAATTCAGTCGGAGAAAAGAAGGGCTATACAGGTCTGGGTGGAATGGAACCTGATTTGTTGAGGCACATATATTACTACAATCTTACGGTTTCAAGTTCACAGTTTTAAATAATCACTACATAGTATAAAACAAAGTCGCTTTCTCTGTCCCTATGTCCCTATACTGTATGCTTAAATCTTTAAAACTACGCAACGGATTTTGATGCGTTTTTTTTAAATAGATAGAGTGACTCAAGGGGAAGGTTTATATGTATAATACATGCATCATTGCACCCGTGCGAAGCCGGGGCGGGTCGCTAGTAGGTTTATAAATGAAATAATTACCCTTTGGTATAATAGAATCCCCTTCCCCATACACATGTAAGGAGGGGAGGCTGATCTCCTCGTCGTAGAAGCCCTTGTGCACGAGGCTGCCGGACCGGAACCCCGACGCGAAGATCGCGAACTTGAATGTGTATGGTAAATCTGGAAGCAAATGTAATTTTTTATACAACGCCGGTGGCAAACAAGCTTACGGTCCACCTGATGGTAAGCGGCCACCGCAGCCTATAGACGCCCGCAACTCCCAAGGAGTCACGTACGCAACTTTATTTAAGTCTTATGATATTATTATGTATTACGTTAAATATATTTAATATAATGAATTGATTTTAATGTATTCTAATTGATAACAACGACAATTTTAACTTTTATTTTTAGGTGCATACTGTTAATTGTGTATTGTATACTGACATACCATTTAAAGCTTATTGACATTTTCTTTTATATACTTTCACATGCCTATATAGGCTGAATATATTATGGGAAATTGTGACTCTATGTACATCTTAAATAACCATATATTCTTTGTGAATAAAGACTCATTCATTCATTCACTCAGAGACGCGTTGACTACCCTCTATAAAATTTGGGGATGCACTGTGTTGACAACAGAAGGGACTTTAGATCCCTCGCTCTCAACACAGTGCATCCTCGGGAGCTCTGGCAATCTTGCTCATCATTTGTGAGTTTGTGCTGGCGAAATTAAGGGATACAGTTTGGAGGAATCTTGGAGTGCATGAAAGGTGTAGAGGGTTAATAGTCGCTCGCGACAACCACTGCGTTCACCGACTTGAGTAGCGAGCTGTGAAACGCGGGGGCACTCCTGAGATAAACATTAACCCCCGTATTCATAAAACTTAACAAATGTCTGCTAACTAAAATGTCTGTTGTCACTGTCCGACAAGCCAGGGGCGTATTTACCCTAGGGCCATCCGGGCCATGGCCTGGGGCGCCAATCCGCCAGGGGCGGCATAGCCCCCCCTGTTTTTTTAAAAATAAATTTGCACACCGCAAAAATTTTGACGTTAATATATTTTTTTCTGTATTTATTAAATTATATCCTTTTTTTCTTGACTTCTGTGACGGCGAAACTTATTAGGCCAGGGCGCCAAATTTCAAAATACGCCCCTGCGACAAGCACACATATCAAAGTGACAGATAAGGACAAACGAACTTTAGCGGCCAGTTAACTAATATAGGTTTGATAGACGTTTATGAATAAGGGGGTAATAGTCCACCACCAGTCCACTCACAGCCCTTCTGTTGCATGGCAGCGAGCAGCCCGACGAGGCAGGCGCCCTGCGAGAAGCCCATGAAGCCGTGGAAGGGCCCGTGCTCCGCCACGGCGCGCTCCACGGCCCGCAGCGTGGCCTCGAACCCGATCGCCGGCCCGCCCAGGCACTTGCCGCTGAACGTGTTGTCCTCCGCGTTGAACCACCAAGATCGGGAATCTGTAAGGGAACATACACAAACTACGTGACCAATTTTTTTGCGTTCTTTACCCCCCTCCCCCCCTGGCTGACCAAGCGTAGTATAATTATGCCAAGACTCCCCCCCCCCCCCTAGTTTTCACGTAGTATATTTTATAAAAAAAAATTTGCGGAAAGTTGAAAAAATAATGGCTTTTCTTTGTATTTTCTCATACGGCCCCTAGAAATGCATACTTCGAGAGTGCAAGCGTGGTATAGTGTAGCTATTCAATTGTAAAATATATCAAGAAGAAACAGTACAATTAGTGATGTGACGAAACTGGACAAGTTTTAGTGATGGGGTTAAACCGTGGCGCGTGAGTCCGCTTCAATTAGAATGTTTCTCAAAAGTATTCTACCGGCTACGTGACAAGAAACCTAGAATACGAGTATATCTCTTCTCTTTAGTGAGGACTTGAGGTTTGTCTAGAAATGTTGGGATGTATTCAATATATCGACGCTGGAAAGGCAAAATGGGATAACCGACATTTTTGGCGATATTAATATCATATATATATATATATATTAATGTCGGTTATCCCATTTTGCCTTTCCAGCGTCGATATGGGTAATATATGTGATTGAACCAGTTTCCATAATTTTATTTAATACTAGCGACCCGCCCCGGCTTTGCACGGGTGCACTGTTTAATGGATGTTATTATACATATAAACCTTCCTCTTCAATCACTCTATCTATTAAAAAAAACCGCATCAAAATCCGTTGCGTAGTTTTAAAGATTTAAGCATACATAGGGATATAGGGACAGAGAAAGCGACTTTGTTTTATACTATGTAGTGATAGTGATGTATGCTGGTGGAAACAGAGCAGGCCTTTGTGTCAAAAGGACACTCTGATCAAACATAAATAATATAATAACAGTGTTAATCAGTTTAAAAACAAACTTGACAAACTAAGATCTAAGCAGTGCTAACCAGTGCCAAGTGAACTATGATTTAGACGTATCAGCGTCAGCTGCCTGTCTAAAATATATAATAATAATAATAAATAATAATAAAGTGTGTAATATGTTGTAATTGTATTGTGTCAGCAAATAAAGGCTTTAAATTGTAATTTTGAAATTGTATGCTGGTCCAGCAACTGCATTGCTGGATCTAAGAGTTACAAACAAATCTAGAAACACATTAACACTATCCCAATTTCCCATACTTCGTCTACCTTGATTTTCTTTTCAGCAAATTATTTTCTGGTCTTTGCTGCTAACTTCAAGTACTTCTCAACATGGCTCAAGTCAAATATTTTGTTAATAATTTTTTTGGCCATTTTCATCTTTGTATGTGCCACTGCGTGGAGTCAGTTGGCCTGCTGTACACTAATCAACTTGCATTTTACGCTATAATTATAGGAACTTTCATTCAAATGCTATTAATATTAGTTCTAGTTTATAAGTATGTTGCTACACCCTAGTAGGGTCCATGTCTGTACTGGCTAGCTTAAGAACACCCTGTAAATACCATGGTTGCAACGAATAAATGAATATGAATATTATAAACTATATACTTATATTATACTAATATATATACTTATATTATTGTAAACTTTAACCACAACAGCCGTCCACTAACAATCTCTCTACTATGCTATTGTTTTCATATACAATGTGCTTCTCTTTTTTTTTAGTAGGTGGTTGTACCACCCCACAATGTTTAGCTTTAGTCTATTTGCATGTTGTGTTTGCCTGTAATTGGATAAACACTCTGCTCTGTTTTTTTGTGTACACAATTTACTTTGTAAGTCATATGGTGTTATATCTGTTGGCAAACCTTAAATAAATAAATAAATAATATAATATAAAAGACCTTTTTGGAGAAAAAAATTTTCGAGTATGTTTTGTGGGTTTTTTGCCTCACCCAGCAGTGGTGTTAGTCTTACCTTCGTCGCCACCTCCATCTTCGTTGACCACTCTGTGCGGCGCGGACAAGAAGGTGAGCTGAGCGTATTTGGCGACTGCCTTCCGGAACGAGCCTATCTTCCCGCGGAACACTGCTCCGTTCTGCCGGTAGCCGTGAAAAGCTAGGATCTTCAGTCTTTTCCGGTCCTCTTTGGAGTTCTCTTTAACCTTCTCCGTCAGTACTTCACTCATGTTTGAGTTGGAATTGTCTTCGGAAATTTGAGACATTGTAAGTTTTGTGGTTAGAAGCGGTTTCCAGTATAGGTTATTAAGT
The DNA here is from genome assembly GCA_963556455.1 of Epiblema foenella. Lineage (NCBI taxonomy): Eukaryota > Metazoa > Arthropoda > Insecta > Lepidoptera > Tortricidae > Epiblema > Epiblema foenella. The sequence goes on along the minus strand of OY747098.1, from coordinate 32,424,893 downwards.
TTCCGTAGTAAACCGATGCTTCCATTTAATGTCAGGTGGTAAGGTAGAATAATGCCGCAATTTAATATTTAATTAATTTAAACCAAATAAGATCAAGCACAGAGCAAACCTAGTCACCACCTATTGCACTTGCACAAAACAATACAGTTATTCCGCGCTTTTAAAATATGCGTTAGCGCTTAAAGATAAAGTTCAAAATAGAACAACACATAAATAAAACTACAACTCGCTGCTAAGAGGTGGGCACTAATCGATTAATTTTTTAGTCAACCAATTAATCGATTGAACCATCAATCGTTAAAAAAATAGTCACGATTAACGTAGTCGACAGGGTATTCGATTGACAATTAATTAATCATCATTTTAATAGGCTACATTTCAAGATTAAATCGCGATTGAAAGTTGGAAGACACTCATTTTACACATCACAAAGACCGAATATGTCATGTGTACACTTCAAAAATCATTCTAGTGTGCTTGGTGATACAAATTTTATACAATAATAAATGCCATTTCGAAAATGAGCGTTTGACTAGAGGAAAATATGCGTATAAAACATATGGTCTTGGGTAATTTAGAAACTAGCTTTACAACAGGGATATTATTTTGTTAGCTAATAAATATCAGCGTTTTACCATCCAATAAAACGCTTATTAAACAACTTACCTCATTCGAAGCCTAAATAAAAGAGAGTGGCAACACTGTTTTCCTAAACGATGACGGTTGAAGTGCCTTATTTCAGTACTGGTCACCCTAATTCCAACGTTTCGTTCCCGCCTAAATACCCCACCTCCACCGGCGCAGCGATGGCTCTCGAAGTTGCTCTGAGGTTCATTGCGGCTCATTTACACCAGGCAGGAATAGAAATAGGCTTCGAATGAGGTAAGTTGTTTAATAAGCGTTTTATTGGATGGTAAAACGCTGATATTAACCAACTGTACCGTCATTCGAAGCCTAAATAAATGAGACGTGTCTGTTATCGCCTGGTGGGGTATTTTACACGAATGATTGTTAGCCAATGTGATTATCATCTAATATGATCAGAAAATTATGACTTTCCATTTCAGAGAAAAATTGGTAAGTATTCGTAACAACTTGGTAAGCATATGTTGTATGTAGGGCAATATCAATGACTAATAACCACAAACAACCGTTTTACTTGTTGAGTGATTACACAATTAGTAAAGAAGTAAACAATTGTAGTAATAAGTTGTTTAATAACTTATTAACGCTATTTTCACAATCAGGGGCAGAGCGAGAAAATTCTAAATTTTTCATACAGGTTGCTCGGCCACTTTGGGACTTGTACAAATGGGATATAACCTCGTGAGACCAATAAAAATCATCATGTTGTTGTGTTATTTATTTCACCTCAATGTAGACATCATTCACATCATATGCCCTAGGTAATTTATGTGAAAATTACAAGTAATTCACTGAACTTGAATAGATTTGTTACATGAGTAATGCTTTTATTAAGTACATTATTTTCTTATGGAAAAAGAAATACTTATAAGACATTAATATGAAGCACATTCAATGTACACCATAAAAAATAATTTTTATAGAAAGAAATCACATCGAATCAGATTTTGTACTACAATATAAAGTACAGAAACTGCATTATATATAGAAAACGACAATTATTATGTCTAGAAATATCTCTCAATCATATACCTCCCATTCATAAGTATACTCTAAAAATAATGATTTAAACAGATACACTAGGCTGCTCTAGCACTAGACAGCTTTAATAATCAAATAATATATTTGTAACATTATACAATCTCACAAATTGTATTGTAATAGATTCAAAATAATTAATGCTAGTTTTTTATCATTGAAAAAAACTTAATTCAGTATGATGTGAGAACCATAATCCACAATTAATTCTTAATTAGATAAATAGTTTTGTTAGAAGCCATGACCTGCTAATTATGCCACTAATAGATCAACTAGTACCTGTGTTCATATATGGTCAATTATTAAGGTTACATAGGTATGAAGACCCCAGATGTTTGGGCTACTGAATCTGAGGATGCTGGTTGTATTACACGACAATAGTATTGGGTAAAAGTATTTTGGCAACGCCAATTACCTCGTGCTAGGATTTCGTCCAAGGGCAACTGTGAAACCCAGTTCTTCGAGGCAACAGCAGGGCGAATGCTTCCTGGGCTAGCCTTTATGCCAGCATCGTTCAGTGTTCGTTTCACCCAGCCTGCAATCACTGTACGAGAGGCGGGTTTTGGTTGCCCACAGACGGTGATAAATAAGTTGTCACTATTGCAGGCCCGTCGCCTGTCGGTGGACAAATATATGACCCGTTCAATCCAGTGTACCGGGTCAATAGAAATATTATCTTTGTTTCGCAACAAGCGCCAGCCTGATTGTCTAGCCGATTCGCTGTCCGTTTTTGACCCAAACTTAGGCCAAAACGTAATGTGATCATTTTCTATCACGCACATGTTTTCGTTTATTGACAACAATGTCAGGTCGTGAACTCTACGACCTGAACATAGCAATAAAAGTGTTGCCGTCCTTTCGGAACACTGAAATAAGTTATTTTCATCACACGTAGTGTTTATAAGGTAATTATTTAGAACATCAGTGTCCCAAATAGGCGGTTTGCACGACTCGCGTGGATTTTGAATTGCTATGGACTTTAAAATTTCCTTAACTAAAATATTAGCGCTTAATCTGTCTGACATATCAGGATTACATAGAGTAGCAATAGCAGATTTGTACACTAGAATAGTACGATATGATAACTTATCTTTGAGAAATAATTCTGAAAGAAATTTAGCCAATTGAGACCCGTCAGGGTTGTGGGGAGATGCCATCTTATTAATTAGACACCAAGTGAGCCATTTATTCCATGCATGCTTATAGGTTTTACGAGATGATTCACGCCATCCTGATTGCAAAAGTAGTTTCTGCTCAGGGGTCCAGTCAGTCAATTTACTTTCCCACCCCCACATCTCCATACCTGTAGGGTCATTTCCTGGACTTTCTTTGGTGGGAGTCCTGTTACAGTGTCCACCAGGACCCTGTGAAGATGGTATATTGTGAAGGGCGGACCCAGTGCTCGATTCCTTATGTCGGGCTTCCAAAATACCTTCTCCCACTTGGGGACTACAATTAGGTAGATCCCTTTCGCACGGTTCAAATGAGATAGTACCTTTGGAACCAGAAAGGGCGGGGGGAATATCCAGGCCAGTGGAAAGTCCCAGTCTCGACTGAAAGCATCGTGAAACAGTGCCTTCTGATCCAATATGTCCAGACTGACGTACTGGGACACTACGTGGGCAGTCCTCGATGCCATCAGATCGATACACGGTACTCCCCACTTCCGAAATATGACTTCTGTCCCCTCGGGTAGTAAGTGCCACTCCGGGTTGGTTCTGAGGCGAGACGCCTGGTCCGCCTCCCCATTGAATTTCCCTGGTATGTGGTGAGCAGTCAGGTGAATATTGTATTGATCTAACAGCTTGAAAATGTTCCTGGTAATGCTCATTAGGTTGGCGGATTTCGAGCCGCCCTCCTTCCTTATATATGCAACTGCTGTCCTGTTGTCGCACTGCAACATGACTGAGGAGTTTTTTAGATAGGGCCCCCGCTCGCGCAGTACGTGCAGAACAGCGAGCATCTCCTTGTGATTGGAGTGGAGACGGCTCTCGTGTTGGGACCACCTGCCCGATAACTTCAATTGATCTAGGCAAGCTCCCCACGCCTGTCCTGACGCATCCGTTGCCAAGAAGTGCTTGACTGGTGCTTTGTGTATTGTTGAGGGGCAATTGTAATGTCTTAGCCACCACCTTAATTCCTTTAGACTCGATCGAGGGATCGTGTAATGGCGACAGAGATTGTTGTCGGGTAGGCTCAAAGAAAATTTAATTAGCTCGCGATGATTCAAGCGACCACGTGGTACTATAAAGCTCGCGAAATTTATGAGACCAATGAGGCTTTGAATTTCTTTGAGTCTGACAGACTTCTCTGTTAATACGCGAAGTATCTTCTCTCTCAGCGCTGTCAGTTTTGCATGAGGGAGGCTTTTTATCCCCTGCCAAGGGTTCCAAATAATCCCTAAATACTCCAGACTTCGTTGTGGAGTTAAAATCGACTTTTTGAAGTTTATTTGCCACCCTAGGCTCTCTAGGAGATTCGCAGCCTCCGCTGCTTGAGCTATTAAGGCCTGTCTGTCCTGGTGGACTAAAAGGTAGTCGTCCAGATAGACAATAACTCTGAAGCCTCTTTCCCTTAATTTTTGGGTGACCCAGTTCGACAGGCTGGCAAATACCTTTGGTGCCGTGGCCAAACCAAAGGGTAGACACGTCATCTGATATAACTTGCCGCTGAACATTACTCTCAAGTACCTCCTGTGTGACTCTGCAACGCGAAGGTGAAAGTACGCGTTCGATAGGTCGATTTTTACTAACCAATCCTGTGGTTGTAGAAAATCCGGTATTTTCTGAACATTTATTAGTCGAAATTTGGACACAATTAGGTACTTGTTCAGGTTGCGCAGATTGAAAATCGGACGCATTATCCCATCTGATTTTGGGACCAAAAACATTGGGGATATGAAGCTTTGAGCTGGCAACACCAGTTCCAGCACGCCGATTTCTATTAATGAAGTTATAGCTACCTTCATTTGTACTGAGAACTTTGTTCGATGTTTGTGATTGCTCTTTGGCCAACAAAGGGGTACTTTTTGTCTGAGTGGTAAACGATACCCTCGTATCATTTTTAAAATGGATTCTGGTGCCCTCAGTTGTTCCCAAACATGGACGAACTGTAGGAGGCGACCGGCTTTGAAGGCCTGCGAGACCGAGTCAGAATTTTCGCTTGCCGCGAAAATTTTTACTATCATGATTATTCTTAGAATGATTTCTAGTTGACGAACGTTCATCGTATCTAGACTTATGGTGAGATTTATGAGAACTGTTTTTATTGTTATGCTTGCCATCTCGATTCTGCGTAAACCGCTTTGGCATATAAAGAGGCGGCGGTAGCAAAGGTGAGTTCATGAAATATCCCTGCGGGGGATATGGATAATATGGTACACCATGCGCTGGCATAGCCGGTAGGGCTTTCCCATAGTAAGGCCTATTGTGATAATCAGTCAAGCCCTGCGCGGGCTGTCTACCCTGAGAAGGTCCGGCTTGCGCAGCCGACCAGGTAGATTTTGTTGGAGCAGTATTGCGCAATGGCCAGAGAGTTTTCGCAACTCCACCGTTCTTCTCCAACTCAGTCGATAACATTTCTTTGTTAAACAGCCACTCGCAAGTAGGCGGGATCTTGCGTAAAATGGCGCGAATGAACTTGTCTTTAACGTATCTCAGAATGCTGTCACGTCTTTGCTGAATCAAATCTGCCCTATGACCACATGCCATTTGAAGAATATCAACAGAGATTTTGTTATACGAACCCGTAATGAATATTTCATTAAGTTTTTCTTTTAAACCAGTTACAGTGATATCGTGGTCACAAGACGAAATCCAAGTCAGCAAAGACTCCAGCCCAGACTCCAATGATTCTTTTTGTTTGATCAAGGCTTGCGTAATGGCCGCAAATCCTTTTTCAGTGACACTAAGAGAAGTGGCTTTGTCATATGGTTTCAAATCGTCATTACATTCAGTATCAACGAACCCTGGGGCAGAGCAGTAGGTTTTTTGAACTTCCGCATATCGCACATCGGCCCACTCAGATGAACCAAAATGCTGAATAGTGTTCAAAAATTCAACATGAGCCTGAGAGGATTTTGGTACAATCGGTTCCTTTACAGTCGTATTGAAAGGCAAATTCATACTTAAATCTATAGATTCTTTAGCTTTATCTACGACACGTGCTCCATCGCCGGGAAACAAGTCACCGCTTACGTTTAGACTAACATCGTCCTCTGAACTTTCACTAAGCCTAGATGAAGGCACAAACCCGGGCTGTGGAGCATGTGGATACACCATGGAGGTTAGAAAGCGTTTCACTTCACTTACTTCTTTTGCTAGATTATTAACTGCATCCTCGCCAGATTGTCGCTTCCGCTTCGCATTTGAAGTCTTGGGGGACGCCTTCCTTTTCTTTTTAGAAGTTCCAGGCATCGTGAGACCTTCAGAATGTGTGCTCTTGCCAGAGCAATCTGAAGATGATGAATTACTATCATCGTCCCCCATAGTACTGAAAATTAGCAATAAAATTAGAATATAATTATAAAATTACGAACGGTTACACCGTTTAAAATTTTGAAATATAACTACTAATTAGGCACTTAGGTTACCGGATCGCAGTGGTTTCGGACGTGCGCTCCTGGACAACCGTAACGTTCGAAAACAAAATAGCCAATGAACCTCAGAGCAACTTCGAGAGCCATCGCTGCGCCGGTGGAGGTGGGGTATTTAGGCGGGAACGAAACGTTGGAATTAGGGTGACCAGTACTGAAATAAGGCACTTCAACCGTCATCGTTTAGGAAAACAGTGTTGCCACTCTCTTTTATTTAGGCTTCGAATGACGGTACAGTTGGTTAATAACACTTGGCAATTAATACACATGAGTTCACCTACCCTTTGTCGGTTAGTTGTGTACGCAGGACTAGAGATTGCAAAATACCTAATACCTTTCTTACGGTTGCCTTTGTTAGTCGACAAAGGGTACATTTCCCTTGACACCATTTGTCAAAAAGTGTATTTATCAATCTATTAAACAAGACCATAATATGCCACCCGCCCCAGGTATAGTTATACCTATACCAGTGTTATTTTAGGTACACTGTGGTTATATCCCTTAAGTTGTAGCCGCCTGTCATGAGTGTCATGGTTACTCGAAACTTAGAATTGCAAAAAAATAACTTATGACTGTTCCTAATATTAATCGAGAGGATATTAATTAGTCGACTACGAGTTTAGTCGTTGGAAATTATTCGACTATTGATTACATCGTGACTAAATCAAACAGAACTCGTACAACTAAGACTAATCAATAGTCAATTTTAATCGTTAGTCGCGATTAAATATGTTAATCTTAATCGTTAATTATTAGTCGATTAATTTTTGCCCCTCTGCTCCCACCTGCCTCCACTCTAGTTTGACGTTTACGACGTTTACATAGTACGTTTAGAAATGCTCAAGATTTTCGTTATGTTTGTCAGAAATATTTGAATACAATATTAAAGCATTGATTAAAACTCAGAATTTAACTAATTAATTACTGCCATTTATGCTGCGACTGTCTTCGTTAAAGGGTGTACCTTGGTTAAAGTTAAAACTAGATCTTATTTTTATTTTTCTTTGTTATACAGCATTATTTTGTCACATCTCGAACGAATCCACGCAAAGATTTGGCGCCAAATCGCTTAACTGTCAAACAACCGTCGGTGTTGTTTGTCGCGTTTTCTAAACTCGTTTATTTCTTTGTTATTTCATTTTATAAGTTTGTTATTGCTTTATAATCCATTAAAATGGAAGATGGTGAATTTGATCAAAGATTACGTGACCTTCAGAGAGAGTACTTGGAATTTCTGGACGATGAAGTGAGTATGATACTGAAGTAACCTCAAATCTGTTTACTAGCTTTGTTTTTCCGAAATGCTTACGGCTTTTGTGGAATTTGCAGGAAGACCAGGGCATATACATGGAGAAGGTGAAGCAGATGATAGCGGACAAGTCGCAAAGGCTGGTGGTGAACATAAACGACCTGCGGCGCAAGAGTCCCGAGCGGGCGAAGAACCTTCTGGAGAACGCGTTCGAGGAGCAGATCGCGTTCCAGAAGGCGCTGAAGGAGTACGTGTCGTCCATGGACCCCACCTACGCCAAGGAGCAGGAGGAGTTCTTTGTGGCCTTCTCGGGAAGTTTTGGCACAAAACATGTGACGCCCAGGAGTTTGACTTCAAGGTATGGATTAATATATTATTATTATTATATATTTTAGACAGACAGCTGACGCTGATACGTCTAAATCATAGTTCACTTGGCACTGGTTAACACTGCTTAGATCTTAGTTTGTCAAGTTTGTTTTTAAACTGATTAACACTGTTAGCGTTCACTACTTCTGAAGGTAATTTGTTCCATGTCTTTACTATTCTATTAGAGATTAAGTTCTTGCCGATATTTGTTTTAGATCTGATATATAATTTAAATTTAGAAGTTTAATACAAAGTTTCAATTATTCCGTTTCAGTGTTTGTATAACAAAATAATTTTATGTGTTGAGTGAGACATTTTAATTATTACCAAGGACCATATACAATAGGACCGACAATCTTATACAAAAAAACGTAACTCTGAAATAGCTCAAAATTCGGTATTAAAACTAGATGGCGCTGCTTCGTAGCCTGGAAGTCGCAAAAATGTTATTTTCACCAATGTTTTCTCCTGTTTGTTTTGTTTTTTAAGAACAAACGTCTAAGTGCTTTATTTTAATACCATTATATACCTTCTATACACAATTTTTAAGGATTATATTTTTTACTAATCAACAACGTGAAACAGATCATATTTCATAGATGGCACTACCTCTGGAATCATTCATTGCTCAAGATTGCTCGCGGGTTCGCCAATTTTTGATACATAAAATAATTAGATGGCGTTGGTGAACTGGTAAAATGTGTATAAAATTAAATTATGCGTACAGTCAAGGGCATAAATATATATACGTTCCCAAAGCGACAAAAATGTCTTTACTATCTGTTAGCCAAAAATATCCATACAACAATTTCGATCAGATATATTTGAACATTAATCGAGTCATTAAATTGTGTACGCTAATACGTTCATAAATATACGTACAATGACAGACAAATATATGTAGACAAACACGCAGACAAAAGCATCTATGCACTTGTTTTTCATATACATGTGAACAAAGCAGGAGTCAAAAATATCTACACAATTTTTTCCAACCTCATATAGACAGCAAATAGAAACAAATATCTAAACCACCTTTTTTATAAATACCTAGGCAAATTACATACACAATTATATCTATCTGCCTAAGCAGAGTGCAAAAATAATATTTTTGCACTCTGCTATTTATGAGCATTGCATGTTTACATATTTTTAAAATATGTAAACATGCAATGCTCATAAATATCCGCACTGTAAACAAACCAATATTCTAATTACAAAATTTGACGCTCATCGAGACGAGATCGGAAATGTCATGCGATACATTCGTCCCTTTCTTTTTGGGCCTTCATTTGTTTATGGAAATCGCCTTTGATTTAACACATTTATTATATTCACATTTTGCCTCTTACCAACTATAGAATAAGTTACAGATAGTTCAATGTAGCTACTAAGGTTTTTTCTTTCAATAAATTAATAGGTGATGCGGGATATCGGTAGTTAAAAGAAACGCAACTCCTTTTTGTATTTAAGTATATATTTATCTATATACTCGTATAAGTGTCAGAGGAGAGAGAAAATAGAAGCTTGCTTAGTTTGTTCGGGACTAGGTGGGGTGGATTTGTATATGATCATACCCACATTATTTATTACATATTATATTTATTTATTATAAACTAAGCTAGATGTTTCACTATATGTTACAAGCAGTATAATGGACCTTGGATTTATTAGAATTATCTTCGTGAATGAATATGCAATGAAAATTAGAGCTAGTCTCAGAAAATTACGTTTTATTAATTTGACTACTCTGTCTTAAGCTGTGATTCGAGGACTGTAGAACATTTTTGACATTTAGGTATTGTATAAATATGTGGCCAGTATTTACTACTTGCACCTCTTAATACCTAAATAGGTTTAATGCGGAAGATAGGTTTATAAATTATAAGGGGAATATTTATATAAGTATGTAAATCAAAAAATATTTATTAAAATTGGTATTTTTCTACAAACAAAACTTTGATTTGCAGTTATAAACTAGCGATTCTGTGAGCTGTCGACCTCGCGAGTGTTTTTTTTATATGGCCAAGAACTGACTTTACAAAGAATTAATTAATTATCGAACCTGGGGCGCTACCGCGAACAGCAAACGAAGTTTTCCCTCTCTGTCGCACTTACGTCCGAACGTGCAAGTGCGACAGAGAGCGAAAACTTCGTTTGCTGTTCGCGGTAGCAGCACCCTTGCTCACAAAATTTCATGAGAATCGGTTGAGAAAATGCGACCTGTAGAACAGAACAACTGGAAATCCGGACATACGAAAACATTTTTGTCAAAGCAGAGGAGCTAAAATGATCGCTTATATGTCGGACATATAGCATTCGTCCCTCTCGCACTTACATACTTGACAGTAAGGGACGAATGAACTGTGAAATATATTTCATTTGTAAGTAATTATGTAAGTACAAATAAAAATAGTGAAGTGCGCCGAAACGGAACGTAGTAATGAAACATCGCACCTAACGCCATCTATTTTCACTTTTAACTGTATCATTTGGAATGTCGTTGAACGTTCGATGGCTGTGACTTCACTTTTGCGCATTCATGGAAATTATAAAAACGACTTTTCAATGAATCGGTACTCTTAGCGGCATCTAGCTACGTAGAGAGATACTAACTTTCGGTGTACGGTGCGTAGTATGAAGATTGTCAGTCCTATTGTATATGGTCCTTGTTATTACCAACCTCTTCAGACCTTGCATAGAAAATTATGTACACATTAAAAAATTTACTTTAACCTTTTCCTGAATTACTAACAGTTCTAAATTCTAACCCGCTAAATCCTTTTGTACGACCTTTTGTAATCATATAATGCAATAAACAATTATTATGATTATGAATGTGAACTGTAAGTTAACATTTTAATGTATGTATAGGCACTTCATTAGACGCCTGGTCCCTCACTGAATTAGTTTGTTAGGAGTCAAACTCATGGATAAGATCAAGAAAGAGGAAATAAGAAAGAAAATCAAGGTCATCAATATACTCACTCGCATAGATCATCTCAAATGGGGATGGACTGGACATATGCTTCGTTGCCCAGAAAATAAATGGAGCCAACAAGTTACTCTATGGTACCCTAGGGATGGCACCAGAAGACAGGGACGCCCAATAAGAAGATGGGAAGACGACATCAGGCTAACCTTGGGACCACGTTGGGCAAGAGTCGCATCTGACAGAACCCAGTGGAGACAGTTGGAGGAGGCCTGTGCCTTACGGCACACTGAATTGCGCGACATTTTGTGAAAAGGAGAAACAACATTATTTCAATTCAGTTTAAAAGGCTATTTATTTTTTATTTTATAGGCACTTCATTATATTATGTCATCACTCATCAGCATCTCATGCAAATCTGACTTTGCACTCTGTGAGGAGCGGGTTCGCGGTGAATGTTAAAATCACAAAAAAAGAGTATGAAATGTTTATTAACTAAAACGACTACTATACAAACAGTTACTATTATCTAAGTTAGTTAAAGAATGTAAATAAATGTTATAAAATATGTTCGAATGCATCCGGTCGCGACGGAATCCATGAATACATTAAACTAAAGCTGATCGCAATTAATGCAACTTAATAATCGCATACGCACGCAGGCTAACTGCACTATATTATTTCAAATCCGAGTGGATATTAAATAGGGAGTGACCTCAACCTGTTCAACTGTTTGTTGCGACAGGTACTTGGGTAACCTGATATGCGTGGAGGGCATCGTGACGCGCGTGTCGCTGGTGCACCCCAAGGTGGTGCGCAGCGTGCACTACTGCCCCGCCACCAAGAAGGTCATGGAGCGCAAGTACACCGACCTCACCTCCTTCGAGGCCTTCCCCACCACCGCCATATACCCCACTAAGGTAAACCTTTATGTTTGTAATGAAATGTTACTCGACACAGGTAAATAACTCCACTTGGCATGTCTGCCTGGGAAAGCTTGTCATGCTTAAAATGGTTTTTTTTCCCTTCATAAACTGCAATTCGCTATTGGGTCAATCAACTTTCTTTTGTTGTTATTCTGTCCCGTCAGTGAGGAGACAACAGTAACCGAGTTTCTTAGAAAAATGTTTATAATATGGGCTCAAGCATCCTCAAGAGATGACCCATGTCCAAATAGATTTATGCACATCGCTAAAACTCATGTTTGGTAGATTTAAACCCTATAAAATCACAGTTTGAGTGACTCAGGAGACGTAACCATGGCAACGAGCAACAAAGAATAGTTGATCCACCCTATTGCAGCCATAGTCAGATGGTTTATTGGTTTAATTGTATTTACTAGTTTTGGCTTGTACTCATTCACAAAGAATTTTCTTTTATATCAGGCGCTTACCTAGTTATCGAGCTTTCATACAAACTTCCACCCCCTTAAGGGATGATTTGCAGGATAAGAAGTATCCTATGTCCTTCCCTGGGACTCGAAATACCTACATACATCTCAATCGGTTGATCGGTTCAGCAGTTTAAGGGTGTAGAGGTAACAGACAGAGACACTTTAGCATTTATAATATTAAGTCGGGATTTTTTATGGCATGAATTCAGCATAACAATTATGGTTAAACATGAGAGGTGGTACAGTACAAATGGGGGTGCTCCATTGAAGATCATCACCATGTCTGGGAGGGGCTTAGTATAGCTCGTAATGGTGGTGCTGTTTTGTTTACGGCAAATAAAAGGTATGCATCGCGTTGTATGTGATGATTGCACCCAGGACGACGAAGGCAACCCGCTGGAGACGGAGTTCGGGCTGTCGCGCTACAAGGACCACCAGACGCTGACGGTGCAGGAGATGCCGGAGCGCGCGCCGGCGGGGCAGCTGCCGCGCGCCGTGGACGTGGTGTGCGACCACGACCTGGTGGACCGCTGCAAGCCCGGCGACCGCGTCCAGGTCGTGGGCAACTACCGCTGCCTGCCCTCCAAGCAGGGCAGCTTCACCGCCGGCACCTTCAGGTATGGCGTCCATCCTGATTCGGGAGCTTCTTATCTTATTTAGATGAGGGCCCTAGCGGATGCACTTCGACCCAGTGGGATCTTTTGTGCAATTGCCTCCTCCTTTATGCCTACTCCAAGCTGCTCTCCAGCATTTCCACAAACCGAATGATGATTATGTTCAGCGGGAGTACTCTGAATTCCTTTGGTTCAGGTTAACCATTGCTAAAGTCATTCATTATCTGTCTGGCAAGGGCGTGACATTCACACAGTAAGTGTTCCATTGTCTCGTTGTAGTGTATGCAGTGCCACACACACACTCTCACACCAGCCATAGTATATAAGCTCATGTACCACCATATTTAGGAGAATATATCGTAATCTTAACACGAACAGTTGTATCACTACGCCCATCCCTACATGGCGATCCTGCCAGTGCGGCCTCGAGCCGTACTGGCGGCGCGCTGCGCTAGCCAGAGAGAAACATAAGTGCCCTTGGTGCCATATGGAGAACATTTTTATTTGAGCGAGTTAGGTGTAACCTTGGTGAAATACAGCGAACATTTTTATTTGAGTGATAGGATTAATTTGGACCTGTACGCAAATATGTTGCAAGTGAAAATCCACCATCCATCGTCATCCTCGCCACACATCCTACATTCTGTGTCGTCTGCTAGTCCCATCTTGGCCAAGGTTCCTTTGACCCCGAAGTGACCTGTAAACACCCCAGTTATCATCCTGAGTTGCTTTCTGCTGTATTTCCAAAGTTTTTTGATCCAGCCTGTATCCACTCCTTCCATGAAGAGCTTTGAGTGCCTTAAGCCCGCCTCATTCCTCCACTCATGTTGGTGCTTGGTTTTGGCGCATTCTTTCAAGGCTAGTGTTATGGTTCTCTGCGAGAGTCCCACAAACGGTTCCGGACCTACAAAACAGTTTGCTGATCCCCTTCTTGCAAGCTCATCAGCTTTTTCGTTACCAATGAAGCCCTCATGCCCCGGTATCCATACCAGTTGCACTTTGTTGAGTCTCCCAAGCTTATTTAAAACTTGGATACCATTGTACACAAGTCTAGAGTCCACTTTCGGCGCTGTTAGCGCCTTAAGGGCCGCTTGACTGTCACTGAGTATATAGATATTCTTCCCTCTGGTTCGTCTATCTATATTCACCTGTGCACAGGCAATTATGTCTCCGCCTGGAAGACAGTCGCGAATTGCCCCATGCTTTGCATTCGGGAGCTTACTGCTTATACCTAGTACGGTGCTCTGGCGGCGCGCCCCATTGATAGTATATTCCTCCTCTATTAGAATTGGCTGCGTCAAAAAGAAAAGAAGTCAGATTTATAGAATAGTATCTTGCTTTTTGTTTCTTTTACACTTCTACAGAATAGGTATCTAGTACAGTAGTACCCAACTGATAAGGCGCGTCGTGAATCTTCGTTCGCGCAGAAAAGAAAGTATCGCTCCGAAGATTAACGAAAGAATGCTTAAAACTTACAATTAACCTTAGATCACTACTATAAGGTTCATAATACACTGTTCATAATGCGCGTGCACTCGATCAGAAGTATGGCGGCTGACTAACATGCCACGCGGCGCGCGCTAACATGGCGGCGGCTGCGGACCAATAGCGGTACAGGAAAAAGAAGCGCCGTGCGTGGAGCGTGCCGATTGGTCAATAGCATTTCCCGCGCTTTAAAAATTCATCTTCTGCGCAGGTACATCCGTAAGCCATATCAGTTGGGTACTACTGTACGGCCCTCCAATTTTTTTTATTTATGAAGACTGACTTAAAGTTTTCGCACTGGCATTTGTGTCGCAGAACGATCCTGATAGCGAACAACGTGACGCAGATCAACAAGGACATGGACCTGGGCATCACGCTGGACGACATCAAGCTGTGCAAGCGCATGGCCAAGCGCAAGGGCGAGGACATGTTCCAGCTGCTGGCCAGGTCGCTGGCGCCCTCCATCCACGGCCACGAGTACATCAAGCAGGCGCTGCTGTGCCTGCTGCTGGGCGGCATGGAGAAGGTGCTCGACAACGGCACCAGGCTCCGGGGGTGAGCATGTCCTCATTGTACGCTACAACCTTCAACCTAACCTACTCCGAGCTTCTCTTCTACAAAGAAACCGGTCGAGTGCGTAACGGATTTCGCACGTTTAAGGTTCCGACCCAAACGGATAATTAAGGCCGGGTTTTATAAAGATCCGTAAGACTAAATGTCAGATCAAATTTCAGTAACTCAGTCCATTTTTTGACATAACAAACCGAAATAAGGTCTAACGGATCTTTATAAAACCGAGCCTAAGTTAGCTAGCCGTCCTCTCCCGGCGAAAAAAATAAACAATAGCATTCTTTTGTTATCATCTCGCGGATCCGCGGGACCGGTAGACGACGGGTTAGCAATAATAAGGAAATTTCATATAAAAAAATTGATATATTACTACGTATTTGTTGGTAAAATAAACGTAATTATCACCAAATTTCAAGTTCATACGTCAATGAGAAGTTAAAAAAATATTTTTTTTTTACTGGCTTCTACTCCTTGCTGGTTTTAGCAAGCCAATATCAAGTTTTTCGACTTGACACGCGAGGAGAATGTTCGTAGCCTGATTGACAGACAATAAAAATAATAATTGAATAAGACATCACACATTCATTTTAACAAAATTTTGTGACATGCAACAGACGGACGCGTGAGTGACAGCTGTTCCCTTTGGACCCTTCGGGTACGAAACCCTAATAATGTGTTTGTGTCGTAGCGACATCAACATCCTGCTGATCGGCGACCCCTCGGTGGCCAAGTCGCAGCTGCTGCGCTACGTGCTGCTCACCGCGCCGCGCGCGGTCGCCACCACCGGCCGCGGCTCCTCCGGCGTGGGGCTCACGGCCGCCGTCACCACCGACCCCGACACGGGCGACCGCAGGTACCAAAAATATCTTTATTGCACAAATGTGTAGGTACATCTTACTGCTTACTGCTACTATTACTACTAAATGTTAATTGCTGTTTTCAAGGTAAGAACTGGATACCCAAGACCGGCCAGTAGTAGACCCTATGTCGTGGCCATAAGGTGTACTAACGGTCAGTTCAGGTGTGTGCCGTCATAAATATAATAATAACAAACAAAAATGTTTAATGTGAGTAAGCGTCTTCTATTCCCCGTACTAGTATAAAAACTGTATCACGGTGGAAACAGGATTCACCATTCACGTCATTCCATAATGTATGATGTTAAGTCTCGTGTCGTATTGAAACAGTTTAATGGTTAGGATTAAGTTAAAGTATCAATATCCGATGGGTCGTATGAGAAAAGCAGTACCAGTAGTACCACCACCGGCCGGTGCTTCCTCCGCGGGCCCTGTACTGACGCGTGTGTTCCTGCGCAGGCTGGAGGCGGGCGCCATGGTGCTGGCGGACCGCGGCGTGGTGTGCATCGACGAGTTCGACAAGATGTCCGACGTGGACCGCACCGCCATCCACGAGGTCATGGAGCAGGGCCGCGTCACCATCGCCAAGGCGGGCGTCCACGCGGCGCTCAACGCGCGCTGCTCCGTGCTCGCCGCCGCCAACCCGGTGTACGGCCGCGTGAGTACACCCCCGGGGCGCCGCGCCCCCGCGCCCCCGCGCCCCCGCGCCCCCGCGCCGAGGCGGGCGTCCACGCGGCGCTCAACGCGCGCTGCTCCGTGCTCGCCGCCGCCAACCCGGTGTACGGCCGCGTGAGTACACCCCCGGGGCGCCGCGCCCCCGCGCCCCCGCGCCCCCGCGCCCCCGCGCCGAGGCGGGCGTCCACGCGGCGCTCAACGCGCGCTGCTCCGTGCTCGCCGCCGCCAACCCGGTGTACGGCCGCGTGAGTACACCCCCGGGGCGCCGGCCCCCGCGCCCCCGCGCCCCCGCGCCCCCGCGCCGAGGCGGGCGTCCACGCGGCGCTCAACGCGCGCTGCTCCGTGCTCGCCGCCGCCAACCCGGTGTACGGCCGCGTGAGTACACCCCCGGGGCGCCGCGCCCCCGCGCCCCCGCGCCCCCGCGCCCCCGCGCCGAGGCGGGCGTCCACGCGGCGCTCAACGCGCGCTGCTCCGTGCTCGCCGCCGCCAACCCGGTGTACGGCCGCGTGAGTACACCCCCGGGGCGCCGCGCCCCCGCGCCCCCGCGCCCCCGCGCCCCCGCGCCGAGGCGGGCGTCCACGCGGCGCTCAACGCGCGCTGCTCCGTGCTCGCCGCCGCCAACCCGGTGTACGGCCGCGTGAGTACACCCCCGGGGCGCCGCGCCCCCGCGCCCCCGCGCCCCCGCGCCCCCGCGCCGAGGCGGGCGTCCACGCGGCGCTCAACGCGCGCTGCTCCGTGCTCGCCGCCGCCAACCCGGTGTACGGCCGCGTGAGTACACCCCCGGGGCGCCGGCCCCCGCGCCCCCGCGCCCCCGCGCCCCCGCGCCGAGGCGGGCGTCCACGCGGCGCTCAACGCGCGCTGCTCCGTGCTCGCCGCCGCCAACCCGGTGTACGGCCGCGTGAGTACACCCCCGGGGCGCCGCGCCCCCGCGCCCCCGCGCCCCCGCGCCCCCGCGCCCCCGCGCCGAGGCGGGCGTCCACGCGGCGCTCAACGCGCGCTGCTCCGTGCTCGCCGCCGCCAACCCGGTGTACGGCCGCGTGAGTACACCCCCGGGGCGCCGCGCCCCCGCGCCCCCGCGCCCCCGCGCCGAGGCGGGCGTCCACGCGGCGCTCAACGCGCGCTGCTCCGTGCTCGCCGCCGCCAACCCGGTGTACGGCCGCGTGAGTACACCCCCGGGGGGCCGCGCCCCCGCGCCCCCGCGCCCCCGCGCCCCCGCGCCCCCGCGCCGAGGCGGGCGTCCACGCGGCGCTCAACGCGCGCTGCTCCGTGCTCGCCGCCGCCAACCCGGTGTACGGCCGCGTGAGTACACCCCCGGGGCGCCGCGCCCCCGCGCCCCCGCGCCCCCGCGCCGAGGCGGGCGTCCACGCGGCGCTCAACGCGCGCTGCTCCGTGCTCGCCGCCGCCAACCCGGTGTACGGCCGCGTGAGTACACCCCCGGGGGGCCGCGCCCCCGCGCCCCCGCGCCCCCGCGCCCCCGCGCCCCCGCGCCGAGGCGGGCGTCCACGCGGCGCTCAACGCGCGCTGCTCCGTGCTCGCCGCCGCCAACCCGGTGTACGGCCGCGTGAGTACACCCCCGGGGCGCCGCGCCCCCGCGCCCCCGCGCCCCCGCGCCCCCGCGCCCCCGCGCCCCCGCGCCCCCGCGCCGAGGCGGGCGTCCACGCGGCGCTCAACGCGCGCTGCTCCGTGCTCGCCGCCGCCAACCCGGTGTACGGCCGCGTGAGTACACCCCCGGGGCGCCGCGCCCCCGCGCCCCCGCGCCCCCGCGCCGAGGCGGGCGTCCACGCGGCGCTCAACGCGCGCTGCTCCGTGCTCGCCGCCGCCAACCCGGTGTACGGCCGCGTGAGTACACCCCCGGGGCGCCGGCCCCCGCGCCCCCGCGCCCCCGCGCCGAGGCGGGCGTCCACGCGGCGCTCAACGCGCGCTGCTCCGTGCTCGCCGCCGCCAACCCGGTGTACGGCCGCGTGAGTACACCCCCGGGGCGCCGCGCCCCCGCGCCCCCGCGCCCCCGCGCCCCCGCGCCCCCGCGCCGAGGCGGGCGTCCACGCGGCGCTCAACGCGCGCTGCTCCGTGCTCGCCGCCGCCAACCCGGTGTACGGCCGCGTGAGTACACCCCCGGGGCGCCGCGCCCCCGCGCCCCCGCGCCCCCGCGCCGAGGCGGGCGTCCACGCGGCGCTCAACGCGCGCTGCTCCGTGCTCGCCGCCGCCAACCCGGTGTACGGCCGCGTGAGTACACCCCCGGGGCGCCGGCCCCCGCGCCCCCGCGCCCCCGCGCCGAGGCGGGCGTCCACGCGGCGCTCAACGCGCGCTGCTCCGTGCTCGCCGCCGCCAACCCGGTGTACGGCCGCGTGAGTACACCCCCGGGGCGCCGCGCCCCCGCGCCCCCGCGCCCCCGCGCCCCCGCGCCGAGGCGGGCGTCCACGCGGCGCTCAACGCGCGCTGCTCCGTGCTCGCCGCCGCCAACCCGGTGTACGGCCGCGTGAGTACACCCCCGGGGCGCCGCGCCCCCGCGCCCCCGCGCCCCCGCGCCGAGGCGGGCGTCCACGCGGCGCTCAACGCGCGCTGCTCCGTGCTCGCCGCCGCCAACCCGGTGTACGGCCGCGTGAGTACACCCCCGGGGTGCCGGCCCCCGCGCCCCCGCGCCCCCGCGCCCCCGCGCCCCCGCGCCCCCGCGCCCCCGCGCCGAGGCGGGCGTCCACGCGGCGCTCAACGCGCGCTGCTCCGTGCTCGCCGCCGCCAACCCGGTGTACGGCCGCGTGAGTACACCCCCGGGGTGCCGGCCCCCCGCGCCCCCGCGCCCCCGCGCCGAGGCGGGCGTCCACGCGGCGCTCAACGCGCGCTGCTCCGTGCTCGCCGCCGCCAACCCGGTGTACGGCCGCGTGAGTACACCCCCGGGGTGCCGGCCCCCGCGCCCTCGCGCCCCCGCGCCGAGGCGGGCGTCCACGCGGCGCTCAACGCGCGCTGCTCCGTGCTCGCCGCCGCCAACCCGGTGTACGGCCGCGTGAGTACACCCCCGGGGCGCCGGCCCCCGCGCCCCCGCGCCCCCGCGCCGAGGCGGGCGTCCACGCGGCGCTCAACGCGCGCTGCTCCGTGCTCGCCGCCGCCAACCCGGTGTACGGCCGCGTGAGTACACCCCCGGGGTGCCGGCCCCCGCGCCCCCGCGCCCCCGCGCCGAGGCGGGCGTCCACGCGGCGCTCAACGCGCGCTGCTCCGTGCTCGCCGCCGCCAACCCGGTGTACGGCCGCGTGAGTACACCCCCGGGGCGCCGGCCCCCGCGCCCCCGCGCCCCCGCGCCGAGGCGGGCGTCCACGCGGCGCTCAACGCGCGCTGCTCCGTGCTCGCCGCCGCCAACCCGGTGTACGGCCGCGTGAGTACACCCCCGGGGTGCCGGCCCCCGCGCCCCCGCGCCCCCGCGCCGAGGCGGGCGTCCACGCGGCGCTCAACGCGCGCTGCTCCGTGCTCGCCGCCGCCAACCCGGTGTACGGCCGCGTGAGTACACCCCCGGGGCGCCGGCCCCCGCGCCCCCGCGCCCCCCGCGCCGAGGCGGGCGTCCACGCGGCGCTCAACGCGCGCTGCTCCGTGCTCGCCGCCGCCAACCCGGTGTACGGCCGCGTGAGTACACCCCCGGGGGGCCGCGCCCCCCGCGCCCCCGCGCCCCCGCGCCCCCGCGCCCCCGCGCCCCCGCGCCGAGGCGGGCGTCCACGCGGCGCTCAACGCGCGCTGCTCCGTGCTCGCCGCCGCCAACCCGGTGTACGGCCGCGTGAGTACACCCCCGGGGTGCCGCGCCCCCGCGCCCCCGCGCCCCCGCGCCCCCGCGCCCCCGCGCCCCCGCGCCCCCGCGCCGAGGCGGGCGTCCACGCGGCGCTCAACGCGCGCTGCTCCGTGCTCGCCGCCGCCAACCCGGTGTACGGCCGCGTGAGTACACCCCCGGGGCGCCGGCCCCCGCGCCCCCGCGCCCCCGCGCCGAGGCGGGCGTCCACGCGGCGCTCAACGCGCGCTGCTCCGTGCTCGCCGCCGCCAACCCGGTGTACGGCCGCGTGAGTACACCCCCGGGGCGCCGGCCCCCGCGCCCCCGCGCCCCCCGCGCCCCCGCGCCGAGGCGGGCGTCCACGCGGCGCTCAACGCGCGCTGCTCCGTGCTCGCCGCCGCCAACCCGGTGTACGGCCGCGTGAGTACACCCCCGGGGGGCCGCGCCCCCGCGCCCCCGCGCCCCCGCGCCCCCGCGCCCCCGCGCCCCCGCGCCCCCGCGCCCCCGCGCCCCCGCGCCGAGGCGGGCGTCCACGCGGCGCTCAACGCGCGCTGCTCCGTGCTCGCCGCCGCCAACCCGGTGTACGGCCGCGTGAGTACACCCCCGGGGTGCCGCGCCCCCGCGCCCCCGCGCCCCCGCGCCCCCGCGCCCCCGCGCCCCCGCGCCGAGGCGGGCGTCCACGCGGCGCTCAACGCGCGCTGCTCCGTGCTCGCCGCCGCCAACCCGGTGTACGGCCGCGTGAGTACACCCCCGGGGTGCCGCGCCCCCGCGCCCCCGCGCCCCCGCGCCCCCGCGCCCCCGCGCCGAGGCGGGCGTCCACGCGGCGCTCAACGCGCGCTGCTCCGTGCTCGCCGCCGCCAACCCGGTGTACGGCCGCGTGAGTACACCCCCGGGGTGCCGCGCCCCCGCGCCCCCGCGCCCCCGCGCCCCCGCGCCCCCGCGCCCCCGCGCCCCCGCGCCGAGGCGGGCGTCCACGCGGCGCTCAACGCGCGCTGCTCCGTGCTCGCCGCCGCCAACCCGGTGTACGGCCGCGTGAGTACACCCCCGGGGCGCCGGCCCCCGCGCCCCCGCGCCCCCCGCGCCGAGGCGGGCGTCCACGCGGCGCTCAACGCGCGCTGCTCCGTGCTCGCCGCCGCCAACCCGGTGTACGGCCGCGTGAGTACACCCCCGGGGCGCCGGCCCCCGCGCCCCCGCGCCCCCGCGCCCCCGCGCCGAGGCGGGCGTCCACGCGGCGCTCAACGCGCGCTGCTCCGTGCTCGCCGCCGCCAACCCGGTGTACGGCCGCGTGAGTACACCCCCGGGGGGCCGCGCCCCCGCGCCCCCGCGCCCCCGCGCCGAGGCGGGCGTCCACGCGGCGCTCAACGCGCGCTGCTCCGTGCTCGCCGCCGCCAACCCGGTGTACGGCCGCGTGAGTACACCCCCGGGGCGCCGGCCCCCGCGCCCCCGCGCCCCCGCGCCGAGGCGGGCGTCCACGCGGCGCTCAACGCGCGCTGCTCCGTGCTCGCCGCCGCCAACCCGGTGTACGGCCGCGTGAGTACACCCCCGAGGTGCCGAGCCGCGTCAATCTTCTATACGCAAACTCATCAAAATCTCGACTACTATAACTATCGTCACCGTTACTTTCATGGGGAGCCATTTTGAAAATACGAGTATGTTAACCACGAAACACTAAAATCGTAATACAAATCTGACACAGCTCACTTCATTAATCAATTATAGAAATACCGATTTATTGATAAACTGAATAGAATGCACTCCGCGGCGGTCGGTTATGCACTGAAGCGGACCGCGGTTTACGCAATGTATGGAATATGAAATTGATGAGTACGCGTTTGTCGCTATGTGCGGTTCGAGACCGTACAGATTATGTACAGCCAAGCTTCTAACTATACGCCAGAGCCCCCTTATTCATAAACTTTCAACAAAGCTATTTTAGTTAACTAGCTGCTAAAAGTTCGTATGTCCTTATCTGTTACTTTGACTCATGCGCTTGTAAGACAGCGATAAAAGACATTTTAGTTAGGTTTGTTAAGGTTTATGAATAAGGGGGTAACTCTAAGGCCTAACTTCACAAACTCTACACCTTAGTCAACATAGTGGCTCGCCCGTTTCCCAGATCTTGTAAGTCTGCCTCTATTTTCTAGTTCCAGCTTTCATTAGCCAGAGTAATCGTTGTTTTGGTCCGCAGTACGACCAGTACAAGACGCCGATGGAGAACATCGGGCTGCAGGACTCGCTGCTGTCGCGCTTCGACCTGCTGTTCGTGATGCTGGACCTGGCGGAGCCGGAGCACGACGCGCGCATCTCCGAGCACGTGCTGCGGATGCACCGCTACAGGTGACGCTCCCCCCGGGCACGTGCCCGTGCCCGTGCTCGACCTGCCGCTCGTGATGCTGGACCTGGCGGAGCCGGAGCACGACGCGCGCATCTCCGAGCACGTGCTGCGGATGCACCGCTACAGGTGACGCTCCCCCCGGGCACGTGCCCGTGCACGTGCTCGACCTGCCGCTCGTGATGCTGGACCTGGCGGAGCCGGAGCACGACGCGCGCATCTCCGAGCACGTGCTGCGGATGCACCGCTACAGGTGACGCTCCCCCCGGGCACGTGCCCGTGCACGTGCTCGACCCGCCGCTCGTGATGCTGGACCTGGCGGAGCCGGAGCACGACGCGCGCATCTCCGAGCACGTGCTGCGGATGCACCGCTACAGGTGACGCTCCCCCCGGGCACGTGCCCGTGCACGTGCTCGACCTGCCGCTCGTGATGCTGGACCTGGCGGAGCCGGAGCACGACGCGCGCATCTCCGAGCACGTGCTGCGGATGCACCGCTACAGGTGACGCTCCCCCCGGGCACGTGCCCGTGCACGTGCTCGACCCGCCGCTCGTGATGCTGGACCTGGCGGAGCCGGAGCACGACGCGCGCATCTCCGAGCACGTGCTGCGGATGCACCGCTACAGGTGACGCTCCCCCCGGGCACGTGCCCGTGCACGTGCTCGACCCGCCGCTCGTGATGCTGGACCTGGCGGAGCCGGAGCACGACGCGCGCATCTCCGAGCACGTGCTGCGGATGCACCGCTACAGGTGACGCTCCCCCCGGGCACGTGCCCGTGCACGTGCTCGACCTGCTGTTCGTGATGCTGGACCTGGCGGAGCCGGAGCACGACGCGCGCATCTCCGAGCACGTGCTGCGGATGCACCGCTACAGGTGACGCTCCCCCCGGGCACGTGCCCGTGCACGTGCTCGACCTGCCGCTCGTGATGCTGGACCTGGCGGAGCCGGAGCACGACGCGCGCATCTCCGAGCACGTGCTGCGGATGCACCGCTACAGGTGACGCTCCCCCCGGGCACGTGCCCGTGCCCGTGCTCGACCTGCCGCTCGTGATGCTGGACCTGGCGGAGCCGGAGCACGACGCGCGCATCTCCGAGCACGTGCTGCGGATGCACCGCTACAGGTGACGCTCCCCCCGGGCACGTGCCCGTGCACGTGCTCGACCTGCCGCTCGTGATGCTGGACCTGGCGGAGCCGGAGCACGACGCGCGCATCTCCGAGCACGTGCTGCGGATGCACCGCTACAGGTGACGCTCCCCCCGGGCACGTGCCCGTGCACGTGCTCGACCTGCCGCTCGTGATGCTGGACCTGGCGGAGCCGGAGCACGACGCGCGCATCTCCGAGCACGTGCTGCGGATGCACCGCTACAGGTGACGCTCCCCCCGGGCACGTGCCCGTGCCCGTGCTCGACCTGCCGCTCGTGATGCTGGACCTGGCGGAGCCGGAGCACGACGCGCGCATCTCCGAGCACGTGCTGCGGATGCACCGCTACAGGTGACGCTCCCCCCGGGCACGTGCCCGTGCACGTGCTCGACCTGCCGCTCGTGATGCTGGACCTGGCGGAGCCGGAGCACGACGCGCGCATCTCCGAGCACGTGCTGCGGATGCACCGCTACAGGTGACGCTCCCCCCGGGCACGTGCCCGTGCCCGTGCTCGACCTGCCGCTCGTGATGCTGGACCTGGCGGAGCCGGAGCACGACGCGCGCATCTCCGAGCACGTGCTGCGGATGCACCGCTACAGGTGACGCTCCCCCCGGGCACGTGCCCGTGCACGTGCTCGACCTGCCGCTCGTGATGCTGGACCTGGCGGAGGAGCGCAGACTCCAGCCTGAATAAGGATGGAGTGTGTTTTATTTACTGTGGAATAATGAGTAGTATTGATTGTTTCCAGAAATCCGAAAGAGCAAGATGGGGAGGTGCTGCCGATGGGCTCGTCCGTGGAGATGCTGTCCACCGACGACCCGGAGCGCGGCCAGCGCGAGGTGAGCGGCCGGGGCGGGCGGGGCGGGGCGGGGCCGGGGCGGGGCACTCACGTGACCAGCTAAAATACAATACAATACAATAGGATTCTTGATAGTAGATTGGAACATTAGCCTCTTTTAATTTGTTGAGAGATAGGGTGCGGAATGTTTAGACTCGTATATTAAGCGGACGGAAAACAATATAGCTAAAAATCCGAAGCAGTTCTGGTCGTTTATCAAATCGCGGTCCGGCACTCATGGTATACCCAGTAGTTTAAAATATGGTAATAGCTTATTAAATACGGGTACCGACATATGTAATGCGTTCTCTGAATATTTTCTGGCAAGTTTTTCTACATCAAATGGTAGCAAGTTTGATGCAACTTCCAGTCACTCAGATGATTCTTCTGCCACTCTGTTTGCCATCGAAGTGAAACCCGATGAGCTTACAAATATTTTATTAAAGCTTGACCCTTCTAAGTCTGCTGGTCCAGGTGACTTACCTGCCCAATTCTTAATTAAGTGCGCTAAAAGTTTGGTTATACCCATTACGCTTTTATTCCGTCGCTCCTTTTCTGAATGTATTGTACCATCACTATGGAAACGCGCGTATATTACCCCAGTCCATAAAAAGGAACCCAAATCTGATATAGTCAATTATCGGCCCATTTCTAAACTACGTATTCTGTCCAAAGTTCTTGAAAAATTGGTTTTTAATCAGGTCTACGAGACTTTTAAGTACTCATTTAGCCCAAACCAGCATGGTTTCCTCCGACGCCGATCCACTGTGTCCAACCTTGTTCTTTTAAATGACTATGTGACTGAGGCAATGGATAGTGGCTACCAGGTAGATGTGATTTACACAGATTACAGTAAGGCATTTGACAGGATCAACCACGCAATGTTATTATCGAAATTGTATGACATAGGTATCAGTGGAGACCTGCTCAGATGGTTTTCATCCTATATAAATAATAGATCTCAGGCTGTTGTCGTTAACAACTACATATCCGGATGGGTAACGGTACCAAGTGGTGTCCCGCAGGGATCTCTGCTGGGACCATTGCTATTCAATGTATTCGTTAACGACATCAGCAAATGTATCAGAATTGCTCTGTTTTGCAGACGATATGAACATCTTTAAGAAATTAAAGTCTGTCGAAGACTCTCTATTGGTCCAATCTGATCTTACGCGGCTGGATGAATACTGTCGAAATAATAAGTTAGACCTGAATCCATCCAAATGCAATTCAATCACGTTCTCACGTCAACGTAAACTGATATTTTCCATTTATACGCTTAAAGGTCATCCCTTGAATAAAGTTAGCTTAATGAGAGATTTAGGTGTGGTACATGATAGTAAACTTCTTTTTGATATGCATATCGACGGCATAATAAGCAGTGCCTTAAAAACCTTAGGGTTTATATTACGTAACTCCGCTTTTTTTACTCAAGCAAAAACACTTAAGGTTCTTTACTGCTCACTAGTTAGGAGTAAGCTTGAATATGCAACCCAAATTTGGTCTCCATGCTACGGCCACGTATACTGATCGACTTGAAAGAGTTCAGAAAAAAATCCTTAAACACCTATGCTACAAACTGAAACAGCCCTATAATTCTTCCAATTATTTAAGCTTATGCAGGAAGCACCATCTTATTCCACTGCAAACACGCCGCGACATCGCTGATATCACCTATATTTTAAGTATCACCGGCGGGTATATTGATTGTCCAGAATTGCTTTTTAAACTTTAATTTAATACGCCAACCCGGTCCAAACGTTACTTTCCCCCCATTTCACTCAAATGTACTTCATCCAATTATAGGCAAAATAGCTTTTTGTGTCGCGCTAGCCGTAATCTAAATACTCTATCAAGAGATCTGGATATTGATGTATGGTTCGATTCCGTCAGTGAGGCGAAAATTAGCGAACTTATTTTTTCAGCAGACTGCGATTTCACCGAGTGCTTTAGTTCGTATATAAAGAAGCTTAATTATCACTAGATCATAATTCCATAACCCAGCTAAGTTTTGGGGTGTATACAATCTTTTTTTCCCGTTATTATTTAGTTAATTCTGAATAGCAAAGTGTGAATGTGTACGCAAAGTTGGTTAAATTCTTTGTTTTGTTTCTATCTGTGAGTTCCTTTAATTGGCTTTGTATTATTATCTAAGTCTCTTATCATAATCTAGAAGCTGTTGGTACTCCTTAAAATAAATAAATAAATAAACATGAAAGACGATTTATTGACATAATCGATTTATTTAAATTGATAGGTGTGCACACTTATGAGTAGCGAACGTAAAAGTGAGGTCACCTAATTACGAAATATTATACAAAGCAAATGCTGACGGTGTAAATGAGTGCTATGACGCACGCGCAATGTACTCGTACAGATCAATGAATGCAATGAAGTTGGAAACTGGAATCCAAGGACTATTTGTGATGACAATTGGGGCTGATAAATCATTTGTCAATTGCACATATTCATATGAGAAAGCGACTAACGTTGTGACCTACGGCGATCCAATCAATGCTTCTATTTTTTTCAGGAGACGGCGGAGTCGATCTACGAGAAGTACGACCCGCTGCTGCACGGCAACCTGCGCAGCAAGAAGGAGCGCATCCTCAGCACCGCCTTCATGCGCAAGTTCCTGCACATCGCGCGCCTCATGAAGCCCAGGCTCACGCAGGCCGCCAGCGACGCCCTCGCCGACGAGTACGCGCGCCTGCGCAGCCAGGACGGGCTCGAGGGCGACGTGGCGAGGGTGAGTTCCTCACGTGGCGCGCCTCGTGGAGCCCGAGCTCACGCAGGCCGCCAGCGACGCCCTCGCCGACGAGTACGCGCGCCTGCGCAGCCAGGACGGGCTCGAGGGCGACGTGGCGAGGGTGAGTCCCTCACGTGGCGCGCCTCGTGGAGCCCGAGCTCACGCAGGCCGCCAGCGACGCCCTCGCCGACGAGTACGCGCGCCTGCGCAGCCAGGACGGGCTCGAGAGCGACGTGGCGAGGGTGAGTCCCTCACGTGGCGCGCCTCGTGGAGCCCGAGCTCACGCAGGCCGCCAGCGACGCCCTCGCCGACGAGTACGCGCGCCTGCGCAGCCAGGACGGGCTCGAGGGCGACGTGGCGAGGGTGAGTCCCTCACGTGGCGCGCCTCGTGGAGCCCGAGCTCACGCAGGCCGCCAGCGACGCCCTCGCCGACGAGTACGCGCGCCTGCGCAGCCAGGACGGGCTCGAGAGCGACGTGGCGAGGGTGAGTCCCTCACGTGGCGCGCCTCGTGGAGCCCGAGCTCACGCAGGCCGCCAGCGACGCCCTCGCCGACGAGTACGCGCGCCTGCGCAGCCAGGACGGGCTCGAGAGCGACGTGGCGAGGGTGAGTCCCTCACGTGGCGCGCCTCGTGGAGCCCGAGCTCACGCAGGCCGCCAGCGACGCCCTCGCCGACGAGTACGCGCGCCTGCGCAGCCAGGACGGGCTCGAGAGCGACGTGGCGAGGGTGAGTCCCTCACGTGGCGCGCCTCGTGGAGCCCGAGCTCACGCAGGCCGCCAGCGACGCCCTCGCCGACGAGTACGCGCGCCTGCGCAGCCAGGACGGGCTCGAGGGCGACGTGGCGAGGGTGAGTTCCTCACGTGGCGCGCCTCGTGGAGCCCGAGCTCACGCAGGCCGCCAGCGACGCCCTCGCCGACGAGTACGCGCGCCTGCGCAGCCAGGACGGGCTCGAGGGCGACGTGGCGAGGGTGAGTTCCTCACGTGGCGCGCCTCGTGGAGCCCGAGCTCACGCAGGCCGCCAGCGACGCCCTCGCCGACGAGTACGCGCGCCTGCGCAGCCAGGACGGGCTCGAGGGCGACGTGGCGAGGGTGAGTTCCTCACGTGGCGCGCCTCGTGGAGCCCGAGCTCACGCAGGCCGCCAGCGACGCCCTCGCCGACGAGTACGCGCGCCTGCGCAGCCAGGACGGGCTCGAGGGCGACGTGGCGAGGGTGAGTTCCTCACGTGGCGCGCCTCGTGGAGCCCGAGCTCACGCAGGCCGCCAGCGACGCCCTCGCCGACGAGTACGCGCGCCTGCGCAGCCAGGACGGGCTCGAGAGCGACGTGGCGAGGGTGAGTCCCTCACGTGGCGCGCCTCGTGGAGCCCGAGCTCACGCAGGCCGCCAGCGACGCCCTCGCCGACGAGTACGCGCGCCTGCGCAGCCAGGACGGGCTCGAGGGCGACGTGGCGAGGGTGAGTCCCTCACGTGGCGCGCCTCGTGGAGCCCGAGCTCACGCAGGCCGCCAGCGACGCCCTCGCCGACGAGTACGCGCGCCTGCGCAGCCAGGACGGGCTCGAGAGCGACGTGGCGAGGGTAAGGGAGCTGATCGTAGCGAACCATGCGTGGTAAAGGAAAGGGAGTAGGTGTGCTCAAGTGGGATAGTATTCCGGGTATGATTTCCTCACTTACCACGGAAGTCCAATTCAGATTTCATTTTTTGTGACAACAGATGCATATTTTATTTTAAAATGTGTCGGTATTGTGTTTGTCCGGTCGACCTGACGAGATAGGTTGGTTTTAGTGTCACGCGGACTGTCAGTATGGATTGCTACGCGCGGAGCAGTATTTATTAAGCTTAAGGAGCGTTTTAGAGTAATGCGGACGGGTTCGTACGGGAGATCGTCCGCGCGGAGTCCGCTCCGCTCGTCGCTCCGCTCGCCGCTCCGCTCGTCGCTGGCGCGCCTCCGCCGGTCCGCCCGCAGGCAGCGTGTTAGTGTTGTGCGGAGCGTGTGTCGGCGCAGTATAATATGGCCAGTCGTGAATATCGCGATGTTGACGCGGGTCGACTGATCGATGAAGTGCGTTTGAGGAAATGTTTGTGGGACGCCTCTGATATACTTTAACACTAATGTAATACAGTGTTTATTACAAATACACGATTCTTAAACCAATTCTCCCGCGACGGCTCTGCTTTATTAAAGGGTGAACATGTAATCTCCGTCTTTGCTTCAACTTTTTTTTTTAGTGTAATATAAGGCAATAACTAATAACACCCGCCGTATTGGATGCATTGCGCATCTGTACTCCGCGGTGGTGAGGACGAAACCAATACGACATGCGGACGGTTGTAAGTATTATACACCAAATTAACACATTAACGGTAACACAACGTTATTGATACGCCCTGCAATATGTGACGTACGTAATTGAGTAATATAGCAAGTAAGCAATAAATACCTATAAGTACCGTATGTTTAGATATACATTGCTTTAATCTTATACTTCTCCGAGAATACAACATGTTCGGTGTTACTATGACTGGTTGCTTTCAACCCTCGGCCAAACCTCAAGATATCTGACGGCAATGGGACGCGCCGTCCTCCGTGCTAGAGTCGAGGCGGCACTAACGCCCGCCCCCGCCCCCGCCCCGCAGACGCAGCCGGTGACGGCGCGCGCGCTGGAGACGCTGATCCGGCTGGCCACGGCGCACGCGCGCGCGCGGCTCAGCTTCCAGGTGGGCGCCGAGGACGCGCGCGCCGCCATCGAGCTCGTGCACTACGCCTACTTCAAGAAGGTGACTCCCGTCTCTATACAGTGTACAGTGTACACCTAGTCTATGTAAGCCTTCACTTCACACCGTGACGCTCCACGGCTCCAGGGATCGCTTCCCTATATAAGTTATATTCGATATAAGTGTAATCTTCGAGGTTCCTCGGGGTGCCGATTACGAAAATGACATGCATTTGCAAATCCAAGATGGCGGACAATTATTTTTCTTAAAAATCGACATGGGTGTCATCTTCAAGGGTCCTCGGGGTGATGATTACGATAATGACATCCATTTTCAAATCCCAGACGGGGGCATTTATTTTTCTTAAAAATCGATATGGGTGTCATCGTCGAGGTTCCTCGGGGTGCCGATTACGAAAATGATATGCATTTTCAAATCCAAGATGGCGGACATTTATTTTTCTTAAAAATCGATGTGAGGTCATCTTTGTGGTTCCTCGGGGTGCCGATTCTGAAAATTACATCCATTTTCAAATCCAAGATGGCGGACATTAAGTTTTTCATTCGAGTAATTTTCACAAAAGATCGGTTTCTTGTCACGTAGCCGGTAGAATACTTTTGAGAAACATTCTAATTGAAGCGGACTCACGCGCCACGATTTAACCCCATCACCCCTCTTTCTTCAGAACCCACCGCCCCCGTTATACATGTTTCCGAATGGATCGACTGTGGAAACGTTTTATTGAAGACATTTAATAATTAATTTAATAAATAGTTCATTGTGTTTCCTGTATTTTGATTTTATTTCTTTCCCCGCAAATATGATCAAAATCAGTGTGAAGGGCGGAATAAGGGATGGTAGACTCAAGTCAATAAACTTAACAAAATTACATTTATAGGCACTTGATTGTAATCCTTTTTTAATCGCCCTTGGTGCGCAATGTACTGTTTCTTCTTGATATATTTTTTACTTAAATTACAATTGAATAGCTACGCTATACCACGCTTGCACTCTCGAAGTATGCATTTTTAGGGGCCGTATGAGAAAATACAAAGAAAAGCCATTATTTTTTCAACTTTCCGCAATTTTTTTTATAAAATATACTACGTGAAAACTAGGGGGGGAGGGGGGGAGTCAGGAAAAAATTGGTCACGTAGTTTGTGTATGTTCCCTTACAGATAACCGTAGATAACTGGTGAACTGTGAAGATTTTTTTTCCTTGGAGATAACTAGTTATCTCCGAGGATTTTATATTCTTCGCAGATAACTATTTTTTGTAACAGTTTTCTGTGAGGAAAATCCAATCCTTAGAGATAACTGGTTATCTCCAAGAATTTTATGTTCTTCGCAGATAACTATAATTTTTTTAAGTTTTCTGAGAGGAAATTGTATTCCTCGGAGATAACTAGTTATCTCAGAGGAATTTAAAATCTTCGCAGATTATCTGTAAGGAGTAAGGGAAGTATTTGAATTTGGAACGTACATGTTTCTCTGATATAAGCAGAGATCGGACAAATTTGCGCCATTGCTCGCAATAATGTGGACATGATTCCAAAATTAATCAAAATGTTAATCACAATTAATTAATTTTTCATTTGACATAAATGATTCCTAGTCAATAAATACAAAAGTTTGTTAAAGTATATGTTTATTAAAGAAAATAATCAGTATTTTTTTTCAATTTTTCTGTAGTCATTCTATTTCTTTTTACATCAAAAATATACTTAAGTGCTGAATAACTCCGCTCGCAATCCACTAGAAAACTTCGTCAGAAATAATAATCACAGCAGGATATTTACCATGTAGTAGTTGTTGGGTATTATTTCTGGTGTAAATAATCGTGTCAGTTTAAAATCGTAACTTCTGTATTATATAAAAATATTTACGAAAACGATAACCACTTTAAATAATATTTAGCTAATAATTATAAACACGTATAAACTATTATCGCCGAAAATTCAAGGTTTTATTTTAAGAAATAATTAATTGATTAACAATTTGATTAATTTTGGAGTCATGTTCACATTGTTGCGAGGAATGACGCAAGTTTGTCCGATCTCTGGATATAAGTGAGCGAGATGGAACACTAATAGCGTTATCCCGTGGGCAGGTGCTGACGAAGGAGAGGCGGCGCAAGCGGCGCGCGTCGGAGGACGAGGGCTCGGGCTCGGACGCTGAGCCCGAGCACGCGCCGCCGCCCGGCCAGCCCCGAGCCAAGCGCACCAGGCGCACGGTCAGAACACTGATTCATTCTTTGCCGATACTTTTGTTTCATCGCAATCTCATTTTCACACGGTCAGAACACTGATTCATTTTTTGCCGATACCTTTGTTTCATCGCAATCTCATTTTCACACGGTCACAACACTGATTCATTTTTTGCCGATACCTTTGTTTCATCGCAATCTCATTTTCGCACGGTCACAACACTGATTCATTTTTTGCCGATACCTTTGTTTCATCGCAATCTCATTTTCGCACGGTCACAACACTGATTCATTTTTTGCCGATACCTTTGTTTCATCGCAATCTCATTTTCGCACGGTCACAACACTGATTCATTTTTTGCCGATACCTTTGTTTCATCGCAATCTCATTTTCGCACGGTCACAACACTGATTCATTTTTTGCCGATACCTTTGTTTCATCGCAATCTCATTTTCACACGGTCAGAACACTGATTCATTTTTTGCCGATACCTTTGTTTCATCGCAATCTCATTTTCACACGGTCAGAACACTGATTCATTTTTTGCCGATACCTTTGTTTCATCGCAATCTCATTTTCACACGGTCACAACACTGATTCATTTTTTGCCGATACCTTTGTTTCATCGCAATCTCATTTTCGCACGGTCACAACACTGATTCATTTTTTGCCGATACCTTTGTTTCATCGCAATCTCATTTTCGTACGGTCAGAACACTGATTAATTTTTTCCCGATACCTTTGTTTCATCGCAATCTCATTTTTTTATCGCAATTTCGTAAGCGTCCCTTCATATATACGTCAGAGACAAGTTAAAACCTGTACTTTTAGAAATCTTTTAAAATCAATCACACCTATTAACGTTACTGTAGTTAATTTTTACGGTTCCGTAGCCAAAATGGCAAAAACGGAATCCTTATAGTTTGTCATGTCCGTTCGTCCGTATGTCACAGCTGATTTACTCCAAGACTATAAGCACTACATACTATTTTTGGTTGGAACAGAATACCTCTAACGGTTTTAGAGTAATCTCTGAAAAACTGTCATGTTCAAACAAAAGGACGTAAGTGCCGTGAATTTCCTATGAAGATACGACCTATTTAATTCAATGTATTTGATAGTGGTTTGCGGAACCCTAGATTGTGCGTGATCCGATACGCACTTGGCCGGATTTATAGTTAATTTTAATCAAAAATTGTGGATCAGACTTCCCGATCGTTTTTATAAATTTATAACCGGGTTATTTGGATTTATATAATTAGTTTTTCCATTGTTTTCTTTCTTATATATTGTATTACTGTGTTTTTATACTGAAATAAATTATCTTCTATTCTATTTAGTTCTATTACACGTTGTACTGTAGAACGGTGAGGCGGGGGAGGACCCGTACGCCTACTCCTCCGACGAGGAGGCGGCGCCCGTGCTGCGCGCCGCGCAGGAGAGCCGGCCCGAGCCCGGCGCCGCCGCCGCCCCCGGGCCCCGCGCCACGCGCTCGCAGGACGTCGCCATTGACGACAACAGGTAACCACCTCCGCACCTTCATTTTGCAAGTTGGATAAAAGTAATAATGTTCCCGAATCTGGAATCGCAAAATTCCGTTTGATTCTGTTCGGACACAATTTCTCCTTCGATAAGAATCCACGAACACCTAAAAGGTGAATATTCAGCGTTTTACGGTGGTTGTTTTCTTCATTGTCTTAAGGTGCGTACGCATTTGAGCGGCTCGGCCCGAGCGGCGAGATGCGCGTGATGATGTGTTTATGTTCGGGTGCAGCAAACAGGCGAGCCGTGCGTGCCTCGGCCCGAGGCTGCCTCAAATGCGTACGCACCTTTAGGACTTTCAATACTATCAAGGATGATCATAGTCTACTTTTGTAGAGAACGAAAACCAACATCGGTTCCGAGTCTTATTTGATTAATGTTCTAGCCGATTGTTCTAATTTTGCAGAGATAATTGTGAAAGTCAGAAACAATGACTTTAGAAACGAGCCTGGTGATTGAATATTGAGTACCTGTAGATCGGGTGTAAACGCACTCTAATGGGATGTAAGGGTGGGGATAGGTTCCTGGAAGGATCTGCTACATGTAGCACGTGGTGTTTTGAGGTTGATAATGATTTGAACTTTTCGACTTTGGCCGCCTAATTCGAACATTTAGGAACAGGAAGTTGAATTCCTAAAATGTTGATATCCGAAAATGTTTACTTGCCCTAGGAATTCAACTTTGTGATCCTGGAGGGTTTTTTTTTAGTCTCGCAAAATGTTGAATTCTCATTTATCAAATCGATCTATGTGAAGCCTTTCAAACGTTCAGAGCATCATCCTAAAGTCGCGTATTGTCGTTACTCACGGCGCCAACACCAAGGGTGGGTTGCACCAAACCGTCTGTAATCGTAAGCGGTGTTCGTTAAAATCTGATTGTATGGCAAGTTTGTCAAGTTTCTATGGGATGACAGCTGCCGGCGCCATACTTGACGATGACCGGCCTGTGATCGTATGTCGTTGCAACCGAGCCTAAATATTAAACGTGTAATGGATGAAGATGGTTGTGTTTTTTATTATTAGTATTGTTAGTTGTGGGCCTTCTTTGCCGCCTCGACCAGTATTGATCTATTGTGGCAGCCCTTAAAGTTCTTTGCTTATACCCGTTGCCTCCAGGAATTTCCAGATTCTTTGGGTCGCAATCTGTTGTATCTCCTCTGTGGGCATGATGTGCCTCCCTAGACAGATACTTCTTTTGCGC
Organism: Epiblema foenella; assembly: GCA_963556455.1. NCBI lineage: Eukaryota > Metazoa > Arthropoda > Insecta > Lepidoptera > Tortricidae > Epiblema > Epiblema foenella. The sequence goes on along the minus strand of OY747098.1, from coordinate 32,390,005 downwards.
ATAAGTGGTCCACAGGAGCAGAGAATATGGATGGCAGTTTCCTCCGACTCTTAGCAGAACCTGCATGCTGCGCTTTGTTTTATACCCATTTGGGATAGATGTTTGTTAAGTTTGCAATGACCAGTGAGTATTCTTGTCACTGCACTGGTTTTGTGTCTTTTGAGTTGTAATAGCTCTTTAGACAACTTGGCATTGTAGCCTTTTATTAAAGCTTTTGATTGTTTTAGTCCTTTAGTGAACTTCCACAATTCTATAGCTTCCGATTTATTGCTTAGCAGAGAGCTTACTTTCTGTTTGGTGATCCCACAGAAAGGTTCTGGGCCGATGAAAGGTGTATCTGCACCCTTCCTAGCGAGTTTGTCTGCTACCTCGTTTCCGTCAATATCGGAGTGACCCGGTACCCATCTAAGTATTACTTTATTGGATTTTGCCAGGTCGGTTAAGGTTATCTTTACAGTTCTGGACTATTTTAGAGTTAGACTCTAGAGATGCTAGTGCCAGCAGGCCAGCCTGGCTGTCCGAGTTGATGTAGATGTGTTGGTTTCTTAGGTTTCTATCAAGATTTATCTCCGCACATTTGTTAATGGCGAAGATTTCAGCTTGAAAGATTGAGGCCTCTCTGCCCATGCTGACGCTGGTTTTGAGCTTTGGTCTCTCACCGTAGATCCCGCAACCTACATCCTCACCTTTCTTTGAGCCGTCCGTATACCATATGTGGCTCCCATCCTTGAAGTACATTTGGTCGTTTGTCCATTTGTCTCTTGGCGGTATTTCCACGGTATACAGTTTGTTGAAGTTTTGTATAGTATGCATGTTATCAGTTGGCATGTTTAAGGCTTTATGTTCAAAGACCGAGGCTTCTAGTTTGGCTAGTGCTTGTGAGCGCCATTTTGGCCTTGTCAACATGCATATCCTATACTTAGATGCATTGCTTGGCCTCCTTTTGCACTTGCAGATGGAGTGGTGTTAAGTCAAGCAATGCATCAAGGGCTGCCCCAGGTGTTGTATTTAGAGCTCCTGTTGTAGTTAGGCAGGCCGTACGTTGTAGGCTGCTTAACTTTTGGATGGCTGTCTTTTGGTTGGTTTTGTCACACCAGACTGCGGAGGCGTAAGTAATTATAGGCCGCACTACCGCTGTGTATAGCCACATAGCAATTTTGGGCCTTATACCCCATCTTGGTCCTGCCATTCGACAGCTTGTCCATAGAGCCATTTTTGCTTTATGTGTAATGTTCTTCAAATGAGGATTCCAAGTTAGCTTTTGGTCAAAGGTAACCCTCAGATACTTGACTTCATTTGAGAACGGTATGACTTGCCCTTCAAGTTTTAGGGTTGCTAGTCTGTCTAGTTTCCTCTTCCTTGTGAAAGGTACTAGCACCGACTTACTAGCGTTTATCGACAGGTCATTTTCTTTACACCATTTTAGTATGGTGTTTAGGGTTCCTTGCATAAGGTTTGAGATTGTGTGGAGGCATGGGCCTCTGATTATGACTACGAGGTCGTCGGCATATCCCTGTGTTGTCATAATCGAGGTCCGTCGTGGTTGCTTGGTCCACTGCCAGGGTCCATAGTAGTGGGTATAGTACGCCTCCTTGTGGACAACCTCTTGTGGTATAAAATTCATGTACAGCTGAATTGAGGGTCAGAGTGATTATTCTATTAGATAGCATGCTCTGCACCCATCTGATGGTGGTTCTGTCCACGCCCTTTGATTCCATTCCTTTAAGGATAGTTTCTGTGGGTGTGTTGTCAAAAGCACCTTCCACGTCAAGGAACGCACATAGAGCAGTTTGCTTATCCTCTAGGGCCTTCTGCACCTTGTCGACCAGATCTAGTAGGGCAGTTTCTGTTGATTTTCCCTTTTGATAAGCATGTTGGTTCAGATTAAGTGGTCTGATTGCCAAGTACTCTTATGTGCTGATCAATGATTCTTTCCATTGTTTTGAGTAGAAAAGACGTTAGACTGATCGGTCGGAATGATTTTGACTGTGAGTAGTCCTTTTTCCCTGCTTTTGGTATGAATCGTACCTTGACCCTAGTCCATTGTTCTGGTATGATACCCCAAGCGAAGCTAGCTCGGAATATTTTTACCAGGTGCGGGAGCAGGAGATCTTGCCCTTGCTGCAATAGCGCAGGAAATATTCCATCTTCTCCCGCCGATTTAAATTTTGCCAGTGCCCATTTAACGTGGTTTGGTCTAAAGATGTTTGCGGCCAAATTCCAGTCGATGTTATGTACCCTGTGGGCTTGGAAGTTCCTTTGGATGCATAACTGGGTGCTACTGGTCGGATACGACCCTGGAAAGTGGGTGGTTCTTAGCAGATCCAGTGTTTCCACCTCCGTGGTCGTGAAATTGCCATTCGGTCTCTTGAGGAGGCCAAGATAGCTAGTCGGCGTTTTGGAAAGAATTTTGTGTATTCTCGCTCCTTTATGAGTTTGGGCGATCTCTTCACAAAACCTTCGCCAAGACTTCCTTTTCGCTTTTCTGATCTGTTTGTTATATTCAGTCAGGGCCCTACCATACCTTTCCCACTCATTTGGTCCGGTTGAGTGATTGAATATGCGGCGTGTAGATACTCGGAGCTTTTCCAGCTTTTTGTTCCACCACGTCGTTATGTTGTTTGTGGATACTTCCCGCAATGGGCAGCTCTGTTCGTAGGCCGTATATATGTCCTTTGATAGTCGGTTTCCTGCTACATTGAGGGAATCCGGGTTTTTTACATATTTTGGTATGCCCTTTAGATACTCCTTCAGGTAAGTCTTATAGACTTCCCAGGACGTTTCTTTTGGATTTCTTCGTGTGTTTGGTTCCTGTTCTAATGGACCCTTTACACACGGTTGTTACAAAGCGGCCTTATCCGCAGACTGGCGCAGTTCAAGTCGGCGCTGCACGCGGTGTTCCGCGCGGAGCGCGCCAACTCGCTCCCGCTGGCGCTCGTGGCGCGCGCCGTGAACGAGCAGCTCCCCCTGGCGCCGCTCGCGCCCGCCGAGCTGCGCGCCGCGCTGGCGCGCATGGCGGCCGACAACCACGTCATGCTGGCGGACGACATCGTGTTCCTCATCTGAACACGAAGGCCTTCTTTTACTTCACCACAAGGTACAAAAATCAAAAGTAACGTCGACCCAAGAGTGCCGCCGGGCCTCAGTGTGTCTCCCATATTTGCTAAATAATTTGAGAGAGTATGCTTTCTTGTGCGCTCCTATGTCTGTATCCCTGGCTGATTTTGGACTGTTGCACAAGTGTCCCGTCTTGTAGAGTTTCCAATACACGAGACCTTTCATTACATTCTAATGATTAGATCTACTTTCTTATGAAATACCGATAAGATTGTATTAAAATAACTAAATGAATGAGAGAATCATGTGTTACATGACTCCGATAAGAAGGTGCCTTCAAATAATTACAAATCATTAACTGGCTAGTGCCGACTCATCACAATTAATTGATTGGAAATCCCGCCTCTTATGAACGATAATGATATTTAATGATTAAGGAGAACTCGCTATTTCTTTGTTACGTTCTAGGTTAAGTATCTTACTTTACAAGGTTAATCGTAAGTTTTGTCACTGAGAATCTGAATAAACTGATTTTTTATACGAACCCGTTTTATTTTTGTAAGTTAACGACGTTCGTTACACACGAATTAAACACGATAAACACAATAACAATCATTTATTGTCATTTCCGGCCCTTCTTGCCCTGTTTGCCAGACTTGAAGTTGTTCACTTTGCCGCCAAACACTTTTTTAGGTTTATTAAATCCCTTATCCCTCCCTTTGCTTTTGTTTCCTTGGAAATTCCTTCCGTCTTGGTTTTTGTTAAATTTTCTGCCGCCTTCCCTATTATTCTGGAAGTTTCCGCCTTCTTTCTTGTTATGGGACTTCCTTCCACCGCCTTCCTTGTTGTGGAAACCATCCTTATTTCTATGGAATTTTCTTCCGCCTTCTTTATTGTTCTGGAACTGCCTGTCCTTGTTCTGGGCGCGGTCCTTGCCCCCCTTCTGGCTGGGGTCGTACTTCTTCTGCAGTTTCTTGTCGAGTCTCATCTTCTTGAAGCCCCGCGCGGAGTCGTCGCCCGCTTTGCGCTTGCGCGGCGCGCTGAACAGGTCTGAAATAAGTGAAATGATGAGTATCATCAAACTGATTTGTGTGAGTGTACGCAGGTTTTCACTGAGATAATAGACATTCGTTCAAGTATGTCTAATGACGTAATGACATTGCAATGTTATTACTGTCATGGACCTGGAAGGCTATAGTAATTTTAAACAAAACAAACACTGTCAATCCACTTTAGAGCTTCTTTTCTTGTATACGTTGCCGCAAAAAAGTACAGGGTGTAATAAAATCTTTCAAAATCCGGTTGAATAATTGGGTATTTGATAAATTTATGTTGAAATTCGCGGTCGAGCTCCATCACAGCCAGGAGCCCTCGCCGTCCTGTTCGGTGTCACCAAGCACCACTAATATTTGTACGGGTGAAGGTTCACGCTGCGCACCAGGCATGCACTTTTGGTGCGGGGGGGGACAAACATTGAAACATCTATATTTTTATTTAGCTACTTATTGAAAGAACACGCAAGCGAATAAATAAACAGTCGGCTAAAAACGTTTTGGGGGATAAATCCCAACTATTCCCCCCTCTGGATACGTACCTGCTGCACACCGACCACCAGCCACTACACTACTTAGGGGGGGATCGTCCCGCAAACGGCGGCGAGTCGCCTCCAGCGGTGGGTGGTTTACGATTTCACAATCGAATTTGTGCGCGCGGACAACGGGCTGTCCCGCTGTCTCGAGAGGGCTCCCGCTCACACTCGGTATACCATCTGAGGAGTATTTACCTATCTGTTTTAAAGAGGTTGCTAAAGCAGTTATTACACTCCTGAATTCAGGCGTCCTAACTAGGATGCGAGGGAGGGGATAGGAAGGAAGCTTCTGATTACACTACACTGAATCAGTTTGTTTCCACTGCTCGACGGAGTGCGACGTATCCTAGCGATGCCGCCGATATTGCCAAAAAAACAGAAAGATGGCCTTGCAAAGTTTTGAGCGTTGCATTCTTCTCGATATTTTTATATACACCTAATAAAACTTTGTAGCCCTCCTCGCGCACACTTTTATTCATATATTTCTTATCATTTTTGTCCCACAAATATGGTATGTTTCTATAAAGTTCTATAATATTTGTGAGCGTTTGTTTTTCATTATTATTTAATTTGTGAGACGCCATTTTTCACAGAAAAACCTGATAAATACTACAGAATACATACTTCACTTTTACCACAGTTGTCATTCTTTCGTGCTTCGTTCATTCCACGCGACCTACATGTGCATACGGTGCCGCTGGCGCGAGCAGACTGATCTGGCTAAATGTTATTACACTGTCCTAAACAGCTTCCTAGCTAGGATGCTTAGTCATTCAGTTGATCCGGAATCATCCTGACGTCGTAGTTAGGATACTTTTTAGGATCCTTACTTCCTGAATGTGATTACACGTTCCTGAGTCTGCTTCCTAGCTCAGTTAGGATTCTGAATTCAGGATGGTGTAATAACCGCTTAAAGAGTCTGAAAGAGACTCGGTAAGTACCGTGTTCGGGTTCGGCGCCGACGGCCTGGCGGTAGTACTCGGCGTCGTCGTCCCCCTCCTCGTCGGCGCCCTGCGACTCCGCGGCGGCCAGCTCCATGAGCCGCTGGCTCTCCGTGCTCTCCCGCTTCTTCTTGATGCCCTCGAGAGCCTTCTGCTTGAGCTGCTCCCTCTCGCGCTGCTTGCGCTGCACGTTCTGCTCCTGCTGCGCCTTGCGGCCCTCCTTCTGCTTCTTCTTGGCGTCGCGCTTCTTCTTGATGGCCGCCTTCTGCTCCTCGGTTTTCTCGACGAGCTCGTGGAACAGCACCTCGCCGTCCATCAGCCCGTCCTCCACCTGCGGCCGACAACATGTTCTTTATTGCGTTGTATACGTGAGTCAAGAAGAGTTAAAAAAGCTCAAGGTCACCCAAAGAGCAATGGAAAGAGCTATGCTCGGGGTTTCTCTGCGTGATAGAATTAGAAATGAAGCTATCCGGAGCAGAACTGGGGTCACCGACATAGCCTTCAAAATTGCGAGACTTAAGTGGCAGGGGGCAGGGCACATTGCTCGCAGGACTGACGGTCGATGGGGCCAGAAACTGCTTGAGTGGCGTCCACGCACCGGAAGACGAGCTGTCGGTAGGCCTCCGACGAGGTGGAGTGATGACCTGGTGAAGGTCGCGGGAATCCGGTGGAAACGAACGGCACAGGACCGGTCTAAATGGCGAGCCTTGGGGGAGGCCTATGTTCAGCAGTGGACGTCTTTCGGCTGAAATGATGATGATGATGATGGTGAGTCATAGTCAATGTGACCTTCCAATAATAAGGGCGGCGCGGCGCTCTCGTCTCGTGCCCGGCCTCGCTCGTGTACCTTGATGAGCTGCAGCGCGAGCCTCGGCCCGAGCTCGTGCAGGCGCAGCGCGGAGCGCGTCCCGGCGGCGGCGCCCCGCGAGGCGAGCGCCTGCGGCAGCAGCACCCGCGACGAGGGATCGTCCTCGGCCTCGCTCTCCGACACCAGCGCCGCCCTGCGACATGTCCCACCGTGAACTAACATAACACTGGCGCCGGCGATACATACATACAAACATGTGCGAAAGAGATGTGAGCATAGACAATAAACACACGTGGAAGCGAGATACAATGACATATCTCGTGTCCTTCATCGCATATATTTGTCACCGACACGAATTATCGTTGAATGCCATTGCTGTCATCACATATAACGCGACTAAGTATGAGATGTCATAATCATGCTAATGGGTATATTCGTATCATTCTTCTGATACATCTAAGTTTAGTCAGGTTATTCTAAGTCCGTCCTTTTGGTCCGTCGCTAATCCTCTTTCTAAGGGATCAGTTACACGGTGATTATTATCACGCGATACACTCATATCGCAATACGTATTGATCGTGTATTCATGAATATTGAAATAAAAAAAGGGTTATAAAAAAAAACTTAAAATTTCTTACTTGTCGAAGAATTCTGACATGTCTTTGCAGCGATTTAGATTCGGTATTTTGCCTTGAATCACCTGAAATAAAATAAGTACGGTTGAAGGCAAGCAGTTTAACGTGTCTTTGTAAATACCATCGGTTCTCGTAGCATGCAGGGTGAAGGTGTCAATATATATGTGGAAGTTGGAGGAACCTTCTTGGTGCCAAAAGATCTTTGCACAAAAGATCCCACTGGGTCGAAGTGCGTCCGCAAGGGCCCTCATCTAAATAAGATAAGATAAGATACCTTCTTGGTGCCCTTGTTGAGGCCGACGGGCGCGGCGCGGATGACGTAGTGCCGCAGGTCGATGACCTTCGTGGACGGGTTGTAGTTCATCAGCACGCAGCGACGAATGTTCTTTAACTTCACCTAAATCAAAAACATTTGATTAGATGAAGATTCAAAATCACGATAAATAGGTCATACTTAGTTGAAAAAACAAAAGTTGTCCCTCCTGTGGTCAATAGTTAACGGCTTATGTGCATGTTAGCTATGTTGTTGTTACATGGATTTATAGAAACGAAGACACTGTTTTGAGGGTTACTAGTCCAATCCAAAATTAAGCTTTGTAGCCCTTAACTTTTGGTATGTCCACAGAAAAGACGCGAACCTAAATCCGTGTATGGCCCTCATGTTAAAATCAATATCTGTGGTATAAGTTGGTTAGTGAAATGCCATGAGTACATAGTAACAAATATATATTCTTGGCGCTTCATGCTATCAATTTTATTGTAAGCTCTGACATGTGCAGAATAAAAAATATTTATAAAATGCGAGGCAGCAATCCATGCCACTAGGGCTTTTACCTCCACTCATGAAGATGCCGATACTGTGATTGTGAAGGTCGATTTAAAAAATGCCTTCAATAGTGTAGAAAGAGATGTAATACTGAAAGAGGCTAGAGATGTCATCCCATCCTTATATCCTTTTCTATTTCAGTGTTCTTCCCCAATTAACCTTTTATATGGTGACAAAAAGATCCCTTCGCAAGTTGGAGCCCAGCAAGGAGACCCACTAGGCCCACTCATATTTTCCCTAGCCACCCATAATATAATAGGATCTATTGAATCACCCCTAAATGTCTGGTACCTGGATGACGGCACGATAGGTGGTAGTTCAGATATATTTTTGCAGGAGATCTAAAAAAATATTCCGGCATTAAAAAGTGTAGGCCTTGAAATTAATGCACCAGAAACAACGTTTTTTTTAAGGTTTCCAAAATATGCTACCGGGCATAAGAGCACTGAACAAATTTTCTTTAAAGTTACTTGGGCCACCTATTTTCAGAGAGGGAGTTAGCTCCACCCTCGATCACAAAAGACAAGCATTTGTTTCGATTCAAAATCCTTTGTCACATTTATCCGGACATATTTCATTAATACTCCAAATAAATTGTTTTTCTATGCCTCTATGGTCTACTTTCTGAGAACATCCCCCAGCTGGTTTTCTGCGCCCAAAGCGGTTATCTTAGTTAGGGTCTTTCTTTTAATTGTACATATCTATAAGTTTGTTCAAAAGAAAGAGACTAAGTTTGTTCAGAAGAAGAGTGGACTGGCCCAGGAAAGTGAGAGACCGCGTCACCTGGAAGGACTTGGAAGAGGCCTATGTCGGAGGACAAGCTGAAGTTGTCCATCGAAATAGAAAATAGTAATATATATGTGTATACAGAAAAATAAAGGTACATTTGTAAAAAAATCTGTAATAAAGGCTATTTTATATTATCACTACATAGTATAAAACAAAGTCGCTTTCTCTGTCCCTACATCCCTATGTATGCTTAAATCTTTAAAACTACGCAACGGATTTTGATGCGGTTTTTTTAATAGATAAGAGTGATTGAAGAGGAAGGTTTATATGTATAATACATGCATCAGAATTGTACCCGTGCGAAGCCGGGCCGGGTAGTTAGTTTTATTATATAAGTTTGTATATATATTTGTAAATATGTAGGAAAATTAGTTATTATTTATACAAATAAATATTATAAAAAAATATATATGATATAGATTTTGGTTTTAAGCGGGATTTCATGCATATATCATAGTCTAGTTAGGATTTAGCTTGCCTATAGTAGTAACACCCAAAGGTAGTTTGGGCATAGACAGGAGCGTATTATGAAATATGACGCCCCGGGCCAATAAGTTTCGCCGCCCCAGAAGTCAAGAAAGAACGATATATATAAAAAAAATACAAAAAAATATATTAACGTCTAAATTTCTGGGGTTGTACAAATTTTTTAAAAAGTTTCGTGGGGGGACTATGCCGCCCCTGTCGGATTGGCGCCCCGGGCCATGGCCCGGATGGCCCTAGGGTAAATACGCCTCTGGGCATAGAAGTACAGACCGTGGTGATGTTGATGGTGGGGAACATGTTCTGGAACATGGTGGCCATGAGCTTCATGTGCAGGCCCTCGCCGGAGAACGAGTTGAGCACGATGAGCGGCGCGTGCTGGAACGCCTTCATCATGACGTACTGCTTGCGCAGCGACGACACCACGTCGCGCGCCAGGCTGTACTGGAAACAACTCATACTTAGCAATCACTCATGTACAAATTGCAAAGAATAAAAAAAAAAATCAACTAAAACTTCAGTTTGGCGAGTACAACATTTCAGTGTTAAAATTGTTTCTTTGTGAAGTTAAATAAATTAAAAAAAAAAAAAAATCACGGACTCAATCCTCAAATCCATACTAATATTTTTTTTTCTCATTGTAATAGTTTATGGGCCACCTATTTTTCAGCTTTATATTTCATTTCTCCACTACCTAAAGGTTGTCTGGAAGAGATCGCTCTTTAGCGATAAGACCGCCTGTTGTCCTGCCTCTGTCTCCCTGTATCTTTGTTTTTGTTCCTTATGTGCTGTTTTATTATGTGAGGTGTGCAATAAAGAGTATATGTATTGTATTGTAATGTTATAAATGTGAATGTGTGTCTGTTACCTCTTCACGCTTAAACCGCTGAACTGATTTAGATGAAATTTGGTATGTAGATAGTTTGAGTCCCGGAGAAGGACATAGGATACTTTTTATCCCGGAAATCATCCGAGAAGGGGGTGGCTTGTATGGAACAGCGATAACTAGGTAAGTGCCTGATGTAAAAGATATAGCAATAAAATTATAACGAGATGAACGAGTTCTACGCGGACGGAGTCGCGGGCAAAAGCTAATACCTCTATATATGAAATTCAATATTCATGAACAGTACAAAACATGAAATATTTTGAAAATTGTTCCCCTTCATTAAATTGGTTAAGAGGCCTTGTAAGTTTTAAAATGTTTTGATTTCAAATTATGACAAAAGTATGTATAATACCAATAAAGTTATTAAAGACTATGATGATTTTATTAAAGTTTTAGATAGTAACATAGCTATTTCTTTATTTTACTGTGTGTAGTAGAATTTAGACGGAAAAACAAGTTTTTATCTTGAAAATGGTCTATTTGGAGTGATGTTTGAAACAATATTTTTTAATAAAAAATCCAAAAAATACATTTAAGGTTTATGACATAAGGTTGTAACAGTCCTGTTCTAGATAGTAACATTGAGAAAATGTCAAGATACGTGCCAATCAAACAGAAAATGGCATAAATAGATTAGAGGTTTTTAACTGGTAAGGACCCTTAAAATGGTGCTGTATTAAATGCGGAGCACTTACATTGTGTATCTTGAAGGTGAGCGTGGGCCCGCGCGGCAGGCGCGCGAGCCGCATGTACGAGCCCAGCTCCGTCTCTGTGAACACCATCATGTGCGACACGTGCAGGTAGCCCGACACTGACAGGAAATCTTTGATCGTGTTCTTTTTCCTTTCCTGAAACATTATTGAATTACGTTTAATCCTCGTCTACATCCCTGGGATCCCTGGCTCATTACAAAAGAATATTATTGTTTTATTTCTTCGTGGAGACGACCTTAACTAAGGGGCTCCTAGCTCGCAATGGCCTTCGATCTGTAACTCTCCGTTTTCTCGTGTTTTTTATGGCTTATCATATTAGGAACAACGAGGTTTACTGAAATAGTATACCATGTTTACTTCAAAACTCAGTCTTCGTGATATATGGCATCAAACTTTGGCAATTTTAGGCTAAAAAAACCTGTTTTTTTGAACGTAACTTTTGTGAAGATGAGTTAAAAATAAAAATCTCTTGTGTTGTTAGAGACGTCAATAAGGAACAGTTACATGTACATTTCATATATAAGTGCATAAACACCATACGTATATAGAAAGTAGAGCTTTTTTGGACCATGTTTGAAAAAATCATAAAAAAATAAATGTTTTTTCTTTCTTTCTTTCTTCTTTCTTTCTTAGTCATTTTTTTATTTGGCTGTTGCTAATGTATTAAGGATTAAAGAACCGATAACAGTTTGTGTCATAAATATATCTATAGTTTTGACAGAGCAGTATCAACTCAAACCTCATAAAAATTGAATGAATAGCGCGCGGAGCCCCTTAATGTGCATTGAGCCATGATATGGAAAATAAAAATATGCTTTGATCAAGTCGATGGATGGTTGTGTATCGAATGTGTCTGCGGTACTGTGAGATGATGGATGAGAGTTGATTGATATTTGAATTTTCCTATTGTGTTTTATAACCTAAATTATACAGTGCCTTGATTTCGACTGTAATGCTGTATATGTTTTGTTTGCAATATATAAATAAAAAATTGTGTCAATGACTATTTGTTGTCTAATGTTTCATGTATAAGTAATTATTTTACGTCACTTCCTGTTTAATATGTTTCCAAAACTTGATATCAATCCATGGGCAGTTTGTAAACCACTTAACCCATCGTCTACCGGTCCCTGGGATCCCCGGGAACATAACAAAAGAATACTATTGTTTATTTTTTTTCCAGGAGAGGATGGCTTAATGAATGATATGTATTCAACTTAATTAAAAAAAGGAACTTAACCAACTGCAACAAATGGATCCAATAACTATATTAAATATAGCGAATAAATTGAGTAACGTTGTTTTTAGAATTTATAGGCAATATATATATTATTTGTAAACTGAAATCTTTGACCAAACCAAGTCTTTACTTTAAGCTGTGATGCAGTGAAGGGCTCCATGATCTTGCGGAAGTCCTTGGTGAGTTCGATGAGGTCCTTCCCGCAGTGCCCGCGGTGGATCACGAACGAGTGCGGCGCCTTCACCAGGTTGTCGGGCTCCAATCCTTGCTTGGTCGTGCTGTTTTTCTTCGCACATTTTCCTTTACGCTTACCCATTGTAATTAGCTATTACACGATACGATAGTCCACTTAACAATAAAACACTTAATTTTAATGTAGACTTCTCGTAATACAATGATTACATATTGTTTAGATACGTGCAGAAACAGTAAACATTTGATTTTTTTGAGGTTATTTAGTCATTTCGTGAAAAGCACACGAGTTTGACAATTAATGACAGTTTGACGGTTGACGAAAGTATTTTTGTATCAAGTATCGCTGTCCAAACTATTCATTTGGTTTGATGACAACGTTAATGCTCCAAAAGAATTTATTAGAAACGTAATTTACTGAATTTATTTTCATATAAAATTGCATGACGTAGTTGAGTCGATAATTATTTTGTACTTTTGTGTCGTTTTACGCTAAATCACTACTAGGTTTTTATTATGATATTAATTACTAAGTCTGTTTTGGACGAGATGTCATGTCTTGTAAAAACTGCATCGGTTACACGGTGATTATTATCACGCGATACACACTTATCACAACACGCATGACGTGAATATTTATGAATATTGAAGTAAAACACTGAAACTTTGAATGCCACGACAATATTGACAACCCAGTATTGTACAGAAAAATACATCTATCTAGACGGGCACTGTAAACTGGGTATTACACTGTCTTGACATCATGCGTCCCAACTAGGATGCGATATTGGATTCAGTTCGTTCGGAACCTTCCTGACATCCTATAGGATACTTTTTCGGATCCTTACTTATGAGATTATACGTTCCTGAATCTACTTCCTAACTCATTCTGGATTCTGAGTTCAGGACAGTGTAATGCCCGCTTAAGCGCTCTGTGGGCACTGTCATTATGTCCCCACCAAGTCGTAGAAAAGGAACGGCACGGCCGTACCATCTTTTTCTCGTAACCATTCGAGCCATTACCAACCCCCTGTAACTTCGTTGTGTAATGAATTAGAAGCCGCGCACAGTATATTGTAAAGACAGAGGGGCTACCGGGAAACGAAAACGAACGAAGTTCGAATATCTCCCTCTCTGTCGCACTTGCTAATACGTTCCACAGAGAGGGAGATATTCGAACTTCGTTCGTTTTCGGTTCGCGGTAGCGCCTCAGAGCGTGTACTCCGAATTTCGTATCGTGTCCTCCCTTTCACTCTCGTGTTATTCACTATATGAGTGAGAGGGACGGCACCATACGAAGTTCGAAGTAGCCCCTCTGGTCCTTACCTCAGTTTTTGAACACATTAAAGAGGTTTTACTATATGAATGAATGAAGATACAAATCTTGCGAGAATGGGTAGATAATTAAAACACTGAAAACAAATCAAAACAGCTTTATTTCCTGCTGGTTCATTTAATTGTAGACTTTCATACGCGCACATGAAATACTACGCTATTTCATACACTTCTAGTCTCGTTGTTTCTAGTTGAATGCTCCATTACTAATTTCGAATGTCTGTAGAACTGATAAAGAACCGACGTAATTGATACCCATTATAAATCATTTTTACTAAATTGTCTAGAAGAAACTTCCTTAAAAATATTTGAGTTGATGCTGTGAGAGTGAAGAACGAAGTTTTCCCTCTCTGTCGCACTTATGTGCAAACTTGCAAGTGCGACAGAAGGAAAATTTCGAATGCCGTCGCGGTAGCAGCCCGGGAAATACGCATGTGCGGAGTGTTGCCAGCAAGAAAGCTTACGGAAGTTTAATGGTAATTTTTAACGCCAGTCCTTTAACCCTCTACTTACAAGAGACCCGTAGATGCATAGAATAAATAAATACAATGATTAATTTTACTGACGATCATCATCAAAAACTGGGTTTTGTACGACCGAATAAAACCATTCTAACCACTAGGGTATAGCCTATCCAAAACCACTATAGAATAATAGCATCCACCATGGTCCTAACGGCTAATTAAAACAATTTGATGGTAGAGGCGCAGCCGAACTATAACTCTATATTTGTACAAAATTTACAGCGTTCTACACACACGCACACGTCTGAGTGGGCTACTAACTTCGTATCGTGCTGTCCCTTTCACTCGTATAGTGTATAACATGAGAGTAACAGGGACACGATACGAAGTTCCGATTTCAAAATTCGGAGTACAGGCTCTGGTTTTAAAGAGGTGCCTGTAATTCTCGCTTGAAAGTATTGACCGCGTGTATATGTGCTTCGTGAAATTTTGTATAAAGATAAAGTCTATTAAAGTGGCCATGATGATGGATCGATTCTATATCTTATGTTAAAGCACTATAAAGTGCGATATCGTTTCACACCCCAACTATTCTAACTCGGATTAGATCTGAAAGTAAACCTCGCGACCGGGTGGTCACATTAACTAGTTACGCACCTAAACTGACGACGTCCTAACCGGTGCCGTGGAATTAGGACCACCTGAGATAAATACAATTGGTGCTTAACTTTACATACAAAAGAAGATATTAGCGGTCCGTCCAGGGGAAGCATAGAACTATTTAAAATTCATCTGTCTGAAAGCGTTGTTTGTCTGATAGTCTTCCGCTGAAGAGATATTTATGCAGGTTAAAATACGAGCATATTAAAAGAAAATACACAAGTAGGTTAGGAAACGAAAAACTCTCCAACGAAACGTTTCGATGACAGACATTCAGAGATTCAGACGAACGGTGCTTTCAGAATCGCGTGTAATGCCCCCATGACTGGACGTAGGACAAGTTATCAGATTATTTAATTATTAATGTTATTATTAAATCACAATAAAGAACGCGGCGGCGCCGGTGATTCAAAAGCTCCTATTTTATCCCTATTTCAAGTATCAACTAAATCTATCGTTGATTCTATGCTAGTTAAATAATTAATCATAAAAAAAGATGTACAATAGACAAATTAATCTGTTGGTTATATCTGTCGAGAATTAACATTACAAGATAACGAGTTGTTTGACTTGAACTCATAAATTGGAAAAAAAGTATACAAAAATAACTTTTAGGATCTATTTATTAATTATCGTGTTCTAAAGAACATCGTCCCGAATTGATTTAACACTCGTTAAAACTAAATTTAAACATTTTTAGTCAGAGTAGCTTCAAGTAGTTTTCCTACTTCAAAACACAATACCTCAATGGCCATGTGAGACAGTGTGCTGGAAACATTCAAGAAATGCATTATTAATTCGTATAGTAAGGTATCTTCGGGTAATGGCGAGTATCGGGTAATTCCGAAAATAACAAGTTCCAGTCTCACTAAGCGATTTTATTGCATGTCATCATCATCATCCTCAAAATTTTCGTTGATGTTTGGTGGTGCAACGAAATCGCTAAGTTAGACTGGAATTTGTTTTTTTCGGAATTACCCGAAGATACCTTACTAAACCTTACGCTAAAACGACTTATTGGAGAGGTAAAATAGTGCCGCCGCTTGCAACATTCTAGTTCCGTTTTTTGTCGCTAACGGCGCTAGTGTCGGGTGCGCACTAGCATATTAACTAGACGTCTGTTCGGTGCGCTGACTTATCTGTTTGTTTACAGCAAGGGTCGTGTTGGCGCAGCCGGTGAGAGACAGATATAAGCAACAGAGTGGTTAGGCTAGTGAGGTGACTGCGCCCCGGGGGCCGACCGGGCACGTTGCTGTTAGTTTGCTGCGACTTTCAAAACATTTAATACGACTGACTGTCCGTCATGTACGATGGAAAAATACTGATGAGTATGTTAATCCTTTCAGTCGTCTACTACGGACTATTCGCGCCACATAGTTAAATGAAACAAACAACTTGACGTTGATAATTTGATAAATGCACTAGAATTAATGATGAGGGTTCAAATAACAAACAAAACCATTCACCTTGGTCTAATTTTACCTCGAAGATAAACAAAAGCAGTGACGAAACAATCCGGTCAAATCGTGATTTTATTGTCTAGAGTTCAAATCTGCAATAGGTAATTTGAGTGTGCCTGCTTCTAAGTCTGCGAAGGAACAGACAATTGAGACTCTTGTCTCATTCACCGCGGCACTGCGCTATGCCGTAGCTTGCACCAAAATTATTCCCGAATCTAGGCGAAAAATCTGCGGTGGAGAAGCGTGATGGCATTATGCCTGTTGAAGAGTTAAACTGTAAAAATCTGCCACCTTTTATCTATACATTTTGAACTGATGAAGAATTCTTTAGTTAAAATAACTTCGAGATAAAATTAGGCCATGAAATATATAAAAATCCACATTTCATCCTAGATCTATGTAACCATCGTAGCAAACCGACTTCAGTTCGTCCCGGTGCAGTGTTTTATACAAAAAGTATTATTTAGTGCAAAAATAGGCACGAATTTTATAGATTTTCAAAACATTTAAGTAAGATGGGAAAAATCTAAAAAGATGCCATGGCTTAGTTCTGCGGCGAAGACTCGAGGTGTAGCCTACAGTTTTACATATGTAGGTATAGCCATAGTAGAAGTGCTTATTATGTTTACAAGCAAAGTTAACTGGTACAGTTGGTTTCAATAAAAAACAATTCTTCGCGTTTAATATTGCTCTAGATTTTTAAGCGGGAATCTTCGCCTAAAGCCGATCGTGTTTCATTTCATATGATACTCTCGCGGCTCAACGCGAAAAGCTTCCACCGAGATCGAATCTTAACATACAATGGATAGTACATACATCAAATAGCGGTATGAGATTAGATCCTGGCAGCCGGGCCGAGGTGGAAGCCGCCCGCGACCCCGCACCGTCGACAAAAGCGTCCCCATTACAAAGCATCACAAAAACTCTACAAACAAAAGTGTAGCAACAGAATTGTTAAAATCGAGCACAAATCGATAAATCATTAACAAAATATGTATGTTTATATGCAAAATAAGTAGATGTGCGGCGCGGCGCGGGTCCCCGGGTCCTTAGTGCTGGTCCATCTGCAAGCAAACCGTGCGTCAGCGCCGCCGAGCGCGCCCGCGCGTGCGGCCTCCGTGTGGCCCCGCACGAAGCACGTCCGCGCATGCGGCCTCCGTGCGGCACCGCACGAGGGCCGGCATTGCTAGCCCGGGCGTGCTCGCTGCTCGTAGGCAAGCGTGCAAGCATGTTACGAGGATACGCTTTTGACGTACATGCTAATCTAACAGACAGGGTAAGTTAGTAATAAACGGTTTGCCCTCTTTATAATTTCGCTGTTAATCTAAAATAAATAATAATAATAATAAATATTTGTGGACAATCTTACACAAATCAACCTAGTCCCAAACTAAGCAAAGCTTGTACTATGGGTACTTGGCGACGATATACATACTTATATAGATACGTACATATTTAAATACATAGAAACATCCAAGACTCAGGAACAAATATTCGTGTTCATCACACAAATAAATGCCCTGACCAGGATTCGAACCCGGGACCTCCAGCTTCGTAGGCAGTGTCACTACCAACTAGGCTAAAGCGGTCGTCAATCAGAACCGAAGGCGTCGCCAACGAAAGTTTGAGTCACTCTAAGTACGGTCGAACTACAAAAGTGTCTCACCACCTCTGTACCCTGTCGCTTCAACGTCATGTTTAAACTGTCACAACCAAGGAGTATAAACGACAAAGTACCGAAATGTACTACTTATGAGTTCGACTGTACATTCATTTCACATAAATATGAAAATATCATCATCAAAGGAGAAAGGAGCTTCGTTAATGACAGCTTCGCGAAATGGGCCACCGTTATTGGTAACTTACCCCTCTCTTATTGCCTCAACTAAAGGCAATAGTACATTACTTACCAAGGGCGGTAAAACAATGTCTCAGATCGCAGGTATTTGACGCACGAGCCGAAGGCAAGGGCGATAATTATGCGATCTGAGGCTTTCTTAATTACCGTCCGAGGTAAGTACAAAATTTTATGTCACCCCCTGGCCAGGAAGTGGGATTTACCGCGCGCGGAACGTGCGGTAATTGCCACTTTATGGCCAGGTGTGACATAAAGTTTATTTGTATTTTGTAACAGCGTGCACGCTCGTCTCCGTCGCGCCGCCGAAATATGAAACGCATAATCCAACTTCACCGTCTATAATACGCGATAAAAACAAAAGTACAATGTGTAGGAGGAGTTCCATTGCTGGTGGGTGTTCACAGCACCCACCGCCACACGGCGCGCTTGAAGCGGAACACGGTCGCGTGCGCCGCGCCCGCCAGCTCGCCGCGGGGCCCCGGGGCCGCGGCCCCACCCCCGCGGGGCCCCGGGGCCGCCGTCTCACCCGCGCGGGGCCCCGGGAGACAAGGGCGGCCCGCAGCGGGCCGGCGCTGGCGAGCCGGCCGAGGCTCCATATCGGCTCGCTTAATATCCTGAGATTCCTGACATTGGTATTGCCTGTCAGAATGGGGACTCCATAGCCGGATCCATACTATCGTGTGTATGTAGTACGGCTAGGTGCACACGCATCTGATGCGCTCTTATGGGATAGATTGCGCTGTGTTAAAACCCAGGCATCAGAGCGCGAAAAATTGTATGAATTCGCTTAATAGGTCTGTAAATTCTTGCTTATCTTCAGATTTATTGGCTTCCTAAGTAGTTCCCAGTACCTCGATTACACTCACACCTCAGATTCGGTTGGAACTGCTTAACCAATCTCACTGGAGCGCAAACTCTTAGAGTATTCCAGTGTTCCAAACCACACGCGTGGTCGTGCCGGAGGTTTCCCCCTGGATTTTCCCCAGGCACTCTCCAACCGCGCACTCCTATCGCTTTATTGGGCCCGGCCTATAAAGCCACAGTCAAGTTAAAAAAAAAAAAGCTTCCTAAGCCAATTGGTTTAGAAATAAAAATGTCCCTGGTTCTAATGGAACTGTCTCACGACTAACGTGGTTGGACTGAGCCAATATTCATTGTCTATGTTGAATACATTTGGACAATTAACAAACCATGACACAGAAATGGCAAGTGATTCAGATACTAACAAATAGGTATATATATATATTATATCCAAGGTGACATCACTCTTCTAGCAAATCGTGAAAAACTACGTAATAGGTACGTTTAAACTATGTATGTGTATTGTGAGATTAAACTTAGGCACATTCATTTTCAATATGCAAACTTTTGTCAACACTCGTTCATTGATTTTACGTTTGATCTTTAAAAAGGTAATAGTGAGCTAGGGGTACAAAAACTGGGTGCCACTCTGTGGATTATCCCCCTTATTCATAAACGTCTGTCAAACCTATATTAGTTAACAAGCCGCTAAAGTTCGTTTGTCCTTATCTGTCACTTTGACATTGACGTTTGTGAGAATGGGACAAAGAACATTTTAGTTAGCAGAGGTTTGTTAAGTTTTATGAATACGGGGGTAAGTATATATCTCAAACGCGCGGAGAGCTAAGGTCGTCTTCTTATCGAGTCGATGGCTGCACTATGCTAAATTGTGCTGGCCCAGAAACCAGCAACGTCTATTGCCCTTTGGTTAGCTTTGAGCAGATCTTCCTGTGAGCAGGAGGATGGGCAAGCCGGGCAGTTGATAAGGTGCGCCAGAGTTTGTTTGTTTGAGCTAAGGTCGTGTCGCGTCTCCATCGCTTAAATCGAACATGTGTGATAGAGCTATACGAAAACTCATGTTCGATTTAGGGAACATACACAAACTACGTGACCCGTTTAGGGGGGAGGGGGGTCGTCAAAGTACCACTCTTGGTCACCGGGTCACCTTTTAACCGCCCTTGGTGCGCAATGTACTGTTTTCTTCTTGATATATTTTTTATTAAATACAATTACAATTGAATAGCTACGCTATACCACGCTTGCACTCTCGAAGTATGCATTTTTAGGGGCCGTATGAGAAAATACAAAGGAAAGCCATTATTTTTTCAACTTTCCGCAAATTTTTTTTTATAAAATATACTACGTGAAAACTAGGGGGGTGGGGGGGGGGGTCTTGGCATATACTACGCTTGGTCACCTAGGGGGGGGAGGGGGGTAAAAAACGCAAGTCACGTAGTTTGTGTATGTTCGATGTAGGTGGCTATAGCCCGGGGCCGCTGGGGACTGTGACTCACCTGTTCCTGTCCATTGGCCTCCTGTGACTTCATGACGTCGGGCAGGTCCGGCGGCGAGGAGTACGGCGTCAGGTCGAGAGCTTCGAATTCACCACTTTCCTTTCTGTTGACGCAAACATGCCGACCGTCAATTTCAAAATCCTAAGCAATTATTATTTAAGATTATTATTGGATTCGATGAGTTTTTAACAAAGCCTCAAATACCCCGACTGACAACCGCTGTCAGTTCGCGCGGGAAACGGTAGATTTGACAGTTGTTGCTAAGATTGGTTAGGCGCGTATAATGTTGCTCTGTGTCCATAAATTGTTAATTTAATGCAGATTCTTTGTATATTTGTAGAAATAGCGATTACATTTTGTTATTTATCGATTTTATGTCTTTCACTGCTAAAATTATATTATCTTTCTTAGGTTTTTTCAGTTCACTGGAACTTATAGTTTGGTAAAAATAAATTGAAGGATTTATTGCCTGCCGCCTCACGCTCTTGATTTTTTTTTATACAACGCCGGTGGCAAACAAGCTTACGGTCCATCTGATAGTAAGCGGCCACCGCAGCCTATAGTCACGTACGCGTTGCCGACCCTTTATAAAATTTGAGGACGCACTGTGTTGACAACAGAAGGGACAAATTTAGATCCCTCGCTCTCAACACAGTGCATCTCGGGAGCTCTGGCAATCTAGTTCACCTCCAGGAACACAACACTACATACTTGTATAGTAGATAATGTTATTATGGCTGTGGTCTTCTGCAAGGTGGAGGTACTACCCCAGTTGAGCTGCTCTAAATTCGAGCAAGATGAAGTTTTGCTGTGCACTACCTCTCTCTTGATTGTATGAGTCCTTAAAATCATTGCAGACATTATATTTTTCTCAACTAGAGAAGTTTGACACTTCGCAGTGAATTATCGCGAATATTTGAGACTATAAAGTAGAGATGAAACGGGAACTCTCTTTTGGAAGCGTGGACAAGATGGTAGTAATTTTATGTAGCAAATAGGTTCGGAAATTTTGAATTGAATTGAAATCATTTATTTCGTGTAACATTGACACATAGAAATTATATACATAATGCAGCTATATTAAGTGCACACATAGTGCTACCAATTGATTACACTGGCGGAAGAATGCAGCCCCGCACAGTGTAACATGATAGCACAGTCAGGCTTGTCCGCTAGCATTCTCAGAATGGTATTGGGACTGCTCCGCACCCGGCGCACCAGGGATGCGGCTCGCCCGCGCATGCTCGCATAAAAACAGGCAACACGCGCCTCCGCAAACATCCCTGATGCGCTACAGAAACGAAGCAGCCCCACTATCACCCGGAACGTATTATTGTATTGTACTCGAAGGGCCCTAAAGGCCCGTTGCGAATTCTACACCCAGAGGCTGCAGGTATACAAATATATATCGCCGACGCAATCGTGTTATGATTGTTACAGGCATAAGTTCAAGTACAACATTGGTGTCCTAGCCGCCGTTGACTCTCGGCTGTCTATTTGCTGGTCAAGCAGCTGTTTTCTTCCCAGACTTTATTGAGATGAGCCCAATTTAAAAATAGCAGCCGAGTGTAACATGCAGGGCGGCGACATGGCACGTTAATGCAGGATTACAGCTATCTTATCAGGCGGACAATCGAGTGAATAATGGATCTACAGCTATCATTAACCGGATACTATTAACTGATCTGATAAATAATGGATGTATTGGTAGCATTCAATGCTGAATTGTTTTTCCTCAAATTGCATAACACCACAACTAGCTCTTTAGGTATGTGGTGTTGTTCCTGGTGGTGAGTGATGTCTGATGTCGCCAGAGAACCTTAACATGCGCTGTGTTGAGAGTGTGTGGTGCATGTTTGATACATAAGCTTAGAGTAAAACCACGTAATCTTAACAACATGAATGCACTAAATGAATGGAATTGAATTGGACCTGCAGCTCTCTAGCTTATTATTTTTTTATAGTATAGCAATTATTTCGAATGTGAGATCTTCGAGAAGACAGTACGGTTGCCAGTTATGTTGCACCGATGAGCACCATTCGGGGGTCACGTGTAGGGTAGCGATCCTCCCTATGGACATGGTGCAACTTCGACCTCCCTTGTGAATGAGTGGACGATTTGGCAGTTAGAAGTTCACAAGCCGCCTGAAGGCCTCCAACTTGGCTTAACGAATGCTGCCAGACAGCAGCTGGGATCCACGGCTTAACATGCCTTACAAGAGCGCTTAGTTAGTAACCACTCAAAGCGGTCACCCATCCAAGAACTGACCTCGGCCCACGTCGCTTAATCTAACACAATGAATCGTCAAGTCAATTAAGGGTGGTATTATGTAGCGATATATAATTGCCGAAATTCGGGAGAACACGTGTTCATACGCACCTGACATAACCAGACTGGTTTGTTGTAGGAGTACCCTCATTTTCCAATATACTACATGCCTTCCCCTCGAGATAGTCCATTAACACTAAGTTCTCACTAATCACTAAACACTGATAGTTCACTAACACTATATCGTCCATAAGAACGTTCTTACACTATGTACTTATTCTACAAATCTTAACTATCATTTAAAACGATAAATCGGAGCCAGCAGTATCTTCCTTCTCTGACTCTGACAGATTATCATTATCTTCTAGAGCCATTCTCTTGGCTTCCATGTTTTGTGGCGAGGAAGGCGATCTTGTTCGTTTATTAGTTGGCGGTATGTGTTCCTGGCTCTTGTTAAAAGTACAATCTTGTGGACCAGACACCCCTATGATATCAGCCCACTGAGAGGCTGGGGGAATAGGACTTATTTGTGTATCATTTTCATCATCACTTTCTTCATGTGGCGTACTTCGCTCTGGGTATACAACTTCTCGTTGCATACTCTGATTTTTATTCTTATTCGTCTCTACCTCTCCCCCGTGATTTTGCATCTGATTTATATGCCTTTTAAATAGTTTTCCATTCCATTGTATTATATACCTACAAATGCCTTGTCTTTTTTCTATTACGCCTTTCAACCAGCGTGGCCCTGGCCCATAATTCCTGAACAACACTGTCTGTCCAGTTTGGAACGAGCGCACTCGAGTATTTTCATTCTCATCACATGCATCACTTCTCCCCTGATCCTTAGAAGTGAGAGGATTCAAGTGATCGAACTTGGTTCTGAATCGTCTATTATTTAAAAGTTCTGCAGGTGACTTGTCGTTGGTACTGTTAGGCGTTGTACGCAATCCATATAATATTGTAGGTAATTTTATATGCCATGGGAGTGTAGACTGTTTCTTAATTTTATTCTTGACAGTCTGGACCGTCCGCTCTGCCTGCCCATTAGACGCCGGATGGTAAGGAGGTACTAAGACTTGCTTTATTCCATTTGTAGATAGAAACATCCTGAACTGTTCCGAAATGAAGCTTCTCCCATTGTCACTGACCAACGTGTCTGGCAGTCCTTGTTCTGCAAAAATATTTCTTAATGTATTTATAAGTGTATCAGCGCTCATATCAGGAACAATCTTGACTTCGGGCCATTTTGAATACGCGTCAATCAATATGAGGAAAGTTTTTCCTTGGAAAGGTCCCGCATAGTCTACATGCAACCTGGACCATGCTTTCTCAGGCCTTATCCATTTATGGCTTACTTGTGAAGGCATATTCCTGTTTTCGGCACAAGCCTCACAGCTTTTTACTAAATTCTCAATCTCTTTGTCTATCGCAGGCCACCAAAAATAACTTCTAGCCATGGCTTTGGTAATTACAATACCATCATGGTTATTATGCAGTTCTTGTAGGATATATGGTCTCATTTTATCCGGTATAACTACGCGGTTACCCCACAAAATACAATTTTTATACTCTGATAATTCATTACGCTTCTGCCAGTATACTTTATATTCAGCGCCAATCTTGCTAGGCCACCCGTTTCGAATCCAGTATAATATCTTGCTTAGTGTATTATCTTTGATTGTCAGTCTAGCCACTTCATTGGCCGACAATTCCAAGTCTATTGGGGTTTCTTCTATTAACAAAACCCCTAAGTATTCCTCTTCCGTCGACTGGTCCCGGGTTGGCCATCTGCTTAACGCATCAGCATTTCCAAGTTTCTTGCCTTCCACATATTGTATGGTGTAATCATACGAGTTCAGTAGCAAGGCCCAACGGAGCATTCTTGGAGAAATCATATTAGGTATAGGCTTTTTCGGTTCAAATAACCCTAGTAATGGCTTATGGTCCGTCCTGATTGTTATCTTCCTGCCACTAATAAACTGGTGGAATTTCTTTAGACCAAACATGATAGCTGCTGCCTCTTTATCTATTTGAGCATAATTTCTCTCGTGCCTATTCATGGTTCGTGACGCAAACATTACAGGCCTCACCGAGCCATCATCCATTACGTGTTCTAATACTGCTCCTAAACCGTATTGTGACGCATCACACGACATTATGATCTCCTTCTTCACATCGTAATGAACTAGTGTATCTGTACTTGATAGCATATTGCGTAATTTTTCAAAGGCCTCCTGATGTTGCGAAGTCCATTGCCATTTTACATCTTTGTTTAACAGCTTGTACAATGATTCCGCAATATTAGCCTTGTGGGGTAAGAAACGGTCGTAAAAATTTAGTAACCCTAAGAAAGCTTGGAGTTCTTTTACGTTACTTGGAGCAGGCGTGTTCTCAATTGCATGAATCTTATCTTTACACGGATGAATACCATATACATCTATGAGAAACCCTAAAAATTTCACATTTCTTACAGCAAAATTACATTTTCCCTTGTTCAGCCGTAAACCGGCTTCTTGTAATTTTTTCAACACCATCTCTAGTCTTGAGTTATGTTCGGCTATATTAGCTCCACTCACAACAATGTCATCCAAAAGTACGGCTATGCCTTTAATTCCCGTAAGTAAAGAAGACATTAATCTCTGAAATATGCCCGGGCACGCTTTTACACCAAAAGCTAAACGTTTCATTTTAAATAATCCTTTTGGCGTATTTATTGTCAACAGCTGTGCTGTTGGTTCATCAACACTAACTTGAGTGTATGCTCTTTCCAAATCAATTTTACTGAAAATTGTACCCCCCTTGTATAGCTGTGAAAGCTTCATCCAAAGTAGGCAAGGGATATGTATCAGTATCTGTTACCATGTTTACTGTAGCCCTGTAGTCACCACAAAGTCTAACAGTGCCGTTCGGTTTCAGTACTGGTACTATGGGCGTTGCCCACTCAGAATGCGCCGTTGGTACCAGTACGCCTTCGTCTACCAGCCTGTCTATCTCCTTGATCACTCTTTCTCTCAAAGCGAAAGGTATGGGTCTGCTTTTTAAAAACTTCGGCCCTGTTCCTTCTTTCGGTGTAATACTCACCATGGGACCCTTATATTTCCCTAAACCTTCTTGGAAAACATCACCATATTTTTGAAGTAACTCCTTAATTTCACTACCATTTATTTCCATATGATACACTCCTTGCAATTGTATTTGCAGTGGTTCAAACCAATTACGCCCTATAAGGCTAGGTCCATTGCCGCTGGCAATATAAATCATCAGATTGTCATATAATCCTTTACAAGATACTTGCACCTGAATTTTCCCTAATATCTTCAAACGATTTTCTGTCCATGTAGTTAATGTCACATCAACTTTCTCTAGCCTGGGTATTTCCCCATTCCAAATGAGTCTGGCTGTCGCTTCAGAAATGAGTGTAAATGCACATCCGGAGTCAACCTCCATTTCGATCACGGAACCCTCAATTGACACTTTAATCATATACGCATCAACTTTATGTTCTCTCACATTGTTTATAGTTGCCACATATAAACCATTACAATTTGATTTCAATGTACTATCCTGTTTATTTTTGGCAAGGCATACTGACTCAATGTGTCCAATTTTACCACAAAAATTACATTTACTCCACCGAAACCTACACTCTCCCTTATGCTGCTTACCACATCTGAAACATGATTTACTCTGCTTATCAAACCTATTATTGGTGATTTTATTCACTTCCATGGGTTCATCTACCTCTATCATTGGTTTAGAAGGCCCCGGTACTAATATTATATTAGAATCAAATGTAGCAGTCTCATGTGAAAACGCTATCTCAGATGCTTGGGTAAAAGTTAGTTTCTCGCACTGTAATAATTTCTTTTGAACTTCCTTACTTCTGATACCACATACTAAACGATCGCGCAAAGTCCGGTCCAAATCTTTAAAATTACAATGTATGCTTAATTTTCTTAAACTGGCAACATAATCTCGAACTTTCTCCCCCTCTTCTTGATTCCTTGAATGAAATTTAAAAGATTCCACAATTTCATTGGGTGTGGGGTGGAAATGACTGTTTAAATGCTTTAAAATGTCCTTATAGGTTATGTCACCTATTCTAGTGGGAGACGACAAAGAAACAACCAAATCAAATAATTGAGAGCCACATACCGCCAATAAATTCGCCTTTTTCTTGTCCTCCTCGTCTATATCATTAGCTTTTAAGCAAAATTCAAACCTCGTGATGTAATTCTCCCAGCACCCATGTGCCATGTCAAATTCACCAAACTTAATACCCATTTCCGCGTTTCACCTTTCAGAATTTCACTAATATTCACAAAATATGGCCGATTGCACGCTTTACCACCGATTTATACGCGTCGCCACTATTATGTAGCGATATAATTGCCGAAATTCGGGAGAACACGTGTTCATACGCACCTGACATAACCAGACTGGTTTGTTGTAGGAGTACCCTCATTTTCCAATATACTACAGGTGGGCAACATGTTCACTGGCTCCGATGTCTGCTCACCACATGGCAGGGCGAAGGTTGTTTGCCACCATTGTTGTAAAAAAAAGACTGTTCCTATGGTGGACTCTTATCTTATCTTGACCAAGTGAAACGAAGGTCTCTGCTGCAGCTTCGACAAAAATGCTTTTGTATGTCCGGATTTCCGTTTGTTCTTGTCTGCAGGTCGCAATTCTCTACAAATTCTCGTGAAATATCGTGAGCAGGTTATAGTTATATAGATTTATAGATTGTATAGTATAGTTATATAGATTTTTTTTGTCGAGGCGGTTTTTGGAAATTTCCGAAAACAATTTTTTTATCAATGATTTTGTAAGTTTCTGCGGGCGAATTTCGGTTTGTTCTCCTCTACACGTTGCATTTCTCAATCGATTCCCGTGAAATTTTGTGAGCTGGTTAGATAAATATGTGATAATCCATATTGAAAGGGACCTTATGGCGGCCGGCCTTTATTGCCGCTGTTCCAATACAATAGTGAATAGGTGCAACGTAAGCGCCTGTCGCCATAAGGTCCCTTTCGATGTGGATTATCACATATACAGATTTTTTTTGTCGAATAAGTTTTGGGAAATAAAAACATATATTTGTTCAATGGTTTGTTCTCCTCTACAGGTCGCATTTCGCAAACGATTCTCGTGAAATTTTGTGAGCAGGTCCGGTAATTATATAGATTTTTTTTCTAGTCAGTTTTTGGAAATTTTCAAAAACAATTTTTATTTCAAAGATATTGTAAGTTTCTGTGTCCGAATTTCGGTTTGCTGTCCTCTACAGGTCTCATTTTTCAACCGCTTCTCGTGAAATTTTGTTATCAGGTTCGGTATTCATAATTGATCTTTTTTATAATGTCAGATTTTTACCAAAGTTTGTTAGTTAGGAATTTAACTGACCGTAGAGCAAGTCCGATGGGTGCCGGGCACTGGGCCTTAGCTGTAGCGGAAGTGAGGCCGTACTCTGCCAGCGTCTTCTCATCCTCCATCAGCTGGCTGTCCTTGTTGAACAGCATTTGAGCCGGTGGTGGAGTCTTTAAGATGCCTGTACCATACAAAAATAGAGGTCATCATAGAAACAACTCAGATGTTTATATTTGACAAATTTTTCCTCAGAGATACACTAGAAATGTGTATAATGAACTACAAAAAGACAAATACATTTTTCACCCTATTGCTATGTAATAAGGTAAGAAATGGTAAATTTGATTGCTTTCAAGCTAATAAAATTCAAATGTCCATCTAAAAGTTCTAAAACCCCTTATATGATATCCTCTTTAAGCTTAATATAGTTAACAAATGTTTGTTTATACCTTTTATACTATATGATATCCACTAGATATTTAGCTTGTTTTACATACAATACACATTAGCCTAAAGTACCATATGACAAATATCAGTCTGGAGTAATATTACATTGAAGTGTTAACAATATACCACATGCTTTGAAAATAGTTTGTAATATTCCGCACAACATGATTAAGCAACATCAATGTTTGAGAATTGGGACCCTTGTTTAGATCCGGCGACCTGGTTTCGCGTAAGACGACTAAGGAGCAAAATTGAAATAACGAACTACTTAGTCAGCTGATTTCTTACCTGTCTACAGGCTTCTCAGAAAAAATGTTAAAGGCAGTAAACATAGTATAAAACGAACGCTTACCGACTGACATTGTCCAAGACTAAAAATAGACTTAACTGAAATCACCCGAGACGCACTCACCTTCAATCATTTTCTTTAATTCCAGTACCGTTGTCGTGTCCTTAGCGTCCGTAAAGATGGTTAATTTTTTTCGCCTAATCATTAGAAAGACATCCTGAAAATAATTGTATTTTTGAGGTTACATGTCGAGACGACTTCAATTTCAAGATGTTACACTTAGAACTAATGCATGGAACTGTAATAAATTGCGTGAGCTTACCATTTTTGAGTTTATATTTAGTAACTATTAACCATTTATTTAAAAAACGATGCCCTCTAAGGCGTAGGTACGAAACCAAATTGACTGGAGTTTCGATTCTCGTTTGTTGAATTTAGAACCTTTATTTTAGCGTTGATTGGCAGTAATGAAATGCGCTGGCATGCGCTGGCTACGTGATTCGTAGAAACAGTTTTGAAGGATACGATTTGACCCAATGAGAGCACTTGCTTATGACGGATACTTTTTGTGCTTTTTTTCTTAATTCATGTTTTTTTGCTCTGACCCGGATGCTGACAAATTTAGCAGAAAGTAGGAAGCTATGAGGAGGAAATAAACATAAACTTTTCGCACTGAAACACAAACGCATTCACCTTTGAATTTAATGTAAAATCACGTATGTATGCAATACCCGTATTATATATATTCGTACCGTCTTAAAATTATTGTTTTTATTTCGCATTTTGAACGCATTTGTAATGATAAACCAATTGATAAACTCAGTCATTTTGATAGCTTCAGACACGTTCAGAAATTACATTCTTTAGTTCAGGTTTCTCTCCATTGCACGAATTAGCAAGTGCGACAGAGAGTGAGATATTCGAACTTCGTTCGTTTTCGGTAGTTAAGCCCGGGGCTACCGCGAACAGCAAACGAAGTTTTCGCTCTTTGTCGCACTTGCACGTTCGGACGTAAGCGCGACAGAGAGAGAAAACTTCGTTTGCTGTTCGCGGTAGCGCCCCGGTTCACGTTTATTGATTTAATATTATTATCATTTTTCAATTTATTTACATATGAGAATTAATTTGTTTCACATATGTACATGAATTATTCTAATTATTATGCCAAATGACAATCTCAAAATTTATGACATTTTGTTCATGTACATATTTTAGAACGTATGTCTGCGTATGTCGAACAAGTAAATTTATATTTTGCAGCTTAGAAGCTGTATTTCTTTTAATATAGTGTTTATAAATTTAGATTAATAAATGATTTCTTGTTCTAAGTATATTGTATCTTTGTACTTGATATGCGACACAATGTACTGTTTGTAGATGCTTCAACGATAACCTCCAAGTTTTTGTTATGAATATGGAATCGCAAGTTTGTTTCCATTGTCTGAACAAGAAAACTATAAACTCGACAACTAACCGGTTGGTGACTGAAATCTGTGGGCATGTGAAGTGTATGGACTGTTTGTTGCACGAGAACTCAGGTTGTGTCGCTTGTGCTGAGAAGATTAGTCCCAAGGAGCCCGTAGACACCCCGGAGCCGAGCGAGGGGCTGCCCTCGGATGGCGATAACGTTGATCCAGAGCCGGTGGACTCAGACTTCCCTCTCAAGCACTTGATCCTGGGTCCAGAACCAGAGAAAGATGCACAGACTGAGTACTATTGTGATAATAATGATAAGAAGAAAAAGTTGGAGACATCTCACATTAGGATGGAAACCGGTATGTACAGAGTTACTGCAAATAATGTTAGGCTCTAGGTAGATCTCTCTTCTGACTAGTGTCCTCGCTAGAAAGAAAAACACGGCCTATTAAATTATGTACCCTAGATTACTTACCATCATACATGTTGCCATGCAATACTAACACTTATGGTAAAAGAACTATGGATTCCTTACTTCCAGCCATTCTTAATAACCTACCTAAGGACTTATTGCATGACCTCACGAATACCGGTTTTAACCAGAATAAATATAAAAAATTACTTAAAAAATATTACTTAACTTTGGGATAGCTACTTAAAAAACATTATGTTACTCGTACCTAATTATTAACTTATAATTCTAACTGAAAATGTTAAATTAAATTAAGTTATAATGCGGCATGAACCGCGCGATCTCGCCAACTATTATTTAAACCGTTAAAGGTTTTGAATAGTGGCTCATATGTACACAATAATTGTTCCTAATGATTGTCTTAAATAAATTAAAAAGAAAAAAAAAAAAAATATCTTCGATTTAAGGTATTTATAATGACTTCCACTTTGTTTAGATGTGAGAGCAAGTTGTATAGCCGTTGTAAGATGTAGCTGTGTGAAAGTCATGATTAATTATTTAACTCAGATGGGAGTAGGCGCTACTACTTCTGTACGGCGTGCAAGAGAAAGTTCCGAGCCCGCAGCCAGGTCTCATACCACGCCTACTGCAATGGGCAGCAGAAGCCCTTCCAGTGCCCTGACTGCAATAAGGTATACATGCATTTAGCATTTACATTTGTCCTCACATTTTATTTTGCCAGTTGACCCCCTCTTGCTAAAACTCACTAGTAAATCTGTCACTATTAGTTTATTAGTTAATATATTTAATAAAATACCAGCTGAAATAAAGATATTGCCTATATAGGGGTGCAAAACGACATTATATAAAATATTAGTTGACAATGGTTTTTACAGTATAAATGAATTTTTATTCCATAAGTTTAAATGTTAATTGACATCCATTATCCTATTTTTATTATTATTATTATCTCTTTATTTACTATATGACTTTATTATTATTATTGTAATTTCAATTGTGATGTTAAATTAATTTAATACTGTAAATCGAATTATTATAATAATGACTGAGTGATCCAATCACTGACAACTGTTTTCACACGTCTACCTAGACTGAATATATCATGGGAATTCAACAATGCTTGTAATCTAAGATCTTATGTTACCACATGTTCATTGTGAATAAACGATTTCATTCATTCATTCATTCATTGCATTCATTAATTTCATTTATTCATTCATTCACTCTTAGAAACCTCATATTAGTACTGAATTGATATACATGTGAAGTTTATAGACTATGATTATTTTTGATCCTCTCTTGTAATTTTGTATTTTTGCAGAGTTTTGCAAGTCACTCACATTTCAAGTACCACATGCGGGTGCACCGCAACGAGCGAACCTACGCTTGCGAGTTATGCGGGGAGAGCTTTTTCCAAATGTCCAAGCTGCAGCGGCACAAGCTCAAGCACACCAGTGAGTCATGCTGCGTTTGAGCGTAGTCCTGGGCAGGGTCACTAGTGGGTTCAATTTGATTGTTTATGGGCTCCTTGTCTCTACTACTACTCCTATACTAGTCCTATAACTGGATGTCTTGATCAAATGCTCATATTTAAAGTGTAGATGTAGATTATATCCACTAGATTTTGTCTGATAGATGAAACTTTATTAGTCAATGTCAATTGTCAGAATGAAAACCAAAAATTAAATTGATTTTGTCTTAAAAACTTAAAAATTTAGTTGGTGTCTTTATAAAAATTTGGGTCCTAGGGAATACTCATTTTGGTGGATGGGCAATAATAATAATAATATAACGACTAAAAATACATTTTTCATTTTGTACATTATAAGCTTTTTATTTATTTCTTCTATTAAGACATCAACACTGTCGTCTTGCCTTCTGGTATAGGCCTCCTCTAAAGACTTCCACTCTTTTCTATCCATAGCCTTCCTTCTGCAAACATTTCCTGCTACTAGTTTAAGGTCATCCTCCCACCTTCGAACCTGTCTACCTCTTTTTTTTTCCCTCCCCTGGGTACCATTCTGACACTTGTTTTGTCCATTTTTCTTTCTGGTCTCTAGATATGTGTCCCGCTCATCTCCACTTAAGCCTTTTGCTGTAATTGTTAGGTTCTTTATGTTTGTTCTTTTGCTCAACATTTTTCATATTCATATTATTTATTGCATATACATGTACACATTGGTGTTAAAATACAATTTGTGTCAACATGTACCCTTTCGGGCATAGAAATCCACTACAACTAAGTGAAGTCTACAACTATTTTTATTTTTATGATGCTCCATTCCATGTTGTGTTGACAAGTTTCCAAGTCTTTGGTATCTTTTTAGTTAGTGATGTTTGGCCATTTATACAGGGGTA
The DNA here is from genome assembly GCA_963556455.1 of Epiblema foenella. Taxonomy (NCBI): domain Eukaryota; kingdom Metazoa; phylum Arthropoda; class Insecta; order Lepidoptera; family Tortricidae; genus Epiblema; species Epiblema foenella. The sequence continues at coordinate 32,357,170 of OY747098.1, read as the reverse complement.
TACATTCTGAGTTTCGGACTTTTCCCGGGAAATAATAATAGTATAGTCGTACGACGCGTAACATAGACCTCTGTCAGGCTGTAAGAAATTAGTCAAAACATGCAAGATTAGTAATCCTTATACATAACTAGCGACCCGCCCCGGCTTCGCACGGGTGCAATGCTGATGCATGTATTATACATATAAACCTTCCCCTTGAGTCACTCTATCTATTAAAAACCGCATCAAAATCTGTTGCGTAGTTTTAAAGATTTAAGCATACATAGGGATATAGGGACATAGGGACAGAGAAAGCGACTTTGTTTTATACTATGTAGTGATAAGAGAAGGATCTGTTTGCGCAGAGGAGAAGAAGCACGCTTGCGGCGCGTGCAGCGCGGCGTTCGGCAGCGCGGCGGCGCTGCGCCAGCACGCGCGCACGCACTCCGGCGAGCGGCCCTTCGGCTGCGGCGCCTGCGGCCGCCGCTTCCGCGACGCCAGCAACTGCCGCAAGCACCAGGCCCGGCACCACGGTGAGCCCCTCACAACATCTCAGCGCGGCGGTCGGCAGCGCGGCGGCGCTGCGCCAGCACGCGCGCACGCACTCCGGCGAGCGGCCCTTCGGCTGCGGCGCCTGCGGCCGCCGCTTCCGCGACGCCAGCAACTGCCGCAAGCACCAGGCCCGGCACCACGGTGAGCCCCTCACAACATCTCAGCGCGGCGGTCGGCAGCGCGGCGGCGCTGCGCCAGCACGCGCGCACGCACTCCGGCGAGCGGCCCTTCGGCTGCGGCGCCTGCGGCCGCCGCTTCCGCGACGCCAGCAACTGCCGCAAGCACCAGGCGCGGCACCACGGTGAGCCCCTCACAACATCTCAGCGCGGCGGTCGGCAGCGCGGCGGCGCTGCGCCAGCACGCGCGCACGCACTCCGGCGAGCGGCCCTTCGGCTGCGGCGCCTGCGGCCGCCGCTTCCGCGACGCCAGCAACTGCCGCAAGCACCAGGCCCGGCACCACGGTGAGCCCCTCACAACATCTCAGCGCGGCGGTCGGCAGCGCGGCGGCGCTGCGCCAGCACGCGCGCACGCACTCCGGCGAGCGGCCCTTCGGCTGCGGCGCCTGCGGCCGCCGCTTCCGCGACGCCAGCAACTGCCGCAAGCACCAGGCCCGGCACCACGGTGAGCCCCTCACAACATCTCAGCGCGGCGGTCGGCAGCGCGGCGGCGCTGCGCCAGCACGCGCGCACGCACTCCGGCGAGCGGCCCTTCGGCTGCGGCGCCTGCGGCCGCCGCTTCCGCGACGCCAGCAACTGCCGCAAGCACCAGGCCCGGCACCACGGTGAGCCCCTCACAACATCTCAGCGCGGCGGTCGGCAGCGCGGCGGCGCTGCGCCAGCACGCGCGCACGCACTCCGGCGAGCGGCCCTTCGGCTGCGGCGCCTGCGGCCGCCGCTTCCGCGACGCCAGCAACTGCCGCAAGCACCAGGCCCGGCACCACGGTGAGCCCCTCACAACATCTCAGCGCGGCGGTCGGCAGCGCGGCGGCGCTGCGCCAGCACGCGCGCACGCACTCCGGCGAGCGGCCCTTCGGCTGCGGCGCCTGCGGCCGCCGCTTCCGCGACGCCAGCAACTGCCGCAAGCACCAGGCCCGGCACCACGGTGAGCCCCTCACAACATCTCAGCGCGGCGGTCGGCAGCGCGGCGGCGCTGCGCCAGCACGCGCGCACGCACTCCGGCGAGCGGCCCTTCGGCTGCGGCGCCTGCGGCCGCCGCTTCCGCGACGCCAGCAACTGCCGCAAGCACCAGGCGCGGCACCACGGTGAGCCCCTCACAACATCTCAGCGCGGCGGTCGGCAGCGCGGCGGCGCTGCGCCAGCACGCGCGCACGCACTCCGGCGAGCGGCCCTTCGGCTGCGGCGCCTGCGGCCGCCGCTTCCGCGACGCCAGCAACTGCCGCAAGCACCAGGCCCGGCACCACGGTGAGCCCCTCACAACATCTCAGCGCGGCGGTCGGCAGCGCGGCGGCGCTGCGCCAGCACGCGCGCACGCACTCCGGCGAGCGGCCCTTCGGCTGCGGCGCCTGCGGCCGCCGCTTCCGCGACGCCAGCAACTGCCGCAAGCACCAGGCCCGGCATAATGGTGAGCCACTAACAACAACTTTACTTTTACTTAGACGACCGGTTTAGCCTAGTGGGTAGTGCACCTGCCTGTGAAGCTGACGGTCCTGGGTTCGAATCCCGGTCAGGGCAAATATTTGTGTGATGAGCATGAATATTTGTTTCTGAGTCTTGGATGTTTTCTATGTATTTAAGTATTTATATCTATTAAATATATCGTCGTCTAGTACCCATAACACAAGCCTTCTTGAGCTTACTGTGGGGCTAGTTCGATTTGTGTAAGATTGTCCTCTAATATTTATTTATAAAAAAAAATACTTAATGTCATTAGTTGAGGTGTGTCGCGGATGCGTGTTGTTTAGTTTGTAGTTTACCTGCCAATCTAGACATTTAAGATTTTATGTTCTTTAAAATAAGAGACTTTTACTAAGTACTTTTTGGATTTCCGTTTTTTTCTTGCATACGTTTTGGCCACAATCCACAATCTTACAGCGTTTATAATTCATTTATTTGTTTGTAAAACATAGGTACATATGGTGTTACAAGTAAGTGTTTGACGAGAAACACTATGTTCTTGCCGTAAGGCGTACAAACAGTCATTAACCCAATGACAAAGGACTATTTAAATAATCCTAATTACATTAAATCATTTAAATATAACATGCATAGGTTCATTTAGGCGGTGACCTCATTATTCATAAACGTCTATCAAACCTATATTAGTTAACTGGCCGCTAAAGTTTCTTTGTCCTTATCTGTCACTTTGACACATGTGCTTGTGAGACAGTGACAACAGACATTTTAGTTAGCAGAGGTTTGTTAAGTTTTATGAATAAGGGGGTAAGTCATTAACGTCTTATTACGTTAATAAATAATGTCAAATAAAATTTATGTTAATTCTAATTCGATTTTTAAAGGTTAATTGAAGTCATTGAAGTCGAATTTCGTGTTTTTGGCAAAAAAAAAACTCCAAAACTGGGTTTTGCCGTTGTATTTCTAAGAAATGGAAAGTTATTAAAAATTATGATTACTTACTTCTTATTTGCATTAGCCAGTATCATATTTAGTGACTAGCGGCTTCACATTTGAATAGCACTCACTACTTTAATTAAATTTATCCGATTACAGAAAGTGGGTTTAAATGTGTCTTCACAAGCGTAACCATTCCTTTCTATGATCTGCGGCCTTAATGTTTAGTGTTCCGTACCCGAAGGGTCCACATGGAGTCCTATTTCTCTAACTTATGCATCCGTCTGTCCGTCACGCTGCTTTATTTTGATGCAAATCTTTATTTTTTTCTCGAAATGTCTATGGCGAGTGTCTAAAAAGTATACAATAATACATATTTAGAAACCTCGTTAAACGTCTTTTGAAATACTGTTTTTAAATAAAATTAACTGAGATAAATATAAAGATATAGCACATCTTTTTGTCACAGTATCATATTTTTTTATTATTAAACTAACCTTTTTTTAACAAAATAATGTTTTAATACAGTTGCTCAAAAAGTGGTACTTTATGTAGCTGTATATCGTGCGCAAAGTTGGATTTCACGCACTAGTGCTTTTTACTTTTCCAATTTTTTTAAATTTACTGTTGGTCCAATTTAAACATCCAACAGACGAGTTTTAGGTTCAATCAGTTTACTTTTTTATTTAATAAAGCATTTGGCATTAAAACTATACGTCTATTATATTTAAAACATTAAAATTGCGTATTAAACAGGTTAAAGGGTTATCATATACTAAAAATCTAAAACTGTTTTCAATAAGTTATCTGATTGAGTAGACCAATGACCGGAAACGAGTATTATGCGAGACCTAAGATTAATAGAGTATTATGCAGGCAGGACTGCCGCGCTTGTTTTTTTCGCCAAAACATACATTTATTTACCAAAAACTCAACTATAAATTAATTATAAAATTACAAATTACTGTTTTTTCATGTTTAAATGTAATTAAACTACCACATGACGTAAAATGTCTCGCAAAATAGTTTTGGTTTTGGCTGAATGCTGACAACCGTGGCTTGTTGAAAAAAGTCTTATCAATTAAAAGTTAAACCGACTTTTTAATTCCCGCCTCTTTCATTCATAATTTCACGAATTAATTTTGTAATGACGTATTATTTTAATAACATTCTTGTGATATGTGCGATTTATACGATTGTTAAATAAAATGTGTAAACTACGCCAGAAGTAGGCCAGATACGTGCAAAGCCCACAATGGCAAGTAAATACATTTTGTTTTATCTCTCTTTTAATTACTGTTTTATTTAGTTTTGTTTCTTTGTTATTTTTTCGCAACTGTATTAAAAAACGTTTGATATACGTGCGGAAGTGTCATTTTCACTCGTCCCGAGTCTTGTCCCTCGCCTGACGGCTCGGGCCAAGACAACTCAGGACTCGTGCGAGATGACAAACCTTCCGCACTTGTATTAAAATGTACTATACTGTATCGGTTTTAGTCAATATCTATACCCCGCAACCCCAAGCAAAAATAATTTATCGGAGAGAAATTTGTTTGCGACGCCTACTTTTTCCACACTCATCCTTCTTTTCCCTCTGTATATGAAATTATTTAAAGGTGTTTTATCATTTTTAAATTTGCTATACACATTTTTGAGATGGAAACGAAGTCAACGATCTATTTAAAAAAACCGAAAAATGCCTCTTTATATAAAGATGGTGCCAAACGCACGCGAGCCCTGAGGTCGGAAACTCGGATTATTCTTCATGACCTCCATACCCCACCAATATAAATCGATGCTTTTTCATCTCCACCTTTCGCAAGGCAAAATCCCGCACTGACTGGACTAATAGTTTAGGGGAAGTTGGTTGAGGGAGTGTGGACCACACCCCAGAGGGGTTTATGGAAGTCCATACTCAGTGAGAGTCAGAAGTAATCTGTACAACTGTGAATCTGTCTTTATTGACGATACTGCTTTCTTATATACTAGCACATATATACATAATCATCCATACATTTCGCACGCTCTTACCCCCTTATTCATAAAACTTAACAAACCTCTGCTAACTAAAATGTTCTTTGTCCCTTTCTCACAAACGAAGATGTCAAAGTGACAAATAAGGACAAACGAACGTTAGCCGCTAGTTAACTAATATAGGTTTGATGAACGTTTATGAATAAGAAGGTTAATCTCTAACTTATCTTACGCACGTAATATACGATTACCCTATCAATTTAGAATTATGTGCCTGGTTGGCACAAATAGTGTACGATGATTAGTTGTAATGACGGTTTCCTGTTTGGTCGTGCGCAGACGGCGGCTGCGCGAGCTCGTGCGCGTGCGGCGCGTGCGGGCCGGGGCGGGGGCGAGGGCGGGCCGGGGGCGGGGGCGGGGGCGGGGGCGGGGGCGGCGCGCGCGCGCACGCGTGCCCGCGCTGCCCGCAGACCTTCAGCGCGCGCAAGGACATGCGCCGCCACGCCGCCGTGCACTCGGGTCAGTGTCGTGTGCGGGCGCCTGCGGGGCGGGGCCCTGGAGCGGTCGCCCGGGGCCCGCTACCTAACCCCAACATGTAGGCTCGGTTGCACCAGCATACGATCACAGGCTGGTCATCGTCAAATATGGCGCCGACAGCTGTCATCCCATAGAAACTTGCCATACAATCAGATTTTAACGAATACCGCTTACGATTACAGACGCTTTGGTGCAACCCACTCTTAGGCACTAGTTTTTACGGAAGCGACTGTCATCTGACTCTCCAACCCGAGGGGAAACCAGACCTTATTGAAATTAGGCTTGTGAGTGGGCAACTCGACTGTTAGAAGTTCTTAAGCCGCCCGAAGGCCTCTAACTTGGTTAACGACTGCTATCATAGATATCAGCCGGGGTTAACGGCTTAGCGTCTCTTCCAAAGCACGGGAGCGCTGAGTTAATAACCGCTCAAATCGGTCAGTAACCTTATTAGGTTACTAATACTATTGTATGGGCTGCTAGTGCCACACACACCAAGTATAATGTTCTTTGCTTGATGTAATGATAACTCACTAATATAGTCAAGGTAAACACTTTATTGATACAATGTAAAACTACTATAAAAGCGCGATATTATGAATGATAGTGCGAATGAGGACACGCGTGTTGAGTGCTAGTTGTAAACGTGTACTGACGCGTACTTTATAAGTTTACGCGATCGAAGGTAATTTCGCTGAGATGGCAATGTGCGGTATGTGGACCGTACAACTATTGTATTGGAAAAACTCTTAAAATGTATCACGGCCGACGTGCTCGAGCAATGAGTATGAGCCGTAGGAAGTTGGTCACTGACGGCCGGGGGGGGGGCGTGTTGTCGGATTGCAGACGTGAAGCCGTTCCGCTGCCGCGTGTGCGCGCGCCGCTTCCGGCGCAAGGACAACCTCGAGCGGCACCTGCGCAACACGCACCCGGCGGAGCGCGTCGCCGCCGAGCGCGCCGCCCACCCCGACCTCGCCGACCACTCCGACCACCCGGACCACAAGGTAGTTACTCGGGCTTCTTGCCTGAAATGTATTCATGTTTATTATTATTACACTGAGATGGCTGAGATACGCGTCATACTCGTGATCGGGTGCTGTTTGTGGAATCCGGTCTGTTCATGCTTGCTAGGACATAGTGACTACGTTAAAACAAGTGTCTTTTTATAGGGGACTGACGAGAGACATCACCTGTTGTGGATTCGTTTTTATTATCAGTGACTTAGAGACCATATACATCTCTAACAATATTAAATTAATTTTAATTTTTGACGCTCAGAGACCATTACATCCCTGGGATATTATATTAATTTCATTATACTCCTTGTTTAATCTTGAGACCTTATACATCTCGAACTTTACTGATGTTGTAATATTTGTAATAGATAACTTTGCAAGTTTATCTTCACTGTATGACATTAAATTTGTTATAATTGTCAACTCGAAATTATTATTCCTTCTTGAACTGTAAATTAATATTTTGACATGAAAAATGTATTACTTATTATAGTCAGGCTTTCTTAAATTGTAAATTAAGATTTTGACATGTAAAAGTGCCCTTGTGTCCTATTTGCAGAATAAATGTTTGATTTTGATTTTGACTGAGCTCGGTCTTCAGCTCGTCTCCTCCAATCCTTGCCCGCTGCCCTACGAATATCATCACCCCACCTAGTTACAGCTGAAGACCGAGCTCAGTGGCATGCCATGGGAGAGGCCTATGTCCAGCAGTGGACTGACACAGGCTGATGATGATGATGATGTTATTAAATTGTGGGGGGCCTAGGCGAAGACACCGGACAGTGAAGATTGATTCTAAATAATGGTTCTACATTTTTGAGAACCCCGTCCTAGGCTAATATTATAAATCCGAAAGTATGGGTGTTTAAATGTTTGGTACTCACGCAAAAACAGCTGAACGTATTGTGATGAAACTTGACATACAACGTGTTTATAGTCTGGATTAACATTATAGAATACTTTTTTCCCGAACTCCATCACTCGAAGGGTTGAAATAGACGGGCAAAAGCTAAGTTGAAATGAAATGAAATGAAATAAAAATAATTTATTCGTGACATAGAACCAGACAAGATAATACATATTGAACTATTAACTAATAAAATTGCCACGAAATGGTCCCGCCTCAGCATAATGCTGACTCACAAGCCAGCGCTGGTCTTCCGGCGAGACCATTTTTTGTGGATCACGTTGCTCCGCTGTCCGACGCGTTAAGTTCGATTCACCCCGCGTATAACATTAATGACCGGTTCCCACCTGCCCGCAGGCGAGCCTGGCCCCGGGCCTGGACCCCGAGCACGAGAAGAGCCGGCTGGAGAGCCTCAACCCGCTGCCGCCGCTGCCGCCCGACGTCATCCAGAAGCACATGCACGAGGGGAAGGTATGGAACTTTTTCATCTCTCCTGTTCGGAAAGTTCGATCATGAGTAGATAGCCGGGTTGAACATCGCTTTTCCGACCCTAGGGAGAAAGTATTTTTTTTAAAGTTCTATAGGCCGGGGGACGGGGCGCGGGGCGCGGCGGCGCCGGCTGCTCGTTGCTGCGGCGCGTGTTTTTATTACAGAATGCTTAGAATATCATTTACTGTTACTTTTATTTCTCATTTATTTTCCTCATAGTCGAAATATAAAGTAAAGTGTTTAACTCGGGTGAAAGCACCCATTTCACCCTTGAACTATGGGCCAAAATATCTAGGGTGAAATGTGTCGCTTTCGATTCTTGGTTAACAATCTACTATAGAAACCTGCCAACTGATCACTGACCAGTTATAAACCTTATTGTGTCATGCTAATAATACCGGGTAGTATTATAAATGTTAACTGTTACCCATAAAAGGTCTATTACACTAGTGTTAATAGATGTATGGTTTTGTGAAGGCGAACCGGCGGCTGCCCGCGCTGCTGCCGCCCATCGACGAGCGCAAGGTCTCGGAGCTCTGGAGGCTGGGCCTGCAGGTAACACGCGCACACACACACACACACACAGACCAGACACTACACCTTGCTTATATGTATCAATAGCAAGGTACAACACTACACAAGGTGATGAATAGGTAGGTAAAAAGGTTAAATGACCGGTGAAAGATGAAGTGGAACACAAGACGAAGGTGGAACAGAAGCCGAAAATTGAACAAAGTAACAAATAAAAGAATATGAAAACAACTAACACTAGTCGCACTAATCATTTATAATCCTTCGCTCCGATTTATCACCTCGATCGCACTGTATCGCAGTTAAAAGTAAACCGACTCCCCTGCGGTCGGCGGCCCCTTTTATACTCCGCGGAAGGATTCTCGAATATTCTACCCTTCGCTTGTTTGTCCATGCCAGTACTGTCGGGGATGGCCAGAATGATCTCGTCCATTGCCGTCTCTTTCTAATGGTGATTATCTCTGTCACGCTCTTCTGGTATGTTCCGAGTATAGCTATCTCCTTCTACTACTGCTATCTCTGTCACTTACGTCTCGAATGTTCTGAGTATACTACTATCTCTTTCTACTATTACTATATCTTTCACTCCTGATGGAAATTTCGCCATATACTGATATCAGAAGCCCATAAAAGGTCCTGAAAAAGGAAAAAGGGTTTTCAGGTTATAGCGTCATCTGATAGAGGGTGGAGAACGGCAACTTGGGTGAAATTTTTATCATCTGATATGTGATAGAGCTACTCCTGAAACGACTTTTCAGCCTGCGGAAAACGCTTCTAAGGCACTGAAATTTACGTTTGAAGATTTTATGAATCTTCCGGCGTAACAGTAGTAACAGTATTAAATATGATGTCGGCGTAAACATTGTTTTAACGCCCATAATAACCCATAACACACTTACAGCCTTATTCATAAAAAGTTAGAGCCTCCTTGAAGGCTCCTTGAAGGTCCGATGCTAAAAAGCATGATTCATAAACGTCTGCTAACGCTAATCAGTCCTTCAAGGCTCTGCTAAATGGTCCGAAAGTTAGTGGACCGTAGACCCTTCTTTATCTCTCTGTTAACTCACAAAATGGCCGCCACAGACTTGAACAGCTGATTTTTGACAAGAGAAAAACCATACGCCAGAGAAGTGTGCTAAATCGAAGGGATTCTGTATTGTGGGTTTTCTTAATTAATCATCTTAATTGGGTGTTTCTGAAGATAGGTACGTGTTGATTTAAAAAATAGATATATGTTCCAAATAAAATTACAATGATTAACATAGTTAAGTACTGCTTTTTGCACTTGCAGTCAGCAGCAGAAGTAGTTAGCTACGCGTTCGACTTTAATATAAGGGAGTAAAAGCGTGTGCAGATCATTATGGTCAACTCGCCCGCGTAGCTACTTTTGCTGCTGACTGTACAACACTAGGTACACACGGATCGGAAATGGCGGGTGTTTTACGATACCTAAGTACCTATTTTTGTTACTTTCGCGCAATACAAGGTAGCTATCCAAGCAATAGGCTGGCTGAGGAAGTATAAACCACTACAACCGCGGCCTCGCTAGATGTATAACAAAAGGGAAATCTTATCGCATTCTTCGAGTATTCTGGTCACAAACTATGTCTAACGCGAGACTGTGGCAGATAGGTAACTAACCAGAAGCCCACAACAAGTGGCGATGGAGTGGACACCCACTTCGATGATCGGATTGCTACTTGTCCAAGCAGTGCCTCCGTTGACAATCTAATGGCAGAAGACGGCCGGGGCGTCCTCTGCCATTCTACATGGAGGAGGCGGGCTCTAATGGCCTCGGCTGGAAGGAGCTAGAAGAAGCCACGCAACAGCGTGACCACTTTTAGTAGTTTCCTACTTTTTTGGTAGTTTTTGGGAATTTTTTTCAAGCTTTTAGTAGGAGAAAATAAGTCAGTAGTTTTTAGTAGTTTATAGCAATCCACAATTGACTACTTGACAGTTTTTGAAAATCTGTTACAATATGTTAAAAATGTTGTAAATTAAAACGTTTCAGCTTTTAAGAAAACATATATTTGTTTACTTATTATGAAATCCATACTTTTAGAATTTCATTTAAATTTATACACAAATAATTGCGATTTAAACACAATCAAGATTGATTTAGTTAGTCTAGTAGTTTCTAGTAGATTATGAAATTCATTTGGTATTTTTTAGTAGTTTTCTGACCACTCTTTTAGTAGGAACGCCGATTATAAAGTGGTCACGCTGCCACGCAAGACCGTGACAAAAAGAGAACTCTTCTGCGAGCCTTATATCATTATCAAATCCTGTAGGATAGGTTTTGCTTGATAAAGAATTTCGACGGCGGTACCGGTTTGAAACTGACGGTCTAATTTATTGTCGAATTGTCAGGGCAGACGTCACCAAGGACCGGTATTGTTGGATGCAGTCAATGTACGCAACAATACCGGCGGCACCCATGCACCCAACAATCAGAACGACATCTTCAGCGAGTGCTCGCTGGAGATGTCGTTCTTAGTCTAACGCGTAGGGTCGGTCGGGCGTAGCTATCGCTGTTGAAAGCATACGTGCGTTCATATTATATGTATGTGGCCATATAAAAGACGCCTGACCGACAGTAGGTCGAGCACCGTTTCCCACCTTATAGAGCTAGGCAGAGAGAAGAATAACCCAAAAGCATATTACTGTACACAAAATTACTTGTATGTTTCTGACTGTACATTAAACAAAATCGGCGTTAAAGATGTCTACATTTTTACTTCTTATTTTATTAATAAGAAAAATGTGTGTACATCCTGTGAAATTTTCAGGCCCAATCTCTTCAACCAAGTTTATTTATATCTGAATTTGAGATGAAAAATGTATATGACAAAGTTGCTAAAGAAAATAACAAGTCAAAAAAATAGTAGGTTAATGAAACTTCATGGACATATATAAAAATTAATATATTTGGAGGCAGCATGGGAAAACAATGAGTATAAGTTCAAAATCTTTTAATTTATTTACATTAAACACCCTTCTCACATTATAATGTCTGGAGCCTCCTGGAGGCACCTGAACCAAAAAAGCATTAACCAGAGAGACAGTTGGAGAAAGCCTTCGACAGACAAGAAAACAGTATTACAAACTACAGAACACCAAAATGTTAAAAAGAACCCTGTCTGGTAAATAAACATCTTTGTACTCGTCATTGCTAAGCAATTTGAACTACACTCGAATGTTCCTTATTCATCATCTAGCAGAGCCGGAGGCCGGGGCTTCCTGAGTTGCCAGTGACTTCGGCTGGTGTCATTTCTAGGGAGCAGGTTCTAACACTACTGGGGCTTCTAGGACTAGGTAGTGACAACTAGTGAGTTGTAGTAGCAGTCAGTACCTGAAAATAATAAGCAACATATTTAATAAAAAAAATTTTTGGGCCGACATACTTTTATTTTTAACTTCCATCCACATTAGTATAGTCAATAATATATATGTCTCACATACTCTTTCTTCATAATTTTTTCACCATCTGCTGGAAACAAGCATATAAACATAGACATATAATGTTATATCACAATGTTTGACTTGATTGTAACAGTTCATGTACAAGTATCTTCAAAAATAGACTTAACAAAGCAACTTTAAATAATCATGCAGTTAGATGCCTACCTATGTAGGTAATTATTATATGATGTTAAAAAGGGGCTTGCCAGAGCATAATGTTGCAGCAAGTTTACTACAACAGCATTTTCAGGCAGACCCTGGTAACTACAATAACTTGATTCATTGCTTGTTGTTGGTCTCATATTATGAATATAAATGCTGCTTATAAATCTATACCTCCTTAAAACACATCTTATTTTTAAAAGTAAAGGTGTAAGAACTTACTGAATGGAACTAACAGGAACCCAATACTCATCGGTAGGTTCATCTGATTGAAGCATTTTATTGTTATGATAATTTGCCTGATTGACTGACATTAATTTTACAGGGAGGCAAAGTCAGATATTATTTTGGGGCTTAATCTAATCAACACATAAATAACATTATAGATGTGTAATATAATCTTTCAAGTATATTTGTTTTGTCCTAAACTTGCTAAAAACTATACCTACACTATTCTTGTACGAAATTGTAGGCACATTGAACAAGAAAACATAACCTTGGACAGGTGTGTTTACCTACATTCACATTATCTAGGCATATTGACTTGATTTTAAATACTATAAACTACCAACACTCTCTTCATGTATACAGCCCTTTCTCATTGGGATTTAGATGGCAGAACGGCTGGTTACGATCTGGACACCAGTACTTAAATTGTACTCACTCACTACTTAAAACATACCGACACAAGCACATCATACCAACCCGATTTATTGCGGCCGAATCGAAATCCTTGGCGTCCGTCTCGAGCTCCAGGGTCCGCCCACGAAGCTAGCTTGAGGTTATTTGGATTGGTTTCGGTATTTTCGTTTTCTATTACATCTACTCTTTCTTTTACCAGCTCTTGAAGCAACATCTGAAAATGATAAAACTCATTAGATTCCATAGAAACACTGACGGTAAGTAAGCAATGATCCACTTCACATATAACTCCAAACTAAGCATAACTTTTCTTACTTTATCCCCCGCTGTCCAATTATTGCTTCCTTTTTGGTAGTATTCATTATTTAATCATATCAAATACTCGCACTAAACTCGCGTGTAAGATCAAGTTTTCTGTTTTGTTTCCCGCTAATTAGCTGTCAATTTTTTTTAATTCACAGTGAAGTCATGTTTTTGTCTATGATTTGTCAAGATGGCCAACATAACGCGTCTAATCAGTCTGTCAGCAGCTCAACAACTAACAGAGGGCTAGCAAGCGTTTATGAATCATACTTCTTAACAAGCGTCCAACAAGCCTAATCAGTCTGTTAAGTAACAGACCGATCAAGCCTCGATTAAGGATTTTTTATGAATAAGGCTGTCCTCAGATTCGGTTGAATCCGCTCAACCAATCTCACTGGAGCGCAAACTCTTAAGAGTATTCCAGTGTTCCAAACTACACGCGTGGTCGTGCCGGAGGTTTTCCCCTGGATTTTCCCCAGGGTACTCTCCAACCGCGCACTCCTATCGCTTTATTGGGCCCGGCCTATAAAGCCACAGTCAGGTTCAAAAAAAAAAGCAATCAGAGCCGTCCTCGCCCCCTCTTATGCAGATGTCCAAATTGTCCAATCAAGTAATAACCTTGGGATGTAAAATAGGTTCCAATTTTTGGCACGGATACATCTCCAAGAATAGGGGGTTATCCGCCCCGACAATGAGGGGGATTCGACATCGTTACAGGCTCAAAAACCAGTCCAAGACAAAGTGTCGCAAACATCGGAGGTGAAAATGGAACAAGCGGCTAGCGTGGAACACGTGGCGGCAGCGGTGGTGGAACAGAAGTCGCCGGCGGAGATCCTGGCCGCCAACCACGCGCGCCGCAGCGTCATCTTCGGGCCCGTGCGCCGCGCGCCGCCCGAGCCCGACGAGTACGTGCACAAGATACGCAAGGTAAACATACTTGACACTTCACATATCCTCGTGGCGCCCACGCGCCTTTTGATAGACCAAAATAAGCATGGCGGCTCCAGCCCAGCACTTTTTTCAACTAACCTTCAATTACTGCCCACGCGCCTTTCAGAAGGCCATATTAATAAACTCTGTAAATCTAGTAATTGAGGCCCAGTGGCCTTTGTAAAGATCAAAAGGTAGACAAATAATTGAATTTAAAAACATATGCTAATATAATCATAATTATACCCTGAAAGTTTCACTTCAAACCGGTAACTACACAAATTTCAACTCAAAATCTTGGGCGGATATGACTGTAACTATTATGTCCTATAAGAAGGACAGTCGGGTCATAGTTAAAGAGGAGCCAAAAATTCTTTGGGCGCCACGAGGCTATGTATTGGTTTTGCTCTCTGTATCGGTTATGTACTTATTTTATTGTGTTTACAACAACAACGGTGAGAAGATTTGAAGATAACCCAAACTTGTCACCCTTTATTTAAAATTGTAAACGATTTGTAATCATTTATAATAGCAAAAAGGGACGCTAAATATTTTCGGTGGAGTGCTAATAATATCGTGTAGTGTAATATATGTTTATCTACACCCACACCCATACAGTAAATCCTTTTTAATGTGTTCAAAATCAGTAAGGGCCAGCATTATAATATACCGTGCCTCGGAAAATCTCCTGGTATTTCAGTAAACAAACAAAGAGATCCTTGAAGATTGTTGTGGACAAAGTTGTCCACAACAGTCTTCAAGGATCAAATGGCGTCCCGCGATCCTGACTAACCCCCTTATTCATAAACGTCTGTCAAACCTATATTAGTTAACTAGCCGCTAAAGTTCGTTTGTCCTTATCTGTCACTTTGATATTGACGTTTGTGAGAATGGGACAAAGAACTTTTTAGTTAGCAGAGGTTTGTTAAGTTTTATGAATACGGGCGTAAATCTTTGGTTCCTTGTTGATGGCTTCGCCACGACTTCCGGTGCGTGGTTGCCACTTAACGGCAAAAAAAAAACATTTGCGGACATTTTCGGCCCAACGGCCACCAGTTTCTACGAAAAACCACGGCCACTTGGCTCTTGGCTTAAATGTAGCTTACTTGTAATACGTTTGTTTTAGTAGATATTCTGATATACATTTTCATACTCTTTTCTTTGCACCTTTTATAAAATATATCTTTAGCCCAATGATTGGCTGGTAGAAAATGCCATTTGGCATTAAGCCCGCCATTTGTACAATTTGTGTATTTTGTGCAACAAAATCAAAATAAATAAATAAATATGGGTTACACATGAAAAAGGATTTAATATATGGGTGTAGATAAACTATTGTATGCAACTGTACATTCATTAGGCTTTAAAACACTCGTGTGATCTTATTATGAAATTCGTCTCCTGCTCGTTTCATAAAACCACACTCATGTTTTAATGCCTCTCATTATGTAGCAGTTGCATAAACTATGAACTATTGAAATCCATAAAGGACGTACGTTTAAGTACCTAGTCCAGTCCCAGTGCTCAATGCCTTAGTGCCCAACAGATGCCACTAATTAATGACCTCTGTCATCGTGATATAAGGTTGAAAGTGCCATGTATTGGGTCAGCGTCAAGCGCAGGGACGTTTACCTTGTTAAACTAGTGTTAATAGATGTATGGTTTTGTGAAGGCGAACCGGCGGCTGCCCGCGCTGCTGCCGCCCATCGACGAGCGCAAGGTCTCGGAGCTCTGGAGGCTGGGCCTGCAGGTAACACGCGCACACACACACAGACACACACAAAGACACACGCACGCACACACATAGACCAGACACTACACCTTACTTATATGTATTAATAGCAACGTACAACACTACACAAGGTGATAAATAGGTAGGTAAGAAGGTTAAATAAACGGTTAAAAAACAAAATCAAAATCAAATATCATTGAGGTATTCTTTAACTGAATAGTAAGCTTTTCCAACAAGTAATTTCTATGATTATTATTACATATATTATCGATTAGTATAATAAAATAGGGAGTTTTTGTTTTTTCAATTTTAGTGGGTTCGAGTCCCAGGCTCTAGATAGTAACACTGAGAAAAGGTCAAGATATGTGTCAATTCAAACAGAAAACGGCCTAAATATATGAGCGTTTTTTAACTGACAAGGACTCTTAAAAGCAGTTTTGTTTGCTGTTTGGCGTTGTTTTTTGTATTTAGGCGTCCCAATGATATAAATAAATAAATATTAGAGGACAATCTTACTCAAATCGAACTAGCCCCACAGTAAGCTCAAGAAGGCTGGTGTTATGGGTACTAGACGACGATATATTTAATAGATATAAATACTTAAATACATAGAAAACATCCAAGACTCAGAAACAAATATTCATGCTCATCACACAAATATTTGCCCTGACCGGGATTCGAACCCAGGACCGTCAGCTTCACAGGCAGGTGCACTACCCACTAGGCTAAACCGGTCGAAGCGTCAAGATATAGTGGTTATTTTCCAGAACAACCTGGACGTGGGCGCGCCCCCGGAGAAGTTCCGCGCGCTGTACAAGAAGATCCTGTACGAGCGCTCGGAGAAGGAGGCGGCGCTCGTCGAGGAGCAGCACTGGAAGAAGAAGAAGCTCAACATCAACTGGTGAGCTTCAACACAACACAACACAACACTGGCAAAATCAAAATCAAAACATTTATTCTGCAAATAGGCCTCAAGAGCGCTTTTACAAGTCAAAATCTATCTATATCAAATAAAAATAATACAATAATCAATGATTAGATCAGATTAGATTAGATTTATTTATTTCTTTCTGAAAATTTACATGGTATTTTATAAAAATGTCAATTGGTAAAATATCATGGATTCACAAAAAGATCGTCAGAGTGTATATGAATTACGAATAATAATAATACAGTGTAACACAAAAGAAGAATATTTTTTTTTAAACAATACAAAATAATTCAATACTAATAATATGGTACAATGGCAAATATATAAGAAGTAATTAAAATGTCAAAAAAAAGTATCATTAATTAAATGTAGTGTTACATGTCAAAAATAAGACTAAGAAACTAATAACAATCGAGATTTGTTAGAGATGTATAAGGTCTCTAAGCGTCAAGATAAAAGGTAATAAAGTAGGTACTACACTAATCACAATAAAATGTTTTGAGCTATATATATAACACGTCAACATGAAAATAATAAAATCTAATATCTAATGGTCAGGTAACTGTGATTCTGACTGTACCATCATATTTTAAAGACGCATATGTTTGTTTCGTTCCAGATATTGAACTCCGTAAGGCTGACTCGGGACTGCCAGTGGTTGAACAGTCGCCGGTGAGGCGCGTGCGCGTGCGTCACGACTGCAGCCCCTCGACTGAAATAGTGTGACGTTTTATATTCAGACATAAGAGGTACATACTTTTAGCTTCAATGTCATAGTAATCGTCGTAAAATAAGTCTGAACTTGATCATTTGTACGTGGCTGTAGGTTTTCTATACAGCGCTAATACTTGTTAGACGACATAGTGTTTATGTTAGAAAGGATTAATTTCATTGTTTAGATACAATACTTTAACACATAAGTGTAATAACCCCTTGTTCCCCGTACATAAGTAAGTTACATTACCAGCACCAGGCACGTATCCAGAGGGGGGGATGGTTGGGATTTATCCCCCCCCGAAAACGTTTTTAGCCATCTGTTTATTTATTCGCTTGCGTGTTCTTTCAATAACATTCATCATTTTCACATGGTTGATTCAATGTTTGTCCCCCCCCCCGAACTAAAAGTCTGGATATGTGCCTGACCATCAAAGGCCGGTTGGTGTAGATACGATGACGAGTTAAGCGAGAATTATTGGGAAAAAAGTCTCACTAAAAATAAAACAGGGTTATGTAGCAGTAACTGGTCGGCTATTTTGGTTTTGTAAGGGGCACAGACATTCCTTTCACATTAATATTTGTGTACCAGGAATATTGTGTGCCCTACCAGTGCTGGTAATGTAACTTGGTTATGTACAGGGGGTAATAACAACACAAGCCGTATCTATTCTGCCGCGTACACTCCACGAGGTCCACCATGGGTTGATGTGTGATCTCTAATTTTTTTTTTTTCAAATATTCACGTTTGTATCGGTACAGTGGAATCCGGATAAAGCGACAGTCAAGGGACCGGTGATATTACGTCGCAATAACAGGACGTCGCACAAAACGGACTGATTTACTTTGAAAATGTTTGATATCAAATGTATGTTGAGGTGATTTCGAAGTCGTTAAAAGCGGTAAAATAATTCATAGTTCATTTATTCAATAAACAATATACATTGTATTTGAAATATTTGTACATAAAAACATATTAAAAATAAGCAGAATACACTAAAAAGACAGAACAATTTTAAATGTCAGTTATTATAATGGTTAATTTTCCTAATTTCTAAATTATATATATATATATATATATATATATATCAATTCTCGCATATTTTTTTTTAATAGTATCACATTTTTTTTAAAATAATATTGTCCATTGAAAATTTGCACATAAAAACACATTAGAAATAAACAAAATACACTAAAAAGAAAAAAGAACAATTTTAAATGTCAGTTATTAGATTCTATAGTTAATTTTCCGAATGTCAAAGTAATATATATATATATGAAAATATTATAAGCGGAGTCGTTATAAGCGGATTCTACTGTATTTACATAAACAGAAGCGAAAAGTGAACCACTGTGGGCTCAATTAAATTCTTGGTCGTCTAACGAGATTGCTAGCGCACACTTACTGCCTTCGATATTTCCCTAGCTGTATATTCCCAGAAGTGCTGCCTATGTCACTTTTAAGTCATAGTGTTTTTTTAAATATTTTATTACAGTTTTTGTAGAAGTCAGTAAGTAATACAGTAGCTATCGGCGCAGTTGTTTTCTATATAAACATTTTATTCTTAAAATATAATATATTTGTGTGTGAATTGAAAGAATTTGCCAGGTCAAGGGAGATAATTTTATATTCAGATGCTAGATGAGAACAGATTTTCCTCGGAAAGAGAAGTAGTTTCTGCCCCTTTTTAACAGCAAATAATAAGTATGTTTGCGATAATCCCTCCTTATGAATTCTTCCATTTCATGTCCACTACTACTAATAATGTAAAAATCGTCCAAGACGTCTAGAATAAGTTTCCTACGTAGCTTGTAGAATTTTTATTAATATTTATTACATATATGGCTTTGAGATGTTATTTACCTACATAAATGATATGTTATTTTTGTGATCCGGCTGGAAGGAGTATTTCAAAAGTCTTCTTAGTAATAGATGCCAATAATAATGGAGTTGAATATAAACACCAAAAGGCCGACATGGGCCTCTTTAGTTTATAGATATGTAGGTGTCGGTTTTTGCTGCAAAAACCGACTGCGAATGGAAACTACGTTGTTCGCCGCATCGTCTTGAAGAGCTTGCGTTCGTTCGCGTTTGTTGAACAATTGTGGATGGCTCGGGTGGCGTTGTACTGGTGGGCAGATTGAAGAGAAACAGTGTGTACTTCCTTTCGTGTATATCGGAAAAGTGATTGAATATAATTATCCTAATTTTTTTTTTCTGCAAATAGGCCACAAGGGCACTTTTACATGTCAAAATATTAATTTACAATTTAAGAAAGTCTGACTATAATAAGTAATACATTTTTCATGTCAAAATATTCATTTACAGTTCAAGAAGGAATAATAATTTCGAGTTTAACAATTATAACAAAATTAATGTCATACAGTGAAGATAAACTTGCAAAGTTATCTATTACAAATATTAAGTTAGAGATGTATAAGGTCTCAAGATTAACAAGGAGTGAAATTAATATATTATCCCAGAGATGTACATGGTCTCTGAGCGTCATAATTAAAATTAATTTAATATTGTTAGAGATTTATATGGTCTCTAAGTCACTGATAATAAAAACGAATCCACAACAGGATGATGTCTCTCGTCAATCCCCTATAAAAGACACTAGTATTAACGTAGTCATTATGTCCTAGCAAGCATGAACAGACCGGACTCCACATACGATTACGAAGTCGGTTTTTTGGCCCACTTTTAGACCCTTTTCAGCAAATAAACAAACCCGCACAAATCAAAGCGCTTCACTTGTGAGCGCGGCGCGAGCGACGACTGAAGGTGATCTCTTTCCAACTGATCTCATGTATTTTATATAAACTTATTCTGTTATAGAACACTGCGCTTACGCAGCTGGGGCATTGAGATGCATAATACGGTTGCAGATTCACATTGCGTCTTTTTCTAAATAGGTTCGATAGAGATGATAGAGAGACTACCAATACTACCAAGCGAAATTGCATACACATCGAGCCGACGAAAAGGGAGGTAGCTAGAGATGGTCATAGTATATACATCTATATATTCGCTCACCGATTACAATAGCATACTAATGTGAAAGCATGTTAAATAATTCTCATGTAAGTGAATATGTACTCTTATACTTGTCATCATCATCATCCTAGCGTTATCCCGGTACAGTTGCATCCTAAAGGATGCCCGGGGCCCGCTACCTAATCCCAAGAGTTGGCGTAGGCACTAGTTTTTACGGAAGCGACTGCCATCTGACCTTCCAACCCGAGGGAAAACCAGACCTTATTGGAATTAGGCTTGTCAAGTGAGTGGGAACTTGACTGTTAGAAGTTCTCAAGCCGCCTGAAGGCCTCTAACTTGCCTTAACGACTGCTATCATAGATAGCAGCCGGGATCAACGGCTTAACGTGCCTTCCAAAGCAACGGAGCGCTCAGTTAATAACCACTCAAAGCGGTTACCCATCCAATAACTGACCTGGGCCGACGTTGCTTAGCCTCGCATACCGCACGCGGTACGCGGGCGCCGCTGGGCTACGAGTGAACCTATATTTAATTCTATCACATAGCTGTCTCCCTCTTCGGTGGCTTGTGGCATATGAATATATGTCTCAATCTGAACTCAACATCAACATTTCTACAGCGTCGTTGTGGAAATATCGCCTTAATGACACCGCCAAAGAGCACTTTTTAGCTTGAATATGCCATATATAGTCAAGGGCAATGAAACTGGGTACACGATATATTTCATTCCTAAACAATTTGTACCCGTTTATTGCTCTTGAGTGTATAATATTTAAAAAACCTATTGAATTGCCTTAAATTATTGGTTTAACAGTAATGACAGATGAAGTAATTGGGTCAATCAACTTTTTCTTGTCGTTATTCTGTCCCGTAAGCGAGGAGACAATAGTAACCGAGTCTCTTAGAAAAATGTTTATAATATGGACTTCAAGCATGCTCAAGAGATGACCCATGTCCAAATGGATTTATGCTCATCCCTAAAACTCATGTTTGGTAGATTTAAAACCTATAAAATCACAGTTTTAAAGAGTGACTCAGGAGACGTAACCATGGTAACGAGCAACAAAGAATAGTTGATCCACCCAATTACAATAAACTGCAATATGTTTTGAATTGTAATGATTATGAATAAAATTAATTAGTTATCTTGATTAAGTATACATTTATAATTATGTTTATTGCGTTGATTTGTGTATTGCATTAATTTACTTTTAAGATATTGTTTACAACATGTACATCACTTTGATACAATATAAAATAAATTAAAATTGTGTTTCGTTTTATTTATAATCATAATGACCTTCATCAGTCCCGGCATTACGCAGGGAGCTACACAGGTGTGGTAGGAAGGAAACTTTGCAAATACTGCCATTAGAATTGCAACGTTACTTTGTAAATCTGTAGGTACAGGCGACAAACATGAAGTAAGGCGAGAAAGTAATATATCTTTTGTAGTTGCCTGTACAATCGCTATTAGTTGCGACCCAAAGAATCTGGAAATTCCTGGAAGCAACGGGTATAAGCAAAGAACTTTAAGGGCTGCCACAATAGATCAATACTGGTCGAGGCGGCAAAGAAGGCCCACAACTAACAACAATAATAAATCGCTATTAGTTTATCTTATGTTGATAACTCATATTTGTAGATAAATAAATAAATTAAGTACATACACCGTGACATGCAAACACGCTCGAAAATATCCAAAAAAGCAATAACGACTTATTAATAATGGCAAGCACCAAACTTGCTACAGTATAACATTGTAGTCGTTGGCTTGCTACCAGTATGTGATTTTATCAATCTACCTTCAAAGTGACTTTAAATTATTATTTAGCCTGTGAAAAAGGTAGGTATAATTAGGTAGCGCTGGCTATAGGTACTTTCGACTCATTAGAGTAATTAAACGATGGAGATTTTTGGGTGAGTTATCTGCGGGTGCAATGTCGCTCGGCTTATCGGCTTCTTTCGCTGCGTCTCCCGCGCGCGATAACCTGCGCGACGACACGACACACGAGCGAAGCGGACATTCGCAACGACTGGTAGGTGCAGGGGAGACGAGGGATTTCAATATCACAATAAAAAGATTGATTATAGGTAAAGTGTATATAGGTTTACCAGGTAATATTCATAAAATATGTTTTGTACCTTTTCCACAAAAGCCAAAAACAACAATGCCAAAGTGATAAACAAATCCCAGTTGCCAAAGAGAAACGAAGTATAACGGAAATTACCGGTCGTCTACCGGACCCGGGGATACCCGGGCTCATTACAAACGAATGCTATTGTTTATTTTTTTCGCCGGGAGACTACTTACTTATGTTTTGATTTGAAATTATGACAAAAGTATTGATAACACCAATATAGAGATTATACGATGATTTTATTAGTTTTAGACATAGTAACAGCGCCATTTATTGATTTTATTGTGTGTACTACTACACACAATAAAATCAATAAATGGCGCTGTTACTATATAATTTAAGCGGAAAAAACAGTATTTAGCTTGAAAATGGCCTATTTGGAGTGATGTTTGAATCTTAATGAAAAATGATATTTAAAATTTATGGCATTAGTTCGCAATACTGCTGTTCTAGGTAGTAATATTGAGAAAATGTCAAGATATGTGTCAATTTATACAGAAAATGGCCTAAATAGATGAGCTTTTTATAACTGATAAGGAATCTTAAAATATATTATCATTTCATTTCATTTATTTGCAACCAAGTATATAAACACATGCAACTTAATTCTAGGTACAGTACATGGACCCGGATAGGGCGCAGCAAAATATTATTTATTATACATGGAACATATTAACAATTATTAATTATTATTATTTAAATTATATGCCTCCACTGTTTACAGATTTGCGAGTAGTCTTGTTTTGCGTCAATATTTGTGATGTGCGGTGTCCGGTGAGCTCGCAAGCACGAGCGGGCGGCGGGCGCGTGCGCCGGCGCCGCTCAGTGGGACGCGGGAGCCGCAGCGGGAAGCATCGCCACAACACGACACGACACGACAACAACAGTGAGTGCTTGTTTGTTTACTAACTGCACCTAGCATTACTATATAGTATAAAACAAAGTCGCTTTCTCTGTCCCTATGTCCCTATATCCCTATGTATGCTTAAATCTTTAAACTACGCAACGGATTTTGATGCGGTTTTTTTTAATAGTTAGAGTGACTCAAGGGGAAGGTTTATATGTATAATACATGCATCAGCATTGCACCCGTGCGAAGCCGGGGCGGGTCGCTAGTTATTGATAAAAATGAGAGTTTATCGGCTGACGAAATACTAGCCGGTTTCAATTAAGTGGACGTTTCGGGAAGGAATTTTCGAAACTTTAAGCGTGTGTTGGGTCCTACAGGCAAAAGTATTCTCATCTGTTTTCAAAAATTAAGGGCAGAAGATTTCTGTATGTAAATTACACGTACAAATTACAAGTTGCAGTTATTTTCCGCTTCGGAGGTAGATTCAGGTTGCCAGCATGTGGGTATTTAATCACATGTAGTAAATCGTTGGATGGGGAACATTGAACAGAAAGAAATAGCATCTGAATCTAACTTGGTTAATACCAATCTTGTAATCCCAGGGACCGTAAGACGAATGTATTTCACTGCCGATAACTACTTACGTAGGAAGAGTTTTCTCTGAAATACTGCCTACCTGTACTGCCTACTTGGGTCATACACGGATTTCGGTTCGCGTCTTTTCTGTGGACATACCAAAAGTACTACAAAGCTTAATTGTGGATTGGACCAGTAACCCGCATATATGCTCCGTTTCTATTAATCCCTGTAATAAAAAAAGTAGCTAACATGCACATAAGCCGTTAACTTTTGACCACAGGAGGGACGACTTTTGTTTTTTCAACTAAGTATGACCCATCTGTATCAGACAGGTTGCTAGTGTGATGGCAATAAGCCATGCCTACCGACAAGACGGCAGGTAGCAAGCTATGGAGATTATAAAATATTTATTTGGAGCATAACTTATTATGCAAACGATAAAATATTAAGTACCTACATACGGGGTGGGAGGTCGCTTCGATATTTAATAAGTCTGGGATTCGTATTGCCTGGATATGCGAAAGAGAATTTGGTTTTGGTTGGTTGATAACGGAATATGTTGGTGTGTTACTGTTCATGGCTGGTTCAGATTCAAGAGTGATTGTTGCAATCTATACATATAATAAAGCTGTAGAGGTTCGAAAATCTGTACATTGAAGATATTAGCAAAAAAATCGATGGAGGGGTCTTAGAATCGATAACAGAACACGTTTCAACAGTTTTTAGAATTTGTGTCTGTTTGTCTGTCTGTTTATTTGTCTCACCATCACGCGAAAACTAGCCAATAGATTTCAATACAACCTTCACTAATACTTTTAATTGATCTTCGGACAGGTTATAGGCTATAAAAATTATACAGATTGGGAATGGAAGGGGGTGAAAAGAGGGGTTGAACTTTGTATGACAAGTCCTTCAATTAATGACTTAAAGGCTTGAAAATTGGTAAGCATACAATTGGAAGCAAAATAAAAAGAATCCCATTCAAAAATTGTACAATAAATAGATAATATGTGAAAAAATGGAGAGTCCCTCAACCCATAGAAACTGTTTGAAATGAGAGATTTAATTATGTTAGTCGGTGGCTGTCAACATTGCCTATCTGCCTCCAGAGTCCATGGATATTTACAATGCACGCTGACTTACGAAAATTCGTCTCAGTTGATCCAGTGTAAGTCTGAGCTCGAAATAAGCACATAGTTGTTACGAATCGTGTGGACAAGATACAATAAGGAAGTATCGTGAGACTAATCAAGACAATTGTAAATATCACGATATTTGACGTTTGGCGTTTCGGAGTCGTGCCATTATACAGATGACATTCGGTTAAGTCGAATCAAAGTTAATGAAAATTATTTAGTACTTGCACAATTTAATAATTTGAGTCTTATAGTAGCGACGATAAAGTAGGTATTTGCATGGAAAGTTTTTATTATTTTTACCATCGTAGTTATAAACTGAGTAATGTGGTTATGATGATTGATTATGATGAGCTATTATTATGAAAGATATAGTTCGGATATTTGTGACTCTTAGAGCTTAATTATCTCAAAACCAAAGCGACTCATGTGAATGTAAATATTTACCGCATTTCAGTATATAAAGTTCTATTAATTACATGCATAATCGTAAGAAAAACAGTATAGATTTGTGTTATTTAGGTACTGACTTACAGCCTCTAAGGCGCTTAAGGCGCGTTTTTAAGCCAAAACTTGCTGACCCATCGAGCCTTATAACTTTACTCTTTATAAAATTGGAAATTAAATAGCTTGGACGTAGACGGTTGTTGTCAGCATTGACTGACCAGCGCTTTGATGTATGCCTACCTAAAATTTTTCGAATTTCACTCCTATCGCTTTATTGGGCCCGGCCTATGAAGCCACAGTCAGGTTCAAAAAAATAATATTTTATATGTTATATTTGTCTACAAAATGACAGAAAATCAACGTGTTTGAAATCCACTCCGAAATCTTTGTAGTAAAAACGGAAGGTTGAGAAATATAAAATAAGTATTTTCTTTGAAGTTTACTGTGGATTTATAGGCCGGGCCCAATAAAGCAATAAGAGTGCGCGGTTGGGGAGGAGCTTGGGGACAATCCAGGGGAAACCTCCGACACGACCACGCGGGCGGTTTTTTTTTTCTCTATCCCGTATGCAGCGGTACCGGGACGAATAGGGACTATATATGTCTTTGTTGTCGCGATCGTGCGGTGGACGTCCCCACAGGCGGGGTAATTTTGTGTCTGTCCTAAGGACCCATAGAGACTGGTACAAATCTTTTTGGTTACTATAGGTCAGTTTATCAAAAATATTAATTTAATGTAGGTAACATGAAAGCAGTGATTACCTAGCTGATTAGTTATAAACAATCAAATCACTGGGAGGTACAGGTAGTAGGTATATGAAGAGGTTATGTCATTTTCGAATTTCTTGGAATTAGGAGCTACATGGGAGATATGGAGGGATTTCATATTTTAAGGTTCTTAGAAACGAAAGCAAAGGAGAAAAGTACTTAAGTATTTTGCCTCTCAGTCTTCGGGCTTAGATTTCTTTTGAAATATAATTGTAAAACGATAATATGCGCGTAGATACTTAAAAATATTAATATGTTTTAAGCAGTAACATCTGTAAAAGAAAATTATAGATTGAAGTTAAGGAAGCGCGAGTCTTTTCGGTAAATATAAGTCACTCTGCGTACGCCTCCCCAGGCTTTGTAAGAGAGAACTGGTTGAAGGACTTGGTAACCGAGTGTGATTACTTATTTTTATAATAGACGTTATATTATAGGCAGCCCAGTTAAAGCGATTGGCTGTGTACGAGTATTTCAGGATGTCACAGGTTCGATTGTACGTTTTGGAGGTAGAACTTTCACTAGAGAAATACGCGATAAAGGGAGAATTCTGTACAGGTATTTTGAGAGGAAGCTTAAAATTTTTGTAAATATATTTGTCTTATTAAACTACAAGTACATATAAAAAACATTTTCTTAGTAAACTAGAAGTGTTCAATTAATTTTCATACAGAGGGATAATGCGTAGAGGTTTTCACTGCAAGTAGAGCGTATCATATTGTTGTTGAACATAAAAGTCTTGGGCTATGATGTAGGACTCCTAACACTTTGCATTTCGAGAAATATCAAAGTTTTTGTTCGATTCAAGCATGTCTTCCCGTGTAGTCGCTACATCGAGCATGTCAGTACTAAGGCTCGGAAAGTAAGGAATTGGGTAACGTCGTCGAACAAGAACGATGTGTAGACGTACGCGATATCGAACCATGACACCACTATGCTACATGGATGTGATAAGGTAGTTCCTTAGCAGATATTAGTGTTTTGTTACATAGTATAAGAGATCATCAAAAATAATTCATACGCATAAATGCTATATGGGATCGAGTCGACGTTGTTCTCCGGGCTGGAATGAAATGTGTAGTATTTAACGTCTGACTTACTTATCCAGTACCTATTACCAACATACATACATACGTACCTATATATAGATATTGATAAATCTTACCCATTTTGTTCCATTATCCGCCTATTACATCCTACTTCAGGACACATGCCTCCTTTCATGGACAAGAGGGCCCATTTCACTTGCTAATTATTATATTTATATAAATTAGAAACTTTGTAAGGTTGTAACTTTGAGATGTAAAAAAGTTGGAGTAAATTTTGAGTGAGTCATTCAAAGTTAGTACTTTATAACCTAGCCGGCATTTATCTACCAAGGGCAAGGAATAGTCAGTAGAAGTTCACGCGAACGAAGTCGCGGGCAAAAGCTAGTCAATGATAAAACGCTAATGGGCTCAATGGCGATCGCACTGTCGCATCGATTGCGCAGGTTAGGTTAGACAGGCAGGTCCTGGTACCTACTCCTGGTTACATGGAATGGAATTTTTTATTGCGTGTCACATTACAGATTACAGGTGGAATCAATAATAAAGGTACATGTGTCATGAGAGGGCTAAACTAAAAATGACTAGTGCCTATTCGAAATACATAATTATTAAACATTTTATAGTATATTATGCAACTGGTGTATAAGAAGGGTATAAAAAGGCGAGTGGTGTGGGTTGCGATGTGAGCTTGGCGAACATTGCAAGTAAAGACACCACGAGCCTTTTTATACCAGTTATACACCGTTGCATACAATACTTTTTCTACGACTTATTTCAAATAAAAAGTAAGTATTTTTCTGACTTTTCGTGCATCATATTTCCCCTTAGTAATTGTGCAACTACCTACGCAATTTCTTCAGTAATGCTCTGTAATGCTATATAACTTCTACGTGGATTTTTAAAAAAATCAACGTACCTACACATCTTCATGAACACAAAAAAATCGTTTTATTTAAGTAATATAATCATTTATCAGCTTGAATGTTTTCGTTTTCAATTAAGAATTTGGTGGGAAAACAAAAATATGACACTTTGTTTATGCTTTGTTTTTTTTTTTTTTTGCTAGACTTGGCATCCGACCTAAACTGAATTCAAATCCGGATCGAATCTTAATTCGTTTTCATAAATATATCCGAAAATAGATAAAACTTGTTAAACACTACAAAAAAGATGATAAATGTATGTATTCATATAGTAAATAATATATTATGCATTAAATAATTCATAAAATTATAGCAAAGTTGCGTTAAGTTGGCCGTACTGATTTTAATCATAAAAGTTTCTTTGAACGCACCGAAGAATGACTGCTAAACATAGTATTTGTAGTAGTTTGTGGCACCCAACCCTGCTTTTATTTTCATTAAAGTAGGGTAAGGAGTGTGTTTTTGGGCAATAGACTAGATAGACCTTTTACAGAATAAATAAAGTATGTCTTTATATTAGAGTTCATGATTGCGTAAGTCGTGAAAAAAAGTACAGGAGTAGAAAAAGTAATTTACAACATTAAATTAAATATAACATTTTAAGCTTTGCACTTTGTAAGCATACTTAAAGGTAAAATACATAAATATCGTGTTAGACCCGTTCAAACTCCTCATCTTATCGTAAGTCTGCAGGTTTATTTATTTATTATCTAGGATCACCAACAGTGGCAACAACAGTCATTAGCACTATACACAGAAAAGTACAGTGGATTACATTTAATTGCGCCACCAATTACAGGTGAACACAGCGTGCATTACAGGAAGCGTCGACTTTAGAAAAACTTAAGAAAACATCTACATAATGATAATTAGTTAATAGTACGTAATATGCTTAAAAATAAACTAGGAACAAGAGGGTCCAAACTCTAGTGACGAATGGCTATGGTTATTGAGGCACTTCAACCGATAATCGACAGAAGTTTCGCTTTAAATCGATTTAAACTGTCATGATGTATGTCCAGCTGATGGTCTGAATTGTTGCTCAGTTTATTGTCAGGTTCCTGATGGAATGATTCAAAGAAGCAGTAGAGTTTATTAAGTTATATTTATATAGATTCGTTTTTAATTGTATTGTAAATAAGTTAGGTTCCTCTTTATTTTTTAAGGAATTCGGCAGGTATATACATACTAAGTAAACTGTTCTCTTTTATGGGGTTCAGATGGACAGTGCCTTTACCATGAGTTTACATGACCGTACTCGCTAGCAGCTGCGTAAAAAATTGTATGGGCAAAAGTACAGCGCCTCTGGCGGTTACGCAATAGAACTAAGAATCGGCATACTAAATCGTTTACGCAGTCGCTAGTCGCTAGCGAGTACGGTCATGCAAACTCATGGTAAAGGCACGGAGTGGCTTTAAAAACGTCTTACAGCCAAATTGCCCGTCCACATGATAAGAGGTATCATTCTAAGAAATGCAAAAATATTTAAGCGATGTAAAACAAAGACTTTATTGTATAATAGCCTTGTTAAAAGTATATTGGAGTATTGTAGTTACATGACCTCCTGAGTTGGAGGGTTACATGGCAATCGTTTCCGGCTATACTATACAATTTCCATGAGGAACCTGCAGTTATAATTAATGACAATTATATATCACAATAATCTTCACATGCCACATTTGACGACCGGTTTAGCCTAGTGGGTAGTGCACCTGCCTGTGAAGCTGACGGTCCTGGGTTCGAATCCCGGTCAGGGCAAATATTTTTGTGATGAGCATGAATATTTGTTTCTGAGTCTTGGATGTTTTTATGTATTTAAGTATTTATATCTATTAAATATATCGTCGCCTAGTACCTATAACAAAAGCCTTCTTGAGCTTACTGTGGGGCTAGTTCGATTTGTGTAAGATTGTCCTCTAATATTTATTTATTTAAATAAATATAAAATGCATAAATTAAATAGTGACGTTCACAATTATACAGGGATCGTTACCGGTTTCTTACTACCGGTTTTAAATAAGGTATAATCGGTTATATTTGCATTTCGCTGTTTATATCGCTAAAGTTCTGATTAGTGGTATAATCAAAACCGGTATTCAAATATATTAGCGGTTTCGCCAATTGACATCAATACCTCTATTTGACACTTTACCCATAAAAACCATTACCGGTAATAGCTGTCAGTTGTCAATATACCCAATTATTTATTTCTGCAAACTGGCGTATTGTAAAAAGTAGGTATTTACACCTATTTGTTGCGTTTTAGTAGTAATGTTTAATTGGCATCTTACCTTTCAAGTGCAATGAATAGCGGTATTGAATACAGGTATTTCATAACGTAAATAGTCTATACATAGAGGTATAGATAAAAGCGGAATGACAACAATACCTCTAATTATAATATAGGTATTCTTTTATTAGCGGTAATAGTTTGTCAATTTCTATACAGGTATTAAATAAAACCGGTGTTACAATCCCTGCAATTACCTATAACACCAGAAATAAAAATAAATTAACCATTCCCAGATATCGTTTCCGTAAAGTAAATATGTCCTATATGGGGAACTGTGTACGGTTTCTTATCACTACATAGTATAAAACAAAGTCGCTTTCTCTGTCCCTATATCCCTATGTATGCTTAAATAAATAAATTGAAATCTTTAAAACTACGCAACGGATTTTGATGCGGTTTTTTTAATAGATAGTGACTCAAGGGGAAGGTTTATATGTATGATACATGCATCAGCATTGCACCCGTGCGAAGCCGGGGCGGGTCGCTAGTTACACTATAAAATATAAATGAGTTTCTAGAAAATTAAGCCGCATTTATGTAAAATATATGTATACTTTGTATTAAAATTACGTGTAAAAAAGCTAGGTTAAGCCTATTTACAAAATAAATATTTTAATTTTTAATTTAACAGAAAACTAGCAGAAACCGTAGCCTATGGATGAGCCTTTACTGATTTGTTGATTCGGTGAAACCTCCCGCCAAATCTAAAATAAGTTCATAGAGATAATAAATAAATCAATCAACTTTTTAGTGCCACTCGTGCCATGGTTACGTCTAGTTGTCCAGGGAACAAATTTCGAATTCAATCGTGGTTTTGAGCTATTTAAGTTTATCAAACATACATATTTGTGGTACTTAAAAGCTATTTCCATAATGGTCCATCTACTGAGCATGTCAGTAGAACTTAATACAACATTTTTTTAACAAAATGTGCCACTAGTGTCCCTTAGACAACGGGTCAAGATCATCATCATTTCAGCCGAAAGACGTCCACTGCTGAACATAGGCCTCCCCCAAGGCTCGCCATTTAGACGGGTCCTGTGCCGTTCGTTTCCACCGGATTCCCGCGACCTTCACCAGGTCATCACTCCACCTTGTCGGAGGCCTACCGACAGCTCGTCTTCCGGTGCGTGGACGCCACTCAAGCAGTTTCTGGCCCCATCGACCGTCAGTCCTGCGAGCAATGTGCCCTGCACACTGCCACTTAAGTCTCGCAATTTTGAAGGCTATGTCGGTGACCCCAGTTCTGCTACGGATAGCTTCATTCCTAATTCTATCACGCAAAGAAACCCGCATAGCTCTTTCCATTGCTCTTTGGGTGACCTTGAGCTTTCTTATGAGGCCCATCGTTAGCGCCCATGTCTCGGATCCATATGTCATCACTGAGGGTCAAGATAACAACACAAAAAAAGTTGTTCCACCTAAATGAATCATTTTGTGACAGACTTAGAGCAGAGAGCCGTGCGTGACGGTCCGAAGTCCGTGCAGATTGGGCGTGAGTAAGAGATAATGAGGCCTCAAGATAGCGCGGTTCCGGGACGCCCGGTAACCCGCAACCCGCTCCACAGACCTTGATCCGTTACTCAAATAAATAAACAATAGTTATTTGTTTTACAAGGGTGCAAAGTTGTATGTTAACCGCGAGTATGTAATTGAAACGAGCTAGCGAGTGGATTCTAGGATTGAACCAAGAGCTAGCGAATGGATTCTATGGTTGAACCGCGAGCGAAGCGAGTGGTTCGAAAATAGAATCCTGAGCGAAGCGAGTGGTTCAAAAATAGAATCCTGAGCGTAGCGAGTGATGCAACACACGAGACGTAAAATAACTTTGCAGCCGTGTATAACACAAATCTTTTCACCTCACTAGAGCGAGGAATTTTATTTTCCTCCTCGTCCTAACATTGACAGTTGCGTCCTAAATATAGTTGTCCACTACCTAATCTCGAGATTTGACGTAGGTACTAGTTTTTTAACACAACAGCACAATATAAAATTATTGTTGCTGGACTGTCTGGACTGGCCTTTGCATGTTGTATTCTATGTTTAAAAAAGTTACAAATAGCGTGTTCGGATTTCAAATATTCTTTGCGCTCTTGTGGATAAAATGCAGTTTTGCTATCTGTTTTTAAAGAATAGAAAAGGGCTTTCCGAGCTAGTGAGGTGAAAATAAATATTTGTGGACAATCTTACACAAATCGACCTAGTCCCAAACTAAGCAAAGCTTGTACTATGTGTACTAGGCGACGATATACATACTTACATAGATAAATATATACTTAAATACATAGAAAACATCCAAGACTCAGGAACAATATTCGTGTTCATCACACAAATAAATGCCCTGACCGGGATTCGAACCCGGGACCTCCAGCTTCGTAGGCAGGGTCACTACCAACTAGGCTAAAGCGGTCGACAAAAAATACACGTAAATACACGTAATACGCTCTAATTATGTGGTTTAAGGCGACTAATTAAGGGGCAGTCTGTACCTTGTTTTTTAGCATTAGAAGGAATGACAACGACGAAAGATTAGGAAATGGTAAGGCATCAATTAGTTTTTAAATTACGTTTGTAATTATCCATCTAAAAGTTGTACCATAATAAACCTAAAGAAAGAGAGCGAAAAAAGTCGGTTATTTTTTAATTTTTTAAAAAGTTAGTCACTAATTGTCACTTAGATTAGATTTAGATTTATTTATTTCATAATATAAAAATACAATATAAAATATCCTAAGTCAATTTATGACTTTATATTATGATCGCCAAAAAAATTGAAATGTCAAAATAATAATAATAATTAAATTCAATTATTATACAAAAAAAACTTACTTTTTTTACACAACATTATACAAAATGTAGGCTCATAGGAAAATTTTATAAAAATGATAATTATCAATCAATCTATAAAATGATAGGTATCAATATTATAAGATAAACGATTATACATCATGGATAGGGATGTTTGGCAGTGATAGCGTCCCGCACAAGTAATCTAACACAGAAATATTTTGTGCTAAATATTAAAAAAAATATGTTTTATATTGCAGCATTTTAATTCTGTAGTATTATGATACTGTTATTTTATATACATTGTATATTGTTTTGAAAAATGACACCTCGCCGTGTTTCTTACGCCGGTTCTTCTCGAGGCAGAGGTTTATTTTATGAACCGGTGGTAGTATTTTGAGATTCATAAGTGCATGTAACATGCCTAAATTGAAGACTAAATGATTTCATTTCATTTCATGCAATCTATAATATACTAAATAATCTCCACGTACAATCACAGATTTTTTTTATAGATTCGGTTTTCAGTAGAACAAAAAACCGGCCAAGTGCGTGTCGGACCACGCACAATTAAGGGTTCCGTACCAACACCTACTAGTCCACATTTAAAATCACTATCCAATACATTGAATCTAAAAAAGTCGTATCTTCATAGGGAACTCACGGCACTTACGACCTTTTGAAAGTATTTACTAATGCACACCACCTCAATTTTTTTCAAAATTTTATAGTTTGGAAATTAGAGTTTGGGGGGGGAAACACTTTCTATGACTTTGACAGCTAATATCTCACCAACGGTTGACTTAAATGGACAAGTTTTTTAGAAACCTCCATATCACTTTTAAAGGCCTATCCATCGATAGCCCACACAACTATGTGCGTTGAAATTTTTTTTTTTCATCCACCGGTTACATGTATGGAGTGCCCCTCCTAATTTAATATTTTTTGGAATTTCGCATCACTTTTATGTAGCGGTTCATAGAATACACCTTCCTACCAAATTTCATAATTGTAGTGCTTATAGTCTCCGAGTAAATCGGCTGTAACATACGGACGGACGGACGGACAGACTTGACGAATCTATAAGGGTTCCGTTTTTGCCATTTTGGCTACGGAACCCTAAAAATGGACAATAATTCAGTACATTCCTACTCCGATTTAACCGCGGAAGCAAAGGAAGGTGGAAAAAAAGACCACTGCTTCTTTGTTTACCTAATTTCGAATCTTAAAAAAACTAGGCATAGGTATAGGTGTAATGTGTAGAGGGTATAACAACCTGTCACTGCAATGCGCAAGAGCATGGGTACACTTTAGTTAATTTTCCATCCGGAAATCTTTGAAATGAGATGGGGTCTGATGGCCTTTTATGTAATAGGGTAATACAGCATAGGAGCGTGTTAGATAGACAGGTAATACCAGGGATCGGATACCGGTATTTTCTCCATAGAAAAATACCGGTATTATTACGGTCACCGGTTCATTATTTCGTTTTTAATGGGACAATCTAATAATACGACGTTGTTATTTAAATACATGATTCAGCCCTACGTAAAGAGCAAAAAATTATCCAAAATATTGGGCTAATTCAGGGTTTTTTAAAAATACCGGTATCGGTCCTTGGGTAATACAGGTATGTGCTACTGGACTGGTAACTTGTATAGGGTAGAGGCACCAAAAGATGAACACCCCCCAAAACTTGAACATTTGATCGAAATATCGTTATAAAAAAATCGAGGCATATTTAACGTGGCCGTTATATTTTTTCCTAAAGCGGCATCTCTTTGCCGAGGTAGGTATTTATACTGTTTGGGCGTGCGCCACGCATGCGGGATCTGTTCATATCGGTTCAAATATTGGTTTCAAATTGTTCAGAATTAGGGCACGCTGTTCGACTTCAGGGTAAATAGGGTTTTTCTGGCCTAAAATATTTTTTGGAAAATACTGTATTGTGACAGAAGGTTTTAAAAACACTTTAATCCAATCTCGACAATATACTTAATCGTATAGAAAAACAAAATTAGAACAAACTAGGTTACAAGATTCAGAAAAAAATGTAGTCGCTCCTTGTGTCTTGACCATATTTGATTACTTTTCTTGCAAGCTGAAATCAAGAACATCAAATATATATATATTAATTTATTTAATTTACCTTTAAACTTAACTTATCAAGATATCTAATTGTATAGCAGTTTGTCGGCAGAGAACCAGTTACCCTCCATCACTTTACATAATCGTATCCAGGCTTTTGGTTCGAGGGGGGGGGACAAACATTGAAACAACCATGTGAACTGTGTAAAAATCGCTGTAATCACTACTGGCTAAAAACGTTTTCGAGGGGGGGGGGGGATAAATCCCAATTATCCCCCCTCTGCCCCATCTTGGCAGGATCGCATTAGATTTATAACCTAGCATAGAATAATTATAGGTAGTACCTAAAGGTACGTACAGAAACCCGTTTGCTTTAGTGATGATGATAGCTGTCGATATGTATATCTACTAGAACAAGCGAGGGTTATCGACAGATCAAATAAACATTCAATGAGATTATTTTCGGTCTTACTTGTGTTAAAAATACTAAGAAGCCATCTAGAGGTCGAAAAGTAGTAATGAAGGTAAAGTAGTGACTATACTTCATTTATTTTACTTCTCATTTTGATATTCATCACCTTGTGCGGCTACAACCTTAACGTGTTAGATCAACACGGAGGTAATACGAAGTATAGCTATTTTCATAGTGTTATGTCGTACGGTATTCTGGTATGGGGTAAAGCAGATAACATACATTTAGGGTCGATTGCACCAGCATACGATCACAGGCCGGTCATCGTCAAATATGGCGCCGGCAGCTGTCAAACTTTCCATACAATCAAATTTTAACGAACACCGCTTACGATTACAGACTGTTTGGAGCAACCCACACATAATCTTTGTGTTAGAAAATGAGCTATTCGCTCCACATATAACCTGGCCTCACGAGAATCTCTAAGAGAACTCTTTAAAGAATTTAACATTTTAACTGTAGCGTCCCACATCTATGAGAATATTGTTTATGTCACAAAGAACCTATAGACTCATCCTCATAAAATTACTAGGAATAAAAATAAAATTGCCACTAAAAAGTTTTGTGTCCGTAAAGTACACAAGACTTTTGTAGATCAATGTGTCCGTTTTTATAATAAATAATCCTATGAAATTTTGAATTTATACCCTTTCCAGTTCTTAAAAATTACTTTATAAAAAGCATTGATATCAAAGGCTTAATTACAGGGTTGAGGAATATCTTTTTTTTTACAATGCTGGTGGCAAACAAGCTTACCGTCCACCTGATGGTAAGCGGCCACCGCAGACTATAGACGCCCAGAACTCCAATGGAGCCACGTACGCGTTGCCGACCCTTTATAAAATTTGAGGATGCACTGTGTTGACAACAGAAGGGACAAATTTAGGTCCCTCACTCTCAACACAGTGCATCCTCGGGAGCTCTGGCAACCTTGCGCACCTCCAGGAACACAACACTACATACTTGTATAGTAGATAATGTTATTATGGCTGGGGTCTTCTGCAAGGCGGAGGTAATTCCCCAGTTGGGCTGCTCCAAATTCGAGCAAGATACATTTTGCTGTGCGCTATCTGACAGACAGAATTGCAATGCATGGCACAAACCAAATACCTAAATGTGTATAATATTTTCACTGTATCTAGTGGACACAGTTCTTGCAGGAAAGCATATCAAACGATTTAATTTAATGTCTAGGGGAATCTGCGTGCAAAAGTCCATTTTATCCGCTAGCTAGGATAAAGTGATTTTGAAATTCGAACATGCCGTAGTACCACGGTACCCAATTTTATTATGGATGCGTTCAGAATCATGGTTCGGCCATGCGGTCTTAAGGCGGTTTCTACACTGATGCGGTTTCCGCTCGATGGTGCGGTGTGCGAGTGAGACAGCGCTATACATTTATATAGCGACGGCCCGCGCGCACAAGGAATGTGTCATCCGATGAAGCAATTTATTTTAGGTACTTACAATTTTAGTTTTATATCAATATTTTACCTACTTTTTAGTTTATTTAAATACAAAAATAAGCAATATATTCGTATTGCAATTTTCTTTAATAATACTTGAATTGTTTTCTTGTACCTACGTTTCCTCGCTACGGTGAGGTGAAAAGTTGTGTGTTTCGCTCGGCAGCAAAGTTATTTGGCTTCTCGTGTCTTGAAACCCTCGCAACGCTCAGGATTCTATTCTTGAACCACTCGCTACGCTCGTGGTTCAATTCTAGAATCCTTCGCTAGCTCGGCTTTCAATTCGAGCACTCGCGCCAAACAACAACTTTGCAAGGCTGCATAACAAATAACTATTACTTATTCCAGTATAATTTTTGTTTTACTGATTGTAGTTTGTGAGAATTTAATTTATGAGAGGGCATTTATTTTTTCTGAAATCATTGCCTACGTTGAAAATGTCTTGTACAGGACTTGCTCATCCATTCTATACTTCATTAAACATTGATTCATTTAATAGCAATACTAAAAACCATGACTTCAGCAAAAACTCCGCTGAACTCCATCATTCGGTTTGTGGAAATGCTGGAGAGCAGTTTGGAGTAGGCATAAAGGAGGGGGAAATTGCACAAAAGATCCCACTAGGTCGAAGTGCATCCGCAAGGGCCCTCATCTAAATAAGAAAAGATAAGATGAGATGGCTTCAGCAAAATGACAATGAATTTGGCAAGTGTAACCCTCATTTCACTTCGTTAAGCCCTAAGCACACGTGGTTAATGTTCAATCTATCGCGATGAATCTATCATCTATCGGAAACCCGTTCGGTGGAGGGTAAAAGGTTGTGGGGTAATCACGCCTAACTCGAGTGCTGTTGCATTTATCAGTCTTTACTGAATGACATCACCCCCGCTTCAGGCGATGACCTAAATATTACAATTACTTACAATAAATAGAATCCAATATTTTTAAACTAAGAGATAACCTCTGCAATATCTCGTTTGACTAAAGCCGTCGAGCATCAGTTGTCGCGTTGTTTTGCTGTGGAGAGGTACGAGTGACACAAAGGTGTGGACCGTCTGATGTCTGTGGAGTACCGCGCTCGGATCACCGTGACCGGAGGCATGGGAGGCAACGGAGACGTGTATAAGAGGACCTTCAATGGGAGCTGCACTGTAGGGCTCAAGGGGAAGGGCACCATCGCTCAGAGGGCGGAGGCGTACTTGGAAGCCGTGACCAAGAGTCAGGGGCCGCCGCCGAAGGGTAAGAGCTTTCCGATCCTGTTTTATGGTGTACCCCTAAACGGATCCCAATACGATGTTTTGTGAATGCATGTGGTCAGGGCCGTCTTTCCCACTGGGCACTAAGGGAACTTGCCCAGGGCCCCGCGATCGATAGGGGCCCACCACTTACTGCCAGATCACCAAACGATAACCTATATTTAGTGATCTGTGAAGGGCATAGGGGCCCCATTACCCTAATGTGCCCAGGGCTTCCAATTGGTTAAAGTCGGCCTTGCATGTGGTAACATCTCAATTTTCAGCGTCGCGACCTGCTTAGTATAGAATACAGGGCCTGTGTTCTGTTTAGGCGTTTCGCGTACATGTTTATTATAATAACTAGCGACCCGCCCCGGCTTCGCACGGGTGCACTATTTAATGGATGTTATTATACTTATAAACCTTCCTCTTCAATCACTCTATCTATTAAAAAAAAACCGGATCAAAATCCGTTGCGTAGTTTTAAAGATTTAAGCATACATAGGGATATAGGGACAGAGAAAGCGACTTTGTTTTATACTATGTAGTGATTTTTCCCTTCAAAGCAGTTCCATAGGTTTCGTGTAGATATTTACGTGCCCGTTCACATGTAGTGTTTACTTTGATAATGTAATTGTTATTTCTGTAATGGAGCTTTCTCTGACGTCTTCGGCTGGCGCGACTCTAATGACTCTAATGACTCTAATCACGTGTCCGTGCAATGCAGAACTGTCGAGTCTCCCCTCATTCATGTTGGTAAAGGTTAGCGACGGCGATAATCATGGGTGCATGCGGTGTTATCTAAGTGCAAAGGGCTACTTTCTAACGACGGTCGGCCAGTGACGTGCGTACATCAATCTACGTAAATACAAGCCGACTATCTTTATAGTACTTCTCAAACCCTTAAGGGATTCGCAGTCGACTCAGAGCTCGCAGGTTTGGAAGTAATATTATTAGTGTTACGAGCTTGGGGTACACCTGTTTAACACAACTATGCGTTTATTTAGCGGCTTAGAAACACTATCCAGTGTTTCTAAGTTCTTTTTTAAAAATCTGACTGTGGCTTTATAGGCCGGGCCAAATAAAGCGATGGGAGTGCGTGGTTGGAGGGTAGCCTGGGGAAAGTCCAGGGGAAAACCTCCGACACGACCACGCGGGTGGTTTTGAACACTGAAATACTCTAGGAGTTTGCGCTCCAGTGATTGGTTGAGCGGCTTCAACGCTCCAGTCAGATTCAATATATAAAGTTCTCGAACGTAGTAAGTACCTAAACACAGACTCAACTTACGCACACAGGTCCACTGAGTCAGTCCGCTTCTATTAGTAGGTACTGACACTGTTAACCTTGACTGATACTTGCACTATCAGTTCACCTTTCACCACTTATTTTCATTGTTTCACTTCTAGTTCTCACTTGGATCAAGTGATCCAAGTGTTATCTCCACTTGTACATAAATATACTCGTTCCGATACTCCCGTTACTCGGAACTCGGTCTCCTTATGCCTATAAAAAATAAATATAAATAAATATTAGAGGACAATCTTACACAAATCGAACTAGCCCCACAGTAAGCTCAAGAAGGCTCGTGTTATGGGTACTAGACGACGATATATTTAATAGATATAAATACTTAAATACATAGAAAACATCCAAGACTCAGAAACAAATATTCATGCTCATCACACAAATATTTGCCCTGACCGGGATTCGAACCCAGGACCGTCAGCTTCACAGGCAGGTGCACTACCCACTAGGCTAAACCGGTCGTCCGGTCTATACAGGTAACCTACCCCCATCTGGGGGCACGGTAGTGCTTCCGACAAGTCGAGGAATTCAGGCCATTTTCTATATCCTGTAATTTTGTGCTGGCTAAAGCTAGAACCTTGGATTTTCAGTAACATATAGGGCATACTATGACTTAGATAACTAATATAAATATATACTCAGTAATATTCAGTTGAAACATGTAGTTTAAAAACTATTGCCCGTCAAAGTTCCATAGTTTTGTCACTGACACACTGACTGACCGATCATCATAATTCTAAGGTACTTCTAGCAGGCCCACAGGCTTTAAATTTTAAACACAATTTGTTTTTAGCCTATCAAGTCATAAAAAACCTAAAAATATTGCAACTTCAGTCACGTTTCAGAGAACAAACTGCATAAGTAAGTTTGTAATCCTATACAAATACATGCAATACAAAGTTATACTTTTGTAGTTCTTGCATCTAATCAATAATTTGTATTGACACATTTACCTACAAAAAGAAGTGAGATCCCATAAAAAACATTCCATGTAACATTAGGCCAAGTCTAGAAACTCTTTCACCGTAAAAAGTTGTGAGATATTACGTAGAGCCAAGTCAGGCATTAATTATTAATCTTTATTTGCTTACTAAATAAAATTTTGTTACTTGGCCATCACACAATAGTATATAGTTTTAGGTATTCAAAAATAAATAAATAAATATTTTTGTCAACCTAGTCCCAAACTAAGCAAAGCTTGTACTATGGGTACCAAGTGACGATATATATACTTATATAGATAAATAAATACTTAAATACATAGAAAACATCCAAGCCTCAGGAACAAATATTCGTGTTCATCACACATATACATGCCCTGACCGGGATTCGAACCCGGGACCTCCAGCTTCGAAGACAGGGTCACTACCAACTAGGCTAAAGCGGTCGTCAATTAATGAAATAGGTAAAGTTGTGTGATTGTCAAGTCTCAAAAATTTGTTTAGTAAGCAAGTAAAGATTGCCGAATGTTCCGAGTCGATACATTTGTGTAATCATTTTCTTCGACATCGGAATTTCCAATCAGGCACATATTCTAGAACTTTCCATGCTACTCTGTGTTATGAAAATGTATCGTCAAGATTTTTGCATCTTACAAAAAGTGCACGTCGGTCGCCGGATTTGAACGATATACCACCAATATATACCACCGGGCCACGTATGACTTGTCATCATATGGCGAATTTTCAAATGCCTTGCTGACATCACATTTATTTACATGCCAATGGAACCGTGCCTTTATGAGTTTACATGACGGTACTCGCTAGCGACTGCGCAAACGATTTAGTATGCCGATTCATAGTTCTATTGCGTAACCGCCAGAGTCGCTGTACTTTGCCCATACAATTTTTTTACGCACTCGCTAGCGAGTAGGTACGGTCATGTAAACTCATGGTAAAGGCACTGTTATAGCTCCGTCGCAACATTATTTTATTTATTACCTGCGTATGAATTTTCTTAAATGATTGCTGTCCAGAACTGCGTACACACTGACAAGTTACTAGTAGTATTAGTAGTTAGTAGTAACTAGGGTAGGTATTTAATAATTAAATCTAACGTGTTTGGGAACCGATGCGGAAATGATGCTCTCCTAACCTCCTGAGACCCACCATACAAATAAAAATACAATCGAATTTGAACCTAACAGTTCCGATTACAAATTTGAATTTTATTTTATGTCAAATCAATCAAACCAAAACAAATGCAACTCTATCACTTCAAAATTTAACTTATTTTTCGTTGACTATATTTTGTCCTTTATATAGGACGCGGGGTCTTAGGAGGCTAAATGAAATACCTAAGTCACTTAAGAAAAAACCGTCTCTGGTGTTTGACTTGAGTTATTGGTTCGCATCCTCTCACACTTGTCTACCGACACTTAAATTCTCCGACATAAGAGCCACTTTATATTTCTGCGCTTAATTTCTACTTATTTTTGTGCTTGCTATTGCTACATACATATCTCAGTGTTAGCTGGTTAATATGTAATGATTTGTCACAGTGACAGCAGCATCGAAGCCACAGCTGCCGCGCTTGGAGGTGGTGTCGCGCGTGGCGGCCATCCCCATCGTTGAGTCGGGGATTGGTGTCACTGAGAAGATATACTTCAGGATTAAGGTACGTCTCCATGCCGTGTGCCGCCCGGGTACCAAGCACCAAGGGGTGACAAACGACGGTAAAAATCTGCTATGGGGAGCAGAGAGAGATTTAGAGTCAGGCGTTCGTTGCACTCGTAACAACTTGCTTGTGAAGAGGGAGGGGGGTGAGTAATCTGTAGGGAAACCCAACTAATAGTTCCCCCACATAAAACAGCGTCATTTAGGGGTTGTTTTAAATTTGCCGCAGCGAAAATTTGGAATGACCTGCCTCCACCTCTGCGAAAACCAATGCCATTGGTAAAATTTAAGAAACTAATGCAAAAGCACCTACTTGAAATACAAAGGCAAGGTTAAACAAAGTTGGAAATTTCAAACAAAATCATTAAGTATGTAGATTAATCGGTTAGATAACTTAACCTACACTCAAGTATCGCACTCTTACACTGAACTAAGTATATTCGGCTACAGCCATAAATATATACCTACGACCTATATCTCGATGCCTACGACACACTCATACCATACAGTCATACACCAACACACCTTCTTTTATTTTATTTTTCATTAGTATATTTTTTTTTCTCTCCTATTACTTCCCTAACGGCACATTGCATAGCGCATAATGAAACGTACCTAGCCTTAACACCTCCAAAAAAAAGGGCCAAACTGAAAATCAGCGCTGGGCAACCTGGCCAGCAAATGCTGAGGTTGGTACCTTTGGCCAACATGATTTCAACGCATACGGATAATAATTATAAATTATATGAATACCTCTTTTGCCCCTTACTGTATAAGCTTAGATTAGTTAATAACTAAGTTTACTATCTGTACATTATTATTGTCTTGATTGTTTTGTTACTGCACTCATGTTTTGGCAATAAAGCTTATTATTATTATTGTGTCCGCGTGAACTTGCCGGTCGGGTCTTCGACTACGACTATAGAGAGCGCGTTTTAAAGGGACGCCTCGGGCCTTTGGCCCTAAGGGTTGCTTGTGAGACACTATGGGATAGTGAGAGTCTACGTGCAGAGAGCGCGTTCTGATGGGAACCTACGGGCCTTCGGCTTTCAGGTTCGCTTGTGGGACACTCAGGGATAGTGAGAGTCCACGTGGGCTCGCCCCTGGGGCTTTGGCCTTCGGGCTCGCGTAGGAAACGCGCTCTGATGGGACGCTTCGGACCTTCGGCCCTCAGGTTGGCTTGTATGACTCTCGGGGATAGTGAGAGTCCATGCGTGGGCTCGCCCTTCGGGCCTTTGGCCTATGGGCTCGCGTAGAAAGCGCGCTCTGATGGGACGCTTTTTGCCTTCGGCCTCACGTGAAGCTCGGCCTACGCCTTCACGTGGCCTTGCCGAATTAGGAGGATCTGCGTGGGCTATATATGTTTAATACTTGGTGTCTATTTTAAGTACCCCAGCTACTTAAAATAGACACTAAATATTAAACTCGACAAGGCCACGTAGGGCCGAAGTCCCAAAGCGTCCTATCAGAGCGCGTTTCATACGCGAGCCCATAGACCAAAGGCCTCTCATATCGCCTCGGGTGCCAATCTAGGTTTGTTTTTATTTTAAGCAGTAGTTTTTAGGTGCTACTGCACTTGCACTTCCACTTGGTCACGTGGTAGTGGTGGTGGTGGGGTCAACGGGCATAGATAGAGCCTGTTTACAGTCTGGTCACAGGTATTTGGAGACGCTAATCTCCCATATTTATAGTCTTTATTGCGCGATTAATTCGAGGTGACGTCTTTTAATATTTGTTTGACGCAATTAGCAAGGTTGTTAGTGACATTAATACAAACCAAGATATACTTATAATGCCATCCGTAGCCCTTATCTGGTTGCATATATCGCAGTACGTCGTGGGTACCAATGACCACTGCCACTGCATACTCTTATCGCCTTTAGAATGAGATTGGGACAAATGACAAGTACTCGCACCGACCTGGCCCCTATTTCACCAAAGCTGACAGGTGCGACAATTGTCAGAAAACGTTACAATTGTAGTTGGTGAAACAGTTTTCACATGAAAATTGTCCATTTGTCAGCCTACATATGTCATATACACACATACTTATGTCAACTTGGTTAAATAAGGGCCTGTAAGTAATGTGAATTCATTTGCGTTTAAATGTCATAAGTCAAGTGATTTACAGGAGTTCGTAATAGTATGGGGTATTTAAAAACCGTGCACGTGCGTGTCGGGCTTCGAACATTTAGGGTTCCGAACCAACTGCAAAATGAAGTTGGTTTAATGGAAAAAATAAGGGAATTTCGTATAAAAAAATC
The DNA here is from genome assembly GCA_963556455.1 of Epiblema foenella. Taxonomy (NCBI): domain Eukaryota; kingdom Metazoa; phylum Arthropoda; class Insecta; order Lepidoptera; family Tortricidae; genus Epiblema; species Epiblema foenella. The sequence continues at coordinate 32,312,368 of OY747098.1, read as the reverse complement.
TGATTTATCAATATATTAGTACTTGTTGTTAAAATATAATAATAATAATAATATATTCTTTATTGCACCACAAAAAGAAATTGTCACAAGATTATCCTTAAAAACTAATAGGTAACAACAGGCGGTCTTATCGCTATAGAGCGATCTCTTCCAGACAACCTTTGGGTAGCCAGGAGATGAAATCTTAAAGAAAAATAACAACAGATAGTGCTAGGATAAAGCAAGAGAGATAGAATAACACATACATCTAGGCTAAAATATACGTAATAATAAACATTGTCACCAAATTTTAAGTTCATGTCACCCGCACTGTATGATTATTTGCTAGCAACTTTGTATAGAGAACTATGGAAGGCTCCGGTTTCACCTGTCGTCTTACGCCTGTTGTTTCCTGTTCCGAATAAGACGGAAGCTATTGCCGTCTCTCTCTGAAGGCTATATCTATAATTTGGAATGAGCCCTGCATAGACGGCAACGTTCCCCAGGAGTCCAACCCCCTGTTCCGCTGGTACCTGTCGCTGAGCGAGCGCTCGCTGGCGGCGGGCGCGTGGCTGGCGCTGCCGGCGGTGCGGCTGCTGCAGTCGCCGCTGCACCAGCTGGACCGCTTCCTCTGCGCCTCGCTCGATGTCGTGGAGAAGCAGGTGCCCTCCATCAACCTGCCGCCGGAAACTGTAAGTGACGCGGTATGCTATGTCCACTGTTTATTATGTTTGTGTATATATTTACGTATTTTATCTATTACATTTCACCAGGCGCGGATACAGGGGGGGGGCAACAGGGGCAATTGCCCCCCCCTGAAGCCTGTGTCAGGGGAGGGCAATTGCCTATGTCCTGACGTAGGAAATATGTTCTGACAATAAAAACAGTTATCAAAAGTCAGTTTTATTTTCGGAAAGTGCGAAAGTGCCCCCCCCTGAACAAAATCCTGGATCCGCGCCTGCATTTCATACTTAAGTATTAATAATGATTATGTATGTTTTATATTTTGTACTTGCACCGCCCACAATTTATCTGCTTTCAATTTTAATTTACAATTTATTTTCCATGTAGGTATACATTGATACGGTTATGTCCGTCAATTATTGCACATTTTCAACTTAAAACTATTGATAATGCCTATAATTAGTCGACTTATCATTAAAAAACAATTATTCTTACATCTTATTCTGTTAAATATTGCGACACTTTATAATAAGATTAATTTCTCCGTTTTTTCAGTTTTACAATGTTTCTTAAATGTATGATGTATTTTTTTAATGATCTGGTAAATATATATTTAGGGACTTTGTTATAGAAATGTCTCGTCTGACCAATAAATGGTTTCTGAGCTTTTTCAATTCGCAAGCTACGCACAGCAAGTTTATCCTTATTTCTTGCATTAAATGTGCTGTTTTTCGCAAGATGTCCATAGTATCTTCTGGCATACATAATAACTTCATGGATACATAGTGACGGTAAACGGTGACCTAGCTTTCTAAATAGATCTTTTCTCAAGAACGGTCTCAGCTTCAGATTATAAATTGCACGAACAGCCCGCTGTACGATAAATTTTACGCTACGCTTTCGATGCTCAGTGACGGTGGACAAAAGAAAGAAAACCTAACCTAGCGTAATCAAACCTTCGCCCAGCAAATTCTGTTTTACGGAAACGAAATTGACTGATTCTTGGACCTTTCTGCGACATTGACATATTTTCCCCTAACTTCTGTTTTACTTGTTTTAAAGTTAAATTTTAACTGAAATGAAATGAAATCATTTATTCTTCAATTTAGGCATGTTACATGCGCTTATGAATGTCAAAAAAACTACCACCGGTTCATAAAATAAACCTCTGCCTCGAGAAGAACCGGCGTAAGAGACTCGGCGAGGTGTCATTTTTTCAAAACAATATACAAGTATATAAAATAACAGTAAAGATAGTACAAAATTCAAATGCTACAGTATAAACTCTCGATGTACCTGACCAACAATGCAGGTAGAGGGGAAACTGGGGAAACTAGAATAGAAGTTGTACAAGAATGTACAGTCCGCCTGAACGATTGGCATATGTACAGATGTACAGTGAGACGCGGCAGTACGTGCTGCGGCGCGCGGACTCGGTGAAGCAGCTGGGCTCGGCCGTGCTGGACTCGCGCGTGACGTGCGCCACGGCCAGCGCGCTGGACCGCGCGCTCTCCACCGCCGACAAGTACGTCGACAAGTACCTGCCGCCCGACACCAAGGACCCTGTCGACGGTCAGTACATTCCACATTCAAACTTGATAAACCTCATCATCATCATCATTTCAGCCGAAAGACGTCCACTGCTGAACATAGGCCTCCCCGAAGGCTCGCCATTTAGACCAGTCCTGTGCCGTTCGTTTCCACCGGATTCCCGCGACCTTCACCAGGTCATCACTCCACCTTGTCGGAGGCCTACCGACAGCTCGTCTTCCGGTACGTGGACGTCACTCAAGCAGTTTCAAACCTCTGTTAAGCGAAAATGTTTTTTCTCCCAAAAAGAAAACAAAAAAAGACGGACGTTTATGAATAAGGGCAGTAGTTGTGAATGGCTACTATCATATGTGACACAAACCTTGAATTTTCTTGAGTTGCGTGACACGACATGATTGTAGGGGGAAAGCGAAGGTAGTAAAGCATGCCCGCGGTCCATACCTAATTTAATAAAAGTATAGGTTTATTGCTAACACCTCCAGGGCCGTCTTTCCCACTGGGCACTAAGGGCGCTTGCCCAGGGCCCCGCGATCGATAGGGGCCCACTACTTACTGCCAGATCACCAAACGATAACCAATATTTAGTGATCTGTCAAGGGCATAGGGGCCCCATTACCCTAGTGTGCCCAGGGCTTCCAATTGGTTAAAGTCGGCCTTGAACACCTGCCGGTGAGGTATTGGCAATAATCCTCACAACTACAAGCTAAGGAGGTGAGGTCCTTCGTCGTAGTTTGTACCTATTCCCGAGACCGCGCATTACCCGAGCGTAAACAAACGGGAAATCTAGTATGGTCGTAAATAAAGCAGTCTATAATTAGCCAATAATTAAGTACATCGGCATTTTCCGTCGTCGGTTGATAAGCGCATCCTCGAACTCTGTCTGGCGCTTCGTCTAATTGCCCCTTATCACACGACCCTTTTTAGTGTTTACCGGCTATGCGACAAATATACAGTTACGATTTTGAACATCCACGATTCACAAAAAAAATCCAAGCGTGTTCTTTCAATGGCTTCTTAGGTGACTGCTTATTGAGACCTGGCACTGGACGTTTGGTGATTTCTTGTTCATACCGTCTATTATCAATCTTTTCCTTAATGTTCCTTTACCATGTCACGAGCCTTGCAGATCTGTCTTGATGTTTATTATTTTTCTCTTTTGACTTTCCTGCTATAGAGTTCCTCTCAGATCACTCTTGTTCAGTTATGTATACCCAATAATGCAAGTACTACAATTTGTAACTCTTAAAGTACCGCTACCCAATATGAGAGGTACACTTCGTCCACGACAACGGCCACTGTTTGTAGTTCCTAACACTACAGTAAGTCTCAGCACCAGTCCTTTGTATAAGGCATTGAACCACATAAATAATACTCTCCTTTATGACCCCACCTTGGACATATTCTCGCAGTCGGAGCCGAAATTCCTGGCCACAGCCACTCGGTATCTGGAGTCAATTAACACTCCTACCTCAATACAGTACTGAATATTTATAGATCATAGAAGGTGATAATGTTAATTTTAATTTTGTAAACTTAATTGTGTTACTCATACTATTATAACCTATAATTTTCATGTTTGGCAATATGCTGTAAATGTAAGTTGGTTGAAAGTAAATAAATAAATAAATAATTATCTTACTGATCATATTGATTTTTGCTGAGTGCGAAGTTAAAATTAAGGTCGATCCCATGACGACCGACAGACGAGGTTAACATAAGTATACGTATTTAACTAGCAGGCAACGACCCCAGAGCAGATCAGTCTGGATGTTATCTATCGCTAGTAAATTAGGGTGCGCCTGCGACGGACTCTGGACACTTGCGCTGGTCATATCACTGCAATTACTCGAGCAATTACTTGATACACTAATTGGTGTCCAGGTTGTAAAGATTGATTGCCAATCGGGCCAGTCCTAATTAACCCCAGGACCTGGCGTTAACCTGGGACAATTTGCATTTATCAACGCTTTCTTCCTTTTCCGATTTATTGGGTTTAGCAACCGTTAGGAAACACTGGACGATGATGAGTTTTTTCAGAGTGACCCTCATAACAAACACGTATTAAGAGTTAGAGATGGCTGTGCTATTGTGGATGACTCGTTGATGCGTCCTTTTGGTTCCCAAATTATTCGTCTATTGACAGAGTTCTTGAAATAAATAAATTTTAATCTGCAAGTAGACCGCAATGGCACTTATAAGTTGAAATATCGGTATCAGTCCGTGGGTCGGTCAGCCATTTTTGTGGCGAATGCCATGCGTATAGAAAGAAAAGAAAGGAAAGAAAAAACATTTATTCGTGGCACAGACACAGTACAAATTAACATAACATCAAAATACAGAAAATAGCCACGAAATGGCCCCAAATCAGCATAGTGCAAGCCATTGGCTAGCGCTGGTCTTCCTTTGGGACCACGAGAAGCCACGAAAGATAAAAAGCACTAAAGTCACAAATGTATACGAATGAAAGTCTCAAGTTAAGGAATGTTTTTCGGGCAGTGAGCATCATAGTCCAGGACGCGGAGAGCCCGGGGTCGGGCGGGCGCGCGGCGGCGGCGCAGGCCGTGCAGCACGGCGCGCGCCTGCGCCGCAAGCTGCAGCGCCGGCTCACGCGCCAGGCGCTCGCCGAGGCCAAGGCCATCCGCGAGCAGATCCACGTGCTCGTCTACGTCGCGGAGCTGGTGAGTCTTTTTTTTTTTTGAACCTGACTGTGGCTTTATAGGCCGGGCCCAATAAAGCGATAGGAGTGCGCGGTTGGAGAGTAGCCTGGGGAAAATCCAAGGGAAAACCTTCGGCACGACCACGCGTGTGGTTTGGAACACTGGAATACTCTAAGAGTTTGCGCTCCAGTGAGATTGGTTGAGCGGTTTCAACCGAATCTGAGGTGTGAGTGGAATCGAGCTACTGCGAGTTTTGTCGCTGGTTCACTAAACCTGGCCTAGCTGAGAAGAGTCCAGCAAGAAACTCAGCTAGGCCCGACCTGGGTCGGACTGACTCTACCCGGTGTGCGGCGGTACCGGGACGAATAGGGACTACTGGTGAGTCGTTGCTAATGAAAGGTTCGGCCATCCTTTAGTAGGTGAACCTAACAACCCACGACTTTGCGGCGCGGCAAGCGATTTATCTGTTCATTGCATGATGAGACGCGCAACGCATTACTGTTAGTTGGGATCACACGCAATGTATTAGGAAAACCTCTGCTGCCGCCGTTCGAAGTCGTGGCCGGCCGCAACGATGTGAATTGGGATAGAAAACCAGGACATTAGTGGATTTCATTATTATCGGCCAATACGTCCAACTGATTGGGTGCAAGCTTACTCTTGACAAAGGGGACGTCGTCGCAATTGGCTTGTATTTTGATTAACCTGAAATTGTTCCCAGCAACTTTAGTCTGAAACTGTCCTGCGACACGGGCCAACATCTTATTTCAATTTGTTGCATGTGATTTGCTCGCATGGTTCCTTTCGGATCTGTCACTTGGCAGCAATCTAATACCTAACCATAATTTGATATCAGGTTGCAACAGACCCCGTCCTGGCGTGGAAGAAGGCCAAGGAGTTGTATGCGTCGCTGAGCCAGCCGGAGCCCGAAAACCAGGCGCGGCCGGAGACGCTGGAGCAGCTGGTGGTGCTGCTGACGCGCGAGACCGCGCGCAAGATGGTGCACCTCGTCAACTACACCCGCACAGACTTGCCGAGGTGAGGAGCTAGGGGCGGCCGGAGACCTGGAGCAGCTGGCGGTGCTGCTGACTGGTGGTGTACACCTGCACAGATCTACCGAGGTGAGGAGCCAGGCAGGAAAGTGCGAGTCCGACTCGCGCACCGAGGGTTCCGTACACAGATGTGTTCCGTTCCCGACCCAATTAATTCAGGAAAATCTCAACATGGTGTAGAAATTGAACGCCATGGGCACAGCGCCATCTATCGACGAATTTTGTTACAAATATCAGCTACTTACCGAATAACTTACATAAATTACAAACTTAGTATAGAAATGTTTTTTGGTAATAAAAACAAAGAAAGACTAGATAGAGCTATAGTTATATTTTTCCTGTAAGATATACAGTGATATTAATGTTATGTAATAATTCATGTTTTTTCCTTGGTAAACTTCGGAGATGTGGGGGGAGGCTGTATTTTTTTACATTTTCCCTCATAAAACGAAAATGACTCGACGTAAAAAAATGTTTCAGAATGTGTAACTCAAGCCCTTTCATATGCCATATTCACTAGACTTTTGAACCACCTATAAATAAAAATATTAAAAAAGTCATGTTTTATGCATCTGGATTACCTGTCTTTATAACTGTTCCAAATTTCAAATCGATGGCATAAGTTCTTGAGATAATTAGCGATGTGACAAACAGCCTTTTTTATCATTCTAGTATGGAACTCTAAAAAGTTACATTTCTTTGTATAAATATAATATGTATGTATGCATATATACCTGTTCAAGTAGTATGATTAAAATTGATACATGTAAAGGCACGCACGTTATAATGTTGGTAAGAAATTTCTAGTAAGTGAATGGTGTTTATCTTATCACGCTCGACCTGTCACCCCTGCGATTGCGCGGCGTTTTCACGGTACGAAAGTGGTGAAGTAGACGTGGTTTAATATTACCTATGATTTGATATGAAATGAAGCTTGCTAAACTTTTTACTCAAATAATACTAATCGTTGGGATTGTGTCTTTAAGTTATAAAATAAAATAAAATAGCCTTTATTACTGAGACCAAAAGTAAAATATAAAACAATAACTAATATTTACACTTAATAAGAGAACAACGGTTGGAACGGTTGTTCTCTTATTAAGTGTAAATATGTCTCACGTTAGTGTAAATTTATGTAATAACTAATATCATGCAAATCTTTGATGTTATAAACTAAGCACTGTCTTTAAACTAATAACTAGAACACTTCACTTTAAAACTGTTTTAAGTTATTGTATTTTAAATCTTCTGGCATGCAACATTGAGTTGCATTTTGTACTGTTAAGTATACAGCACGCCGTCACATAGCAAGGCCCCTTGATTCATTTACCCACTTCTGGAATGAGAAACATCGACACGGCAGTCCGGGTACTCCAGTGCCCTTACCATGAGTTTGCATGACCGTACTCGCTAGCGACTGCGTAAACCAGTGCTTTTACCATGAGTTTACATGATCGTACTCGGTAGCGACTGCGTTTAGTGACACCATCAGACAGGCCTCACCTTGGTCGCTATCGTCCTCGTTGAATAAAAAAAGTTATATTCATAAGGATGGATAAGGCCGGCAGCTGTCAACCCCTAGAAACTTGACAAACTTACCATACAATCAGATTTTATCGAACACCGCTTACGATTATAGATGGTTTGGTGCAACCCACCCTTAATGTAACTACTAACATTAGTTACCTATTTAAGAATTTACTAACAAGAATGATCCAAGTTGGTCTCTGAATAAAAATGTATTAATTAGTTATTTTTAATTGTGTTCGTGTTGTGTCCGTGTCAGGAACGTGAGCTCGGGGCTGGCCATCTTCACGAAGCACCTCTCGTCCGCCGCCGACGCGCTCCTCAAGGTAATCCTCCTACCTCATTTGGTATAAGAATAGCTGTCCAGTATAAAGAGTTGTGTTTAACGATAGTTTCATAGTTTTTCATAATGAATGAATGAATGAATGAATGAATGATTTATTTGCGTAAACATGGTAAATTGAAGTTGACATAGGTAATAAGTATAAGTAGTTTCACATGTTTAGCCTATAGCAGCATGCAAATACTAAATTCAAAAATTAACTTTAACAATAATGATTAAAGTTATTATTGATCTATATATTTTTTAAATTAACACTACACTAATTATCAATACATTAAATTGCTATTATAAATTAAAAAATATGTACCTATACATTAAATTATTATGTTATTGCTTACAAATTTATAATTTAAATGGTACCATTACTTATGCATTATTTTTCATTACAATGTTACGAATGAGCTCATGCATTTCTAAATTAAATATGTCAAATATTATTATTCGTCAAGAAATTCCCTAATTGTATAAAAACATTTATTTGTTAGCCATTTTCTTAACTTTGTCATAAATATCTGTCATGTAGTTTACGCAGCATAGTTTTTATTCATGAACAATGTAAATTCTGTTTGATTTTTTTTAAACAATATAATAAATCAAATAAGCACAATAAAACAGTTAAATTAATCAAATAAGCACAATAAAAATAACATAAAAAAGATAAAACATCACAAAAGTTTGAATTCCAAATAAACATTACAAATTACGGAAATCATACATTAACAAATTCAAATCGAATTAAACATTTCATAAAAAGTCATAATATAATGCAAGGTAAAAGAAAAAAAAATTAGGCTCTTCATACATAAGAAATTATTTTAATGGGTTCATTCCTAACCAAATTCTTACACAGCAATTTTCATACGTTAAAGTGCAATAATAGGTATCGCAGGTAAACTTTATTGTTAAGGGGCTCTTGTTAAGCTCCCAATGCGAAGGTCATTTGTTGTCTGTAAACTCAAACTCTTTTCAACAAGCACTTTTGAATCGTCAGTTATATATTACATAAATTGAATCTAATTATTCGGAGCAATTTATTGATGCATATGAAATTAAAAAAAAGAAATGAATTACTGTAATGTATGTCAAAAGAGTCTAATAAATTCACAAAAAGATCGTCAATAATTCGTCTATAAGTCTGTAACTCCGTTTTCGCGTGTTTTTTATGGTTTATCGGATTAAGAACAACGAGGTTTACCGAAATAGTATACCAATATAGTATACTTCAAAACTTACTGTCTTCATGTCATCAAACTTTGGCAATTTTAGGTTAAAAAACCGTTTTTTGGACGTAACTTTTGTGAAGATCAGTAAAGAATTTAATTTCTCTTCCGTTGTTAACGACGTCAATAAGGAACAATTTACATGTACATTTCATATATAACTGCATAAACATACTAGTATCGAAAATATAGGTTACTAGTCTGTTTTTTCAAAATTTGGCTCTAACAAATGGGAGAAGGATTGAAGAACCAATAACCGTTTGTACCATAAATATATCTATAGTTTTGACGGAGCAGTATCGTCAAAAATCGATGAACGGGCTATTCTACTTTTTCATGTACATAATTTTCAGACACTTTTTTTGAAATGCTGATTTTTGAATACTTGGCCCTCACTTCATATTTTTATATTGTTATTTAGAAAGAGGTTTAATTGCAGTATCACTTCCGATAGTTTCGGTAATTACCGAACCACAGCTAATCCATAAATCGAGTAACTCAGTGGTCCTTGGATGTCTCACCATTTGTATGAAAAAAATGGTTTTTACCACTGTGTTACCCACCTGTTACAGCAATATGTTAGTATTTAAGTATTTTTACCTATAAATTGTTTTATTTGGTTCAGGTACTATTTCGAAATCCTATTTTTGTACACTAATTCAATACATATCATAGATTTTTTTTTTAATAGAAAACTGGTCATGAAAAAGTTTTTTTTTTAATTTCATTATTAATAATAATACAATGGTTACTTACGTATCTAGTGTACATTTGGATCCTAGAAAGTAAAAACATAAAACACAAACAGTTTAGTGAGCTAATGCGCTCATTTTAAACTTTTTAGCACAGCCATCCAGGCCTTGAACATTTTTTTTCTAAACAAGTAGTAATTTACTCTCTAGGTATAACAAGGAATTCCTTTTATATGGTAGCTTAGAAACAGCTCACATTTATTGTCATGAAAAAGTAGAATGATCCGAATAGTGCGCGGAGCCCCTTCATTTAAACATTATATAAAGACCACGTAGCCATTATTTTCATTATGTGAGTAGACGTGCCGCCGACACACAGAAATAAGTTTATCTTATCTGCCAACACGCTTTACAAGCGGGATTTAAACATAATATTCCTTATCACCAAAAACGAAAGTTATGGCTCCTGTGTCTTTACCATGAGTTTGCACGACTGTACTCGCTAGCGACTGCGTAAACGGTTTAGTATGCCGATTCTAAGATCTATTGCGTAACCGCCAGACGCGCTGTACTTTTGCCCATAGAAATTTTTACGCAGTCGCTAGCCGCTCAGCTACCCGAGTCCGTAGATACCACGGCCTTACATTTTATGACACGACTGAGGTGTCGAATCAGGGGAGCGGCACGTCCGGTCCGCCATTTTGTCAGCACTGCCGTTCTATAGTCGAGCTCGATTGAGTTCAGTCGAGTTTCGGAATATTACTGCGGATTTTTGTTGTTTGTTTAGTTTGTTCATTTGTTGCTTGTTGTTATTATTTGTTTTGTTTACCTTATTTGTTGTGTTACGTTACGTTTGTTACGGATTGTGAAGTTTGGAACCAGAGGCTGGACAAACTACTGGTGAACCCAGTAAACGTCGTCGTCGACGAAATATAATTCAATCTCAACAAGGTTCTGACTGGATGTCTTTTACTTCACCACCAGCAAAACGACGGAAGACAATTATTAGCAGTGGAGAACGGCATAACCGAAGATAAGTGCCTACCCAACCATGACCTTGTGAATCATACTTCGGTAATAAGTGGAGTCAATGAAAGAAAGAAAGAAAGAAAAAACATTTATTCGTGGCAGACATAGTACAAAATTAACATAAACCAAAATACAGAAAATAGCCACGAAATGGCCCCAAATCAGCATAGTGCTAGCCATTGGCTAGCGCTGGTCTTCCTTTGGGACCACGAGAAGCCACGAAAGACAAAAAACACTAAAATCACAAACAACATAACAAACATAACACAATTTAAACAGACAAGAACAGATAAACATGAACGCGACCTTAAACAAAATTCAAACATCTGTGGTCTGTCACAGTAAGTCGCAACTAGCGCTAAAACAGTGACAGATGACGCGATTTCGTGAAATGAGAATGGAGGCATTAGGTTAGCGTCATATTATTATGACAATATTATAATAACTGATTAAAACTAGACACATGAGCAAATGAAATGTCTGCATTGTACTCGTTGTAATCACAAAACGAGACAAAGAATAGCAATCAATCAATCATGCAAATGGTGCATAACCCAGTGGTAAGAATAATGAAATACTTATTGTTACAGACAGCTAGTTTCCAATCTGCAATCTTCCTCTCTCTTTTGATGTTCGAGCATAAACTTCTTAATATTGATTTTAAAAGACTGAATATGTTTTAGGCATCGAATAGGCGGAGGGATTGAGTTCCAACATTTGGTCGCTGCAAATCGGAAACTACCACGAAAAGCGGCAGATGCATGGCGAGGGGTTAACAACTGCAACCCGCACTGCCGGCCACCACGCAGCCGGGCGCTAGACAGCTTATCGAAGAGATATTTAGGGGCTTTGTAGTTAACTACTCCGAAGAGCAAGCAGGCCAAGTGGAGCTTACGGCGATGGTGCATTTTGAGAATATTATGTCTATTCAGAAAAGGTGTGACATGAGCCCTCAACGGAATGGTGAAACAAAAGCGCGCACAGGCATTTTGGACTCTTTGGATGAGCTTTTTTGTTTTTGCAAGAAGCCTTGGACCAAACACAGTATCAACATAATTAAGCTTAGATAAGACCAGTGACTCCACTAACTCCATTCGTAAACTCTCGTTAATAAAGGGCCTAATTCTATATAACACTTTAAGTTTATAAAAGCAGTTACTGACTGCATTAGCTACATGTTTCTCATAGCGTAAGCCACAGTCTAATAGGAGGCCCAGGTTTCGTGCTTCATATACCCGCTCAATAGGTTTGTCCATTAACTTAATATCTATTGTAGGCATAAACCTATCTACCTGTTTCTTGCTGCCTAAAACAAGATATTTAGTTTTGTCAGGATTAAGCACTAAGCAGTTTGCGGCAGCCCAGGAAGCTATTTGTGTGAGGTCAAGGTTAAGTTTCTCTATGGCACTATTGATTGAAGAGGGCTTGAATGAGATGTAAACCTGTATGTCATCTGCGTAGATATGAAACTTGCTGTGTGTGATGTGTGATCCCATATCAGCTGTGTATAAAATAAACAGGATCGGGCCAAGCACGGATCCCTGCGGAACACCACTAGCAAGGCCTGCCCTGTCCGAAGTCAGTGTACCACCGTTAACTTGATTGATTTTAACGCACTGGGAGCGGTAACTGAGATAACTATTAAACCACCCCACTGTGTTGCGGTCAAAGCCATAGTAGCTAAGTTTGGACAGCAGTATATCAGTATTCAGACAATCAAAGGCCCTGGAGAAGTCAAGCAGTACCAGCAATGTGCACATTCCCTGATCCTGAGCGCACAGGATGTTGTCAGTGACATCCAGCAGGGCAGTCACAGTGCTACGACCCTTTCTAAAACCTGACTGCACGTCCGGTAAGATATTGTTACTCTCCAGGTAATGTATAAGTTGTTGACACACAGCTTTTTCCATTATTTTAGACAGACAAGGCAATATACTGATCGGCCTAAGATCTTTAAGCTCACAAGGATTTGAACTTTTAGGCAGCGGATTCACAATTGCAATTTTCCACAGGTCTGGAAAAGTCGATGTTAAAAAGGAAGTGTTTATAATCTTGGTTATGATGTCTACAGTATAGGGGAGAGTTAGTTTAATCATACTTAAGGTTATACCATCATAACCTTCAGCATTAGATTTTATATTTTTTAATATTCTGTACATTTGATCTGTGCTAATAGTTTCCAAATGAAATACCGTGTCACTGTATCTGTGGAACTCGAAGAAAGTGAGTAGTGACAGTGATGTACCTAAAGTGCTGGGTAGGCTCAAAAAATGATTATTTATAACAGTAGGGTCATTAAAGGTTGTTGGTAATTCAGTATTTTTTTTAGGTAAGATATTAGACTTCAAGTTTTTCCACAGAGTTTTAGGGTCGTTAATTTTGTTATTAATGTTCTGCTTAAAGTAGGCACATTTTTCATGATACAGTGCTTTATTCACTATAGATTTTAAGTCCTTATAATACTTCCTTTTCACATCAGACGGGGTACAGTGATAGTCCGCTGCAGCGTCGTCGCGGAGCCTCATCATTAACTTGACCGTGTCAGTAATCCATGGATAAGAGCGCGCCTGAATTACAGTGGATTTTATGGGTGCGTGAACGTTAAATAGTTCAACTATTACTCGGCTAAATGCACTAACCATATCGTTGATGTTAGGTAAGTTAGCTATAAGGTCCCACCTCACACCCCGCAAGTCCACATCTAGGTTATCACAGCAGATATTTTTTAAAGGTCTATAACTTATACTATAAGGTTTAAGTTTCTCATGCTTTACATTACGTAGTCTAGCCATAAATTCTGTCCCAACTTTTTCGCCATTTTAAATTTAATAATGGAACGTTCGATGTACTTTTGTTTCTTGATTATGCTTAAATAGACATTTGACTGTCAGAAAAAGTATATTTGGCTCCAGGTATCGTTTCCCTGAAGACGGAGTGGGGCATCAAAGAGAATCGTGTCGCAGTGATAGCGTTATACAAGTGTAACAAGCAAGTGAACAACATTTTCAAACTGCTGAAACCTTTGAATATAACAAAGAAATTTATCTATCGTACCATCAAGCGATACAACGACATCGGTTTAGTCGACGACCGGCCCAGGAGCGGTCGACCACGGCAAACAAGGACACCGGCAGCGATTAAAGCGGTAGCTGAGCGAATTCGGAGAAATCCGCTACGCAAGCAGAAAATCATGGCTAGGGAAATGAAAATTCCCCCTAGAACTATGTCCCGTATCATAAAACAAGACCTTAAGCTTGGGGCTTATCGACGGAGCATAAGTCAGCGATTGACAGCGGCCCTACGGAAAATAAGAGCGACGAGAGCTAAAGTGTTATGGTCGCGGCATGCAAAGGGCGGATATCGTAATATTCGGTTTACAGATGAAAAAATCTTTACTGTGGAGCAAAAATTCAACCGCCAAAATGATAAAATATATGCTCACAGTTCCCAAGAAGCTTCTGAAAAAGTTCCAAGGGTAGAAAGAGGCCACCATCCTGCATATGTCATGGTTTGGTGGGGAGTATCCTATGAAGGCATCACAGAGCTTCATTTTTGTGAACAAGGGGTAAAAATACGTGCTACGAACTATCAAAAAGACATTTTGAAGAGAGTTGTTAAGCCGCTAAATGATACTTTATTTGCCGGTAAGCACTGGATATTTCAACAAGACTCTGCCCCTGCACATAAAGCTAAGACAACGCAACGGTGGTTAGCGACGCATTTACCCGAGTTTATTGCGGCTGAAGATTGGCCCTCAGGAAGCCCGGATCTCAACCCCTTGGACTATGGTCTGTGGAATATTTTTGAGGAGAAAGCCTGCTCTAAACCTCATCGCAATGTTGAGTCTCTGAAGTTAGATTTAGTGCGGGCAGCGGCTTCAATACCCATCGATACCGTCCGTGCCGTCATAGACGAGTGGCCGGACCGTTTAAAGAAGTGTGTTAAAGTAAAAGGTGGACATTTTGAATAAATATTTTATTTTATACAATCTGTATAGTATAATTAATAAAAATAACCCAAATTTATTTATAAACTTTCTTTTATTTTCAAAATAAATGTCATTTCATATAGGACAGAATTTATGGCAAGACTACGTAAAATGACTCACAACTAGGCAGTGTCCAAAAAGTGAGCCCACATGGTCTACAATTACATTTTTAGCCTGCAGGTCAGTACAGATCACGTCAATTAGTGTCTGACTAGTGGCTGTAAAATGAGTCGGTTGTGTCACTAGCTGGAACATACCAAAGCATGATAGAAAGTTATTAAATTTAATACTGTTAGTGCTATTACTATTCAATAAATTAATGTTTACATCGCCCAGAAAGACTATATGGTCATATTTAGGTATAGAGCTAATGGAGTCAGAGATCGCGTCTAGGAACAAGTCCACGTCCATCCAAGGAGGCCGGTACGCCGTTCCGATGACCAGCTTCTTTCCGTTGAGGGTCACAGTGACCCACATTTGCTCAACCGACTTGTGCAAGGGGTCCACAGGGTGTGGCCAGGTGCGAGCACTAAAGTTACGTTTAATGTAGAATCCTACACCGCCCCCGCGACCTCGCTCACCCCGCGGCCTGGGGATGTGCCGCAACCTGTACCCCTGAAGCTCAGGCGCCCGACCTTCTTCGCCAGCTCGTAACCAAGTTTCGTTTATTGCAAGCACATCAACATCTTGCCTTGTAGCAGCAGATACAAAATCATCATGACCTGAGCCAAGGGAGCCGGCATTGTACAAACCAATTTTAAATGTTTTATTAACCATTGTACTTGCATGATTCATTTGCCCGATACAAATAAATAATAGACATAAACAGATATGTTTTACCTGGGGTCACTAAAAGAGAAAATACATATATATGTATGTATACAAATAAAGTAAATATTGCGCGACCGTAAGTAAGCACAGACATAAATAGATAAGGGAGACGTAATGACATAATAATAATATAAGCATTTACATTGCGATGCTGAATTGAACAAACAAAAGGAACAAAAAAGTAATTACATAATAAAGATAATGAAGCAACGAGAGACTCAAACTGCAGCAGGACCAAAAACACGAACAAAGTCTGCATCCGAGCGGATCGGGAACGCTTGTTTACCATCGCCCTGCCGGGCATACACTCTGCCGCGTTTCGTCCACGCGAACCTCCAGTGCTGCTTCCTACACTCCTCTCGGACTCGGTGGAAGAGCAGTCGGTTCTCGCGCGTGAGACGCTCGTTGACGTAGATGCGGCTATCAGGCGCGCCCGGCAGGCCGGCATCTGCGGAGGTGAAGGAGCGGCGGACCCGCGCGGCACGCAGCAGGTCGTCCCGCAGCTGCCGCCGCGCGAGCCGCACGACGACGCGGCGCGGGCGACCCGCAGCGCTGCCGTCCCTCGCCCCCGGACCCACCGGGCCGACCCGCTCAGCGAACACCACGTCGCGCGGCTCCAGCGAGACGCCCAGCTTGGCAGCCAAGACAGTGACTGTGTGCACCGTATTTTCCCCCCTCTCCTCAGGGATATGCCCGATATCGAGGTCAGAGAGTAGAGCATCCTGGTCTCGCTCGCTCAATTCCTGCTGGAGTCGCGCCACCGTCTGCCGCAGTACGTCAACCCCATCGCCCGATGCCGGCGCCTCCGCTTCCCTCCTCTCGACCGCTTCGAGTCTTCGCTCGAACTCATCCATGCGGTCCGTTATTGATTTGAGCGAGGCTCTGAGCTCCGCGCGAAACTCCCTCTGCTCTGCCATATACTCGCTGAGCTCACGGCGGAGCGCGCAGACCTCAGAGTCCTTGCTCTTGGAGGGCGGGGCCACCTCCGCAACAAACGAACTATTAGCGCCTCTGGACTTGCCAACCGGAGTGCAGCTGTTGTCGGTCTTTCTTTGTTTGGCACTGCAGTCAGGGCAGACCCAGTCCAGAGGAACAGCTGCACTCTCGGCCATGGCAACGCAAGGCTTGTGGTAAATACTGGTGCACATAGTGCAGCCAGCAGCTAATTTTACTGCCAGGAACTTCCCGCATGCATTACACTTGCTCATTATGGTTAATATGTACGTTAAATCGAAATAAACACAATGATTCGCACAGCTGTTTTTATTTTGTGTAAATATTTACACCTACCCACACACGTAAATAAATACAGAACACCAATCTGTGTCAAACGCACTAAAACCGGCGTATCGCAGTCCACAAACACTATTCCTGCGTTATTGTACACTGACACACACAACAAGACGGTGTTTCGGGATAAATTAAATTTGTAAACAGTACTTAGCAAACAGCTGACGCGAGCGTACACAGTGTGCCTTGCCGTTCGTGACGTCACTCTGTCTGGTCACGAAAGGTCTGTTTACAATGTGTTAAATGAATACAGAGACATTCACAAAATAACAGAACCTGAAAGAAAACGGGATCGGCCGACCGTGGTTCAGAAAAATGACGATTTGGATAAATTGGAAATCAGAAGGATGCGATTTGGATAAATTGGGGATCACGTCGGGGTCACCACTGTCCGGTTCTTAGTCGTGGACCCGGGTATGTGACCATAAGGTTATTCACATGTGATCACTTTTTTACTTTTGTACATTCTACGCTTTCAAAAGTTATAAATAAATTAATAAATCTAATAAATAAACAGTTTATAAAATATTTCACTTTTTTGTTATTCTATGAAATAATACTAATAAAATCCCAACTCCATTAATTATGGTGCAGGTTTGCGATCCCTGCTTGGCCTTGCGTCGAAAGGTTGCCGGTACCACAGTATTGCAGGGGTACCTGTCGTTATTGATAATTACATATTAGTGGTGAGAGGTGGTCAATGGCTGCTATTGAAATCTGAAATGGCAAATACTATAGGCTAAAGCGGTCGTCAAATGTATGAGCGTGCGCGCGCAGGCGCAGGCGCGGGCTGCGCCGGCGCGGCTGTCGCTGTCGCTGCGGCTGCGCGTCGTCACCGCTCCCGGCGGCTGGCAATGAGGCAACTACAGCAATACCTTCCTTTACTAATGGGACGGGGGTAGCTAGCCTAACCTATACCATTTTTAACCCACTTCAAAAAAAGGAGGAGGAACTCAATTCGGTTGCATGTTACAACATACCTGCAGGTATATTTCTCTGGTTAATTTATAAAATACTAGCGACCCGCCACGGCTTCGCACGGGTGCACTATTTAATGGATGTTATTATACGTATAAACTTTCCTCTTCAATCACTCTATCTATTAAAAAAACCGCATCAATCCGTTGCGTAGTTTTAAAGATTTAAGCATAAGTACATAGGGATATAGGGATATAGGGACAGAGAAAGCGACTTTGTTTTATACTATGTAGTGATGTGTATGTTGTTTAGATAATTATGGATTAGTTGGTGTCTCTGAATAATTTTGTGTCGCCTTGTCATCCAACCGTCGTCTACCGGTCCCTGGGATCTTCAGGATCACAACAAAAGAATGCTATTATTTATTTTTTTCGCCGGGAGACCACGGCTTAAATCTAAGAATACAAACTGTTACATTGGATCTCGCCACAACCTGCCGCTTGAGCTTGAACGAAGACTGTATGTCCCTCAGACGCTGCCGGTGGAGGCGGCGCTGGCGGAGGTGCGCGGCTGGCGCAGCCGGCTGGAGCAGCTGCTGCACCAGCTGCAGACCAGCTCCAAGATCTACCTGGTAAGCTCTTGTCACAAGCGACACCTAGTGGCGCGGCCTGAAACCGCAGGCTTGGATTACCCATACAATTGAGCGGTGGTTCGGGCCGTACCCGCTAGGCGGCGCTGGGGTCGCGCTGCTTTACCAACAGGAACCCGCGTTCCTAGAACAGGCAGGGCGATCTCGCGCTCTCGCTCTCTCTTGAAAATGGCGAATATAAAGTAAATTTCATGAAGATTTCTCATGTTTTTATAAAAAGGGAATCAATTTCCTTCAGCTCTGCATCCATTGTATCCAAAAAGTATCTTTCATGTTAATCCAGGCTAAAAACTATATGTATACAAAGTCTCATCATAATCCATTCAGCCGTTTTTGCGTGATTGAGTAACAAACATCCAAAGATCCAAACATCCTAACTTTCGTATGTATAATATTAAGTAGGATATTTTGTATGATTTCATTACAAATACATAGTTTTTAGATTTTTCCATGTACTTGTAGTATATGACGATATTTCTTGCCAAATTTCATAGTTCTAGGTCAACGGGAAGTACCCTATAAATTTTGATTCCCTTGAGAGTATCGAAATATAGGATTTTTTGCGACATAAATACTATTTTATCTTTTTTCTTTTACGTTAACTTAGTTTGATTTTTCTACAGCTTCAAGGGACTTTAGACCTTAGTATAAGGTTTTAATTTCAACTCGATAGCTCCACGCGTTCCCGAGATAAAGGGTCGTGACAGACAGACAAACGAACAACAAAGTGATCCTATAAGGGTTCCGTTTTTTTCCTTTTGAGGTAAGTACGGAACCCTGAAAACAACATTTTGCGAATATTTGAAGTCCAATATCTTTTTATGATTTTGATTAATTTGTCTAATTTACTATTTAGGCTCGGTTTTATAAAGATCCGTTAGACCTTATGTCGGTTTGTTATTTCAAAAAATGTACTGAGTTACTGAAATTTGATCTGACATTTGGTCTAACGGATCTTTATAAAACCCGGCCTTATTGTGATAATTTGATGGTTTTCTATCTATATAACCACATTAAGGAATACATTTTAACATGTGTCAAAACCCCATTGTCTCAATGCTCGTAATATTTCACTGAATGACACATGTCGTGACAGGAGCACCTCGCCATCTTCCTGGCCGGCAACGAAGAGAGAGAGAAGATAGCGCCGCGCTCCTCCTACGAGCAGCGCGAAGACTTGGCCGCCATCAACGGAGTCAACTAGTCTCGCTCTCAGCTAATAAATTATATTATAGTTAGTTATAAAGTTCTAGTATAACATAAAGTCAAAACAAAAAATTGGTTGCCTGTAAAGTCGGTATACGGGCGAAAGTTTTACGTGACAACGACTTTTTATGTCTGTCTCTCTCGCTCTTAGGCGGGCTAACCATGCCTCTCACTCGCTCTCATTGTGAGCGCATAACGTGAGCGGAGCGTAACGCAGTTTCTTGAAGTGTCACCCGGCAAACCAATTTATAAGACGTTGTCACGTCAAAAATATAGGTATACTTACAGATCAGTTAAATATATGAAATTAAACTTTGTTGTCAAACGGTGAAAGTTGGATTTCGCCCTTCATGTAGCGTATTTGTAACCTTGACCTTACCATCCCTAGTTCCGGTAGCAGAGAGCGCGAGCCCCGAGCGAGGGCTGTAAACATGCGACCTGTGGTTCTTTGTCATTGTCCGTGGAATGTAAACAGCTTTATCTCTCCCTCTACACAGAAAATCGTGGCTAAGTTTCGCAATTATTTAATTATCATCAGCCACGAGCACGAGAATTGATATTAATTTATAAATACTCAGAATACGTTATGATTATTTCAATAATTTTATTTAATGACTGTTATTTTAATCATTCAATTGTCGTATTTCAATTTCATCATAATTGATCAATATTGTATGTTATTAATTGTTACATGATATACTTCATGCTTGAGTTTTAATTTACAATTATTGTATTATTTTGATGTTGAGCGTCATGTAGAATAATACAATGTAAGAAATTTAATATAGATAATATAAACATTTTCGGCAAATTATTAGCGTTTCATTTATACACCAGTCTTTTAAGAATTAATTTTATGGGTGGATCAACTATTCTTTGTTGCTTGTTACCATGGTTACGTCTCCTGAGTCACATATTAAACTGTGATTTTATAGGGTTTAAATCCACCAAACATGAGTTTTAGAGATAACTATAAATCCATTTGGACATGGGTCATTTCCTGAGCCTGCTTGAATTCCATATTATAAACATTTGTCTAAGAAACATGGTTACTGTTGTCTCCTCGCTGACGGGACAGAATAACAACAAGAAAAAGTTGATTGACCCTTATAATGACAAAATACGGTATATCGCGCATCTACATATCGGTAAATATACCATACCGTACAAGTACATACGTAATACTACTCTAGTAATGCTCACATACTACCATTCTATCAGTTTTATTTTATACAACGCCAGTGGCAACTAAGCGCACGGTCCACCTGATGGTAAGCGGCCACCGCAACCTATAGACGCCCGCAACTCCAAAGGCGTCACGGACACGTTGCTGACCCTTTATAAAATGATCATAGTCAACTCACCATTCGTAAACATTATTCAACGAGATAAGGACTAACCAATGGTCAGTTGACTGTGCATGGTCCTTGCATAGTTCCTATTCGTCCCGGTACCGCCGCACACCGGGTAGAGTCAGTCCGACCCAGGTCGGGCCTAGCTGAGTTTCTTGCTGGACTCTTCTCAGCTAGGCTAGGCATAGTGAACCAGCGATAAAACTCCCAGTAGCTCGATCCCACTCACCTCAGATTCGGTTGAAACCGCTCAAACAATTTCACTGGAGCGCAAACTCTTCGAGTATTCCAGTGTTCCAAACCACACGCGTGGCCGTGTCGGAGGTTTTCCCCTGGATTTTTCCTGACTACATTCCAATCGCGCACTCCTATCGCTTTATTGCGCCCGGCCTGTAAAGCCACAGTCAGGTTTAAAAAAATCCCAACCTGCAAGCGCAGGGTAACACCTACAACTCAACACTGTAAAGTCCACCATTAGGTGAAGTTGTTTCACAACTCAAAATGCACAAATGTGATAATCCACATCGAAAGGGACCTTATGGCGGCAGGCGCTTACGTTGCACCTATTCACTATTGTATTGGAACAGCGGCAATAAAGGCGTAAGTGCCGGCCGCCATAAGGTCCCTTTCAATATGGATTATCACAAATATTGCCACAGTATGCTCAGTGCTGTTCGTAGCCTTACTACACTTACCGATCTTTCAGCGCCTTCTATCGGGTACTCTAGGTGCTTACCAAGAACCATGTACATCTCTGGGATATTATATTAATTTCATTATACTCCTTGTTTAATCTTGACACCTTATACATCTCTAACTTTACTGATGTTGTAATATTTGTAATAGATAACTTTGCAAGTTTATCTTCACTTTATGACATTAATTTTGTTATAATTGTAAACTCGAAATTATTATTCCTTCTTGAACTGTAAATTAATATTTTGACATGAAAAATGTATTATTTATTATAGTCAGACTTTCTTAAATTGTAAATTAATATCTTGACATATAAAAGTGCCCTTGTGGCCTATTTGCAGAATAAATGTTTGATTTTGAGTGATTTTTGATTTTTAACATCGAAAATCTAAATTAGTAGTAGTAGTTTCTTTAAGTATTTTGTTTTTATCATTTTATTGTATGTGTTTTTCTTAATGACAAATATAAACATTCTTATTCTTATTCTAGTGTTCGCTCAATCTAATATGCTCTGAATTTGTCAAATTAAAATGATTTGTAAATCTTATGATTTATTCCTATTTAAAGGACTAAACTTCATATTTAAATATCACTTTTGTCCCGCTTAACGAGCCTTTAATACATATTTTTATGCATAACTCATAGATTACAACATTGGAATAAGTTTGGTAGTACAGTCGCCATCAGATATATCGGAGCGAACAAGGTGCTCACAAATATCTGAACACGACTCTATTGTGAAGGCGTTAAAGTGCATGTTCAGATATTTTTGAGCACCCTGAAGTGTACAGATATATTTGATGGCGACTGTACAACGATATGCTTATCGATATATACCGTGACTATTTTTTTTCTACTCTTGACAAAATCTTATGTCAGTTTACATCGCCTAATTGTAGACTAGTTTAGTTGTAGCTCAGCGACAACGTTCAGTCTACGATAAACCGCAATAAAATCATAACTGTCCCTAACTTCCTGATACTTGTGTAGCGCCCACTCTCCCCCCACGTCTGCGAATGGCCTCGGGTCCGTGTGCACCCCCTTCCCCTCACCAGGCCCTATGATAATCAGCACCTTTCCCGAGAACCACTTCAAATACTCCCCAAAAGCGGGCCCGTTATTGAAGTAACAGAAGAGCAACGCAGTAGTAGAAGAATTCTTTAAGAGGTGTATTGTATCCTTGTCTAATGTAGGCGCGGTGAAGAGGAGAGGTATGAAGGTTGGGGGCGAGTACTTGCAGTGCCACCACGCGCCATCCACTTCGATGCCGGACACTGGCAAACCTGGAAGAGAATATTGAACTGTGATGCGTTGGTTGGTTGCTGGTTTCATGGTTTCTGTAGCTTTCGATTTAGCTATTTATTTACCTACTGATAGCAAATATGCTCACATAGTCATACAATATCACAAAGTAGTATTAGGTAGTGCGTTGCGCAAATGTATGTGGAATTGAGATTTACCTCATTCTTCTCTGACTTCGGTGGTGTGGCCTCGTCTCGCGAGTCAAGGACCAGCTAGTCGTTAAGGTGTTCAGTGCCTTTACCATTCGTTTGCATGACTTAGCGACTGCGTAAACGATTTAGTATGCCGATTCTTAGTTCTATTGCGTAACCGCCAGAGGCGCTGTACTTTTGCCCATTCAATTTTTTACGCAGTCGCTAGCGAGTACGGTTATGTAAACTCATGGTAAAGGCACAATTAACGTCACATAGTCGTGTAGGTTCTCACCTAAGTAGTAGGTACCTCATACCTACTTACGAGACGACCAACCCCCATGTCGCTAAGAATGCGTACCTCTCTAATTTTTGCATCTCAGCCACCATGCTCTGACACTGTTTAAAAAAATCCTTGCAATCTTTATTCAAAGAGTACATCTGAATCTGTACTGTTTGAGGAACTCACAATAGTCACAAGGATTATGTACCTGGGTGGATCAACTATTCTTTGTTGCCCGTCACCATGGTTACGTCTCCTGAGTCACTCTTTAAAACTGTGATTTTATAGAGTTTAGATCGACCAAACATGCGTTTTAGCGATGAGAATAAATCCATTTGGACATGGGTCATCTCTTGAGCGCACTTGAAGCTCATAATATAAACATCTTTCTAAGGAACTTGGTTACTGTTGTCTCCTCGCTGACGGGACAGAATAACAACAAGAAAAAGTTGATTGACCCACCTGTGGCCTGCGTGATCATCCACTCCAGCAGGCCGCTGCCGCAGCCCACGCTGAGCACGCGGTCGCACCCCAGCGCCCCCACGCAGTCCCCGATGAACGCGAAGTTCTCCTCGCTAGGGTACACCCACAGCACCTTGCTCCGCTCGGGGTGGTTGTGGAACCTTTCACATATCTCCCTCCACTTCCCCTGCTCGTGTAGGCATAGTATGTCGTTCACTAAGTTGTCTTCCATATTTATGTAAACTGGCAAAGTATCCAAATCACGGATAAGATTTCGCTGTGTAGGTCAATTTAGATTTCTTAATAAGTCAGGTTAATGCAGAATACAGTGGCAGTGGGCAGGTCACATGTCGCAGAACCGATGGCCGTTGGGGCAGACTGGTTCTTGAGTGGAGACCGCGTGTCGGCAAACGTAGTGGAGGACGCGCTGTAACTAGGCGGGGCGATGATATTCGAAAGGCAGTGGGCAGGGATTAGGGGAGAAGAGCTGAAGACCGAGCTCAGTGGCGTGCCGTGGGAGAGGCCTATCTCCAGCAGTGGACTGACACAGGCTGATGATGATGAATGCAGAATACGTTATTTTCACTTTCACTTGCACATTGAGTCTTGACTATTGTCTATGAGAGGGAAATAAGATTGTTAACTCTCACGTTAGAGTGACTTTTTCCTAGTAAGTATGGCACTGCCGGTAAGCGATCAGTCCTCCGCTCCACGCCGCTGGGCGCATTGACAGTGAACAGGGAAGGGAACATCATGTATAGTTGAGGAATGACAATGATCTATTTATTGTTGGGAAGTACTTGGATTTCATTTCGCTATTTTTTTTTTCAGCATGGACTATGGACTTGAATTCGTCGAAAGGTGAGCTAAATAGGTACACACATAATAGCGTTAAATTGACGGCCTCTATAGTTACGCTGGTCATAAAGTTAAAAAGAAACAAAGTAGTCTTGTGGTCCATAGTTAACGCTTAAATGGGTATGGGAGGTCGTTTAATATCAGATCAAATGAAATCAATATTATAATCAATCAATCAATAAAGGTCGGCAACGCACACGTGGCTCCTTTGGTGTTGCGAGCGTCTATAGGCTGCGGTGTCCATTATCAGGAGCACCGTACGCTTGTTTACCGTCCTTGTATAAAAACCGGACAAGTGTGTGTCAGATCACGAACAATGAAGGGTTCCGTACCAACACTAGTCCACATTTAAAACCATTATCCAATACATTGAATCTAAAAAGGTCGCATCTTCATAGGGAACTCACGGTACTTACAACCTTTTGTTTGGTCAACTCAGTTTTTCAGCGAAAACTCGAAAACCATAAAACCTATCTTATTGAAACCAAAAATCGTTGATAGTATTTATTAATGCACACCACCTCAATTATTTTCAGAATTTTAAACTTCATAGTTTGGAAATTAGAAGGGGGGGACACTTTTTATGACTTTGACAGCTAATATCTCGCCAACGGTTTGACTTACATGGAAAACTATTTTAGAAACCTCCAATTCAGGTGTCGATGAATCTGTAGTTAGTTTCTCGTTTTTACACTTTGAACCGTTGCCTTCGTAAGATGTTCGTCTAAATGAGGATATTAGACAAATAATAGTAATAGAAGAAGAATCTATTATCGGTGTGGTGGAGTCCCTCCCTGTGCCCTCCCATGGGCACCTGTAATAAAAATTGGCTGCAGCCCAAGATTATGGTGCGGAAGAAATATAAATATAGCGGGACAGAACTACTGTTTATTATTAATGGCCACTCTGAAGAGAGGGACCGCTTCATATGCGTGTAGTGCGAGAGACAAGGACGCATGAACCGCATGCGTCAAAATCAAAACATTTATTCTGCAAATAGGCCTCAAGGGCACATATACAAGTTTAGATCTATATATATATCAAATAAAAATAATACAATAATCAAAGTATCATTAATTAAATGTAGTGTTACATGTCAAAAATAAGAATAAGAAACTAATAACAATCGAGATTTGTTAGAGATGTATAAGGTCTCTAAGCTTCAAAATAAAAGGTAATAAGGTAGGTTCATTAATCATCGTATGATATATCTCTAAGCGTCAACATAAAAATAATAAAATTTAATAAATAAATGTCCTCAGTGATGTATAAGAACTCTGAGTGTCAGTCTAAAAATAAAATCAAATGAGAACAGAGCGAAGTCTCTCATCATGTCAATTCCACTGAACACTAGTGCGAAGTTACTAGTCCTTGCAAACATGAACAGACCGGACCCCACAAACAGCACCCGTTCACGAGTATGACGCGTATCTCAGCCATCGCCTCCCTCGACCATATGTTAGGGAAGGTTGCGACCCGATCAACGACACCACCGTAAGCAAAGATCTTTAGGCGAGCATGACATACTCGTATTCAAGTCATATTTCGACAATACTCAACAGGTGTGACATCGTTCTTGAGTTGAACAAATTTAATGAATGAGGCAATGTAGGTACCAATAGTAATCGTCTGTATTGATATATAAATGAATTGGTTGACACCGTTATATCAGTTACAATACTTGCGTAACACTCTTCAAAATATCCAGTGACTACGAAATACAAAATACAAATACAATACAAAATACAAACATTTATTCTGCAAATAGGCCACAAGGGCACTTTTACATGTCAACAAACATTTTTCATGTCAAAATATTAATTTACAGTTCAAGAAGGAATAATAATTTCGAGTTTACAATTATAACAAAATTAATGTCATACAGTGAAGATAAACTTGCAAAGTTATCTATTACAAATATTACAACATCAGTAAAATTAGAGATGTATAAGGTCTCAAGATTAAACAAGGAGTATAATGAAATTAATATAATATCCCAGGGATGTACATGGTCTCTGAGCGTCAAAATTAAAATTAATTTAATATTGTTAGAGATGTATATGGTCTCTAAGTCACTGATAATAATTACGAATCCACAACAGGATGATGTCTCTCGTCAATCCCCTATAAAAAGACACTAGTATTAACGTAGTCACTATGTCCTAGCAAGCATGAACAGACCGGACTCCACTAACAGCACCCGATCACGAGTATGACGCGTATCTCAGCCTTGCACGAATGTACAGGGCTGCTACCGCGAACAGCATACGAAATTTTCCTTCTATGTCGCAGTTGCAAGTTTGCACATAAGTGCGACAGAGAGGGAAAACTTCATTTGTGGTTCGTGGTAGCAGCCCAGGTCCCAGTGCAAGGCATAGGCTACGTACCATCAGGCAGCCGTAACCTTGTTTGCCATCGTATTCGTATAAAAAGAATCTAGATTCCGAGGCATATCGACGTGGTATCAACTATGTGTAATAAATGAAATGAAATGAAATCATTTATTCTTCAATTTAGGCATGTTACATGCACTTATGAATGTCAAAAAACTACTACCGGTTCATAAAATAAACCTCTGCCTCGAGAAAAACCGGCGTAAGAAACTCGGCGAGGTGTCATTTTTTCAAAACAATATACAATGTATATAAAATAACAGTATCATAATACTACAGAATTCAAATGCTACAATATAAACATACATACATATTTTTTAATATTAAGGACAAAATATTCCTGTGTTAGATTACTTGTGCGGGACGCTATCACTGCCAAACATTCCTAATCCCTATCCATGATATAATCGTTTATCTTATAATATGCTTTTGAAATAAGTGTCTGTTTCACGACAGACTTAAATTTAGAATCCGTAAGTTCAGTAATGTGTCTTGGAATTTTATTGTAGAATTTTATACAATTTCTCAAAAACGACTTTTTCGCCTTCACTAGTCTATAAAAAGTTATTTTGAGTTTCCCAGTGTTACTTGTAGTCATTAACTTATCAGTATTCGTTGGGAAATTGTATAAATTCTTCCTAACATACATCAAACTTAAGGTGTGTTTTCACTGAAGCAGAGCGAAGCGTATACGTAATTCAAATGAATCAATTAAATTCAAGTGGAGAGGAGTGAAGCAGATTGCTCTATTCTCCACTTCGCTTCGTTGCAGTGAAAAAAAGTGGCTTAGTACCTAAACGTCAGCTCTGGTTATCGAGTAATTATAGGTAGAATACACTTCCGATTGCAGAGCTGATAAGATAATAAAAGTACTAATAAATGCCTGTATTTCGTGGTCACCACTTACTTTATCTCCTAATGTATATATTGTGCAGATAATTATAGATTAAACATGCCATACCGGTGATGTTAATTCATTCTTTTGACAATGTTGCGACATTATTTATAGTAAGGGAGGTTACGATGCTAAATCTGGATTTACTTGAGTGTTTTGGGACCTATTTGGTTTTGAAGATTGTATGATAGGAAGAAGAAAAGGTTATGTGATGTTTACCCCTCCAATGGTGGGATGAGCGTCTACAAAAAAATATGTTCTAAATTGTAATCAAATAAGAATAATAAAATAATAAAAAAATGACTTAATCCGACGCGCTCGAGTAAATCCCGAAATCCCCTCTTGGGCACCTTTCCTATCACTTACAGGAGGGCTGTAGTTTAACAAATCAACAAATAGACCAAAATTTTACAACCAATCACAAAACAATTTTTGTTTTGTTTTTTGAAAAAACAATTGTAACACCAATAAATATGAGTATATAGTTAACTTTATGGAACACATATTTATTGACCGAGTGAAACGAGAGGTCTCTGCTTCAGCTTATAGCTGTAAACTCGAAATTATTATTTCTTCTTGAACTGTAAATTAATATTTTGACATGAAAAATGTATTACTTATTATAGTCAGACTTTCTTAAATTGTAAATTAATATTTTGACATGTAAAAGTGCCCTTGTGGCCTATTTGCAGAATAAATGTTTGATTTTGATTACAAAGACGCTTTCGTATGTCCAGACATCCGGATTTATGGTTCTTCTCCTCTACAGTTCGCATTTCTCAACCGATTCTCGTGAAATTTTGTATGCAAGTTCGGTAATTATATATATATTTTTTTTGTGGTCAGTCTATGGATTAAAAAAAAACACTCGCTAGGTCTACAGCTCACAGACCTACGTTATTCAATGTCCTACTAAGGGGTTTATTTTTACTCTCTAAGTTGATTATAAATAATATCTAACCCTAACGTGTAATGAAAAATAGTAATATTGATGACCGCTTTAGCCTAGTTGGTAATGAAGCTGGAGATCCCGGGTTCGAATCCCGGTCAGGGCATTTATTTGTGTGATGAACACGAATATTTGTTCTTGAGTCTTGGATGTTTTCTATGTATTTAAGTATCTATTTATCTATATAAGTATATATATGGTCAGTTAGTATCCATAGTATATACAAGCTTTGCTTAATTTGGGACTAAGTTGATTTGTGTAAGATTGTCCAAAAAAATATTTATTATTAATATTTCCGTCCAGTCGCAGTCGCCCACAGACAGCACGTAAGATAAGGCTTGGCGGAGTATCTATATAGTCTAGTATAGTTGTATCTCTCATTGGGTTCCCTGAAACCAGCGCCCTAGCATATATTGCTATTGAGTGGTATCCTTTTTGGTGTTAATATAACACATGCTTAATTTAATTTAATTATTGATTTCATTTCACATCATGTACTTAATATTGTGCAATAATTTAACACCAAATAAATATTTCTTTTTTTCTTTCTCTTTTTTATTAAAAAAGGGATTGCTCTTGGCTCGCATCTAGCCCGGGGGCAAAGATTAGGCCGACGGTGAAGCGAGCTCTCCCAGGAGTCCCAGGAGATGCCTATTCACTCGTGCCATAAGTAGGTATAGATTCGCCTCGTCTTTTTATGTCTCTGCTCCATCCAAGTAGCCTAGATAGGTCTATATAGCTACTTATCGTGTCATAATGCACAAAGCGATAGGTTCTTAATCGATACCAAATAATTATAATATTATCTTTATCTAATCTTATCGAGCTAGTGTCACAGCGCAAAATAATTTCTATTAAGATTCCTATCTATCAGTATGAAAATATCGCTTCAGCAAACGCTTCCTGAATCACTCGTGTTGTGTTTTAATTGTAAAGAATACGGGTATTTTGTTTTGAGAGATCTATCGTTATTGTGATTGGTTGTTTAGGACTATAGTGATCGTGAAATTGGAGGTAAATCAATAATAGTCGCGTAAAGTGCAAGTGAATTCAAATTTTATAGTAGTTTATGCAACTGATACATAATGAGAGGCCCTAAAACTCGAGTGTGGATTTCTGAAACGAGCGTCAGCGAGTTTCATAATAGGATCACACGAGTTTTTTAAGGCCTAATTATGTACAGTTGTAACTACTTTACCTACATCCATACATTAAATCCTCTTTCATGTGTTGAGGCACCATTGCGTTGAAAGTGCAGGAGTTCGAGTTCGTGAGCTCGTTGAAGTCTTGTTGAGCACGAGCCTGTATCGTAATGGGCGGAGATGGCCATAACGATACCGTTTTTGATGCTGTTATGGCCATTTCCGCCCCGGACCGGCGCGATATTGTAAAGTTCGTCCTTACCTACACTTTTTGAGCACATAAAAGAGGATTTACTGTATGGGTGTAGATAAATATAGTTTCTTCATTATTATAAGAGCAGAGGTACCAATCGGCCTCACAAGGGGGTTAACACCTTTGACTATCGCTTTAACGTAATGTTTGAACTATCATACTAAATTTCTTTAACGGGTGAAAGCGACAAATTACCAGTGTTCTGCTACTTATGAGGCCGACTGTTCGTACAAATCCATTTACTTAAGTATGTGCCGATGACATACTTACCCTACCTGTAAGTTAAAATAGATAGAAATATCCTAAAAGCGAAGGATAAATCACGATCAGTGCCGGATTAACCCTTAAGCAGACTAAGGGTCGGTTGCACCAACATACGATCACAGCGGTCATCGTCAAATATGGCGCCGGCAGCTGTCATCTCATACCCACTTGTCAAACTTTCCATACAATCAGATTTTAACGAACACCGCTTACGATTACAGACGGTTTGGTGCAACCCAGCCTTAGCAATTGCTTAGGGCACTACGTCTTGGGGGGCACCAGAAACAGCACCCTAAAATAATTTGCTAGCACATGAACACACGAAAGGGGATATTAGTATATAGTAAAAAAAAATTGCGGCCTGTTTTATCTGTATGTGAGACCTCCTAAAAACATTATAAATATTTTTGAGTAATTTTTAAATTTCCAAAAACTGACCCGACAAAAGTAATCGGTTTGACTATCGAACCCTCGCAAAATTGTGACCTGTAGAGGTGAACATCCGGCAATACGAAAGCATTTTTGTCGAGGTTGAAACGGAGATCTTCGTTTCACTTGGTTAACTATTCACTTTTAGCTAATCTTGAACGGGGGGCCCACAGGCGGGGATTGCTTAGGGCATCAAGTAGTCTTAATCCGGCTCTGATCACGATATATCGCATGGTCCATGGTACAATAATATACTGCCAGGTATGGCAATCCGGTATATCGGTTAGTAGGTATGCGTACGTGTGTGTGTGTCGTCCACAGCGACGTATGTAGTGGCACGATCAGGATGGTCAGACCTTGATTTCTTAGACCATGGGTCTAAGAGCAGGCTACAACAGCAGCGTCATGAGTGTTGGTTAATGCTCGACCTACCTAATACCTTCTTAATTTCTCACGTAGGCAGTGTTGGGAAACGTATTAGAAATGATGATGTTAGATAGTGGTGGGTCAAAATTATACTCATAAAAAGTGATCAAAGTACACATGTTAATTCTCAATTCGACATGTTTTTTACGCGAATACTCTGCCATTTATGAGCAGATTAGGAAAATTATTTCTTTGTTTGAAAGCATATGCTTCCAGATTGGTCCCGTTGTTATCAAAGTACACTTCTGATGATGGGAATCATGGGGAATTGAGAGAACTCCTCAAAAATTCAAGGGAAACATATCGCGATTTTAGTATTTTCGCTAACAAGTCGAGCATTTATTCAGAAAGTAATAGCATTTGGTGAACGGGAACTGATGAAGAAAACCACGGATGCCGATCCAAAACTCCTCGTGTTTCATGGCTAGGGCTAAAATATTTCGATCAAGATACTGAAGCGACTATGTCGAAGCCAATTTAAATGGTCCTGATGTAATGTTACCATCAATCTGATTTGGTAATCGAAGTGGGAAGATAGGCAACGGAACTCGGTAATAAAACTTAGATTCAGATTCAGATTCAGATTCATTTATTCACAATATAAGATTACAATATAAATTACATGTCAATTTACAGGAATCTCTATTGTGATCGTCAATAACATTAAATAAAGCAAAATAAATTAAAAATCAATGAATAGAATTAATGAATGAATTGGTAGTCGTGTTTGAGCTTATTGGGATTGTTATGCGATGCACTCTGGTAATGACTCACTATAAAGTGTGAAAAAAAAAAACAAAACCGACTCCAAGAAAACTAAGAAGTGTAGTCTCGT
The DNA here is from genome assembly GCA_963556455.1 of Epiblema foenella. NCBI lineage: Eukaryota > Metazoa > Arthropoda > Insecta > Lepidoptera > Tortricidae > Epiblema > Epiblema foenella. The sequence goes on along the minus strand of OY747098.1, from coordinate 32,280,082 downwards.
CTTAACCTATTAGAAGTTAGGCAACAATTATTTACTTGTGTTTTTTTGGAGTCGGTTTTTATATTTTATTTATTTACAGAATTGAAGTATTTCCACTATGTTTTGGTAATCTAAATCTAAATAATCTCCTTGATTAACGGATGATTTCCGGGAAATCCCGCGTGTTCGGTTATTGATACTGCGCAGGAGATGACTCATCGCTTTCATTGGCATAGTTCAAATAACACGACATGTTCAATTCAAAAGGTTGTAAAAAATAAAAAATAAAAATAAAAACTGGACAATCTTACACAAATCGACTGCACAAAACAAGACAAATGTTTGTATGTATGTACTATGGGTACTAGACAACGCTATACTTAAGATTTCAAGCTCACATGATCATTTACATTAGAATTACGATTTTAAACGGGATATTTACCATGTATATCCTTGATAATGGCGCTTGCAACAGTGCCGAAATATCGGGAACTCACAAATACAAATATACATGGTAAATATCCCGTTTCAAATCCTAATTCTAACGATATACTTACTTATAAATACATACTTAAATATTTTATATTTTTTAGAATAAAAACACAGGAACGGTTGATGAATTTGGGACTGGGTGGCGATTGCTTATTTGGCTAGAGCGACTGGCCGTGAGTGCCGCGAGGTCGCAGGTTCGAATCCTGCTCGGTGCCTAAATTTTTCAATTTTTCCTTTATTCTAAATTTCAAGCAAAAGCATCCAAGACTCAGTAACAAAGAGTCGTGTCGCACACAAACAAATATCCAGATCGCGATACGAATTATCGCGATATTTCAGCGTCGTAGGCAGGGTCACTACCAACTAGACTAAAGTGGTTGTAACGAAGTAACTAATGATTTATGTATCTAAAAAATCATGTTCTACGTTTCAGTGAGAAGAAAACCATGAAAGATGGGGGTTAAAGTACTGTCGACCACAGCGGTGCTGCTCGCTGCAGCGCTCGTTATTAAGGCACAGAGCGACCCCACAGCAGGTACCACAAACAAACCTATTCTAAATTTAAAATTAAAACAAAATAATAAATTAATATTTGTGGACAATCTTACACAAATCAACCTGGTCCCAAACTAAGCAAAGCTTATATGGGTACTAGGCGACGATATACATACTTATATAGATAAATATATACTTAAATACATAGAAAACATCCAAGACTCAGGATTCAGGAACAAATATTCGTATTCATCACACATATAAATGCCCTGACCGGGATTCGAACCCGGGACCTCCAGCTTCGAAGGCAGAGTCTACCAACTAGGCTAAAGCGGTCGTCAAATATGTGCTACTTTCTTTAGAGCTTGATTCGAACTAGCGGCCTAATGAGATACCTCATCATCATCCTAGCGTTATCCCGGTACAGTTCCATCCTAAAGGATGCCCGGGGTCCGCTACTTAATCCCAAGAGTTTTTACGGAAGCGACTGCCATCTGACTTTCCAACCCGAGGGAAAACCAGACCTTATTGGAATTAGGCTTGTCAAGTGAGTGGGCAACTTGACTGTTAGAAGTTCTCAAGCCGCCCCAAGGCCTCTAACTTGGCTTAACGACAGCTATCATAGACAGCAGCCGCGATCAACGGCATAACGTGCCTTCCAAGGTAACTCAGTTAATAACCACTCAAAGCGGTCACCCATCCAATAACTGACCTGGGCCGACGTTGAGGGTACGCGGGCGCCGCTGGGCCACGAGCGCTCCCCTAATGGGATACCTATTCTATCATTTTAATACAGATAACAGACACAAAGGAGATATGGACCGTCATCTCTCGCAGCCTAAGATTCGTGGAAAAGAGTAATATATTCTTTATGTAGTCCCCACGTTTTCTTCTTCTTAGTAGCGATTTATTGGTTGAAACTGCTTCGGAGTCCTGAGTAGTATATAACACTGACAAAATGTTTTGTTTGACGCAAGCGTAACGGGTGCGTTCAGAATAGGTTAAGGCCGCGTCGGACAGCGGAGCAACGTGATCCACAAAAAATGGTCTCGCCGGAAGACCAGCGCTGGCTTGTGAGTCAGCATCATGCTGAGGCGGGACCATTTCGTGGCAATTTTATTAGTTAATAATTAAATATGTATTATCTTCTCTGGTTCTATGTCACGAATAAATTATTTTCATTTCATTTCATTTCAAAATAATGCTTATTCTTTTTAGGTCATGACTGCTCTTACATGCAGGAGATACCACGCCCGGGGCGGCCCAATGACTGGCCCACATTCAATTTCGATGGTAACGTATACAATGCCAAATCATATATTCTAGTGGGTGCAGAGCCAAATATAACAATGTGATCTAAACTGTAATAGAACAAATTTAACGTTATACGTCCCTCCTAAAACCTTTTCGATCCTGATTAGCTTTTTGTCAGTCTAATCTGATCGCATAATATTTGGGTCATACTTAGTTGAAAAAACAATAGTCGTCCCTCCTGTGGTCAATAACGGCTTATGTGCTTGTTAGCTATGTTTTTATTACAGGGATTTATAGAAACGGAGACACCGTTTAAGCGGGTTACTGGTCCAATCCAAAATTAAGCTTTGTAGCCATTAACTTTTGGTATGTCCACAGAAAAGACGTGAACCTAAATCCGTGTATGACCCATTTTCACGTCAAATAAGTATGTTGACACCAAATAAGAAAATCAATATCTTCAAATTTTCTGGATAAGGGATCAAATTCTCAATCAAATGGCCAAAAAGTAACGTAATAAGTCGTCAAAGTTCTAAGTGGGGGCATATTCTGTCCCTTTTTCGCAAAACGCACCTCTGTATTGAACGATCGTCATTTATTATGGCGCTTTAAGTCAGTGTCGTCACGGATTTGTAGCGCTTTCTCTCTCTAATTAAAAATGTATTAAAGGTTGTAGCTTCATAATTTTTTGAGATATTTAATGGAATTTTTACCATTTGGCATAGTTTTATGACTTAATTCTTTCGGATAATAACTAGGATACTAATAAATTTTGAGTTAACATCCCTATTCTAAAATGGCCACTGTCCAAAGGTCTGAGCTGGACGCAGCGACCGTTCCTGCCGGCTCCAGATCGGCTGGACCTCTGCATGGACCGGTACTACCCTCAGACACCCACTGCCGGGGTCCAGCTCATCTTCATGGACGAAGAGGTCGAGGGAGAGACCCCCATTGCAAAACTCAACTATCAAGGTAAGAAAGGAATAGGTGGATGAAAAATTAAAGTTTCCGTCATTTTTGTTTGCATGTATGTACGCACTTTATTATACACAACTATCTTTTTCCCGCGGCTTCGCCAGCGTAATGAGCGTAATTTTTAACCGTCTACAAACAAGGAGGTCTCAGTTTGACCCGTATGTTTGTATGTACCTACGTATGAATGGATGTAGTATTCGTAATCGGCTCCTCGAGGAACCTCGAAGATGACACCCATGTCGATTTTTAAGAAAAATAAATGTCCGCCATCTTGGATTAGCAAATGCATGTCATTTTTGTTGGCACATCGAGGAACCTCGACGACGACACGTTAGTAGTTTCGGATGTGCGATGATGAGTCAGTCAGTCAGGACTTCTTCTTTTATATATATAAATAACAGGATAAAACAATATATATGTCACATAAGATTAAAATAGGTACAAAGACGAACGTATCCCTATGAGGGATCTTTTCAAGCTAAGCTTTGAGGGACAGTGTGGAAAGTGGGAGAATAGACAAACTTATCGCGGATGTAGCAATGCAATTAAAAGTCCTGACTGATAGCGGTAATAGGGATGATGACTTGTTACAATTTATAACAGTGTAGCTATATGGATAGAAAACCATCAGATTATCACAATGAATAAGTAAATTAGACATGTTAATTCAAATCGGAAATACGTTGTTTTTTGTTTATTGGCCAAATGTAAATTGACATCAGTCACAAAGAGAATTCTCATGTTTCAACAAAAAAGAAATTGTGTGGCAGCTACGTACATAAACGCAATATTTTGCGACTAAAACGGCATTTTTTTCCATACGGTAGTACGAGGCTATGCAGGTGTGACGTCACTTCTGCGTGTAAGTCAGTACGGAGCGTTTTCAGTATTCGTTAGCTATGCTGTACTTTACCTCTCATATTCGTCTTTTGTGTTGTTCTAATTGTAGTTGGTCCCGTTCAAACATTAAAAAAAAAATTAAACTGTTTATTTCATTGAATTCATAATAAAGTTACATTTTTTTCTATACTTAACTACTAATCTTAATTATAAAAGATTTTTTGAGTTAAGGAGCCTTCTTACATAATCATTAAGTTAAACTGTTACATATATCTTCTATAGTTGATTTTTATTTGCAGCATATGCTGTTTGACAATGGTTCTTGTTTGATTACAGGTTTTACCCTCAATTTTAAGTATCAGCAGGCGAATCACGTAACTTTATATACTAACGGTAGATAGATTTTACTGTCAATTTTGAAGTATAAATGTATGAGCTGACAATTAAAATTTGACATTAAAATCTGCCTAACGGTAGTAAATAAGTTACGTGATTACCCCGCAGGTCACTGGAAAATCGTCAAAAAAAATTTGATCGTCTCTACGAACGGGTTTAATGGCATATTTTTCATCAGCCCTATTGTCCCTGTCCAGGCACAACGGAGCCGACCATGCACTTCACGTCGGGCCGCAACGCCATGCTCGGCGCCGTCATACGGCGGGACGAAGCGGGCGAGTGGTACATCTACGTCACTCAAAGGTAACCCCAACTCATTTTTTAAATTCCACACGTAATAATCTAGATACGATATGAGTGTCCTTAGGATAATTAGCTCAGCCAAAACAATAAAATCGTGCGTTTGCCTATTAGTAAAATCAAACATTTATTCTGCAAATAGGCCACAAGGGCACTTTTACATGTCAAAATATTAATTTACAATTTAAGAAAGTTATAATAAGTTATTTATATGGAGTTAACGTTGTTGGTATCACAATTACCAAACCTTAAATGTAACTTTTAAAGTAATACATTATTGTGATCACTGTTTGTTAATTTATAAATTATAATAATTTAAGAAAGTCTGACTATAATAAGTAATACATTTTTCATGTCAAAATATTAATTTACAGTTCAAGAAGGAATAATAATTTCGAGTTTACAATTATAACAAAATTAATATCATACAGTGAAGATAAACTTGCAAAGTTATCTATTACAAATATTACAACATCAGTAAAGTTAGAGATGTATAAGGTCTCAAGATTAAACAAGGAGTATAATGAAATTAATATAATATCCCAGAGATGTACATGGTCTCTGAGCGTCAAAATTAAAATTAATTTTATATTTTTAGAGATGTATATGGTCTCTAAGTCACTGATAATAAAAACGAATGCACAACAGGATGATGTCTCTCGTCAATCCCCTATAAAAAGACACTAGTATTAACGTAGTCACTATGTCCTAGCAAGCATGAACAGACCGGACTCCACAAACAGCACCCGATCACGAGTATGACGCGTATCTCAGCCATCGCCTCCCTCGACCATCTGTTAGGGAAGGTGGTGGTAAGTCAGTATTTATTTCTTAAAAAACAAGATTGTGTTGTATAATTAATGGCATTGAAAAATAAAAAATATTCAGGTTATGTAGCTCTTCTAGGATTTGTTTATTTTAAACTTTATTGCACAAAACAAAAAGTACAAAATGGCGGACTTCTTGACTTATTCTTCACCAGTCAACCAAACGGCTGAACAACTAAAGCTTATAGTGGAGGTTGGGTCGGTTGCATCAACATACGATCACAGGCCGGTCATCTATACATATAATAAAGCTGTAGAGGTTCGAAAGTCTGTACATAGAAGATATTAGCAAAAAAATCGATGGAGGGATCTTAGAATCGATAACAGAACACATTTCAACAGTTTTTAGAATTTGTGTCTGTTTGTCTGTCTGTTTATTTGTCTCACCATCACGCGAAAACTAGCCAATAGATTTCAATGCAACCTTCACTAATACTTTTAATTGATCTTCGGACGGGTTATAGGCTATAAAAATCATACAGATTGGGGATGAAAGGGGGTGAAAAGAGGGGTTGAACTTTGTATGGGAAGTCCTTCAATTCGTGACATAAAGGCTTGAAAATTGGTAAGCATATAATTGGAAGCAAACTAAAAAGAATCTTATTCAAAAATTGTGCAATAAACAGATAATATGTGAAAAAATGGAGGGTAAAAAAGGGGACTACCGACAAATAACCAAAAATCTCTCAACCCATAGTGACTGTTTGAAATTAGAGATTTAATTATGTTAGTCAGTTGTTATCAACGTCAAACCAGTGCCTTGAACTTCGTCTACCTATAATTGATATATCTTCGTTGTTAGAGTGGTCGAGTGTGATAATGGTGTCATCTGAGGACCTACAAAATACAGCAAATTCCTACTATTCCCATTAATATTATAAATGTGAAAGTTCGGATGTTTGGATATTTGTTACTCAATCACGCAAAAACTGCTGACCTGATTATGATGAAACTTGGTACACAACGAGTTTATAGCCTGGATTGACATATAGGATACTTTTTATCCCTTCATCATCCCTCAAATAGATAAATTCGGGGGTGGAAGTTGAATTTTCAAGATCCAGAATCATGTAGAATATTTACAATACCCGTTGACTTACGAAAATTTGCCTCAGATGAACCAGTGTAAGTCTGAGCTCCGAATATGTACATAGTTGTCACGAATTGTAGGGTCAAGATACAGTAAGGACGTATCGTGAGGCGAGTGTAAACTGTTGTAAATTCACGATATTTGACGTTTAGCGTGTCAAAGACGTGCCATTACACAGATGTCATTCGTTAAGTCGAATCGAAGTTAATGTAGATTATTTACTACTTGCAGAATTCAATAATTTGAGTCTTATAATTGCTAAGATAAAGTGCGTATTTTCATGTAAAGTTTTTAGTTTTACCATCGTAGTTATAAACTGATAAATGTCGGTACCAATTGATTATGATGAGCTATTATTATGAAAGATTTCGGATCTTTGTGACTCTTAGAGCTTAGTTATCTCAAAACCAAAGCGACTCATGTGAATGTGAATGTTTACCGCATTTCAGTACTTACCTGAAGTTCTATTAATTATTTACATGCATAATTGTAAGCAGTACCTAAATAACGCAAATCTATTATGTTTTAGACTTGCGTTATTTAGTTACTGACTTACAGCCTTTAAAGCGCTTGCGTTTTAAATCAAAACTTGCTGACCCATTGAGCCTAAATAACTTTACTGCTTATAAAATTGGAGATTAAATAGATTGGCCGTAAATGATTGTTGTCAGCATTGACTGACCAGCGCTTTGATATATGCCTGCATAAAAATTATAAAAATTCCACTCCACTCTATTCTTTTTATTGAAAAAAAAAATGCATGGTTGAGAAATGTAAAACAGTTTTTTTTTCTTACACCTGACTGGCTGTACAGGCCGGGCCCAATAAAGCGATAGTGAGTGCGCGTTTGTTTGGAAAGTGGCCTGGGGAAAATCCAGGAGAAACCTCCAACGCGACCACACGGGGGGTTTAAACACTGCAACTGGAATACTCTAAGAGTATGCGCTCCAGTGAGACTGGTTGAGCGGCCTCAACCAAATCTGAGGTGTGGGTGGAATCAAACTACTGGGAGTTTTTTCGCTGTTTCACTAAACCAGTCCTAGCTGAGAAGAGACCAGCTAGGAACTCAGCCAGACCCGACCTGGGTCGGACTGACTCTACCTGGTATGCAGAGGTATTGGGATGAATAGGGACTATATGTGTCTCCGATATCGCGATCGTGCGGTGGACATCCCCGCCGGCAGGGTAATTTTGTGTCTATCCTAAGGACCCATAGAAACCGTTACAAATCTTTTTGGTTACTATAGGCCAGCTTATCCAAAATACTTATTCAATTTAGGTAATATGAAAACATGGATTACTTGACTGATTAGTTTATACATAATTGTAAAACGATAATATGCGCGTAGATAGTTAAAAATATTACTACTGTTTTAAATTACAAGTTGAAGTTAAGGAAACGCGAGTCTTTTTGGTAAATGTCACTCTGAGTACGGATCCCCAAGGCTTTGAAGAAGAGAAGAAAGAACTGGTTGAAGGATTTGGTAACCGAGTGTGATGACTGATTTTTCATGCAGCCAGCTTCGTTAAAGTGATTGGCTGCGTATGTCAGGATGTCACCGGCTCGATTGTACGTTTTGGAAAGTGTTTCTTCACTAGAAAAATACCTATGATTAATGGAGAAAATTTAACACTTTTGTAAACGTGTTTGTATTAGTCAACTACAAGTACATATGAAAAAAAAATCTTAGTAAACTAGAAGTATTAAATAAAGTTTCATACAGAGGGATAATGCGTAGAGACATGTGCCCAAGGTGACCGGTGTTCACTGCAAGTAGAGCGTGTCATATTGTTGTAGGTCATTACAGATCTTGGGTTATAATGTAGGACTCCTAACACGTTGCAACTCGAGAAACATAGAAGTTTTTGTTCCATTCAATCATAATATGTTTTCCCCTGTAGTCGCTACATCGAGCATGTCAATACTAAGGCTCGGAAAGTAGGGAATTGGGAAACTTCATAGAACAAGCGAACGAATGTGCATACGTACGCAACATCGAACCATGACACCATTATGCTACATGGATTTGATGACGTAGTTTCTTAGCACACATTGTGTTTCGTTACGTAGTATAAGAAATCATATAAATTATTTGTACGCATATATACGATATGCGATCGCGTCGACGGCGTTCTCGGGGCTGGAATGAAATGTGTATTTAACGTCTGAATTTTCTGGCCAGTACCCTTGACCAGTACCTATTGAAAAATCATATTACCCATTTTGTTTCATTATCCGCCTATTACATCCTACTTCAAGACACATGCCACCTTTCATGAACAAGGGGGCCCATTTCACTTACTAATATATTTATAGGAATAAGAAACTTTGTAAGGTTGTAACTTTGAGACGTAAAAACGTTTCAGTACATTTTGAGTGAGTCAGTCAAAGTTAAGTAGTTTATAACCTAACCTGCAGAATATATCTACCAAGGGGAAGGAATAGTCAGTAGACGTTCACGCGAACGAAGTCGCGGGCAAAAGCTAGTTGTCAAATATGGCGCCGGCAGCTGTCATCCCATAGAAACTTGTCAAACTTACCATAGATAAGATTTTAACGAACACAGCTTACGATTACAGACGGTTTGATGCAATCCACCCTAATTCTATTATATACTCGTAATATAGCAAGTCCGGTGGATGCGGGCAGCCCATGACCGATCGTTGTGGCATTCCCTGGGGAGGCCTATGTTTTTTTTAATTATTAAAAATGGGATTGCTCTTAGCCAGCATCTACCCGGGGACAAAGATGAGACCGATGGCGAAGCGAGGTCACCCAGATTCACCTATTCACTTAAAAAGGTTAAATACAGAATCTGGTACGGAATTCCACATCTTAGTAGTGCGCACTATTAGATGATGAAAAGTGCTTGGGTCGAATAATGCCTATGTTCAGCAGTGGACGTTTTTTGGCTGATGATGATGATGATGAATCTAATAAAATTGACGATACTATGTTATCTGCCTGTGTCTTAATTCCGCTAGAACAACAACCTATGCATGTATGTCTTGCAACTGTAGTATGGCCAAGTAGCCAATAATTAACCACCAAAAATTTGAACCTTAATAAGTCACCCCAATGTGAACGTATTACAATATTTCTGTTACAGACCATTTGATGTTTATCTGGCTTTAATCTTTTCGAATAAAAGTCTTGGTTCTATGTGTACCACTGGATCATTGTTGGCTACCTCACCCTATAACGATGTCATGAGATGTTGCGAAATTCGTCCAACAATAGAACCATTCAATGGGAACGTCCGATTTCAGACAAGATTTCGAGGAGGGCATGATCTTCTACCTGTTCGAGGTGCGCGTGGAGGGCCAGGCGCTGGCGGCCAGCGTGGCGCTCACCATCGTCAACATCGACGACAACCCGCCCTGGATCCTCGCCTTCGACGCTTGCCAAGTCCCCGTGAGTTACCCTGACACTATAGGCTGTGGGACAGTTACGCATTCTGAGAAGTTATATTTTCCACGTAACTGTACAGATTTTTTTTAAACTAATACAATCATGGGTACAGCTCTTAGTTCTCATTGGCATTCGATTTCCAGTTAGACGCTCACAACAAGGGACGAATGGGATAAAAAGGTTCATGTCTCAATTCCGACGATTCCGTTTTGTTTAATATAGAGTATGACTAGACTGACTTTTGCCGCAAACCGTCCAGGAATTAGGCGAAGCCCGCATCACCGAGTGCGTGTACGAAGTGACGGACGCCGACGGCCAGATCAGCACCAGCGCTATGACCTTCGAGGTCGTCAGCGACCGCGGCGACGAGGAGATATTCTACATCGAGGGCCACGTAGAGCCGAGCAACTGGTTCTCCATGAACATGACCATCGGGACCACCCGGCCGCTGGACTTCGAAGCCAATGCGCTGCATATCTTCACGGTCAATGCTCGGGTAAGTTGTGAAATCACCCTATTCTGTTTGTAGGGTGACAACGCCCAATATTTGTGAAAATTTTAATTGGGTATGTTACTTGATCCCCAGGATTCGTTGCCGAACGTAGGCACGGCCTCGCTCATGGTGCAGGTGGAGAACGTGGAGCACCGGCCGCCGCGCTGGGTGGAGGTGTTCGCCGTGCAGCAGTTCGACGAGAAGACGGCGCAGGAGTTCACCGTGCGCGCCATCGACGGCGACACCGCCATCGACAAGCCCATATACTACGACATCATTACGGAGGAGGGAGGCAAGTCGTTCCTGTAAATTAATAATTTCCATGTGCAATTCAGCAGGCATCCTCCGATGGTTAGGTATAGATTCATTGCTTTTTTTGCCACAATATGAAGGAGTTACTTTTATTTAACTATTCACTTCCTTACTACTTATGACGCCGATCGCTAAACTTAAGTGGCAGTGGGTGGGGCATATTGCACGTAGAACCGATGGCCGTTGGGGCCGGGAGGTTCTCGAGTGGCGACCACGGACCGGAAGGCGCAGCGGGGTAGGCTCCCACAAAGTGGACTGATGACCTGGTAAATGTCGCGGGAGTCCGATGGATGCGGGTGGCGCAGGACCGGTCATTATGGCATTCTTTGGGGGAGGCCTATGTCCAGCAGTGGACGTCTTTCGGCTGATATGATGATGATGATGACGACGATGCTAAAAATAAGAATGAGGAGACGTTTATCCGGCTTGCAGATACATTCTTCTCGATAAGCACGATCGAGGGCGGGCGGCAGGGCGGCGTGCTGCACGTGGAGCCCATCGACCGCGACGTGCTGCAGCGCGAGGTGTTCCGCCTCACCATCGTCGCCTATAAGTTTGACAATACGTAAGGCTTGAATTTCCGCAAGTGCTAAAGTTATATGATACTGTTAGTAAATTGCCTTAGCTAAAACCGCCATCCGGCCTGCCCTTCATTCTTCTTTACAATTCTTAGCAGGTCCGAAAAAAATATGTTTAATCGGACACTTGGTGTATCTGTTTCTGTATTTACTCACTTACTCACTGCTGGCGTTTGTTGCAAATGTTTCGTTTTCCAGAACAGTCACCTTATAACAACATATAAAAGTTATTTGTGATGTCAAATTTCTGTCGTCAGTATAAGGATACTAAGGTTGTTTGCTCGATGTTTAATGTCAAGATAATATTGTGCAGATCTTTCGCAACGGAGGCGAACGTGGTGATCATCGTCAACGACATCAACGACCAGTACCCGGAGCCGATGCAGGAAGTGTACCGCCTCAGCATACCGGAGGAGACGCCCCTTACTCTCAACTTCGGAGACCAAGCTTTCGGCTTTCATGACAAAGATCTGGTGAGTTATTTAGGTCAAAGAGAAATTTGCCAACGGATCGCCATTGCGATATAAAGGGGTAATGCAGCTAGCGTCCTGGGGTCCATGCCGCAGGAGGGAGAGCTGGGCGCTGTTTTCTTTTTATAATTATAAATTTTGTCTCTATTATATTTATTTTTAAGTTAGTTTTATTGAAGCTAGTGTAAGATCCTATGATATTCCGATTACAAATTATGTAAACAATATAGATTAAATAAACAAAGAGAAATTATAAAAAATAAGAGAGTTTCTCTTCTAAATTGTTAAATGATTTAGGAACCCCAATGTTCCGAAGCTGAGTAACTGATAATTATTGAACCGTATTTTAATCATATGCAAAATAGCTCGTCTAGTCGCAATTCTGCATGCGTATTTTTTTTCAAAAACTAGTATTTCTACCCGAATCGACTTTGATGATTAATGGAATACACTAGACGCAATGTCACTAAAGCTAGCTTAGTTTTGAGTTGTACAAAGTGTACATCTCGTTATTTATTTTAAAATAATTTAATTATAAATATTACATCTCACACGCAAATAATTACGTCTGCTTCATATTTAAGGCAAAATAGGTCGTCTATTTAAAATAAAACCTGTTTACCAGGGTTCGTAATATAAAATATTATTTTCAAATTGAATACGGAATATTCTCTGTCATGTAAAATGACAAACCACTATATAAAAGGGCAAATTCAGCCTAATTTTTTATTACTCCAAATCGTTTTTCTATCGAGATGGCACGAGGTAAGCCAGTGACTGAAGAAGTGCGGAAAATTATAATCTCCAGTAACAATAAAGGCAAATCTACGTACCAAATTGCCAAGGACCTTTCTATGCCAAGGTCTACAATCCAAACTATCATCGAGCATCATCGAAAACACGACAAAATTTCTTGTTTAAAGAAATCCGGCCGCCCACGAATTACTACTAAAGCAGAAAACAGGATTCTGAGGAAGATCATCAAGAAAAATCGTCGTGCAAGAGCTGGAGAACTTACGGTACTATGGCGTGACGCAATTAAAAAAAACATTTCAGTGGATACTTGCAAGAGAGTGATGAAGAGGATGGGCTACGGTTTTTACACTGCTAAAGAGAAACCGTTACTTACACAACGGCAGAAAACTAACAGGTTGAAATTCGCCAAAAAGTACAGAAATTGGACCGTCGATCAGTGGCGTAAAATTATATGGAGTGACGAATCTAAATTTGAAGTCACAGTAGGCGATGAACGAAGTAAAGTCATTCGCGAAAAAGGAGAGGCATTTCAAAAAGATTGTCTTAAGCGTAAGGCAAAGTTTCCAGCTTCCTTAATGATTTGGGGCTGCATGTCGGCACAGGGTGTCGGCTGTCTGCAATTTATAGATGGAACCGTCAATGCCGAAAAATACAAAAGCATCTTACAAGAGAGTTTGCTGCCGTCTATACGTAAGTTAAAGTATAAAAATGCGTATACTTTTCAACAAGATGGTGCCTCATGCCATACCGCTAAAGCAACGATGGCGTGGCTGAAAAAGAAAAAAATACCTACCATGTCGTGGCCATCCAGCAGCCCGGACTTGTCTCCCATAGAAACGTTGTGGTGGAAAATGAAGAAGAAGTTGCGAAAGGACCCGTCCAGATCAAAAGCTGATCTTAAAGAGAAACTTACCTGTGTTTGGAATGAAACAACCCCGGAAGAGTGTCGACAGCTGGTAGATACAATGCCGCTCAGAATTAAAGCCGTTTTAGATGCAAAAGGAGACGCCACCAAGTGGTAGACGTTCTAATCTGCGTCGGTAACACTAAAGACGAACTTTTTTGCATTTTAGTACAATTGGTGAAACAATGTTTTTTTTATTACCAAGGAAAGTTCGTTTTTTTTTTCATTGAATAAATAAAATACGATTTATAACTTATACTGTTTTTATATTGCTAATTCTTCCAAACACCTTCGTCCCCCAGAATTTTTAGGTTAACGTTAGTTTAGTACATTTTTTTCCTACCAGACGTACTCATTTGCATTGGGGCTCGTAGAATCCAATAGAAATCCTCGCGTTCATAGTATTTTTCTGTCAATGCTTTTAAGGTTTTTTTGAGTATGTCTGCTCAAAATGGGCCAATCTAACCTTGTTTTTTGTTTGTAGGGTGAAAACGCCCAATACGACGTGCAACTAGTCAGCGTGTATCCTCCCGACGTAGCGACGGCGTTCTACGTGGCCCCCGAGGTGGGCTACCAGCAGCAGACCTTCATCATGGGGACGATCAACCATGGCATGCTGGATTACGAGGTCCCCGAGTTCCAGCACATTGAGATTCAAGTGAGTTTGTAGCTGTTGTAACTTGATGCAATCGGGGATGTATGTATATACGCTATAAATATACACTATCTTCTAAGACTAGATAAGCCGTTCGTATTATTAGGTACATTTATGTTCATCTTAAATACAGAATTAACGTTAAAATAAGAAACGATGTATCTTATGCTAGTTAAGTATAGTATTTGGGTTTTGGTTTTGTCATTATAAAAAGTTGTTACAGCCACTTATAAAGTTCAATTGATTATCGACTCTAACTCTATAAGCAATAGATTACGAGTGCAGTGCACTTAATAGAAAAATGGCGGTCCAGGTGCCTTTGAATAAAAAATACATATTACCATTATCAGGTGTTCAAACGCCAGGTGTGGATTGGGTCATAAAATGCACAATGCATGTAACGTCACATTTCATAGGTAAATGTTAATGTACAGTCTTTATCTCCGAAGTAAGCTTATCTTTAATGGCGGACGATAACGAGGTAGGTAATAAAACCGCACAATAGGACAATGGATTGAAAATGAATAGGACACAGCCAAAACCCAAGTACTATACGCATGTTCACGAATGAAATTATTATTTTTATGTAGGTTTTTTACGATTCGTATCAATTTAACGTGGAAGTTATAATTTCCAAAGCGCCTGTTGAGCCCTAATTTTGAAATAGTCCTCAAGAGTCTTGGTGTACACAGTCGTTTAATGCAGAACAATTGTGTATGTTTGCTGTCCAGGTGGTAGCCACTGACAGGATGAACTCGTCGCTGCAAGGCACGGCCACGGTGTACATCGACCTGATAAACTGGAACGACGAGGAGCCACTCTTCGACGAGGAGGCCCACATCGTGAGCTTCAACGAGACGGAGGGCGCCGGCTTCTTCGTCGCCTCCGTGCTGGCGAGGGACCGGGACATCAATGACACAGTCGTGTGAGAACCCTTATATAGCTTAGAAACCATAGGACCTTAATAGAGGAGGTCGAAGTAAGCGTAATAAGTGGACTCATGCGCCCACCTACAGAGAAATATTAGATAGAAATGACAATAATCTCTGTCTCTTTTCCTACTAAAATGACTTCTGTGTGGTAGGTAGTGGTAAGTTAGGCAGTGGGGTTGTTTAAGACCTTAGTAGGCAACTCACGCCAACCTATGTCACTATACGGCAAGAGCAATATTATAATGCATTTACGGTTTGATGCTTGCCGTGGATATTATTTGCCTGGAGTGTACTATGAAACATTTCATGAAACCGAAAGCTAAAAATCTTTCTTATTCCAGACACTCTTTGATGGGCAACGCTGGTCAGTATTTGACCATAGATGAGACGACAGGCGACGTCTACGTCTCCATCGACGACGCCTTCGACTACCATCGACAAAATGAGCTCTTCGTCCAGGTACACTAATGCTCTAATTTGTATCATATAGATTTTGAGCTGGCAAAGAAAGCCTTTTGCGCGATCTGTGGCGTTTCGCCTCTATAAGGAAGCTTTGGCTATTGACAACTTCCTTTATATCTCCTACTTATTCCTACTTATTACTCCTCTTTATTTACCTAAGTAATTTTAGCATCTTGTAGGTACAGTATACATAGTTGAAAAAGTAAATCAAACCAAACGGACAATAAAGAAAAATGTTTGTCGTAGGTGCGAGCTGTTGATACTCTGGGAGACGGCCCGTACCACACGGCCACCAGCCAGCTGGTCATTCAACTGCTGGATATCAACAACACGCCCCCTAGTCTTCGGCTGGTGAGTATAACGCATGCTGTTTCTATGAAATGTATAAGAGTCATGGGCAAGAGTTGGACAATTTTTTATAATTAAAAAATGCTTCCTAAGATACTTGTGCTCGCGTTAAACCCGCTTAAACAAATCTTTTAACTAACTTATGCCAATAGAAGGGCCGAAAAACCTCGGTTGGAAACGTGGGTTCGGATCCCAATCAAGAGAAATAGCTTTGACCCGCCGGAGAGCCGCGGCTAACATAAAAAAATCTATTTTAATTTTAATTTAATTTAATTCACAAGAACGGTTTATTCATTCATTCTCACAGTAAGAGAGGCACCTAGTCGCGAGCATGGGCAGGCTGTCCACAAAAATATCGAGTTGTGGTTCAGTTCGCAGGAGTCCGTTGTGCTAACCTACCTTCATATTGCCCTGCAAAGCATATGAACTTTCGTCAAACGCTAGTATCCTTGTCATCTTATCAAATTTGGTATATATTACAGTAATAGCTTGGTATCCACAGCCACGAGGCAGCCCTCACGTGGAGGAGAACGTGCCGGAGGGCTACGTGATCACGACAGAGATCAGGGCGACGGACCCGGACACCACGGCATACCTCCGCTTCGAGATCGACTGGGAGACCTCGTATGCCACCAAGCAGGGCCGGGAGACGCCAGCCATCGAGTTTCATGAGTAACACCCATTTTCTCTATAAGTTGTTAGTCTACTGCTAAACATAGGCCTCTATCATGTGGGTCAATAATGTTTGGCTCTGTGTGATTGTCAATAGATCATATACAATATAAATTCAGCTGCTGGATAATAGCTTTCTCTTTATGGTAGGTGAGGGACCCTACCTAGGGTATCTGAAAAGAGGGCCTCAGCGTCCCTAAACACCTAAAAAGTGTCTCGCAAAATGGTCCCGTATTATTTCATTTCAATTATCATTTATTTCCAGACAACATGGGTCCATAGTCACATTTCACACAAAATAATAAATAAATTATAACTCGAAGGTAATTTAGAAGAACACGATAGAATCCGCCTATGACTGAGGAATATGTCCGACTCGAGTGAAGTTCCAAGATAGTGGGTTACTCGCAAACGTCGATCTTACGCGTTGTAATGTAGTCACAATCCGTCTGGCCATTTGATCAGGTTGTGAAATGTGTTCCAGCTGCGTGGAGATCGTGACGGTGCACGACGCGGGCACGACGCGGGCTGCGCACGGGCACCTCCTCGTGAAGGAGATCAGGAACAACGTCACCATCGACTTCGAGGAGTTCGAGGTGCTGTACCTGACGGTGCGCGTGGTCGACGAGATGACGTACATCGGAGAGGACACTGATGAGAGTGAGTTATAAATATTCATTGATATCAAAGTGGTGTAGTCAAAAATATCATCAAGCTTCCGCTCTGTCGTTGAATGTAGAAGTATTTGTGTTGCTTATTACCGACGTAAAGTCTATTTTAGCTAATTTGAAGGTGGGATAAACGGCTATCTCTTGTTGCTAATATACTTTTTGTATAAATAAATGTTAGTTCCTGTCAAATTCTTTGAGATTTCACCTGCCTTCTGAAAAAGCTTTATTAGTACTACATCTGTAAGTATCTTAACTTATTCACGTCCACGTGATCATAATGTTTCTTCCCTGTTCAAGTGACGTTCACCATCATCATCATCGACATGAACGACAACTGGCCGATCTGGGCCGAGGGCTCGCTGGAGCAGAGCTTCATCGTGCGCGAGAACGCCAGTAGCGGCGTCGTCATCGGCTCCGTGCTGGCCACGGACATCGACGGCCCGCTCTACAACCAAGTGCGGTACACCATCCGGTGAGTGCAACCAAGTGCGGTACACCATCCGGCGAGTGAAATCAAGTGCGGTACACCATCCAGTAAGTGCAACCAAGTGCGGTACACTATCCGGCGAGTTCAACCAAGTGCGGTATATCATCCGGTGAGTGCAACCAAGTGCGGTACACCATCCGGTGAGTGCGCCCGCAGGTCGCAGTGGTACCACTATTACTACATTTCAGGGTTATCAGCTAACTGAAAAGAGGGCTTTTAGGCAGCAGTGAAAAGTCTATAATTCGTCTTTTTTTAGAAGCACTTTGTACTTACTGCGACGTGATGAAGCTTAACTTTTACGTATCTAAACACTTTACTTTTTACGAGTGGTTGCAATCAAAGAATGATAATGTCTAACATGTAGTCACGAAAATCGCTAATTTGCTATTTACACGGTATGCCAAGATTTGTTGCCCTGTGGAACACCGCTAACTGTTTATAATCGAGATTAAGGAACGCCGATAATACTTTGATATGACTAATACATAAATTCCAGACCCCACGAGGACACTCCGGCCGACCTGGTGAAGATAGACTTCTACACGGGGCAGCTGACGGTGGACCTCGACCACGCTATCGACGCTGACCTGCCGCCGCGCGAATACCTGTACTACACGGTGGTCGCCAGCGACCGCTGCTACGCCGACGACCCCGCCGACTGCCCCGACGACCCCACCTACTGGGAAACACCGGGAGAGGCAAGTGGTTTAGAAAGAGACATACTGTCTGTATTGTTAACTTTCAAATTTTAGCGGACTGTATGCGAGATTTACGACAATAAAATAGGCTGTAAACGAAATGCCGGCACTAAACAAAGTTAACACGGAGCTTTGAGGCCCAATCAAAAAGACACTCACCTCTGCCTGGAGATGTAGTCGCACTCCTTCGTCAGGTGTAGGGTCCTTGGGGACTGGCTCGTACTGTACAGACTTACCCGCCGCCAAAGATTACCTGCCACCTGATTATACGCGGCTGCTGGGAGATCTCCTTGATTCCTCAAAGCGTGGATGAACTTCCGACACGATAAACGTACAAAAATGGCCCAAAGGGGGCTTTGCCAGTAATTTACGCGACTAATGGCGCGGAGCTTGATTTCGAACCGAAGTTTTAATGTAAAAGTTTGCAAAGTGACTCAACAGTGAATTTCGACTCACTGTCAAAACGAGGGCACAGAATGTTGCCATACTAAAATATTAATGCAAAATTGAACACTGTCTATTATCTATTACCCAGGTTACACGTGTGCTAGAATCGCATGCAAGCTTGATAGATCAATTGAACTCATTATACTTAACTCAGTAATCAAATTCTCGCGAGTGCGTTTACATTTAATTATTTTTAAGGCATGGTGCTGGCCGGCAAGAATCCTCCGAACCTACGTGCTGGGAGCCGATTATGCAACTATAATAAAACATGATAGACTTTGTTCGTTGGCAGATATCAATCTACATCACGGACACGAACAACAAGGAGCCGGTGCCGGACTACGAGCGGTTCCAGGTGGAGGTGGAGATCTACGAGGACGCGCCCGAGGGCTTCCAGGTGGTGCAGCTGGTGGCCACCGACCACGACAGAGAACGTGAGCCCAACACACATATATTGTTCGATAGAAACAACAATTTGTATCCTCTCTTAAAATGCACAGCTGGTCCTACTTATATGGATGAGAGGAAATGGCCTACAGTTCCCACGCTAGCCTAATGTGATACTGAGGGCCTACTCCGAACTTCGTGTCGTGCCGTCCCTTTCACTCTCGTGTTATACACTATATGAGGTCGAAAGAAGGCACGGTCGAAGTTCGGAGTAAGCCTTCTGGAGGTGCAGATATACGTTTGCATCACTCTTATACTGATCACCACAACAAGCATTCCGCCCAGTATTACTCTATAAACACTTAAAAATAAATTTGCATGCTTTGTGTGCAGCGATGTACCACACGGTGCACTACCAGATAAACTACGTGATCGACCCGGGGCTGCGACGTTTCTTCGCCGTGGATGCCGACTCCGGCCGCGTCTACGTGGAGTTCACCACCGACGCCGTGCTGGACAGGTCAGGACCATCTCCACAAGACACGAAATATAGCCTGTCTCAAAGGCATACTTCAGGACTCGAAGCGTCGAGGTGGAGCGCAGTTGCTGTTACGCCATAGATCTCGGACGGAGTGCAAGGGTTGACGGTGTGTTGCTGAGTATGTTATAGTGTTGATAATGAGAACCCAAAGGATATTATAGAAAATCAATATAGTATTGTCATAGTCAAATGCGGTTGGTCTTCATACAAAAGTCTGGATTGTGTTAATGTTAAGTTATTTGGTTTTCAGGGACGGAGATGAGCCCACTCATAGGATTTTCTTCAACCTCATCGATAACCTATTTTCTGAAGGGGGTAAGCTTAAAAACTTTAAAGATATATCGTTATCCTGCTTAAAACTTGTCACATTCAATATTACATGAATTAACTGCCATTAAAAATTATCGAGGGACTAATGTTTCCAGAGGGCACCCAAAACACGGTGGCCATCGAGGTGCTGGTGATCCTGCTGGACGTGAATGACAACGCGCCGGAGCTGCCGTTGCCCGAGGCGCAGCAGCCGTGGCAGACCACAGAGAATCTCCTACAAGTGAGTGCCTCATTTATAGAGAGTAGTCGATCTCTTCATTAACTGGTTATTATATCACATGTGTGATGGTGTGTGGCAACCGAAGAGCTCGTGAATCTGTCTTTGCTCTACGAAATGCTAACGGTAAATGTGCTTCCTATTAGGTTACGTACTTCTTAAGCCATCGTCTCCCGGCAAAAAATAAACAATAGCATTCTTTTGTGATGAGTCCTGGGATCCCAGGGACTTGTAGACGACGGGTTTCCATTCGAGGTCAAGCAATGCTACTACATGTGCTACGCCATAGCGCGTAGCAGTATTTTTCTTTTAGTAGCGGGAATTTATACCCAAAACCGCATAATGGCAGATAGCGATTAGTGCAAATTTCCCCCTGGACACTTTCTGAATCCTGAATCAAACATGACTATCGCCAGGGAGTACGCCTGACTCCGGACATCCACGCGCACGACCGCGACCAGCCGTTCACGAACAACTCGCGCGTCTCGTACGACGTGGAGGAGATTCGAGCGCGCGACCGCGAGCTGGTCGCGCCGGGGCTCTTCACCATCGTCACCGTGCCCAACGAGGCCGCGTGGGAGTTCCGCGGAGAGCTCGAGACCGCCATGGACCTGAGGGGGTACTGGGGCACGTACGATATACACATACGGGTAAGTCAATAAAGCTAATTTTAAGGCTCGATTTCCTGCTACGCTGACGTCGCGGATGGCAGCATCGCTGTGCAGTGACCCATAGAACATTGTATTTATTTCGTGCTTTTTTTTTGAACCTGGCTGTGGCATTATAGGCCGGGCCCCATAAAGCGATAGGAGTGCGCGGTTGGAGAGTAGCCTGGGGAAAATCCAGGGGAAAACCTCCTCCACGCGTGTGGTTTGGAACACTGGAATACTCTAAGAGTTTGCGCTCCAGTGAGATTGGTTGAGCGGTTTCAACAGAATTTGAGGTGTGAGTGGAATCGAGCCACTCACTATTTCGTGCAACGTCAGCCTCGCAGGAAATCAAGCCTGGAAGCCAAGTGTTGAAAGCGAGGGATCTGCATATGTCTCCAGCTGTCAACACAATGAATCCTCTAGTTGATATCGATGACATTCACGGATGTGGTATAAAAACCGAATACCTTTGCAACAGGCTTACGACCACGGCGATCCGATGCAACAGTCGTTCGAGTGGTACGAGGTCGTCATCGCGCCCTACAACTTCCATGCGCCTGAGTTCGTATTCCCGCTGACGGGCACTACTGTTCGGCTTTCTAAGGTAATCACACAGGGACACTGGTGTCTGTAGAAATACATATTTTCCTTACTTGACACCTCACAATACCAAAATACTTATCATATTATATAGGCATACAGTCAAGTTTACTCCCACAGTTTACACATCCTTACTCCCAGTAGTAAACACATCATCATCATCATCATCATTTCAGCCGAAAGACGTCCACTGCTGAACATAGGCCTCCCCCAAGGCTCGCCATTTAGACCGGTCCTGTGCCGTTCGTTTCCACCGGATTCCCGCGACCTTCACCAGGTCATCACTCCACCTTGTCGGAGGCCTACCGACAGCTCGTCTTCCGGTGCATGGACGCCACTCAAGCAGTTTCTGGCCCCATCGACCGTCAGTCCTGCGAGCAATGTGCCCCGCCCACTGCCACTTAAGTCTCGCAATTTTGGAGGCTATGTCGGTGACCCCAGTTCTGCTACGGATAGCTTCATTCCTAATTCTATCACGCAGAGAAACCAAGAGCATAGCTCTTTCCATTGCTCTTTGTGTGACCTTGAGCTTTCTTATGAGGCCCATCGTTAGTGCCCATGTCTCGGAGTTAGTGCCACTGGTCAAAGACTTAGTAAACACGTGTGACGATGTAATTTGGCTACTTTCTTCTTCTTCTTTGGTGTCGACGTTCCTCCGACAAGAGATGCCCAGTGAGCATCGATGGAGACAGCTTGGGCGACTTTGACTGCTACCACATATACGATGCTGCAACAACAGAACACACACAACAGCAGCAGCAGCTTAAAGATCACTATTTGTCTCTCTCATGACACACTTAAGACTTAGCTCCTTTAGACTATGTGGCTGACTATATATTTGTATATGTTTATGTACGTATATTTTTATACTATATTTATGTATGTTTATTTATCCTTAATTAAATGTTATTGTTGTAATTATTAGTAGGCTTCATATGTATTAACTCTGCACCACCTGCTATGAATCGTTCTGATTGGATTTCCGCTACCCTAAGGTTGTCTGGAAGAAATCGCTCTTTAGCGATAAGACCGCCTGTTGTTTGCCTCTTCTCATTGTGTTTTTGTACTGTACTGTATCCTTTGATTGAGGTGTGCAATATAATAAATAGTAGATTGTGTCTCAAGGGAGCAAAATGATATATTTACGGCGAGGGCGGTATATTGAATTCTGAGTGAAGCGAAAGATTCTACAATAGAATCCTGAGCGTAGCGAGGGATTCTATTGTAGAATCTTGAGCGTAGCGAGGGATTCAAGTGTTTACGCCCAAGACGGAAATAATTTTGCTACCGTGTGACACATACTGCTTTTCACACCGCCTATGAGGCCCGTCGCTAAAAACATGAAATATCTTACAAATGATTTTACTACAGAGTGTCACATACTGTTTTTCGCACCTTCTATGAGGAAAAGAGTCATTGTTGCCCTCAAATGAGGGAAGAAAAGTACTACTTTGATCCCTCATTCGAAGGCAACAATAACTCTTTTCTGAACAGCAGGTGTGAAAAGAGTATTTGTATTGTATTGTATTGATGCTGAGTGTACATGTTGTGGCAGGAGCGGTCAGCCAACGGCCCGCTGGTGACGGTGGCGGACAGCTTCCTGGAGGCGCTGCACGCCGCGGACGAGGACGGGCTGCACGCCGGAGAGGTGCTCTTCTCCGTGGCTGGCAACGGTGAGCCACTTGTAGCAAGCATTCGTCGGCATCGGTCGATCCATCTATGTTAGAATTACGATTTGAAACGGGATATTTACCAGAAAGCTCAAGGTCACCCAAAGAGCAATGGAACGAGCTATGCTCGGGGTTTCTCTGCGTGATAGAATTAGGAATGATGCTATCCGTAGTAGAACTGGGGTCACCGACATAGCCTTCAAAATTGCGAGACTTAAGTGGCAGTGGGCAGGGCACATTGCTCGCAGGACTGACGGTCGATGGGACCAGAAACTGCTTGAGTGGCGTCCACGCACCGGAAGACGAGCTGTCGGTAGGCCTCCGACAAGGTGGAGTGATGACCTGGTGAAGGTCGCGGGAATCCGGTGGAAACGAACGGCACAGGACCGGTCTAAATGGCGAGCCTTGGGGGAGGCCTATGTTCAGCAGTGGACGTCTTTTGGCTGAAATGATGATGATGATGATTTACCATGTATATTTGTATTTTTGAGTTCCCGATATTTCGGAACTGTTGCAAGCGCCATTATCAAGGATAAACTGACGTGCTGCGAGTTTTAGTTGTGGTGTACCCACACAACATAGCGATCTACCCTCTTCCTGGTTTCGCTTTTATCGCACAGTGTCACCGTCACTACTACCGTCCGCCTTGTCACTTGAAATATCGGGCGCTCAAAAATACAAATATACATGGTAAATATCCCGTTTCAAATCGTAATTCTAATGTAAATGACCATGTAAGCTTGAGATCTTATATTGTTCCATCTATGACTTCCCAATGACATATTTTTGGTCTAAAAAACAATTTTTATTTCAAAGTTTTTGTAAGTTTCTGCGTACGAATTTCTGTTTGTTCTCCTCTACAGGTCGCATTTTTCAATCCCTTCTCGATTCATAGATTCAAAACTCCCTTGCAGATTAAGAAACAGGGGTGCAATGTTTGAGACGACTGTATTTATTTATTGAGCGGTATTTCCCGAGAGTTCTAGCTTTCAGGCACTTTTCTGGCTACCTATCGACTATAGCATATAATAATATCCTCGACGCTTCGCGCAAGGAATTGACAATACAAATATTTAGTTCGGTGCTGAATAGATAAATTGTGGTAAATATTTAAGGCAGACTGTTGTATGATATAACATAACAGGCACGACATGAGTGGCCTATGGCAATGTCTGAGCACGTAATAAGCGTATTACTAAAAAAATTTTTATTATAAATTACAGTAGGCATATGATTTTACCTCGCAAAACTGTATATGCAGTTTGTTGGCGAGTGTTGCGCTCTCTCACTTACAGGTTCGGAATTTACACCTACTTCTTTCCTATAAACTAAATCATCAAATGAAAGACACGTGTGAATAACCTTTTTCTGAAACAGCCGATGCCATTCAATATTTCGAGATCGAGAATCTCGGGGACAACAGGGGCGAGCTGAGGCTGGCGCAAACCTTCGACGAAGACGTCAGGGAGTTCCAAGTAAGTCCCGGAGATAAACAAAGTCTTAAGCCGTCGTCTCCCGGCGAAAAAAACAAACAATAGCATTCTTTTGTTATGATCCATGAGATCCCAGGGACCCGTAGACGACAGGTTAACTGACGGGTTAAATTAATTAGTAACACATGTACAGAATCGCCGAATTCCATGGACTACATTTACACCCTTACTTGGGAGGTTCTATCTAAGTAAATAATCTATGTCCTTGCAGAAGAACCTAAACTTTATGATTCGGTTTACCGAACTGCCATTTGATGTATATTTGTTACAATACCAATGTTAGTGTTTTGTGGCAATTCCTTGCTTTTTTTAATTACGTTTATTTATCTTCATTTTATGTTTGTATCGTCACGAATAAATGTTCTCTTTCTTTCTTTCTTTACTTGTTTTTTTAGGGTTCCGTACCCAAATAGGTCAAACGGGACCCTATTACGAAGACTCCGCTGTCCGTCTGTCTGTCCATCCGTCTGTTCGTCTGTCACCAGGCTCTATCTCATTAATCGTGATAGTTAGACAGTTGAAATTTTCACAGATGATGTATTTCTGTTGCCACTATAACGACAAATACTAAAAAACAGAATAAAATAAATATTTAACGGGGATGCCATAAAACAAACGTGATTTTTTTGCAGTTTTTACAGATAATGGTGTCGTGCGCGAGTTCGACTCGCACTTGGCCGGTTTTTTCCTATTGTATTTGTTGTGTAGGTGACCATAAGGGCGACGGACCGCGGCACGGACCCCGGCCCGCTGTCCACGGACTCGCTTGTCAACGTGGTCTTCGTGCCGTCCCTCACCGACCCTACCTTCGACACTGACAGTGTCACGGTAGCATTCTTTGGTAAATACCTCATAGTCTTCATCATTTGACCCGCGGAGAATAATCAGTAATCAGTCATTTATTTGCTAAAACATGGTACAACAAATAGGTCATAATCTAAAATATAAGGAACTACATGTTTGGTCACAAGGACATGCAAATATTTAAGGAATGTCATGTGTATCGCATGCATAATTTACTTATAAACTAAAAAACAATGTCATTTAAATATTCTTGAATGGGATAATAGGCCTTAGATGCTAAAAAATTATATAACGCAGTTTTAAATTCTTTTCCACTTTCCAGATTTAAGATCTTCACTGGTAGTTTATTGAAAATTCGGGGTGCCATACCAAATACACTTTTTGATAAAAAAAGCGGTTTTGGAGGACTTATAATTTATAGGGTGAGCAATTGACTATTCGGTCCTTTTTCTGTCCAATCAGAACCAGTTTTTAGGCATGATAAAAGTCACACAACAGTACTCTAATCGTATTTGGTCCCATATAGACCAAAAAGTTCAATATAATAAATTTAAATACACCAAAACCAAAATTTTGGTCAAACACAGCTCGCCGCTAGCAGCCCTCGAGACGGTTCCTACGATTTAATAATTATGATCTCGCACAATATATTTTTGAACAGATTCACACCAACCTGCAACCGTTGCATAGGGAAATAAATAAACCGCTTTTTTAGTCGTGAAATAATACTATAGTTCTTTTTATACAAACGCCTTAAGGGAGGCGTACAGCGACATCTATCAGAAGACTCATGCTTCATTAATGGCACTAACGTCTCAAATCATATTGAGAATCGTCAGTTACGATGCGCCATCCCATACCCAAATTTAGAAATGAAGGAAAACTTGAAAAACTTAGGCACCGAGCAGGATTCGAACCTGCGACCTCCCGGCACTCGGCTGCTCGGTGCCTAAATTTTTTAATTTTTCCTTCATTTCTAATACTATAGTTGTCATACAATATTTTTGTTATAATCCTCGAAGTCTCATATCTTTTTATGATTTGACTTTAACCATTCGCAATTTATTGTGACACTAGATTTTGCCCGCGACTCCGTACGCGTGGAATTCGTTCATCTCGTTAGAATTTTATTGCTATTATTTTATATCAGGCTCTTACCTAGTCATCACTCCTTCCACCCCCTGAAAGGATGATTTCCGGGATAAAAAGTATCCTATGTCCTTTCCTGGGACTCAAACTACCTCCATACCAAATTTCATCTTATTCGGATCAGCGGTTTAAGCGTGAAGAGGTAACAAATGGACAGACAGACAGGCAGACACACTTCCGCATTTATAATATTAGTATAGATTTTGATGGATTTTAAGAACTAGATATCCATATAGTGACAACTACAACAAGTATATATGTAGTGTTGTGTTCCTGGAGGTGCGCAAGGTTGCCAGAGCTCCCGAGGATGCACTGTGTTGAGAGCGAGGGACCTAAATTTGTCCCTTCTGCTGTCATCACAGTGAATTCTCAAATTTCATAAAGGGTCGGCAACGCGTACGTGACTCATTTGGAGTTGCGGTAGTCTATAGGCTGCGGTGGCCGCTTACCATCAGGTGGACCGTACGCTTGTTTGCCACCGGTGTTGTATAAAAAAATATATATAGTGACACCATGTTATACATTTTAACTTGTGGAAAGTAACCAATTTGTACTTCCATTCTTCGATTAGATCCTTACTTTAAGTACCTATGTCAAATAAAGGGCCATTTATTACAATTATTATTTTTATTTAGGGAAGTGTAGAAAACCACAGTTTGGGCCAGTTTGAAACATTTTCTTAGTGCACCAGTCTTTAAGTGCAAACAATATGTGGTAGCCCATATCAAAAGGGACCTTATAGCGGCCGGCACTTACGCCTTTATTGCCGTTGTTCGAGTACAATAGCACCGATTCGCAGCGTAAGCGCCTGCCGCCGTAAGGTCCCTTTCAATGTGGACTATCTCATATTGTACATTAAAATCAAGTGTGTTCGATGTACAGAGCAACAAGTGAACTCGGAGACGCAACAGCTGCCGCTGGCCGAGGACCTGAAAAACTACCGCTGCCAGGACGACTGCTACCCCGTCTACTACCGGATTGCTGGTAACTATGTTCGCCACTTGCGCTACTGGCTTCAACGGAATGTTTACCTACTACATATACACCTAATTTCATCACGTATTGAAGGCGAAAAAGTCGTTCTTGGGAAATTGTATAAAATTCTACAATAAAATTCCAAGACACATTACTGAACTTACGGATTCTAAATTTAAATCTGTTGTGAAACAGACACTTATTTCAAAATCATATTATAAGATAAACGATTACATCATGGATAGGGATGTTTGGCAGTGATAGCGTCCCGCACAAGTAATCTAACACAGAAATATTTTGTTCTTAGTATTAAAAATATATATGTATGTTTATACTGTAGGTAGCATTTGAATATTGTACTATTTTTACTGTTATTTTATATACATAGTATATTGTTTTGAAAAAATGACACCTCGCCGAGTTTCTTACGCCGGTTCTTCTCGAGGCAGCGGTTTATTTTGTGAACCGGTGGTAGTTTTTTGACATTCATAAGTGCATGTAACATGCCTAAATTGAAGAATAAATGATTTCATTTCATTTCATTTCATTTCCTTTTCCGCACTTAGTCCGTGTAGGTCGGACCATTGTGCGTGGGTGAATACCAGCTAGGGAACTAGCCAGCCTAACTCCGACCAGAAGCTCAGGATTCTCCTGGTGTCGCCACAGGCTTCTCGGAGTGACCTCGGTGTGTTGAGGATTTGAGTCCGTTGTGCAGCTACACCTTCGCATTCCAGGATGACGTGGGGGGCTGTTTCATCGGCATACATATACACCTTATTTTAATCACCTATTGCAGATGGTAACAGTGCAGGCCACTTCGAGTTGGACGCATCAACGAACGTCTTAAGAGTAGTGCGAGCGCTGGACCGGGAGGAAGCGGAGTCGTACCAGCTGGTCGTGGTCGCCAGCAACTCGCCCACGCCCGGCGCCGCCACGCAGGACTCCATGCTCATCGTCACCGTCAACGTAAGTGATAGGTTCATGTAAGAGTTTATCAATGTTCTATGGCCTCGGCCGCAGTTACAGGTTTGGTGCAACCCACAATAAGTGGCAAGTTTCAGTTGGCAATGTAAAGTTTTCAAGAAATTAAAATATTATTCAATTTGTCAAACGAATATTTATTTTTATTAATACACAACAACATGCCACTCTCGGCAGTAGTTACATGTTTGCGGCGTTTGGGGTTGAGACCCTGGGGCCATGGGGTCCAAGTGCTCGTCGCCTCTATAAGGACATTGCAAGGCGCCTTATAGAGGCTTCCGGTGACCAGAGGGCTGGCCACTATTTCGCACAGCGGATTAGCATAGCTATCCAGCGTGGCAATGCGGCCAGCCTTCTGGGAACCCTACCGAGCACCGAAGACTTAGGGCAATTTTTTTATTTATAATGCTTTATATTATTGTGTTATTTGTTTTTTGCTCGTTTTTTGTTGTGTATTAATAAAAATAAATATTATTGATATAAATCTGCGACAGGTTCGTGAGGCGAACCCTCGGCCGGTGTTCGCCCGGAGCCTGTACACCGCCGGCATCTCCACGCTCGACTCCATCGGCAGGGAGCTGCTGACCGTGCAGGTACGGATCATCATCATCATTTCAGCCGAAAGACGTCCACTGCTGAACATAGGCCTCCCCCAAGGCTCGCCATTTAGACCGGTCCTGTGCTGTTCGTTTCCACCGGATTCCCGCGACCTTCACCAGGTCATCACTCCACCTTGTCGGAGGCCTACCGACAGCTCGTCTTCCGGTGCGTGGACGCCACTCAAGCAGTTTCTGGCCCCATCGACCGTCAGTCCTGCGAGCAATGTGCCCTGCCCACTGCCACTTAAGTCTCGCAATTTTGAAGGCTATGTCGGTGACCCCAGTTCTGCTACGGATAGCTTCATTCCTAATTTTATCACACGCAGAGAAACCCCGAGCATAGCTCTTTCCATTGCTCTTTGGGTGACCTTGAGCTTTCTTATGAGGCCCATCGTTAGCGTCCATGTCTCGGATCCATATGTCATCACTGGCAACACACACTGGTCAAAGACTTTTGACTTGAGGCACTGCGGTAAATTGGACAAGAATACACTGCGAAGCTTCCCGAACGCTGCCCAGCCGAGGCCAGCTGCCAGGTACGGATGCAGATTCTAAAACTTATTTGCAGTTCATATTTGATACAAGAGGAGACCGAGAGCGTTATTTTAACTGCAATGAGAGTGGTAGCGATGACACCCACTCGTCACTGGTTTTTTCATACCCATAGTTCCATATATTCCTTCACTCCAGTTGCCCAGTCAGAATCTTCTCATAACGACTGCTTCTGCCCTAATGGTCTATGATGGTCTCATTTATTACGTGTATCACAACTACGAGCATAATTTAGGTTGTGTATCGATCGTGTCTGCTGCGGTACCTACTCTGAGATGATGGACGTGAGTTGATTGTTATCTGAATTTCCTATTGTGAATTATTTGGTTTAATTACCTGAATTGTACAGTGCCTCGGTTTCAACTGTTATAAACAAATTAATTAATTAATAAGTGGCCAGCAATGGGACTTGTATAGCCCAATGATGGTACAATGATGATTATTTCATTAAAAAATCTCCCGCATACTCACATCTCCTCGTATATAACAGGATTTGCAAATACCTAAACATTAAAATGCTCTCTGTATATCAAGTCAAAAGTGTGGTGAAGAAGTGGCTGCTAACGCTGTCATACGCTGAAACCGAAAGCCTAATCAAATTACCTGAAACAAACTGAACTCTAAATACACACACACACACACACACACGCACACACACACACACACACATAAACACACACGCACCTAGACACACACACACACACACAAGCAAGCATGGAATTTAATAATATTAGTATTTCAATATGCATATATAAGTTAATTTTACTTTTTAAACATGTGTATCTTGTCAATCGCACTCGCAGACTACCAAGACACAGGCTCAGCCTAGTTTGGAGTCTGATGGATAATTGTCTAACAAACCCATGTATGAACTATTTTGCTGAATAAATCCTTATTATTATTATTATTATGTGACGGTTTTCAGGCGACACATTCAGAGAACGCACCGTTGACGTACGCCATCGACCTGGGCAGCATGCAGGTGGACAGCAGCCTGGAGTCGGTGCGGGAGATCGCCTTCCAGCTGGGCCCGCAGACCGGCGCGCTCACCCTGCACATCCAGCCCACGGCCTCCATGCACGGCATGTTCGAGTTCAACGTCCTCGCGACGGATCCTTGTGAGATTCCCGTTTCACTATGACATATGATGTACTAGGAGCAATTGCACGAAAGTTTCCATCACGAAAATCCTTTCCAACGCACCTTATGCACGGATTAATGCGAGGGCTTATACAATACGGGACATTGTCAGATTTAGGTTCTCGTCTTTTCGGTGGACATATCGAAAGTTAAGGGCCACAAAGCTTAATTTTGGATTGGTCTAGTTACCCGCATAAACGGTGTTTCCGTAACTATAAATACGCGTAATAAAAACATAACTTATATGTACATAAGGCGTTAACTATTGACCACCGGGTGGACAACTTTTGTTTTTACAACTGACAATGACCCATACAATACAAATACTCTTTATTGCATACCTCAATTAATGGATATAGTACAGTACAAAAACACAATGAGTAGAGGCAAACAACAGGCGGTCTTATAGTAAAAGAGAGATTTCTTCAAGACAACCTATATATTAGATAATCTTCATATTACTTTTTAATTTATTAATATGAGTATGGAAATTTTTGGTCCTATAAGCATTGATGCAGTTTTCATGCGAAATTGTTTTCCTTGTAGCTGGCGAGATTGACACCGCGGAAGTGAAGGTCTACCTGATTTCGTCTCGCAATCGCGTCTCTTTCATATTCGTCAATACGGTCGAGGAGATTGAAGAGAACAGAGATTTTGTGAGTATCCATTTGTAATTGACAGCTTCGAGGGCACGACTGGCCCACGTTTATCATGTGACAGGCTGAAGACCTTCCATATCTATCATCATCATCATCATCATCATCATTTCAGCCGAAAGACGTCCACTGCTGAACATAGGCCTCCCCCAAGGCTCGCCATTTAGAACGGTCCTGTGCCGTTCGCTTCTACCGGATTCCCGCGACCTTCACCAGGTCATCACTCCACCTCGTCGGAGGCCTACCGACAGCTCGTCTTCCGGTGCGTGGACGGCACTCAAGCAGTTTCTGGTCCCCATCGACCGTCAGTCCTGCGAGCAATGTGCCCTGCCCACTGCCACTTAAGTCTCTTAATTTTGAAGGCTATGTCGGTGACCCCAGTTCTGCTACGGATAGCTTCATTCCTAATTCTATCACGCAGAGAAACCTCATATCTATCCCTTTTTTAAAAGTCCGTTTGTAATAAATCCGCAGATTGGTGTTATCAGCTCCGGTTTGTGACTACGACTGATGTAACGCTTGTACCTATGTCCAGATCGCCGACACGTTCTCGACGGCGTTCAACATGACCACGAACATCGACTCGGTGACGCCGCACACGGACGAGGGCGGCGTGGCCATCGCCGGCCAGACCGACGCGCGCGCGCACCTCATCCGCGACAACATCCCCGTGCCCGCCGAGGAGATCGAGTAGTGAGTCTATCTATACACTGTCAACACGACGATATCATCCCTCACACGCTGAGAGAACTGAAATGAAATGAAATGAAATGAAATGAAATCATTTATTCTTCAATTTAGGCATGTTAAATGCACTTATGAATGTCAAAAAACTACCACCGGTTCATAAAATAAACCTCTGCCTCGAGAAGAACCGGCGTAAGAAACTCGGCGAGGTGTCATTTTTTCAAAACAATATACTATGTATATAAAATAACAGTAAAAATAGTACATAATTCAAATGCTACCTACAGTATAAACATACATACATATTTTTTAATACTAAGGACAAAATATTTCTGCGTTAGATTACTTGTGCGGGACGCTATCACTGCCAAACATCCCTATCCATGATGTTATCGTTTATCTTATAATATGCTTTTGAAATAAGTGTCTGTTTCACAACAGATTTAAATTTAGAATCCGTAAGTTCAGTAATGTATCTTGGAATTTTATTGTAGAATTTTATACAATTTCCCAAGAACGACTTTTTCGCCTTCACTAGTCTATAAAAAGTTATTTTGAGTTTCCCAGTGTTTCTTGTAGTTATTAACTTATCAGTACTCGTTGGGAAATTGTATAAATTCTTCCTAACATACATGATTATTTCAAATATGTAATAACTGTTTGATTTGAACGTCATGTGGCAATGTGCAGTGTCCAACTACCCTCCCATTTCCAAAATCCTAACTCGCCCGCCTTCGACATTCGGCGCGGGTACTGTGCGCCCGAGCTTCACACACGTCGCGTCCGTTGCCGAATCACCTTAAGGACCTAAAAAGGGCAAAACCTGGACGTCCTAGCTAGGAAAATACTAACCCCTGAAACGCGAGTGAAGAAAGTGAACTGTGCACTGTGCGTTGGACTATCTAAAGACTTCAGGCGTGAGTCATCATCATCATCATTTCAGCCGAAAGACGTCCACTGCTGAACATAGGCCTCCCCCAAGGCTCGCCATTTAGACCGGTCCTGTGCCGTTCGTTTCCACCGGATTCCCGCGATCTTCACCAGGTGATCACTCCCCCTTGTCGGAGGCCTACCGACAGCTCGTCTTCCGGTGCGTGGACGCCACTCAAGCAGTTTCTGGCCCCATCGACCGTCAGTTCTGCGAGCAATGTGCCCTGCCCACTGCCGGCGGCGTGAGTACCTTCTCTTCATACCCCTACTCCCCCTACACATTGCCACAGTCATTTCATAGATATGTGGACGATCCCTTGTGTGTAACGAATGATTTGTTCCCCAGCCTCCGCGCCGACACGCAGCTGCTGTTCACGATCCAAATGGCGCTGCGCCCACACAACCTCCAACTGCTGGACTTACTGACGGACCTGAGTCCCGACGCCGGCTCCGACGCAAGCCGGATCACCATCTACGTGCTAGCAGCACTGTCCGCTATTCTGGCCTTCCTGTGTCTGCTGCTGCTGTTGACCTTTATCATCAGGACTAGAACGTGAGTGTTGTTTTATTGCTGTTAGTCCCATAAAAGCCTATGCAGTTTCAAGAGTCGACTGAAACGTTGGCTTGTTGAGCGCCCGTTCTACACGTATACGGAATTCATAGAAAACACCGAACGGTAAAATTAATTGTAAATTATATATTAAATTTGAATGATTTGATCACGTTATGTATTATTATGATCTTTCTTTTTCTCTATTGAGCTATTTTAATTATAATTTTTTTATAATCTATCGTATTTTTCATAATGTGACATAATAATTTGATATTGTAATGTAATATTGATATTGCTTAAAATTCTTTTGACATGTAAATTGGCTTTACGAATAAATGAGTATGAGTATGAGTAAAATTATCAGCAGCACCGCGTTCTCTTACGTTCTATGTCACGTACTAACTACATGAACTCACACGGTGGTCTATCACCGGCCCGCGAATGTGTTTTTATGTGCTGTAAAATGACAAACAAGCATGAAGGACGCATCAGGCGCGTCTTTAGTGGCTATTTCAAAATATACTTTTTTTTGTTTTTAGAGTGAGTCTGTATTGATTTTTTTTTTTTGAACCTGACTGTGGCTTTATAGGCGGGGCCCAATAAAGCGATAGGAGTGCGCGGTTGGAGATTAGCCTGGGGAAAATCCAAGGGAAAACCTCCGGCACGACCACGCGTGTGGTTTGGAACACTGGAATACTCTAAGAGTTTGCGCTCCAGTGAGATTGGTTGAGCGGTTTCAACAGAATCTGAGGTGTGAGTGGAATCGAGCTACTGGGAGTTTTGTCGCTGGTTCACTAAACCTAGCCTAGCTGAGAAGAGTCCAGCAAGAAACTCAGCTAGGCCCGACCTGGGTCGGAGTGACTCTACCCGGTGTGCGGCGGTACCGGGACGAATAGGGACTATATGTGTCACTGTTGTCGCGATCGCGCGGTGGACGTCCCCGCCGGCGGGAATGATATTGATCTTGCCTAGAATACTAACAAATCAGCAAAACTAATGTTGCTCGTACATGTGCTTCAGGCTAAACCGTCGGCTGGAAGCGCTGTCGATGACGAAGTACGGCTCCGTGGACTCGGGGCTGAACCGCGCGGGGCTGGCGGCGCCCGGCACCAACAAGTACGCCACGGAGGGCGCCAACCCCATCTGGAACGAGACCTTCAAGGCGCCTGACTTCGACGCCATCAGGTTCTTAACAAGTTTATCTACATCACGATTCCTAATAATTTAAACATTAGGTTTAAAGACATTTATTCTCATATAAGATCTACAATCACTTCCATGAGAACATGGTTATAGACAAATACATGTATTCGACTTGGTTGTTGTCACCGCAAGAATGCAAAATCATATTTAAGGTAGACAACACATACAGTAATATAAAGTAATAAAAAAATAAAAAATAAAAATTAAGACATAATAGTAACAACAGGAATTAAGTCATGCAAAACATGGAAACAATAGAGGTAGGTTAAACATTCATATATTTATTGATAAAAATTTATTGCACGTCAAGATGACATAAGGATTACATATAAGTGTATATAAATATTGTCGGTACAATCGATATAACTTAAAAACAAAATCAAAACATAAAACAGAAATTTACATCAATCGTAATTATATTAATCCATTTAAAATGATTATGAATGATTTTGATTGATTTTTAATTTTATAATGCTATCTATATATGGACTTGTTCTGGAATAAATTATTTTCATTTCATTCATTCATTTCATTCATTTCATTTCATTTCATTTCAAATGAAAAATAAAATTTCATCACGGCCGATTTAGCCTAGTGGGTTAGTGCACCTGCCTGTGAAGCTGATGGTCTTAGGTTCGAATCCCGGTCAGGGCAAATATTTGTGTGATGAGCATGAATATTTGTTTCCGAGTCTTGGATGTTTTCTATGTATTTAAGTATTTATATCTATTAAATATATCGTTGTCTAGTACCCATAACACAAGCCTTCTTGAGCTTACAGTGGGGCTAGTTCGATTTGTGTAAGATTGTCCTCTAATATTTATTTATTTATATTTATCAACCCTTGGAAAATAATATATAACATGTCTATTCAGGCATATATTATAAATCGAAAGTAGAAAGTAACGAGTACAGTCTCATCTTAAGATCTCTTGTTATTAACCATTATCCAAAAAACATTACTATGTTATGCTGAAATGCTAACTGTTAAGTATCTTGAAGTAGTGCCTTTATAGATACTTCTGTGCTTATCAGAAATGCGATTGTGCGGCCTACTGGCACAATCACTTAAAAGACGGGAGTCAAAATAAAGTCAAAGTCAAAGTCAAAGTGATTTATTTGTAAACATAGGTAATACAATATATGGCGGTAGGTACAAAATATGTGCTCTATGTTTCGCCTTTAGGCATACAAATTAATTTTTAAATTACATAATATTAAAGATAAACATGTCAATTATTAAATTAGTATTAGATAACATCAAAAACAAAAATAAAATCTAATTACTTATAATTAATAAAATAAAAATAGTCAACGTTACAATAAATTATTAAATAAAAAATTAATATAAGTTGTCCAAAAAATAATCCGCTAAAGAATAATAACATTTGCAAGTCAAGAGTTTGGTGAGGTTCATTTTAAACAAATACTGGCGTCCTTCTTAATGTAGTTGGTAATTTATTGTAAATTTTGCTGGCAGAACAGAACGGGCTTTTCCGCATAACCTCGTGGCGCCCAAAGATTTTTTGGCTCCTCTTTAACTATGACCCGACTGTCCTTCTTATAGGACATAATATTTACAGTCATATCCGCCCAAGATTTTGAGTTGAAATTTGTATTTGTGAATTTGTGTATGTTTGAAGTGAAACTTTCAGGGTATAATTATGATTATATTAGCATGTGTTTTTAAATTCAATTATTTGTCTACCTTTTGATCTTTACAAAGGCCACTCTGGGCCTCAATTACTAGATTTACATAGTTTATTAATATGACCTTCTGAAAGGCGCGTGGGCAGTAATTGAAGGTTAGTTGAAAAAAGTGCTGGGCTGGAGCCGCCATGCTTATTTTGGTTTATCAAAAGGCGCGTGGGCGCCACGAGGTTATGGGCAGTGCGAGAAAATACTGAGCAAAGATTCTAAAAGGAGAGTTGTCACGATGGTGTGTGTTCACAGCGACGTGTCGGACAACTCCGACCTGATCGGCATCGAGGACCTGCCGCAGTTCCGCAGCGACTACTTCACGCCCGCAGACTCCAACTCGCAACAGGCCATCATCAACGATGCAGCGGTAATACCAAAACATCATCCAACCATCATCATCATTTGACGACCGGTTTAGCCTAGTGGGTAGTGCACCTGCCTGTGAAGCTGACGGTCCTGGGTTCGAATCCCGGTCAGGGCAAATATTTGTGTGATGAGCATGAATATTTGTTTCTGAGTCTTGGATGTTTTCTATGTATTTAAGTATTTATATCTATTAAATATATCGTCGTCTAGTACCCATAACACAAGCCTTCTTGAGCTTACTGTGGGGCTAGTTCGATTTGTGTAAGATTGTCCTCTAATATTTATTTATTTATTTTGTATTTATTTATTTTATTTATCATCACTACATAGTATAAAACAAAGTCGCTTTATGTCCCTATATCCCTATGTATGCTTAAATCTTTAAAACTACGCAACGGATTTTGATGCGGTTTTTTTTAATAGATAGAGTGATTGAAGAGGAAGGTTTATATGTATAATAACATCCATTAAATAGTGCAATATCCGTGCGAAGCCGGGGCGGGTCGCTAGTTTACAAATATTTATTTATTTATTTACACATTTATAAAATTAGCACTTACAGTTTAACCATACGCGCTAATTTGTACAATTTCATTTAGGAACATTTAATAATCGCAAATTACATGAAATAGTTGGATACAAAAATAATAGACAGATCTTGAAAAAAATAAAAATAAAGTAAAATTTAGAAATAAAAAGAAGATTGAAAATAAATAAACATTATTGGAAATACATTTACATTACATTTTATTGTCAATAATATCATAATCATTTTGGTAATTTTGATATAAGTAGAAATTAATTCTATTCTATTGGATGGAGCTGGCGGTTACCACGCTCTCCAAATAGCGTCTCGATCACGCTATTTGGAGGGCGGAATATAGCAAACGTACTAAGTTGTTTGTGAACTTGTGATTTCGCGTCTGCTATTGACCCGAAGGAAACATGTATCAGGATAGGTTGCAGGGCTCACCGTCCTGTGTTACACGTGTGACAGTCTACACAGAAATAAGAATGTTCCATCAACGGCGCCGCCCGCTATGCGTTCATAACTCAAGTATCGCACACGATACGATCGGATTGGTATCCATGCTTATTTTTTTTATACAACCCCGGTGGCAAACAAGCGTACAACCTGACGGTAAGCAGCCACCGCAGCCTATAGACGCCCACAACTCCAAAGGAGTCACGTGCGCGTTGCCGACCCTTTATAAGATTTAAGGATGCACTGTGTTGACAGCAGAAGGAACACATTTAGGTCCCTCGCTCTCAACACAGTGCATCCTCGGGAGCTCTGGCAACCTTGCTCATCTCCAGGAACACAACACTACATACTTGTATAGTAAATGATGTTATGTTATCTGTTATAAAACGAGTACCGGTTTCCAGGGTCACAAGCAGCTGCCCAACCACAGCAACAACTTCGGGTTCTACGCGAGTCCCTTCAGCGCCGACTTCACCGACCGCCAGTTCCGGAAGAACTGAACCTCGCTGTGGCGGGCGACTATCGTGCGTGAGCGCTTCATACATCGACCTACGCCAGCCTTATCCTTCGCTTTCTTCTACGTCCCTATTTACCGCTGTATACCACTTGTTATTACCAATTAGACAGAAACAGGTGTCGTCGAACGAAAAAACAATTATATTTCTGCTGGATGGGGGAGGAAATTGAAAAGATAAAGGCGATATGACGTTTGTTAAATGTACTATCAGTTCTTATCAGTGTTGTCATACATGTAAAACATAGTTTATGTCACACCAGGCCATAAAGTGCCAATTTACTGCTCGCTACGCGCGCGGAAAATCCTAAATCCTGACCAGCAGGAGAAATAACATTTTGTACTTACCACGGCCGGTAATAAAGAAAGCATTAGATACCCGCTATCTTAGACATTATTTGTTTTACTGCCTTAGATAAATAATACTATACCTAATAATAGGGTAAAAAGGTGTATATACATAACTACTTACATTAGCATTTATTTATTTAATTTTTAATTAACTAAAAGAAATCTTAACATACAAATGGCGGACTTAATGCCATGAAGAATTCTCTACCAGTCAACCTTCAACATATTAGTTTTAATACAAACCAAATGAAATAATGAGAGAGATGCATTAATACCTATTTTCAATATACTCACAATATTATAAGTTATAAATGTCGCGCTATATGCTGTGTTTTAACTACTAGAATTGTAAATATACGTAATTATTTTCATTTGTTTTTAAATATAAATAATATGATGGATGACATTATATACGCGCGTACAAAGTTGTTGTAATTAATATTAAGCATAATATATATATATTTTATAAAATATGTCTGTTTAATTTCGGATTTATTTTGGGAATGTAATAGCGCTTGGGTTGGTGAGATTCTCACGTTCACATTATGAATGCGTTCATTGCTAGCCGTTGTTATTTGCTTATAAGTTTATTAATACGTAGGCGGGGTTCCAGGGTTAAAGTCGGTATCCTCAGCCGGTCTGCAAGCTGTCTCCTGGCAAGAGTGCGGCGGCCATAGCTCCGGCTGTAATCATATATACATATAATCTTACAAACATCGAAGTAGCTCTATAGTAATCTCAATGTGGAACTTACTAGCCGACCATATCATCATCATCCTAGCGTTATCCCGGTACAGTCGCATCCTGAAGGATGCCCGGGGTCCGCTACCTAATCCCAAGATCTTGATGTTCTATTTTTATTTAAAGTTATTAGTAATCGTATAGACTCTAACGAATTACTAGAAAAAATCTCCTTAAAAATTTCTCGTTTCCACACACGTTCTAAACCTACTTTTTCTATCTCATCCTGCCAGGTATGCCCAAAATTCTTTCTTTAGGCGCACTTGTAATATGTATAACGAAATGCTTAATGACATAGACATTTTTGCTCATAGTTTGTCCTCTTTCAAGAATAAAGTTCGGCAATGTTTGTTTTCTAGATAATATTATGAAGTGAGGGAAAACATTGTTTTTAATAATCTCTTTTACTTTAGTTAAACTACTTTGCATGAGTGCACAACTTAATAGGTAATTATAACGGCACCTGTAACTTATTTAGTCAATAATTGTTACTTAGTAATATATGAAACT
The DNA here is from genome assembly GCA_963556455.1 of Epiblema foenella. Classification (NCBI taxonomy): domain Eukaryota; kingdom Metazoa; phylum Arthropoda; class Insecta; order Lepidoptera; family Tortricidae; genus Epiblema; species Epiblema foenella. The sequence continues at coordinate 32,239,852 of OY747098.1, read as the reverse complement.
TTAGGCCTAATCTGCGTCCATTTTTGTATGAATTCTTTTGTACATGGCTGTTGGTTTTCTAAATAAACTAAAAAAAAAAGATTTGGAGTAGGCACTACTTTTTGCGGAAGCGACTGCAATCTGATCTTCTAACCCGAGGGGAAACCAGACCTTATTGGAATTGGGCTTGTCAAGTGAGTGGACAAGTGATATGCTATGTTCTCAGTGAGATACGTATATGGAAACAACTGTATTCAAGGACATTTATGCTATTTTTAGTTTTTTTTGTACATCCCATGTATGTTTTCTGTGTTATCTCCTCAATAAATAAATAGACAACTTGACTGTTAGAAGCCGCCTGAAGGCCTCTAACTTGGCTTAACGACGCTATCATAGACAGCAGCCGGGATCAACGGCTTGCTTACTAGCCGACCATATAAAATAGTTACGGTTAGGTACCTCACATTTTTGGGCATTTTATAACTACCTACAAATGTATCGATTCTCACGCAACTCCACATCAAAGACCGCCTATCCACTATATGCCACCGCCGTATTCTTTCATACTTTGGCCACGTTACGAGGCGAGGAGACAACAGCCTCGAGAAACTGGTCACAGTTGGAAACGTGGAAGGGAAACGCGCCCGTGGTAGATCTCCGACGCGATGGACCGACCAAATCAAGGATAAGACCAGCAAGTTCTACGATGTGGTGCAGATGGCCACCAACAGAAGCCGTTGGAAGCAAGTCGTGCTGTTCAGCAAGACTGCAGATGATCACGATCTTCAGTCATGAAGGAACGATTACAAAGAAAGAGTGAACTGAAGGACTGCTTACTGAGCACGAGTCCCGAGGCACCGAACAAGGCAGCGGAGCAGTGCTGCGTCATGGCGCTGCTGATGATGTTGGTGCCGCTGAAGGCGCTCAGCCGCGCGACCATCATGCCCAGGCATGCCACCATACCTCTGGGAAATTAACAACGTTTATACTTATGATAAAAGTTTTATACGCATATTTTATAGAATATGAGGTGAGAACAATTTTTTTTTTACTAGCCTATATAGTGTCCCACTGCTGGGCAAAGGCCTCCCCTCGTTTTCGCCACTCGTCTCGGTCGTGTGCCAGTTCCCGCCAATCCGTACAAAATGCATCAAGGTCGTCCCGCTATCTTCGATAGACATGCCCAGCCCAGTCCCACTTAAGCTTTGCGGTCTTAACACCCACACATGCCCACATCTACGATACCAGTTTTGGAACGCAGCTCCGTGTTCCTGATCCGGTTAATTCTACGGACTCCAACTATGCTGCGTTCCATTGCTCGCTGGCAAACCTTGAGTCGAGACTTTTGGGCTTCGGTTAATGACCAAGTTTGGGCGCCGTAGGTTAGAATAGGCAGAATGCACATGTCGACGAGCTTGCGCTTCAGTGTCAAAGGAAGGTTGCCCTTCATTAGTGCCTTCATGGACCAGAAGCTCTTCCAGGTGTTTTCGATGCGAGAACAATAGATGTAATAATAATAATGGATAGACCCCACTAGCTATGATTCTAACTCACCTGTAAGATGTTGGATACAAAGTCACGAAGTAGGAGGAGATGATGCCGAAGACCATGGCAGTGGTGAGGAACACGTAGAAGAGCAGCAACCCTGACAGGGGCTCGCCTGTCAGGTCGATGCCGGCGGCTGCTGCGGCCGCTATCACGAGGATCGCTATCGTCAATAACTGGGAAAGAAATCGTTTATAAGTGGTTAGTAATTTTTGAAAACCGAATTATTGGATTACTACTATTTTTTTTACAATCACTGCTTTAAACAATCATCGTCGTCATCAGCCGAAAAACGTCCACTGCTGGACATACGCTTCCCCCAGAGAACGCCCCAATGATCGGTTATGGGGCTGCCCGCATCCAACGGACCCCCGCGAGCATATTAATTTTTTTAACATTCCTGTAGCAAATCTACAGGTCATCCCATTACTGGGCATAACATTTTTTATTTATTTTTATTTATTTATTTAAGGTTTACCAACAATATTTACACTATCACGTCCATTAATACATGTTAAAATATATTCACTCTAAGTGCAACAATTACTTAGAGGTAAACACCACTTGCGAAACTGTGTGAATATCACTTAACATAAACAATAATTGCTGTTAATTTTACAAAGTTACAAGATTCTTCGTAATAGGAAGCGTAAAACCTTTCGTTTTCCAGCGCACTGAGCGATGAGCGCGTTGAGCACGAAGAAGGAGAGGCCGTGCGCGCAGCCCGCCCAGATCGTGTTATCGTTTATCGAGTTCTTGCACCCTGTCTGTAACACCAAAATTGTACATCGGTAGAACAGTTGCCAACATTGTCACAACATCCATCATCATCAGCCGATAGACGTCTACTGCTGTACAATAGACCTCCAGCAGAGATTGCGACAACTATCGGTTATGTGTGTAGTTAAGCACTGTAGATATAATATAAGCACTGTAATTTGTATTGTCTTTCACATTTTATTTTATTAATATATTATTATTATAAGCACGGTAATTTGTTAACCAGTGATCGACCGACCGATCTCTCTAGGGTCCTTTCTGAAAACCAGCGTCAGGCCCTGTGCTTGGCACAAGCTGAGACTGGAACCCTTTGTCCAACCAATGTTTTGTTTTAATTTTAACTGTAGATATTAAGTATTACTGTTTATGTTTAGTCTGTAAAGAGTTCGTATCTATCCATCTATTTATATAAATTTGAGGCAATAAAATATATTCTGATTCTGATTCTGATGTACCTAATGCGCACATCCAGCGGAGTGCAACGACCCTGCATGAGATGCATCTACCTATTCTGATTTAGATTGGTAAACAAGACTTTAGTGCGTATTATCCACGACGAATCCCCTCCACAACGAATTTGAAACTATGCGCAATTGTACGTATTGGGCTGTAGAGGAGCGCGCCTTCGTGGATGAAACGCACTATAAGTTAAGACAATCATATTAGGAAAACAAAAAATGATGGAGCTCACCAGGAGCGCTACCGCGAACAGCAAACGAAATTTTCGCTCTCTGTCGCACTTGCACGTTCGGACGTAAGTGCGGACGAGAGGGAAAACTTCGTTTGCTGTTCGCGGTAGCGCCCCAGTCCTGGAGTCCTCTGAAGACTCATGTTACATAACCAATAATTTCATATTTTGCATGTCTGCTTATTTTCTGGCGTGTATGCAACGTAGTAGTATTTTAAGTATATATTCAATGTTTATATTGTCTAGTCATACTCTAGAGATTCGAGACTTATTCTTATAAAGTAAATCAGTTACGTCAGGCTCTTCGCTGACGGTGGCGTTGCTCTGTCTCGCTCCCGCCGCGGCGAAGAGGTCGCAGAAGCCGGCGCCGGCGCCGCTGCTCGTGTACGACGTGAAGAACACGTTGAGGATTGTCGGAAGTATGATCGCGAAGCTGTTGTTCCTGGGTACAGAAAATATCACCAATAAGTTGTTTGAGAGATTGACATATTTATTGATAAAATTATAAGTAATTTTACATGTCAATTATAAGTAATATTTACATGTCAACTATAAGTAATTTTACATGCCGATTATAAGTAATTTTACATGTTATTTTTATATTAACTTGCTTACTTATTTGCTTCCTATAGTGTTTAAAGTACGACACGACAGGTCTGATGTATCTAAACGTTCAAGAATACTTTCACTACTTTCATTCGAACCCTAACATGTCTTGTTACGGCACAGAAGACAAAAACCTGGAGCGTCTAGGAATGCAATTAATGGTTTCAATTTGTATCACGCGCTCGCTAACACGAGTGTCAAAAAATTCGTATCAGTATGACGTGTCTAATCGAGTCCCAGCTCAAGTCTAGCAGCGTTATTTGAATTTTACTTACGCGATATAGACGACAAAGGTGAGATAGAACAGCAGTAGCGTCCTGCCCAGCAGTGGGCGCTGGAAGAGCGGCGCGATCTGCGTCCACAGCGAGCGGAGGGAGAACACTCCCACCTCCTCCTTCTTGCCCTCCTCCAGGTACACCTCCTTCACCTGGAATAAAATTATCAGGCATTATTTAGTCGGAAAAAATGTCATTAGGAGTATGTAGACATACTTCATAATGGCAATTTTTTCTTAAGTAACTGAGCCTTTTTTAGTTTCATATTTGAGCCCTTGCAGGTTCTAATATCGGGAATCCATCATTTTACACTATTCGCAGAATTTTATTATCACTTAGGAATCATTCATCGAACTTCGTTAGATCGCTCAAACATTTGCTCGAATTACCTTTTACACAAGAATCAACTCATCGAATTTTAATTCAGTATTTTATTTGTTCATCGATGTAGTCGTTCATCGACTGGCCTTTAGTATAATTTTGGTTTAACGAAGGTTTCAGTTCCCAAAATTCTTATTACCTAGAACATCATTTCACCACTGTTTACTATTGACAATACGTCTAAAATTAAAAATTTCCCAAATTCTTGGTGTACTGTGTAAAAGTACTCAAAAACAAAAATACTCAATAACAAAAATACCCAAAACCTGAAATGTACAAAAGACTCGTTAAATTAATACTATGAATAACGAATATTTCTATGAAAGGTAAATTCGATGTACCGTTACGCTACGACTAGAGACGGATTCGAAACGATTAACTATGAAAAGTGGTTCGATTATATAAAATGCAATGAATTGATGATTATGTGATTAGAAAAAAAGACCTAATGAAATTCGTCGAACAGTTTTCGGTGAAATAAAAATCGATGTAAGATATTTCGATAAAATAATAGACACCCTCAAATATCATCCAGACGGATCAACGTATTCAGGCTAATTGTTTATTCTGGGTTTGGCACAAAAAGTACACTTCCTGAAAACTTATCTATCGGCTTACAGGAAACTCCCCTTTCCCGCCGTTGATCCTATAGATCCTCGCTAAAGCGTCCACGGCCTCGCCCCCGCGGCCCACGTTGGCCAGGAACTTGGGGCTCTCGCTGAAGCCGGCCAGCGCGGCGGCGCCCAGCCCCAGCGGCAGCGCCATCACCAGCGTCAGCAGCCGCCAGGGCCGCCACACCACGCCCACCAGCGGGTACGAGAACTCTAGCTTCATTATTAAGTACGCCCAAACTGAAATTACAAAAGTACGGAGAATAGGCCTAACAAGGTAAGGTAACCGTCCATGTGCTCGACACTGACCCAATACATGGCATTTTCAATCGTATATCATGATGACAGAGGTGATTAATAGGTGTCATCTTTCGGGCACTAAGGCGTCGAGCCCTGGGATATTTACCTTACATACGTAATCGACACCCCGAGGAACCTCGAAGATGACACCCATGTCGATTTTTGAGAATAATAAATGTCATCTTGGATTTGAAAATGCATGTCATATTCGTAATCGGCACCCCAAGGAACCTCGAAGATGATACCCATTATCGAGCTTTAAGAAAAATAAATGTCCGCCATATTGGATTTGAAAATGCATGTCATTTTCGTAATCGGCACCCCGAGGAACCTCGAAGATGACACCCATATCGATTTTTAAGATAAGTATAGATTTGCTCACCGCACAAACTTGGAACTCCCTGAAAAGGGGGAGAAATTACAAAAATGCCATCTTATCCCTAGCCTATGCTATAAATGTAATCGACTATGTAAAAATTAACTCTCTAGCGTTAGCAGTTTCAGCTGTGCGTTGATGAGTCAGCCAGTCAGTCAGTGAGGACTTCTTCTTTTACATGTTCATAGATAAAGACGAATTTATTGTCATAATACGTAGAAATATGTCTTACTGTAGTACAGCGTGGGCGTGAGCATGAGCGCACTAGTCATGAGCAGCAAGTAGCGCGCGCGCACCCGCGCGCCGCAGCACTCCCCGAGGAGCGCGTACGTCGCCGACTCCGCCGCGCTCGACCTGCGCCAAACACATCACCATTACCATCACCATCATCAGTTTTAGCAACTTAGTTTAGTTTCCATATATATACTTAAGCCACTAAACTATATTGGTGTGGCCAATAACACCCAGCTCTGCTGAGCAGAAAAAGCGTTCTGTGAAAAGAAGTATAAGGTACCCGTTTGAATAAAAACCATCAATATTTTAGTATCATCACCATCATCATTTTTAGCAACTTCGTTTAGTACTGCTTAGGCGTTTCCAATATATTTAAGCCACTAAACTCTATTATGTGTGGCCAATAACATCCAGCTCTGCTGAACAGGAAAAAACGTTCTGTGAAAAGAAGTATAAGGTACCCGTTTGAATAGAAACCATCAATATTTTAGTATCATCACCATCATCATTTTTAGCAACTTCGTTTAGTACTGCTTAGGCTTTTCCAATATATTTAAGTCGCTAAACTTTATTGGTGTGGCCAATAACACCCAGCTCTGCTGCGCGGGAAAAAGCGTTCTATGAAAAGTAGTATAAGGTACACTTTTGAAACCATCAATATTTTACTAAAACCTACATCATATCTTTGAAGTACCTATGTAGTTCTATATTGACGCTTTTTTGCAATTTATCTCAAATCCAAGAATCCTTACAGAATTGTATTGTCAATCATATATTTGATCTCACTTGAAGTATTATCATGTGGAACTTAATATTTGGGATAGTCGTTAACCGAGATTCGATATCAATAGTAAAGTGCCTGTCATAGTTTGTAGAAGTGAACGTTTAGTTTATTGCGTTGTCAAATATGACGACTTGGTTTCATTCTTCCTAACTACTCCAGCCTTTCCCTGTTCGACAGAATGTAATTGACGATTGTGAAATGTTGTTTTAAGGTAGACTTCCGACTAGAGCGGCTCCGGCGTCACTAACGCAGCGACAGTAGCGCGGCGAGCGAGCGATAGTATTATGCAGTACGGAAACGTATGAATGAACGTTCGAACGCGGCGACACAGTCGCCGCGACAGTGGCGCCGCGTCAGTGTCGCAGTTCGTTTCCGTACTGCATAATACTATCGCTCGATCGCCGCGTTACTGTCGCTGCGTTAGTGACGCCGGAGCCGGTTTTACAGGTGATATTGTTATACAGCAATGGTAATTTGCCAATTAGTAACAGTATGATAAATTACTCATTGTTTAAATAATGACGTATACGTTATATGCATTTGCCAGCATCTTCGCCTGCGTGAGCTCTATTGTCAACTTCCTTTTCCACACTTTATCCCTATGGGGATATTCGGTATAAATCATATCCCATATTACAATCTATATACATAGTAAATCACCTAGGGCTTTTTGCGTGAATGAGTTACAAAAATCTAAACTTCTACATGTAATGTAATTTAGTATGTATATTTTGGAAAAAGAGTTTATTTAACATAACGTAAGCTAATAAAGATACTTTTGCCTGAGTAGGAATTCTTAGCAGCAGGGCTAGCGCAAAGTCCTGACGCGGCACCCGACGTGAGACGAGAAAATCTACCCTCCCTACTTTGCACACTACGAATGAGATAAACTTGACCGCAAGTTGTACTAGCCCTTATTCCTAACTTTACTCGTGTCAGATTTTTTGCACGAAAGGACCCAGTTCGTGGTAGGACAGAAAGGAAGCCTGATCTCCAGTGGACTACCAACTAAAATTGGTGTTCCGCAGGGTTCATCGCTCTCAAATTTAGCCTTCTCCCTCCTATTAAACGACTTGCCTGGTGCCGTCAGTGGGGGCGAGGTGTTTATGTATGCGGACGACGTTGCGGTAATTGTAACTGCCCTGAATATTAGCATCCTAGAGTCGCAACTTAACTTAGTCGGCAAACAACTGTCGGATTGGTTCGCACAAAATGGCCTGATCTTAAACCTAACGAAAACCCACTTCATGCAGTTCGATCTGTCTGGGCGCAAACGCCGTCCACTTAACGTTGGCCTCAATGGCGGCATCATTCAGCAGGTTAAGAACACGTCCTTCTTGGGTTTTTACATCGATCAGGGTTTGACGTGGGAGAGTCATATTGACTCCCTATGCGGTAAAATGGCAAGAGCTTGTTTCGCCCTTGGCAGGCTAGCGACAACCCTTCCACCTCATTCAGTCCGTGACTGTTATTTTGCTAGCATACAGTCCATCTTACAATACGGGCTTGAGCTGTGGGGACAAGCGGCTGAATGGCAACGTGTATTCCGGCTGCAAAAGCGAGCGGTGAGAGCGATGGCGCGTGTATCATGGCATGAGTCGGCTAAACCATCTTTCACAGCCCTAGGCATTCTTACCTTGCCTAGCCTCCTCATACTACAAATAGCCGTCTACACCAGGGAGAACCTTGACAAGTATCCTAGACGAGGGGATGGTAGCGATCGGGTCACGCGCTACGACCACAAACTAGCCCCAGTGCCTCGAAGACTTGTAAAAATGGCTAAAACTATACGCGTAATGGGGCCATTAGTGTACAATAAATTGCCAATAAGCATAATAAACGCCCCTAGTCTCATCAACTTCAAATGCAAACTTAAAGCTTGGCTTGTTGAGCAGTCGTTCTATACTATAGAAGAATTAATAAATTTAAAATAATGTAATGTCTCGCTCATGACATGAATGTGTACAATTGATTTTAATGTTAAGTGTTCAAATACCTGTGTAATACGTTGACTTGTAATCTAGATTACCAATAAAGTATGAGTATGAGTATGAGTATGAGTAAAGGTTCGGCATAGTTAACCCCTGAAGTTCCCGTAAGTACAACGCGTTCGGCTTTTTTTTTTTGAACCTGACTGTGGCTTTATAGGCCGGGCCCAATAAAGCGATAGGAGTGCGCGGTTGGAGAGTAGTCTGGGGAAGATCCAGGGGAAGCGTTCGGCTGTTTGGCACCCCAGCGTACTTACATAGCGGAGCTGATGAAGCGCAGCGCCGCCAGCACCTGCCAGCTGGGCGCCAGGCTGCTGAGCGCCGCGCTCAGGAAGCCGGTCATCATCGCGGCCATCAGCACCAGCCGGCGCCCGCGCGTGTCCGACAGGTAGCCCCAGGGGTACGACATCACTATGATTCCTGGAAACACGAGGTGTTTTTTTTAAGTTACATGACTATGTCTTGCAATTTTTGCATATTCTAAAAACTTGTGGATAAGTAATGATGTGCTCCTATAAATGATAATGTACAAGATTGAATATATACAGGAAAGGAAGTATCTACAAATTATATACATATAAACAATAGATAGGAATCACAGGAAGAGACGACAATAGAGAGATCTATCAGGGACCGAAGTCCAGTGAGAGTTGTTGGGAAGTTATATTTATGCAACAGATTTTAGAAACTTCGATAGCGCGATGCAGAACATTAGAAACCCAGATTTGACAGTGGACAGGAGTGACGCCACAGACTGTTTAACGTCAATATTATCAGATTGCTGAGTTATTCATAGAGGTCAATATGGAGGAAGACTTTTAAAGTCTTCCTCAGACACAACAAATCATCTATATGATTCAGTTTTTTATTTTCGTTTTTTTTAATTTATTAAGTTGTATTATAAACGACCGAAAGCAAAATTGGAAAATGTACGTGGAGAACTTTATATTTTTTCCAGTTTCAGTAGACCACGTGCTGCGAAGTATTAGTAATCACGAGGATAAACACTCCCATTAGAGAGAGAGGATTTTACTATTTATGTGTATCATTTTTAAGCCAAAGGTCCCACTTTGTCGATGTCAATAAAGACAATTTCTGATTGCTTGCGACTGACACGTTTCTATATAGGTTCCTTAGGTTACTGCGGTGCGGCGAGTTGAGTTACGTTTTTAAAACTGCAAAGGAAAAAAAACATGATCGTCCAGTGAAATATCCGCACGTTTTGCTATTCTAGTCCCAACTCTAGTGAAGAACTCACGTCTAAAATGGACCAATACACGATACAACTGTGTATATTTACTGTCGTGCAAAAAAAGTATCTTAACAGTATTGGGTACATCCGATCGTGGTATTGCGGCACGGATTTTATTCCACAGTGCGCGGGATTTCATAACAGTCAGTAGGATGCAGAAAATTCGTCCGGGGCCGCACCGCAACCAATCTACAGCAAACCACAGATTATAATTCACGTACGGATTATTTTGCGCAGTGCGCGCACTTCAAGGAGGTTCCATACTTAACAGATTTTGCGGAACAAAAACGCACAGCAGAAATCCGCAGTAACTTACCGGCAAAAGGCATGGACGACAAAATGCCGATCTGCTGCAAAGTGAGGTCTAGGTCGCAGGTGGCGGCGGCGACCACGATGCCCAGGCCGAAGATGTCGACGCCCATGGCCGCCACCACCAGGAAGCACGCCAGCAGCAGCAGTACGTTGTACTTGCCGTTGCCTTTAGACATAGTTGCACTTTGTTACATCGGCCCGCGACTCTCAGCCCGTTCTGCATAAAGCACCTTTATTTTAAAGGGGATGGTTGTAGTCTATAAATGTCCGCCCTAAAAGTCCATTCAATTTAAGTAGTTAACACGGAGCACTTAATAGCAATTATGAAACGTGCAGTTCTGTGGCGCACCACACGTGGATCCACAGAATATCAGCGCCGTTTCACCTTCTGTGGATCGACATCATGCTGAGTGGACTCCTTTTTCGCATTAAGCCTTAATTTTAATATAAGTGTAAATGTACTATGTATTATGCGTAAAATGCGAAATAAAGCTTTTTCTATTCTATTCTATTCTATTCAATTTAATGTAATACAGAGAGACTTTGGGTCCATGGTAGTCCGACACCAAAACATTAATATAAGAGGTGTCGGCACGACTAATAGGCGTCTCAGGCGACCACAGGGCTGGCTCCTTTGCCCAGCGGCTAAGCCTGGCGGTGCAAAGGGGCAGCCGCCAGCGTCCTAGGGACCATGCCTCAAGCGGGTGAACTGGGTGGGGTATTTTATATATAGTTAGGTAGTTAGTAGTTTTTATACTTATCTTATTATATTTTGTTTTGTCTGTGTAGTTTAAAAATGTAATACAGTATACAGAACACAATAAACTAAACGTACCTATAGAGGGAACACAGGTAACCAACGTGAGGTAAGCAATATCTTCCAGACAACATGTAGTGTGATAAGTGGAATAAGTAATGGTATTAAAAGTAAGTACCAAAATAAAACGAATTATTAACTAGGTCCAGCTACATATATTCAAATGCTGACAAAAAATCAAAATCAAAACTGTTTATAAATAGTTTGTAACTTCAGTAGGCATAGATTCCAAAAACCCTAAATTATACGAGGAATTCTCGAGTGCCCTGTTTCGATATAATAATAGGTAGTGTTTGATCTTTAACAGTGTTGAATAAAATTGTGCCACGAAAATATATTAATTGTAATTGACTATAGGTAGGTTATACTCTTTTTCTTCACTCTTCGGGGGCGGCCTATGTCCAGCAGTGGACGTCTTTCGGCTGATATGATGATGATGATGTTGAAACTTTTGGGCTGACTTATTATAAAAAAATGATAGGAATGTAAAATATGTGTGTTGCAAGTGATCCTACCCACCCACCCTAGTCTTTTGGCAGACCATATCCCCCGTACACCCTGTATTATTTTTACTAAATCGGACTTCAGCGCGTAGGCTTTTTCGTGATCAGTTTTCTATTACAAAAAAAATCTATGATATGTATTGAATTAGTGTACACAAATAGGATTTCAAAATAGTACCTGAACCTAATAAAAGGAATTTATAGGTAAAAATACTGAAATATTAACATATTGTTGTAAAAGGTGGGTAACACAGTGGTAAATACCATTTTTTCATACAAATGGTGAGACATCCGAGGACCACTCGATTTATGGATACTAGCTGCAGTTCGTTAATTACCAAAACTATCGGATGTGATACTGCAATTAAACCTCTTTCTAAATAACAATACAAAAAAATGAAGTGAGGGCGAAGTATTCCAAAATCTGCATTTAAAAAAAGTGTCTGAAAATTATGTACATGAAAAAGTAGCCCAGGTACCTCTTAAGTAGATTATTTTTTCATAGGTGCAAGTTGATCACGAGATTAAATCAAAAAAAGAAAAAAATCAAGCATTTATTCAGTAAATGGGCCACAAGGGCACTCATGCCAACTGTTACCTGCCAAATCCAGAGCCTCTTCATATCCATAGGACCCTTTATCCAGTTTACTGCCATTGCCACTCATCTCAGCATCGCCGTCGACGTCACTGATAGTAAATCTATTTACAACCATTGCAATTACTAATAACTAATTTACATTATATACGAGTAACAGGTCCTTATAGATCTGATTCCTGAGTTACACTGATATTCAAACGCTAAGATCATGAGGTCACGCTATCATATAAACAAGGGTACAACCGGCGACGCTCTCTCTTATCAATTTCCGACTTATTCTGTGAGCAACAAGGTATATGACAGAGATGACAGTCAATACGCGAATCACAAGGCGAATGTTTAGTCAAGTGTAACTAAAAGCGTAAAAATTTGCGTTCGAGGCTGTACGGCGAAGATACTTATGGAAATTGGTTTCTATTTTTACTTCAATTTGTTGTGATTCCCTGTACACTGACTGAGTTTTAGAAAAACTTATGTAGGTATATCGGTACCTATATTATACGAAATAGCTTTTCGGTGAAGGAAATCATTGCAAGGAAACCGGTGTAATTAAGGTCTAGACCTTAATTACACCGGTAATTTATTACGGTAGGAAAATCTAGATTTTCCTCTAGGCTGGGAGGTCAGTGACAGTCCCTTTTATAAGTAAACCTGGCCTTTGCCAAATCCCAGGCTTCTTTCGGACATAACCTGTAAAATGGCAGGAGGAGGATGGTGTACAAGAATCATTCGCTTGTTCTTGAGGTAGAATCTTAGATCTGTCCTGATTTGTCTGTTCAGTAGGCATTTATCTCCTCTCATCGTTATTTGTTGACTTGATAACTTTTGATCATCGAGATCAATTTCTGATATGATAACTGTGTACATTTGATGTTACGTTTGCCCTAATTCAAGATAGGATCTGACATGAACCTATAAAAATCAAGCGCTCGGGGGGCCGATTTTTTTGGGCCGAGGTCTGTCAAAAAACTATTATGATGATTTGACAGATGTCGAGTGAAAATTCGAGCGTTCGACACCCAAAAATCGGCCGCCAGTTCTGGTATACACTGAATCACTGGTTTACATTGATTAGATTAAAATTCAGTAGTTCTGATGCGATCGAGTTTGCGCTAGTGTAGCTGGCGCTGTATTTAACTACGGTGAGTAGCTAAAGGTGTCATTATTTGCTGCGGTAATACGAACCGTTATATAAACATATTTTCGTACAAATTTGTATTAGTGTTTATTGGAGGAGAAGAAATTAAACACAAATTCACAGTTTATTTTAAAATTGCTTATAATTATAGTAAAGTGAAGTCGACAATTTAGGTACATAAATACAATTACGCGCATGGTAAGTACGGCATCAGACGTATCAGCAGTCTTTATTATATAAAGGAACAAGAGCTTTTGACTTATAAACAGAGCTGAGGCAATAATACCTACATGTAAGACGTTGTTATAAAAAACAAGGTTGTAGGTACCCAGGTACAGTCTATTCTTTGCCTGGCCAGCCCAACGGTTCAAAGTTCAATGTACTTTATTTGTCAAACATAGATAATAACACAGATGTGTTAAACACTTATAACGAAACACTATGTTTTGCCAGTTGGCGTATACAATAGTAGTTTATGCAACTGATACATAATGAGGTCTTAAAACACGGGTGTGGTTTTATGAAACGAGCGTCAGCGAGTTTCATAATAGGATCATACTAGTGTTTTAAGGCCTAATTATGTACAGTTGCATACACTACTTTATCTACATCCGTATATTAAATCCTCTTTCATGTGTTCAGGAACCATTGCGTTGCAAGTGTAGTGAGGTCGAGCGTGAGCCCGTTGAAGTCTTTTGAGCACGAGCCTGTATCGTTATGGGCAGAGATGGCCATAACGATACCGTTTTTGATGCTGTTATGGCCATCTCCGCCCCGGACCGGCGCGATATTGTAAAGTTGGTCCTTACCTACACTTTTTGAGCACATAAAAGAGGATTTACTGTATGGGTGTAGATAAAAACATTACTACTACATTATTTCATATTACAAAATTTCAATGTTATTTATTTATTCAATAAAATTCAAAATAATAATTCAGTTGAGGTCATCATTTAAATAATTACAAATAGAATAATAACACTTATTTATAAGTTATGTCATAAGTTTACGTGTCAAAACCAGTATTGGTAAGCAGACTCCTTGCGACCCAGAGGAAACAAACGCGTTGCTGACCCCTGATACATTTGAGGATTATTTATGTCGTCAACCAGCGACATATCACTCACTATGTCACTATAGATATTGCATTGTCGAGGGCTGGCGACCTCAGACTACCTACTTTGGCGTCCAGCAAATTCTTTTAAGTTTGGTCATGTCTAAAATCTGTAACTACAAGAAATGTTCTTTAACGTTAAGTGACATGACGTTGAGGAACATTATTGCTGAGAAGGTGGAGCGAGGATATCTCTGTTAATAGAATTAATTCTTCTTTTTTCCATCGGCTGGCAGGAAGAGCGACAGCACCAGGCCACCTGTGACAGAGTAACGGCAACATCAGATATGGGATTGCTCTAACTAAAATAGTAGGCGCTTATCATGTTTGCAAGGACTAGTAACTTCGTAGTAGTGTTCAGTGGAATTGACATGATGAGAGACTTCACTGTTCTCATTTGGTTTCATTTTTTTTAGACTGACGCTCAGAGACCTTATACATCTCTGAGGATATTTATTTATTAGATTTTATTATTTTCATGTTGACGTGTTATAGATATAGCTCAAAACATTTTATTATGATTAGTGTACCTACTTTATTACCTTTTATCTTGACGCTTAGAGACCTTATACATCTCTAACAAATCTCGATTGTTATTAGTTTCTTAGTCTTATTTTTGACATGTAACACTACATTTAATTAATGATACTTTGATTATTGTATTATTTTTATTTGATGTACCTAGATAGATTTTGACTTGTAAAAGTGCTCTTGAGGCCTATTTGCAGAATAAATGTTTTGATTTTGATTTTGATTTTTGATTTTGATCGAGTCTAGTCCCGGTAATGTCTAGTAAACTGAGTGAGCTAAAGACAGCTTTTCTTATTAATAACTAAGTTTCGAAATAACGACTTCAGAATGTTCTTTTCTGAGCAGAACCTAAGCTGGCATATTATGGCACGATAATGAGATGGCATTAGCGATGACAAAGGCAATTGTATTTAGTGGATAAGCGTGAAGAATGAACCATATATCAAAAGTAGAATTCTTACTGAAGATGTAGGCCGTGAAGCCGTAGAAGCAGGCGTAGCAGTTGGTCATGATGTAGGAGCCGACCACGTTGCTGGCTGCCAGCGAGCTGCAGCGCGCCACGATCACCCCCCCGCACGCCGCCATGCCCCTGCGCAACACCGACACTCAGATACAGAGGGGCTACCGCGACCACAAACGAAGTTTTCCCTCTCTGTCTCACTTATATGCAAACTTGCAAGTCCGACAGAGAGGGAAAACTTCGTTTGCTGTCGCGGTAGCGCCCCAGGGCAGCCTATCCGCTCCCAAGAGGCAGAGATAGTCTAGCGAAAGAGGCAGAGTTTGTGGAGTCCGGTCTGTTCATGCTTGCTAGGACATAGTGACTACGTTAATACTAGTATCTTTTTATAGGGGATTGACGAGAGACATCATCCTGTTGTGGATTCGTTTTTATTATCAGTGACTTAGAGACCATATATCTCTAACAATATTAAATTAATTTTAATTTTGACGCTCAGAGACCATGTACATCTCTGGGATATTATATTAATTTCATTATACTCCTTGTTTAATCTTGAGACCTTATACATCACTAACTTTACTCATGTTGTAATATTTGTAATAGATAACTTTGCAAGTTTATCTTCACTGTATGACATTAATTTTGTTATAATTGTAAACTCGAAATTATTATTACTTCTTGAACTGTAAATTAATATTTTGACATGAAAAATGTTTTACTTATTATAGTCAGACTTTCTTAAATTGTAAATTAATATTTTGACATGTAAAAGAGCCCTTGTGGCCTATTTGCAGAATAAATGATTGATTTTGATTTTGATTTTGAAAAAGAATAATAGTGGACCTCATCTCCGGTTCACTTCAATCCATGTGATGCGTATGTTGCGATTGGCTGGATTACTTCAGTCGTCCATCAGACTGTAGGAAGAAACTCTAAAGATTCCACTCATTCCTTCCTCAGGGGTGTCACTTAATTAGGGCAGTAATAACAAGGTGTGGTTGTGGCTACTTTAGGTAATTGCGTGTAGTAGGTAGTCGATAGTACTTATACTTATTTGCGCTATTACCAGAACGTGAGAACGTATTATGCATCAATCTTTCCTCGGATATCTATACCTAGCTACGATTTGAAACGGGATATTTACCATGTATATTTGTATTTTTGAGTTCCCGATATTTCGGCACTGTTGCAAGCGCCATTATCAAGGATTAACTGACGTGTTGCGAGTTTTAGTTGTGGTCTACCCACACACCATAGCGATCTACCCTCTTCCTGGTTCGCTTTTTTCGCACAGTCTCACCGTCACTACCACTGTCCGCCTGTCACTTGAAACTCGATTACGGTCACGACACACCACACTCACAGTGTCGTGTAACTCGTTAAAACTCGCTGTCTAAAACTCGCAGCACGTCAGTTAATCCTTGATAATGGCGCTTGCAACAGTGCCGACATATCGGGAACTCAAAAATACAAACCATGTAAGCTTGAAATTTTATATTATACCTAGCTACTTAATTTACAATCCGTTCAGCCCTCACCGATAAGATGTTGGATACAGCTCAATGAAGTATGAAAACACGATCCCAATGCCCAAGCCCGTGGCCATGATGCAGAGGAAGAAGATGAAGCTGGCCACATTGTTGGTGACGGCGATGATGCCGACGCCGGAGAGCGCCGACACGCCCAGCAGCAGCAGCATCAAGAGGCGCATGCGCGCGGCGAAGCGCGACATCAGCGCGTTCACGAGCGCGAAGAACACGGAGTGGCCGATGCTGAATAAAGTGGTCACCAGCTCAAGCTTGGAGGAGCAGGCGAGCTGCGGACAACAATGAAGCAAGGCGGTGTAAAGTTTGAGGACTACCTGCCAACAGCTTGCCAGAATTAAATTTATTCTGGGATTAGCCCATAAAACTATGGCGTTTAATCACTTCCTTGATATTATATTGATATTGATTGATATTATTTATTTCATATTATTACATTACATTATAAATTACATTAATGTCAACTCATAAGAATGAATAATTATGATCGTCAAAGTTGTAACAATTGAGATTATGAACAAATTATACACAACAAACAAAAATGCGGAGCTTCACAAGTTCATGAATTCATCCATGCAGTATATTGTGTTCTCGAGCAGTATTTGCTTTAATTGGGATTGGAATTCCGATACACTGGCTATGTCTTTCACTCGCTGCGGTAATTTTTTTTTATATATAACTAACACTGGAGTCGGTAGAGAGTTGAGTTGTTATTGCATAGAAACGAGCGGTTTCTGTACTCGAATGGAATTAACTTTGCTATTCCTTAGATTGAATTACTTATAGCTCATTTTATATAAACTTACTAACTTTATTGCCTGCGAATATTGTGGCGATACAAACCCGATATTAGGGTTTAACGACACATCTCTCAAACCTAATATAATATAAATTAAAAAAAATGTAAAATAGGCTTTTGCCAATATTCTCCATACAATCAACAGGAACGCCTGCCAAACTAGACCAGCTTTACAGGACTGACCTGCGGGGTAATCACGTAACTTATTTAGTACCGTTAGGCAGATTTTAATATCAAATTTTAATTGTCAGCAATTGTATTTATACTTCAAAATTGACAGTAAAATCTATCTACCGTTAGTACATAAAGTTACGTGATTCGCCTGCTGGACTAGCATTTACACGAGGCCACTGCCTGATGTTGGCATGCTCTTTTGACCCGCAAGCATTCGTGAACAAAGCTATGTTGTTGTAACCACAAATCTACCTGCTGGTCTGGAGTCCCGCTCTGGGAGCTGAGTATCATGTTGCACAGGCCGCCCGCCTGGTCGGCGCCGGCGCCCGCGGAGTCGCCGGCGCCCGCCAGGAACGCATCTGCTATAAACGGGTACCAAATCAGTAAACTGTTGTTCCTGGAACCACAACGATTAGACATTTCAAGCGTAATCTATGAAATATAGAGATCCTGAGTTTTATCCAATGAGTTATTAGAATTCCAATATGATAATTAGAAGCCATATATGTTTAAAATCCAACTAAGAGTAAGCAGTGGTGCCAGCGCTCGGTCTTATTAGCTGCGAACGGCTGCGATCCTGTGGTATAAATATTCCTGCTATGCTCGACTACAACTACTTCAGTATGTAAAGAAATATAATAAATACAAGATTCTAAGGTGTAATAGTACAGCTTAGGCTTTCCGCTTTGATCTATGGGCGACAATGCTTCAGGTTAGTTGGTTTAGTTTGGATATCTTTGGACAATCTTACACAAATCAACCTAGTCCCAAACTAAGCAAAGCTTGTACTATGGGTACCAAGTGACGATATACATACTTATATAGATAAATAGATACTTATATACATAGAAAACATCCAAGACTCAAGAACAAATATTCGTGTTCATCACACAAATACATGCCCTGACCGGGATTCGAACCCGGGACCTCTAACTTCGAAGGCAGGGTCACTACCAACTAGGCTAAAGCGGTCGTCAAACGTATACGATTGCTAGTTTTGAAATAACTAAGACATACACGCCGTAAAGGACCGCAGTGATGTAATAGAGCTGCAGTGTCCTCCACAGCAGCGGGGGACGGAAGAGCGGGGCGGTCTGCTCCCAGAGAGAGCGCAGCAGCGGCAGCTTCTGCGCGGGCGCCGAACTGTCCTCGTTCAAGACTAGCTTCTTCACCTGTGACAGTTGGGCAGTAACGAGCTTGTTCAGAAAATTGGGCAAAAGTGGAGATCTGGGGTCATTTTGGGCAATAGCTTGTAAATAAATAGTGATAAAAAAAGAGGCTGCAATCTGGACATTCTGGCACAGTTCCGACTTCTGAGAGATTAAAGATAAGTGGATTGATGTTTCTGGATTGATTCTTTATTAAAATTAATTTTGTATTAAGCAGTACCGCTGCTAACGTAAACTACAAATTTAGAAATAAAGGAAAAATTGAAAAATTTAGGCAACGTGCAGGATTTGAACCTGCGACCTCCCGGCACTCGCGGCCAGTCGCTCTAGCCAACTGAGCTATAGGTGCAACCGCCACTCGGCCCGAAATCCCCCCCTCCCTTAAGGCGGTTATATAAATGAAGGAACGATTGAGGAATTTCGGGCCGAGTGGCGATTGCACCTATAGCTCAGTTGGCTAGTGCCGGGAGGTCGCAGGTTCAAATCCTGCTCCGTGCCTAAATTTTTAAATTTTTCCTTTTTTTCTTTTATTTCTAAATTTGTCTATTAAAAATTGGAAAGAGGTGTTTATATTAGGTACGACGTGAGGTCGTTTGCCGAAGGCAGCCATATTGAAGCGTGGCTTACAAGAAGTTTGATTATTTGTCTAGTTTGTATAGAGGAGTGCAATACTATGAACACGCTATTATAAGTACCTCATCCTCCTAGCGTTATCCCGGTACAGTTGCATCCTGAAGGATGCCCGGGGTCCGCTACCTAATCCCAAGACTTGGCGTAGGCACTAGTTTTTACGGAAACGACTGCCATCTGACCTTCCAACCCGAGGAGAAACCAGACCTTATTGGAACTAGGCTTGTCAAGTGAGTGGGCAACTTGACTGTTAGAAGTTCTCAAGCCGCCCGAAGGCCTATAACTTGGCTTAACGACTGCTATCATAGACAACAGCCGGGATCAACGGCTTAACGTGCCTTCCAAAGCACGTATATTATTATAAGTACCTCATCATCATCATCATCATTTCAGCCGAAAGACGTCCACTGCTGAACATAGGCCTCCCCCAAGGCTCGCCATTTAGACCGGTCCTGTGCCGTTCGTTTCCACCGGATTCCCGCGACCTTCACCAGGTCATCACTCCACCTTGTCGGAGGCCTACCGACAGCTCGTCTTCCGGTGCGTGGACGCCACTCAAGCAGTTTCTGGCCCCATCGACCGTCAGTCCTGCGAGCAATGTGCCCTGCCCACTGCCACTTAAGTCTCGCAATTTTGAAGGCTATGTCGGTGACCCCAGTTCTGCTACGGGTAGCTTCATTCCTAATTCTATCACGCAGAGAAACCCCGAGCATAGCTCTTTCCATTGCTCTTTGGGTGACCTTGAGCTTTCTTTTGAGGCCCATCGTTAGCGCCCATGTCTCGGATTATTATAAGTACCTAATTATTTAAAATCAATAAGTAGGTGTTTCTTACCGGGTACGCATCCTTTCCACCATTCCTCCTCCAGATCTTCTCCAGTAAATCCACCGCGTCGGCCTCCCGGCCCGAGTTGGCCAGGAACTTGGGGCTCTCGTAGAAGCAGTGCAGCGCCAGCGAGCAGATGCCCATCGGCACCGCCAGCGCCAGCACCAGCAGCCGCCAGGGCACGAAGCTGATAAAGCCCAGGTCGAACGAGTACTCCATGCTCAGGATGAAGTAACCCACCACTGGAAACATGAAATTGCAGTTTGATTTTTATGTCATGGTCGATTTACGCACTTTTTCGAAACTCTTGGTCCAGGGGGTCCCAGCGCGCACAAGTCATTTACTGAAATCGCGAAGCGTTTGGTTGACGTAACTGTGCCTTTACCATGAGTTTGCATGACCGTACTCGCTAGCGACTGCGTAAACGATTTAGTATGCCGATTCTTAGTTCTATTGCGTAACCGCCAGAGGCGCTGTACTTTTGCCAATACAATTTTTTACGTAGTCGCTAGTGAGTACGGTCATGTAAACTCAAGGTAAAGGCACTGGTGACCGAAGAGCTGGCGACATCCTCGCACAACGTCAGCATTGCGATACAGCGAGGAAATGCCGCCAGCACCCTCGGTACAGTACCCCAAGAGCCTGTTTTAGATTTAAGTTAGTTGTAATATTATTTAATTTATTGTAATTTAACTATTATTACCGCCTGTAAATCAATAAATGTTGAAATGAAATGAAATGAGATCATTTATTCTTCAATTTAGGCATGTTACATGCACTTATGAATGTCAAAAAACTACCACCGGTTCATAAAATAAACCTCTGCCTCGAGAAGGACCGGCGTAAGAAACTCGGTGAGGTGTCATTTTTTCAAAACAATATACAGTGTATATAAAATAACACTATCATAATGCTATAGAATTAATTTTATACACTTTATTAAACTGAATATTACAGCAGTTTTCAAAAAAAGGGAGGGGGGGGGAGCCGGCCAAACAGGTTTTACAGCAGCTTTTATTCTTTTAGATTTTTCACATTATGTTTCAGTTTGCTGTTTCCATAGATAGTCATATTAATTTTTTGCATCACGTTGTTACATAAGAGCTCAGCAATACAATACAGAGGGCACAGGAAGTGGTATCTTACACAGAAAAAACTATAAGTATTAAACTTTCTGTTGTTAAGTACAAAGGATTAGTATAGTTACTTATCGCATTTTTAAATGTAATGATATGAAATTATAATTTTCCAAATCAAAGTGCCCCTATGTATAAATGTACCCCGTATCCGGGGTAGTTTGATACAAATTCCATGTCTCAGAAAACAAGTCATAAAAAAATATGGGACTTGCAAAGTAATTTATATCTGCATTTGTACCCAGATAAATACTAAATTTGAAAAAATGTTATAGTTCTATTTTTTTATCCCTTTCTGTTTTAGGGGCAGAACAAAAAAATGGGTCATACTTAGTTGAAAAAACAAAAGTCCCTCCTGTGGTCAATAGTTAACGGCTTATGTGCATGTTAGCTATGTTTTTATTACTAGAAACGGAGACACTGTTTATGCGGGTTACTGGTCCAATCCAAAATTAAGCTTTGTAGCGTTTAACTTTTAGTATGTGCACAGAAAAGACGCGAACCTAAATCCGCGTATGACCCAAATAGTATCAATCTGCCCCAAAGTCCCGCCCCACGCGCGGTTGTCATTTGAAACCATTGTCCATTACATTTAACTGACAACTTTTTAACAGCGTATTGTATCGTCGGGTAAGAAGCAATACTCACTATCAAATCTGTCACTACTCTTCGAAACCTCGTATCTCAGTACTGAAACGATGCTGTTATACGAGCTTTAATTTAAATAGGTATTTGTTACTTAGTGACTTTTGCTTGTACCCCGACGGTATATAGTATTGAAGATAGTTTTGATTAAAGTAAGGTTTGAAGGTTGGATTCTGTAATCACGGTCGAAGTTTGCAAATAGCCAAACATTTGCATTAAGATTATATAACAAAGATTGTAGTTTACAAATATTTATTTTATACTCCGTACATGAGCAGATAAGGAATCATGGTGAATATAATGCTCTATGTTTATCTATGCGATGTCATTTTTAAACGATTTACAACTTTACACCATCACACGTATTGTTACAGACAGCACACGCACGTTTCGTGCGGCATACTCACAGGCGAGATCATTCCATTCATTCCCATACATGCAGAATTGCAGATAAGCGCGTTTACTTGTGTGTATGTGAACACGGCCTTAGACTGACTGTCCCTATATTTTGCATTGCTGTGACAGACATGTTAAAACCGGAGTGGGGTAAACGTGGGGCGTATAATTTTGTCAATTTTGTCATTTTGACATTTTTTTTTAATTTTATTGTAACTTATTTTAATGTTTAAAGTAATTTATCTAAAATTCTTAATTTTGTATTCATATTTTGTAGATATGATAATCTTGATATTCTAATAATTGTAATGGTATGTCTTTTTATCTCTGTATGAGCCTATAGACGCTTGAAATAAATGTTTTTTTTTAGAGAAAGTAAGGGTAAAATGCAGACCCAACTTTGTATTAACTGCAACCAAAGTACCAAGTAGTCACTGACCGAAGTAGCAGCTTGGCGTGAGCATGAGCACGCTGGTCATGACGAGCATGTAGCGGCCGCGCACGCGCGCCGCGCTCGACTCGCCCAGCAGCGCGTACGTCGCCGACTGAGCGCAACTGCAGCTGCAACAGATGTTTGCAGTTAGCGCGCAGTTCACTCGCAGGTGGAGTCGATAAAAAGCTTTATCCTATTCAAATTGGCAAGCGGACGCAGTAGTTGGAACATCAATTCGGTGGTTTATAGAGTAACTATTTGTTCCATACAATGCACAGTAAGTCAACCTAGCCGTATACCTAGACGTCGAAAATAAGGTTCTATCAGAGCTATTACTATTAACTCGTTAATCCGTTAATTTTAATTAACGAGGTTAACCATCCGTGTATCGGATGAACTTTTAAGTTAACTTGCAAATTTGTTAACGGACTCATTAACTTCCGCTAACTGTTCAAAGTTCCGTTAATCCGTTAACTAAGTACTTAATTTAAAACAATCGCATTACACTTGCCGAATGCAGAGGGTAAGTACAAATAGTACTTGTGTTGTATATGTCAGGTAAATGCGCGGCTAGATTTATATTCACTGAACTACATGAGATGTAAATCTACGCTACGAGAAGCCCTAAAAAAGTTGTCATATGATGACACAGAGAAATTATTAATTGTTTTAAAATAATTTTGAATCGTAGCATGTGTTCTATTTTGCATGTGAATATTTCTAAGTAATTGTAACTCCTTCTTTGCCTGAAACACAGGGCTTCCTACCATATATTTGTAAACTCCTAGCCTATTATAGTTCTTAATTTTGTACAACATGTTTTATGAATAAATTATTATTATTATTATATTATTAGGTAAATATTGCGAGGGGTGAGTGGTCAAACCCGATAAATTGAGATAATTGTTTTTTGAAATAAGAACTCAACATCCATTACGCAGAGTTCTATTTTCAATAAACCTTTTAGATGACTTATCGGGTTTGACCACTCACCCCTTGGCCCGCCTTGTTTTATTCGTGGGTTCTACTGGCTTACCCAAGTGCGGAGAGAAAAAATAAGTGAATAGATTCCTCACTGAATCAGACAGCATGACAATGGAAGCCTAGAAGTGATACCCGCTAGCAGGAGCGTATTTTGAAATATGACGCCCCGGGCCAATAAGTTTCGCCGCCCCAGAAGTCAAGAAAGAACGATATAAATAAAAAAAATACAAAAAAATATATTAACGTCTAAATTTTTGGGGTTGTACAAATTTTATAAAAAGTTTCATGGGGGGACTATGCCGCCCCTGGCGGATTGGCGCCCCGGGCCATGGCCCGGATGGCCCTAGGGTAAATACGCCCCTGCCCGCTAGCAGTGTCACTGTTTTCACGAACTATCGTATCAATTTACCAGCTGGTGCTGAAGAACTTGAGCACAGCGAGCATGATCCAGTGCGGAGACAGCGCGCTGACGACTGCGGTCACGAAGCCGATGCTCATGGCCAGCAGCAGGCATCTCCGCCGGCCCTGGGTGTCGCTGAAGTAGCCCCATGGGTACGACATGAATATCGGACCTAAAACAATCAACAGCATTCAAAATCAAAAATCAAAATCAAACATTTATTCTGCAAATAGGCCACAAGGGCACTTTTACATGTCAAAATATTAATTTACAATTTAAGAAACTCTGACTATAATAAGTAAGGGGGCGTCCATAAATTACGTGAGATGTTTAATGGGGGGAGGGGGTCGAGTCAAATTTCATCTAATCTTACGTTGGAGAGAGGGGGGTTCTCGGCAAATATCACGCAATTTTTTTTCTGATTGAAACAAAAAAAAAATACTATTTTGGTTCATTTAATCCAGATTGTACACGCTTATAAGATTTAATCAAGATTATTCACTAATTCGTTCGAAAGAGAATAATTTCATTCATACTTCGACGTTAACTCTCAGCAATATTGATTACTAGTCTTAACTAGTCGTAAATAAAAGCACGAAGCAATTTTTTTTCTTTTTACAATAACAATCCAACGCGTTTACGTAAAAAACCCACATTTAAAAAAATCTCACGTGAGATTGGGGGTTGGGGGAGGGGGTTGAATAAAATTTCACGACATCTCACCAGGGGGGGAGGGACAGAAAATTTAAAAAAAAGAAACCTCACGTAATTTATGGACGCCCCCTAATACATTTTTCATGTCAATATATTAATTTACAGTTCAAGAAGGAATAATAATTTCGAGTTTACAATTATAACAAAATTAATGTCATACAGTGAAGATAAACTTGCAAAGTTATCTATTACAAATATTACAACATCAGTAAAGTTAGAGATGTATAAGTTCTCAAGATTAAACAAGGAGAATAATGAAATTAATATAATATTCCAGAGATGTACATGGTCTCTGAGAGTCAAAATTAAAATTAATTTAATATTGTTAGAGAAGTATATGGTCTCTAAGTCACTGATAATAAAAACGAATCCACAACAGGATGATGTCTCTCGTCAATCCCCTATAAAAAGACACTAGTATTAACGTAGTCACTATTGCTTCGGTAACGTAGACTCATCGTAGACTACAATCATCATTGGTATCTATACTGTGCTAATGTCAACCATATGCTAATGTGAACCAACCTATGCAGGGGATGCCTGTCGGCCGATGAAACAGCCCCCCACGTCATCCTGGAATGCACAATGTAGCTGCACAACGGACTCAAATCCTCAACACACCGAGGTCACTCCGCGAAGGCACAGACACCAGGAAGATCCTGCGCTTCTGGTCGGAGTTAGGCTGGCTAGATCCCTAGCTGGCATTCACCAACGCACAATGGTCCGACCTACACGGACTAAGTGCGGAAAAAGGAGTCCATAACCATAACCATAATGTCAACCAGAAGGTTGCAACCTGACAGCGAGAACGTTCGCCTTGTACAGTCGCCATCAGATATATCGGAGCGAACAAGGCGCTCACAAATATCTGAACACGACTCTATTGTCAAGGCTTTAAAGTGCATGTTCAGATATTTTTGAGCACCCTGAAGAGTACAGATATATTTGATGGCGACTGTACAATGCGTTGGTCCGGAGTGGCCTCGAATGTAATGCAGTTATCTGGGCTCCTCATGAAACCAAATATGACCTTATGGTGGAGCGTATCCAAAATAAATTCGTACAATTTCTATATTAATAGTACGGGGTGTTTTATTATCCACTAATGTACCCAATTTGTACTAGGTATGGTGGGGTACAATCAGTTGCGAGTTATGTTTGGCAACATACATATTTAAATTACTTAGGTGAAAAATATACAACAGTCCTGTGTTGAGTAACGTAAGTGTGAGTGTTCCTGATAGGTATGTGTGGCGTAGACTCCGGCCGCGACTACTCGAGCGGCGCGGGCGCACCAGCCTGCCCGGCAGGGCGCCGGTGACGCTTTTTTTTTTGAACCTGACTGTGGCTTTATAGGCCGGGCCCAATAAAGCGATAGGAGTGCGCGGTTGGAGAGTAGCCTGGGGAAAATCCAGGGGAAAACCTCCGGCATGACCACGCGTGTGGTTTGGATCACTGGAATACTCTAAGAGTTTGCGCTCCAGTGAGATTGGTTGAGCGGTTTCAACCGAATCTGAGGTGTGAGTGGAATCGAGCTACTGGGAGTTTTGTCGCTGGTTCACTAAACCTAGCCTAGCTGAGAAGAGCCGGTGACGCGAGCACTGTATACCCTCAATGTTATAGGGGAAAACATTGATTTGTTATAGTGTTCTCTGAATGAAGTCACAGGGGCAGCATTGTTTGTTATATGTTATAAGAGTACTAGTATAGAAAAATAATATTATAATATAAGTAAATAGTAGTTACACTATTGTCTTAGGCCTAGTACCAGGCACGTATCCAGAGGGGGGGATAGTTGGGATTTATCCCCCCCCGAAAACGTTTTTAGCCGTCTGTTTATTTATTCGCTTGCGTGTTCTTTCAATAACATTCATCATTTTCACATGGTTATTTCAATGTTTGAGCCTGCCTAGTACCTGTAAAAATGGTTGTAAGTGTGGATAACAAATAAATGAATAAAATAAATAAAAATAAATGAATCCGCCTGTCCACTGACACGGTGAAGACTGTGGCGGACAACGATCGGCCATTAGCTGTGGATCTCGTCTGCGATTGGTCGGTTCGTCTGCTCCACCTCAGAGGAAAGGCAGCCTGATGCTGCCAAAGAAGCTTACCAAGAAAGGGCATCGATATGAGTATGTTCTTCTGCGCAGGCGTGAGCTGCAGGTCGCAGCTGCTGCCGGCCACCACCACGGAGAAGCCGAACATGTCGCAGCCCATGGCGAGGATCGTGAGGCTGAGCACACCCAGCAGGCTGAAGGTGTACCTGCCATTGCCTGCCAAGTGAGACGATTCTTTGACACGTAGTGATTCATCATTTCAGCCGAAAGACGTCCACTGCTGAACATAGGTCTCCCCCAATTTATTTTTCCCTTGGGGGGGATTTGCCATAGTCGCCACGCTTGGCAAGCGGGTTGGCGACCGCAGTAGACGAGTAGTAGACACGCAGTAGACACGTAGTGATTAATGTGACAAAATTGTTAAGTTATTTCTGGTTGTCCATTATAAAAAAGATGCTAAAGAAATGTAAATACCTATACCATGTAATTATAAAAAAAATAGTATACCAAATTTCATCTCTATCGGTTCAGCGGTTTAAGCGTGTAGAGGTAACAGACAGACACACTTTCGCATATATAATATTAGGTACTAGATTTTTTAGAACTCGTCGTCATCGCGAACATCGCGATCGTTAAATTGTTAATGTTGAAGGTCTACAAAATTATACAAATCCATACTGAGTTTTTCAACGATAGATAAATTGCAATCGATTATATCAAATTAAGGTAAATCTAACCAAAATTTTGTTTTTTGGAAACGATGGATGGTTTTAATGCTGAATTTGAAACAGGATCGCTTCCTTTAATGTTTTAGTCTTAGGTAATAAAAAATACTGCCTTGAAGTTGAGTGACACAGTATAGTATAATGTATGGACGGAAACTATATATATGATAGCGCCTTTTCAAAACCGGTTAGACCACCACACCGGGCACCTGAGACCTCATTGTAGAGGGTTTGTCATTTGATCGCCTGTGTGCTAAGATAGTTCTTGAACATTCTATTAGTCTATAACCTTGTGCCTTCTGTAATATACAAGACTATTTGATTTATCCAATAAACTAAAAACGTGCTATAGCAAATAATGAAAACTATTAGTTGAAAGCGGCCAACGATGAAGTTTCTTTTATAAAATGAATGCACCACCTGGAACTGTAGGCTACGGGTGTTCTTACGAAATGCGTTGAAGTTGAAAGTAAGTCCAGTGCTAACATATATGTATATTATAAATATAAATATAGAGTTGAAATAGTTGGATGAATATCAATTTCATTGTTTTATTACGCACTAGCTTTTGCCCGCGACTTCGTCCGCGTAAACTTTCACAACATATTCCTTTCCTTTTAAGGATGATTTTTAGTACAAAATGTATCCTAGGTATATGTTAAACTAGTTCTATATCAAATTTCATTATAATTCTGCGTTGAGTAACAAACATCTGAACCTTCGTATTTAAAATGTTTGTAATATTCAAAAAGTTTATACTGCACTGTGATGACATTACCTGCCAATTCGATAGCCTCTTCATAACTGTATGCCTTATCTTCATCCTTGCCAGTGATGGTCCACACGCCAGCAGCGTCTGTGTTCTTGAAGACGTCATCTTCACTGAAAGCTTCATTTGTGGGCATTATATTTAGTAGAAATTTTAAGTTACATTAATTGAATTCATGTAACGCTGCTCGTGACAGCCCGGACGAGTCGTGACTGGCTTCATTACTGAGTAATAATTTAAACGGTAGATCTTTATCAGTGGTGTTAGCTTGTTGTTTTTAAGATCACAGAATATGAAATGACTATTACAATGACTTGCTGTATGGGAGACGGGAATGATTTTTTCATAGGATTATTTTTAGATTGTTGTCAACGGAAGTTATGACGGTCGGTGCAAGTGCCATCGGTATGTCTAGTATAAGTTCACTAGTACAAATTTAGTTCATTTGAAAATACTTATACTGGGGATACTGGAGATACTGTATAACATATCGCTTTCGTAAATCATATCGA
Organism: Epiblema foenella; assembly: GCA_963556455.1. NCBI lineage: Eukaryota > Metazoa > Arthropoda > Insecta > Lepidoptera > Tortricidae > Epiblema > Epiblema foenella. The sequence continues at coordinate 32,210,665 of OY747098.1, read as the reverse complement.
TATCGACAAATACCTATTACAACAGTTTATAAGTAAATTATGCCTGCGATACACATGACATTCCTTAAATATTTGCATGTCCTTGTGACCAAACATGTAGTTCCTTATATTCTAGATTATGACCTATTTGTTGCACCATGTTTTAGCAAATAAACGACTGATTACTGATTACTGAAAAACATTGTACATCCGTGCAGCAGTTGTTTTAGTTTGTTGATGTTAAATGTCGTTAGTACTGTAATATCTGTAATACATTTTGATAGTTTAATGAAAGGCGACTTACCTTGTGCCTTTATCATTAGTTTGATACGGTCATAGCTAGCGGCTGCGTAAACAATTTAGTATGCCGATTCTTAGTTCTATTGAATAACTGCCAGAGGCGCTGTACAAATTTTTACGCAGTCGCTTGCGAGTACGGTCATGTAAACTCATGATAAAGGCATTGGGGTCGCATTTGCCCCGACAGGCCACAATTGTAATGCTGTCAAATGTAATTTATATGTTTTTTCAGAAATAAACAGTTTAATTTTTTTTTAACGTTCGGGTTCTAGTTTTACAGATACACGACACGACTTTTTTAAATAAGGATTCTGACTGAAGTGTTGCTTCTTGAAGAGTTGCTTTAGTTTACTGTAAAAGTCAGTACGGTCGTCGCTGATACGAACTCATTAGGTAAGTACTGTCCAAAAATTATGTTCTAAATTTTTCACGACAGCCACATATTTTATTTATTTATTAAAACTTTATTGCACAGAGAATATAAATTCAAAAAGCGTACTTACCCTGACGCATTGTCTATCGGTCAACCATAAACTTGTAAATGTGGGTGTAGTGATAAAATAATTTGTAAATAAAATAAAATGATTACATTTTATGTTGTGTTGCGGAATATCAACACAATGAAACACGCAGATGACACAACTACACGAGACTGGATAGAAGGCCTCTCAACGAAATTAATGAACCAGATGTCGGTGTGACTGAAAATAAACGACTCGTCCTTTATATGAATTCCCATAGCAACGGAGTCAATGCGGGCACAGCGCCAGTACCAAGTGGTACCGACACCTTGGGCTTCACTTTCAGGCGGGCTCGGGTTTCCATTTTGACATGGAAAGATCAGATTGACATTATATGTAAAAAACTTAACAAATTTTCTTATGCACTGTATAATCCTAGTAAAATAGTAAGTCAGCCAGCTGTACTAACCGCCTATCACGCGTATGTGGCCTCGACCTTGAGATACGGCATCATGTTTTGGGGCAATTCCACAGACAGAGATGGCTTTCAGAGCACAGAAAAGATGTTTACGAGCATTATGTAGAATACCGCCAACAGAATCATGTAAAACGCATTTCATTAGATATAATATACTTACACTGCCATGCCTTTACATTTTTGAAACTGCAGTTTATGTTAAAAACAACTTGCATCAATTTTCGTTTTTTAATAGTGCTCGCCGATGTGATAATATATATATAAAATCAATAAAAACAGCATTTCTGGCAAAAAGCATTTTTGGAATGGCGCCTAAAATATATAACAAATTACCGAAGAATCTATCCAAAATACAAGATTTGGTAGATTTCAAAAAAAGCCTGTATACACTTTTAGTCGGAAAAGCGTACTATTCACTGAAGGAATAATTTACGGATTTTGAATTGTAGGTGTATCGTGACGCATTCTTTATACCCATTAATTGCTATTTTTAAACAATACTGTATGCATGCTCCATCCTGACATAAAATAATTGTATGCCTAAATGGCAAAACATAGTGATACCTAATTTAAGTTTATTTTTACCAACCTTATACCTATGTTTACAAATAAATGATTTTGAGTTTTGACTTTGACTTTTGTACAAATACAACATTTATTTATTTACCAGATCGCTAATGTGTACATTCAGAAATTAAGGCCGTGCAACGAGAAATATCGCGTTCTTTGAAACGCTGTTCTACCCAGACGAGGAATCAATAAGGATTGATTTTCAGATATATGATTCTTGACTATATGACTGTGTTTCTGACAATACCGAAACATGATTACTTAAAATTTTCTCGATAGAAAAAAAAACCAAAGTTGAGTCTTTATTTTCCTTTTTTTACTCAGCCTACTAAAACAACGCCTTATTAAACGGCACAATTAAGTTAAAATTATGGTATTTTACATCGTCTAAAGTCTGTCAAGAGGAAATTTAATAAAACTGCACGGAGACAGACATTTAACGGCATTTGTCTAAAAAAGACATCTTTCGAGTATAAACAAAATAAATAAATATTCGTGCAGATACTGTAAATATTAAATTCCTAATTTAATTAGGCGATGGCTGAGATCTCGTGATCGGGTGTTTGTAAATATTAGTGTTACTTTATTGGCAATCGACCTAGAAATATCATCTTGCTATGAATTATTTCTATTATTAATGGGATCATTCTACTTTTTCATGGCCAGTTTCCTCTTACCAAAAAAAATCTATAATATGTATTGAATTGTACAAAAATAGGATTTCGGAATAGTACCTGAACCTAATTAAACGAATTTATAGGTAAAAATAGTTAAATATTAACATATTGCTGTAAAAGGTGCTTAAAACCATTTTTTCATACAAATGGTGAGACATCCAAGGACGACTGAGTTACTCGATTTATGGATATTAGCTGTGGTTCATTAATTACCAAAACTATCGGAAGTGATACTGCAATTAAACCTCTTTCTAAATAACAATACAGAAATATGAAGTGAATGCCAAGTAATCCAAAATCTGCATTAAAAAAAAGTGTCTGAAAATTATGAAAGTTATCTTACATGAAAAAGTAGAATAGCCGAATGACGATTAGAGGCCTTATCCATCACTCATAAATTTAAAAAAAGAGATTTAATGTCGCCAGAAAGAAGTTACACAAAATAAAAGCAACAAATAACAGAAACAGAAATTAATAATAGAGGTAGGTACATTTAAAATAAATTCATTTCATTCAAATTAGTGTTATTTTTTATGGCCACCATGCTCCACCTGTCCTGGTGTGGGATGCAAGCTGTGTAGACACATTAACCGCGTTGCATCTCCCCCGGACCTCCATGGGGGGGCTTGGTTGGTGACTACCTATAGACTGTTTCGTGCGAGACTCTCTCGGTGAGAGCACACCATGTAGACTTGTTGAGTCATTGGAACTGCGGATATCCTCCGCAATGGATTTAAAAACTGCTGCGGCTATTTATATTTGTCCTATTAATCATTTATTATCTACTATCATCATCATCATCATCATCAGCCTGTGTCAGTCCACTGCTGGACATAGGCCTCTCCCATGGCACGCCACTGAGCTCGGTCTTCAGCTCTCCTCCTCCAATCCCTGCCCACTGCCTTTCGAATATCATCGCCCCACCTAGTTGCAGGGCGTCCTACACTACGTTTGCCGACACGCGGTCTCCACTCAACAACCAGTCTGCCCCAACGGCCACCGGTTCTGCGACATATGTGACCTGCCCACTGACACTTCAGCTTACTAATTCGCTGAGCTATGTTGGTAACCTTTGTTCTCTGACGAATAACTTCGTTCCGGATACGATCCCTAAGAGAGACTCCAAGCATAGCTCGCTCCATAGCTCGCTGAGCGACCTTAAATTGGTGGACAAGACGTAGTGAGTGGCCACGTTTATTATCTACTATACTAACAACGATTATGGCAAGAGAGTATGAGTATACCCTTGCCACGCGCTTTAAATAGACATATAAGCAGATATGTAACAAATTTAAATAGTAGTTAATTTTTTTAAGGAAATGTTGATAAGTAGAACAATCATGTAAGTAAACACCGTTTATCATAGTGTGGTGTACGATACCTAGGATATCTTTTTATTAATACTACCTATTGTCTGACGATTCAGTGGTATTCCACTTACGACAATTTTTTTTCTCATACATCAAAATTTATGAAATTTCATATACGAGTAGGTCAGAAAATCAAAACAGCTGATGTAAGCGGAATGTTTTAATGCCAATTTCGTCAGGTCCAGTTAGGCAATTTAATGAAACTGAAAATAGTCAGATATTTATCTAGATTGGTTTATAAAGCCATTCCCGAAGAGTGTTGCATCCCGTTATGTCGTGCGCGAAAGACATACACGTGTTTCTTTCACGGGGGGCTATAAATATACTTATTATACTCTTTGGGGGGGCCGTGGCTGACCTAATCGAGGCATTCCCTTTAAATATCTCAAAAAAAACACTACTCTGCGCTCCAAACCACGTATAACTGACGTAGGTACAAAAACTGCCAGCCTCAACTGGGAGTGAGCCCGCTACGTCTATCGCATGCATCCAGAAGTGGGTGCCACGTGACGGGCGACGCAGACGGAGATGGCGGAATGACCTGGATGAATTTGCTAGCAACTGAGAGGAAGAAGCGCTCAATAGGGATGCCTGGAAAACATGGGGGTTTCCCTTTCTTATATTAATGTCAAAGGAGAATAAGAGGGATGACACGTTTGACAGTTCTTATTCGACAGAGCAAACAAAAAAATAAAAAGACGGTAGTATGACTATAGACATATATTTATTAATGAACAAATACATGTGGTTACTCTTACACCGGCCGCTCGGGCCGCGTGCTCTTCGGGAGTATTATGCACAGCAGACCGCTTGCTGTAACAAGAGTACAATAAGTCAGCTTCACGCCAGTAAAAACATCGATTAAAAAAAACAATTGTGTTAGAGTCACATTAAATGAGGTTGTTTATTATTCTACGTATTACCCAGTATACGAACAAATTAAAGTATTCAGGCATCGATATCGCCAGAAGCCTTAAATCATATCATAGTTGTTAAGTGTTCAACAGTGGCGATACCGATGACGCAGACAGTGGCGCCGCGGAGCAGTGGCCGATATGGGTAACTAATCGTTTGCCGCGTATTTCCGCGATCGCCCTTGGCAGATGTAAAATTAAATTAAAAAGTTATGCAGGCTTCTTGGAGCAATTATCGATTGTTGAAATTGTTGATATAACGTTGTAAATGAATACAATACAGAATAAGCATATTGATCGTACAGAAATACTATTGAGATAATTCATAATACAGGTATTGTATGGAATAATGGAGTTTCATTAACATTTGCAACCCTCAAGAAAACACTGTCTACTAATCGAGAAACAATAATAAATAAATAAATAAATATTAGAGGACAATCTTACACAAATCGAACTAGCCCCACAGTAAGCTCAAGAAGGCTTGTGTTATGGGTACTAGACGACGATATATTTAATAGATATAAATACTTAAATATATAGAAAACATCCAAGACTCAGAAACAAATATTCATGCTCATCACACAAATATTTGCCCTGACCGGGATTCGAACCCAGGACCGTCAGCTTCACAGGCAGGTGCACTACCCACTAGGCTAAACCGGTCGTTAAAAAACGGAGTGACGTGGCCGTTGCCAGGAAGCGCATATTTTGGCCTGCGTCACGGGCTAGCTTGCACTGGTACTCTGGTACTCACATATGAGCAGTGTGCCGAAGATGTATATGGGCACGACGCAGTGCTGGTCGACGAGCGCGCCGAACACCACGTTGCCAACTATGGCGCCCACGCGCCCGCACATCACAGCCACCGCCATCGCCGTCGCCCTGCAAACGGTCGACAGCGCTTATAATATTATCATCATAATCATTACCATTCCATTCATCTGAGAGTTGGTCACAATAGGCGATTTTTTAAGACATTTTTTTAGATCAGGGTCGAAAGGGCTTATTATAGGGTTGAGGACTATCTAACAGACAGAAATGCATGGCCCAAACCAAATACCTAAATAGCGTAAAGAGTCTAATATTTTCATTGTATCTAGTTGACACATTTCTTGCAGGAAAGCATATCAAACGATTCGACATGTTTTGTTTTCTTGTGTAACTACACATTGTAAATACCTATTGTTATTTTTTCCTCGTTTTTCTTTCAATTCTCTTTTGTTGTGTACCATTTACATTTACTTAAGTAGGTTAAGTAGTATCATTGTAATAAGTATATTTTGGAGAAAATGACTGACTGTCGAGTTTCTTTCGGCGTTTCTTCTCGGCAGTGGTCTCTTGAGAAACGCTAGTAGTTTTTGACTTGTAAAAGTGCCTTTGCGGCCTACTTGCAGAATAAAGTTCATTTATTTCATTTATTATTTAAAGAGATAACATTTAATTTAAAAACTGAAAACATAAGTTGGAGGTTTAAGCTTTTACAATGGGGCGATGATATACAGCATATTTATATAGATAAATAGATACTTAATGTATTGTATGGACATAAAGGGACTTATTTTGACGATTTAATTTAAAAATCATGTTATTTAAACGCAGACGGGGCAGGCCCAGGCGGAGATGGCGGGATTATCTGGATGCATTTGCCAGGAATTGGGAGGAAGAAGCGCTCAATAGGGAGACCTGCAAAACATGGGGAGAGGCCTTTGCCCAGCAGTGGGACAGTCAATAGGCTATAAAGTAAGTAAGTTATTTAAACAAGAACAGATTGTGAAGTGACAAGCCATACTATTCTTGACTGTCTTGACAGTAGGAATAGTTTGAGCGCCTAGAAATATGTGCACAGCAACGTTGTGTAGTTGCGTAGCTTTGCTGAGCCGGAACACTTAAATACATATAAAATATTGGAAACAATATTTTCTGTCACCTAAGTTTAGATGCGTCACTAATCTGCAATACCCTAATTATAATAACTATCCCCAAGAAATATATTAGTCATCATTTTTAGGCACGGTTTTATAAAAATCCGTTAGATCTTATGTCGGTTTGTTATGACAAAAAAATGTACTGAGTTACTGAAATTTGATCTGACATTTGGTCTAACGGATCTTTATAAAACCCGGCCTAAGCAAACCAACCATCACCAATACGTACTGAGATAAAGTAGTCGTCAAGATATATATATGTAACAAGTGTACAATTTTTGGGAGGACACTGTATGATCAAGAAACATTATATTGTTAGTTATTATTAGTTATCAATAATCACATCATCTTATTCAAAAGTTAAAATTAATCAAGTATCCATGTTAGCGGTCTCATTACTTATATTGAACTGATAGTTCGTAGTCAAACTGGAAGTAAGTTGATGTTCATTCATTCATTCATTTATTTATTGATAAAATAATTTGCTTATAGCACAGGATTTACCTAGTTTAAGTATCAGCGACATGTATAAATGACACGCAAACAATAAAATTTAAGACAATATTGTAAGAAACGAAACCCAAGCTTGTAGCATGATATATAAATAAATTATTATATGAAATCAAAATCAAACATTTATTCTGCAAATAGGCCACAAGGGCACTTTTACATGTCAAAATATTAATTTACAATTTAAGAAAGTCTGACTATAATAAGTAATACATTTTTCATGTCAAAATATTAATTTACAGTTCAAGAAGGAATAATAATTTCGAGTTTACAATTATAACAAAATTAATGTCATACAGTGAAGATAAACTTGCAAAGTTATCTATTACAAATATTACAACATCAGTAAAGTTAGAGATGTATAAGGTCTCAAGATTAAACAAGGAGTATAATGAAATTAATATAACATCCCAGAGATGTACATGGTCTCTATATACATTATTATATATGATACTCACGCGACTTTGGTAGGGAAGATCTCGCAGATGACGCAGAACAGCACGGCCTCGGTGCAGCTGACGATGGCCTCGAACGCGCACGAGAGGATGAGGTTCTCCAGCGCGGAGCGCACCAGGCTCATGCCCAGCACCGCCAGCCCGGAGCTCATCAACATCAGCACTAGAACACGACACTTCATTAATCGGAGCCGGGACTGGTTGACCGCAAGGAGATGATAAAATCGTCAAAGAAATTCGGGACCTATATTATGTCGCTATATTCAGAGCCGGGCATTAACTCGTTAATCCGTTAATCGTTAAATAAAAAAGTTAACGATCCATGTGTCGGATTAAGTTGTAGATTCATCAAATTTACAGCTTTCCGAGACATGACTGTCCCTTAGATCTTTCTCCGAAGCAGAAACCTATAAATATCTTGGTATGTCACAGTCTTTGGGTATTGAGGGTGAGGGCGTAAAGCGGGCGGTGAAGGAGCGCTTCTTCTGTCGCCTGATAAAAGCACTTAATAGGCTTTTATCGGGTGGCAATAAAATGCGCGCCTTCAACGCCTGGATGATGCCCTTACTCACATACTCCTTTGGCATACTAAGATGGACTCAGACCGAGCTGGATGCCCTGGACCGAAGGGTTCGTGTACTGCTTACTTCGCACCGCATGCTACACCCACGCTAGTCTGTTATGAGACTGTACCACATCCCGCGGAAGTGTGGAGGTCACGACTTTTTAAATGCCAAAGACCTCCACAACCGCGAGGTGTGCAGCCTCAGGGATTGTTTCCTAAACAGCGAGTGTGGGATGCACCGGGACGTAGTAGCAGTAGACGCATCTTTCACCTTGCTCTCCATGGCAAACGAGAACTGGCGCAGGCTTAGAGTATAGAGCACCCAGGACCGCAAGGCGGAATGGAAGTGTAAGTATCTACACGAGCGGTTCTACAGGGACATGACGAGGCCCGACGTAGGCCTGCTCGCGTCGGTGAACTGGCTACGTTTCGGGGATCTCTTCGGGGAAACCGAAGGTTTTGTCTGTGCAATTGCGGACGAGGTTATCATGACGAACAACTACCGGAAATATATCCTGAAGGCCGGTACGGTATACATTTATTGGGGATGCCGCCATCCCGGAGAGTCACTCAGGCATATCATTACCGGTTGTGGTCATATTGCTAACGGCGAGTACTTGCACAGACATAACTTAGTAGCCAGGATAATGATCCTGGCTACTAAGTTACGTCTCTGCAAGTTGCTGGTGAATGCAACAGCCGAGAAGAACAAAGCCAGCAAGTACCTAGACCTGGCACACAAGGTAACCGCCATGTGGGACGATGATTCGACGATCATTGTCCCGATAGTCGTCTCCGAACGGTCTAATAGCGAAGAGTCTTGATCAACACCTCAAGAGACTCTCGCAAGATGGCTGGGTCAAGGGTTAGAAACAGAAGGCGGTACCCCTAGACACGGCACGAATAGTCAGGAGGTTCCTCTCTCTGTCACCGTAACTACCGGTAGCTTAGACCCCGCCTGGTTGCCGGTGGCACCCTAGGTTAGGTTATTTATAGTGTTTTTATATTTTGTATGATTGCTTTTATATTTTACTTTATATCCGAATATTGTAAAAACCTAATTTAAGAATAACAATAAATAAAGCGAATAATAATCTTTTTATTTTCAGACAAGACATTCATAGCAGTAGTAGAGAACAGACGAAATATATAAAACGGATAAGTAGAGATCCGTTTTCTATATTTCGTCCGTTCTGGATGTGTTAGCTGGTGTTTCCTGGTAAGAGTTTGTTATACTTCTGTGTATACTACTCGCTCAGGCCAAGCTTCGGTAGCCCACACTCACCCAGCATGACCTTCTTCCCGATCATGTTGATGAAGACTCCGACCCCCAGCGCCATGGGCACGCAGCTCAATGCCACCACCAACGTATGCTGGTACACCTGGACCGCCATAGTCTGCTGGCACTGCCCGTCCAATGCCTGAATAGCAAACATCATTATCATCAGTCGAAAAATTTTTTACGAATAGACTCAGGATTAGAACATAATGTGTATCATCCGACAAGGTTACTAATTTTGTCTAGTTTAGTTTGTGTTGGAACTAGGAGTATTCCACTTGAATCAACCAATCATTTACTTTGCTAAAACATACACAAAGTTGGTACAATTAACATGTCAGTGGTAATAAAATTACATGATGTATGTTCCGCCACAATATGGCATGCAAGACTTACACTAAATTATAGCCTAAGTTTACAATAAAATTCAATATTCATAACAAAAACAATTTGAATACTAATTATTATAATACACAATTCATAAAATTAAAACGACCTAAATACATAAACATTAATCATAAATCTTTCCGAAATATTCTTTCAAAGAGTAATAGGGTCTATCTAGTAAAAAACATTTCGGCTTCTTTGAGAATTCATAAAAATTATTACATTGTTTAATTTCATTCCATAACAAATTACAGATTTTTATTCCATTGTACTCAATGCTTCTTTTAAAAAGTATATAATTGTTTGAATTCGGTAAAACAATGTCCACGTTATTCCTTAAAGCATGCACTCTGTTATTGATTTTGAATTGATATTTAGATTTGTTTTTATAGATAAATATGCTAACTAAGTAGATATATAATGATATAACTGACATTATTTTATGCTTTACAAATAGTGGACGACAGTGTTCCTGAGGTTTAGCTTTGTCAATACATCAAAAACATGCTGTACATGTTCGCGAATTGGTATTGTCGAGCCACTTGTCAATCTTCGCAACTTGGACATGTAATGCACATCGGGACTGACACGACATCGGGTAACATCGGTGATTCATTACCACGGACAAGTGGTTCAACAATACCTTCATGACATAAAATGTATACCTCAATAGTTTGAACATTGCGCCCATTCTAGTTCCATGGTCGAGCTACTTTATTAGCTACTTACTTCAATGTGTGAGATATTGGCGGAGACCTCGCACACGCCTGCGGGCACGTCGGGGTTGCCCGCCGTGAACTGGCTGAAACGCTCGAACAGGTCCGGGAACCACATCATCAGTGTGTAGTAGCTGGGGGCAGAAAAACTAAATTAATTGGACAATACTTGAGGTAGATAATGTATAAGTATTTCATTTTATTCTTTATTTTTGGAGCTTACGTCGCTGTACAATAAACAATCATAATTGCACTAGCATTGTGACTAGAAGTGGTCAATTTGCTCAGCATTACTTCCAAGCGGGCGCCGAGTTATAGACCAGCAGAGTATGAACCAACTGACGAAGGGCTGGTTCGCTTGCATTTTCAGATGTGCTGGTATATCAGTATCGTGATCTCTCTTGTTCTCCTACCTGAACATGAGACCAAAGTCCACAAAGCAGCACAGTATGAGAAGACCGATGAAGGGCTGGGTGGTTAACATCTTCTTGCGGATCCAGAAGTTCTGCCACCGTTGCTTCCAGGACAACGCCACCTTGGTCTCGTTGCCGTTATTATCGGCTGCTACCACCTCCTCTTCGTCGTCGCCCTCGCCAGCACCGATCATGGATTCCACCTAAATTTATTTGAAATAATGTATTAGCAGCGGTTTGGTTGAAACTAGGTGAATTAGTCTGATTGATAGAGCGAAGTCTCATGATGAGCCGTCACGAGATTAAGGTAACTATGTTACTGAGTAATCAGGCTATCGACTACAAATCATTTACACCCGGAAGTCGTGACCGACTAATCTTATTCTTCTTCTATATATTTTTGTCCATAGTTTATGTAAGAACGGGCTGTAACTTTGTGTATCACTATCTAGTCCTGTCAGCTTTATGACATATAGATAAACTGCATTCAAGTATGTTAGGTATTAAGTACGATCTTCAAAGGGGTGTGAGACTTCAGTGCTGTCTGGTAGTTGTTTCTAAAGATTATTGCATGTAAGTCGATTGCTCAGCTAAGATAATATAATATAATTAGTAACGTGTTAAGGTTAGCGATTTCATTCCATAAAGGCTGTAAGATTACTTTCCCTTCGTGAAATGAATATGCTACACCCTTGCCTAGTATGTAAGAAAATTGCAATGCCCTAACGGGGTATCATGTACCGACTAACCAATAATACTAACAGACCAATGTAATGAACATGATGGCAATAAAAAGATATGAATATGAATATGAATATGACCCTTTAAGCAAATCTGAACTAGGTCAAGGTCATACTAACCGGGAAATCCTTAGCGTCCAACCTAGTGTTGAAGACGAAGATCTTCTGCAGCACCTGCAGCGCGCGCTCGGGCTGGTTGACGTGCAGCAGGAACCGCGGACTCTCCGGGAAGGGCAGCAGCAGCAGCACCACGAACAGGCTGGGCAGCCCGCACGCCGCCACGAACACGCGCCACTGCGTGAACTTGAAGTCAGGGCCATCTGCCCAGATGAAGCGGGGGTCCTGGATAATCAGCCAGGCTATACCTGCAATACGTCACATTTCATTAGTGTTGCTTAAATGAAGTGCGGCCGGATGGTACGCATCCGTGTCAATGAAACCTGAAATTACTTTTGTGACAAGAATTGATGCTTAATCAGTAATCAGTCGTTTATTTGCTAAAACATGGTACAACAAATAGGTCATAATCTAAAATATAAGGAACTACATGTTTGGTCACAAGGACATGCAAATATTTAAGATATGTCATGTGTATCGCATGCATAATTTACTTATAAACTAAAAAAACAATGTCATTTAAATATTCTTGAATGGAATAATAGACCTTAGATGCTAAAAAATTATATAACGCAGTTTTAAATTCTTAATGGGGAAATAGTGTGTAGAAAACTAAGAATAGTTTACGACACACAATTTCAAGACCACTCAAGTAGTATATAATTAATAATATATAACCCAACTTACAGTAGAAACTAAGTGGATAGTGCAGTAAAATAGCAGAAAGCAAAAGAGTTTTATCTAGTTTATTGTTTTCCATTTTCATGCCAGATATCTCTTCCCAAAAACCAAATAAGTATTTTCTTATGGCACACAGCCAGATATTCAGTGAAAAAACTTACAAGGCAGTAATATACATCCAAACGTCCAGAAGACCTCAAGCCGGCACAGCATGACATCGCGGTGCCGCAGCGAGAGGAAGTCCCCGAAGTACGGGAAGATGAGCCCCGTGGCGCCGATGATGCCGAACCCGGAGAAAAACCTGCGGGAGGTCACGTCTACAAACAATAGGCAGGCAAGCTGCCGAGGAATGTGGCCTGATGAGAGTCATACGTATCAAGGTGGCCTTAGTCAGCGACTAATAGGACTGTAACAGTCCGAGAATGTGGCTTGAACAGAGTGAGAGAACAAATTGGCAGCTTGATAAGAATAAGAATAAGAAAGAATTTATTGCCATTACACAAACAACATAATACAATTTCTGACACTGTTAAAAGTCATGTTGATGAGATCAGATCGCTCTTTGTCAATCGCATTTTTAAGTACCACGGCATGTGGGCTTGTGTATTGCTTTGTTTTCTTTTACATTTTCCAGAGATGTATAAAACTTATTATAACATACGATATCAGTAACTAAAGTCACTCAAAGATCAAATACACCTGTGGAAGAGAGGTGGGGTATAGTTATCGACTAATATAAATACCTGCAGGCCAGGAACGCAGGGTAAGACTGCACGACGCTCGACACGAAGGCGGCCAGAGCGTCCAACAGCAGGGCTCCGATGATGGCCTTCTTGCGGCCTCTCGCGTCCGCCAGGTTGCCCCAAAAGTACGAGCCCACGCACATCCCTGAAAACGTGACAAATAGTTTTGAAAATATATTATTCAGACAAGATTACACAGAAATCGTATTTGGGGTGATGATGTAAGTCAAACCCAATTTATCTATCATTTATTTTACACATTTAAATATAGTGTCTAATGCGCTCTGACCTGCCGTCAGAGACCATTGCTTCAGGTAAGTATGAAGCCGACTTTATTTGTAGGTAGATTAGATTGTAGCTTTGTGTCAATATAGGCTTTTCAAGGGGACGAAGTTAGGGTCGAATAATCGAGACAAATGGTCGATGGCCAGCATGTTGCAGCACCTACCCAGATGATCGCCATCATTAACAGAAGCCGTGACTCACCTATGAGAGGCGTGGCGGTGAGACTGCCCTTATCGGCGGACTTGAGATTGAAGTCGCACTCCGCCGCCGGCAGCACGAAGCTGAGCGTGGTAGTGCTGAGTGCGCACACCGCGTACACCGCGCCGCACGACATCAGCAGCATCCATTGGTAGTAGCCATTAACAGAAGCCGCGACTCACCTATGAGAGGCGTGGCGGTGAGACTGCCCTTGTCGGCGGACTTGAGGTTGAAGTCGCACTCCGCCGCCGGCAGCACGAAGCTGAGCGTGGTGGTGCTGAGTGCGCACACCGCGTACACCGCGCCGCACGACATCAGCAGCATCCAGTGGAAGTAGCCATTAACAGAAGCCGCGACTCACCTATGAGAGGCGTGGCGGTGAGACTGCCCTTGTCGGCGGACTTGAGATTGAAGTCGCACTCCGCCGCCGGCAGCACGAAGCTGAGCGTGGTGGTGCTGAGCGCGCACACCGCGTACACCGCGCCGCACGACATCAGCAGCATCCATTGGAAGTAGCCGTACCCTACAACAGAAAACTTGGCTTCAATAAGAGATAAGAGAGAAAATAATCGATATATTTTATACTCGTACTACGACCGGTTTAGCCTAGTGGGTAGTGCACCTGCCTGTGAAGCTGTCGGTCCTGGGTTCGAATCCCGGTCAGGGCAAATATTTGTGTGATGAGCATGAATATTTGTTTTTGAGTCTTGGATCTAAGTATTTATATCTATTAAATATATCGTCGTCTAGTACCCATAACACAAGCCTTCTTGAGCTTACTGTGGGGCTAATTCGATTTGTGTAAGATTGTCCTCTACTATTTATTTATTTATTTTATATATTTATTTATTTTACTTTTACACCAAAAAAATCATGTGTCATTTCCTTGGCTTCGTTGATGTTTATTTAAATGTTATAAACTTATGATAACACTAATCGAAAGATCGAGAAAAGGGTAAATACATATACAGGATAACTTCTACAAAATAATAATCGGATTCTATCCATGATTCTGAAACAGTTTTACTATGCGACCAATCTTGTAAAAGCGAAAAAATTGTTGTTTCATATTAGGTGTTCGTTCTAATGAACAATAAATAAATCTATGAAGAAATAAATATCTTTTGGCACGGGCAAAGTTGGTCTCACAGTATTTCAGAATCATGGATAGAATCCGATTTCGTTTGTATCACCATTTAGAAGTCACTCTGTATAGTTATACCTTTACATTTCTAGTCCAATAGCACCACTGTATCTTAAATAGGTATTCCATTAGGGTAATCTGACACCGTTAATTATGTTCCCTGCGATTGTATCACGACTAGAAAAATAATGATACAAATACAAATACAAATACAAACATTTATTCTGCAAATAGGCCACAAGGGCACTTTTACATGTCAAAATATTAATTTATAATTTCAGAAAGTCTCACTATAGTCAGACTTATTATAATAAGTAATACATTTTTCATGTCAAAATATTAATTTACAGTTTAAGAAGGAATAATAATTTCAAGTTTACAATTATACCAAAACGAGTTTGTTCTCAGCAGGTAGATATGAATCTATTTAGACGAATGTGTCGCAAATCCGCAAATGACTGGTCGACTATACAAACAAAATCGATCGGATCAAGTGTGTATACTTGTGTAGTGTAACGTCGATTTCGCGAATCAAGCCGCCGCTGCGGCGACCTCGCCGCGCCCGCGGCCGCTACTCTATTAATTGGATGAGCGTTTGCGACTACTTAAATCGCATTTGGCGCCGCTGACTACGCATTAACGTTGGATTTAGAGAGATTCTGACTTGGGTCATTGTCAATTGTAAAAACAAAAGTTGTCCACCCGGAAGTCAATAGTTAACGGCTAATGTACACATGAGTTATGTTTTATTACATGGATTTATAGTTACGGAAACACCGTTTATGTGGGTTACTAGACCAATACAAAATTAAGCTTTGTGGCCCTTAACATTTGATATGTCCACCGAAAAGACGCGAACCTAAATCTGACAATGACCAGCTTCGTTCATGAATAACATACTTAACCTTTTGACTTTGAATTGTATGCAATTTACTTCTACACTTCAGTAAGTATAAATAAAATATGTAAGTTACCTACAAGTAAAATTAAAAGTTTTTTATTATTCAACCAAAAATCACAGAGCCAAATTCACAACGCAGGTTTCGTCCAAAATTATGTACATTACGCATCAGTAAGTAGGTTATAAATTCAAATAAGCACAGTCAGATGCAAAAATATGGGTGCATACAACTTACTCAAAAAATATGTCCCATCATCACTACATAGTATAAAACAAAGTCGTTTCTCTGTCCCTATATCCCTGTGTCCATCGTATGCTTAAAACTACGCAACGGATTTTGATGCGGTTTTTTTAATAGATAGAGTGGGATGTATAATAATATCCATTAAATAGTGCACCCGTGCAAAGCCGGGGCGGATCGCTAGTAGCTTATATGTCAGTGACGGTTTCAGTACGTTTTTATAAGAGGATTAAAACGATACGTATTTTTGCACTTGACCGTACCATCGCTAACGGGGATTGTTGAGCTACTTGATAATGTTCGCAACTTGGTCGTGTAATGCAAATCGGGACTGACACGACATCGGGACACATCTGTCATTCATTACACGGCTAAAGTACCTCGTACCTATCCCGCCCCGCCGAATCAAATTCGCCTAACGCTGATAGTCAATTTATTGTTTGCATTCATTCATGAGCGACGCATTCCGTTTTAAGACGGTGAATGAGTGCGTATGCACAGCCAACAAAGCATCACATTACGGCTATTTTGTCATTTACCGCCAACTAAGCTTACGGAGTATTCTGTATTCACGATGTATTTTAAAATGCTATGAGTTAATACATATCTATAACTACAAACAATTCGACATCGCTTTTCCGTATACCCGACACAAGACTCGGCTGATCATTGATGCAGTGACAGATGAAATAGGAGTAATGAAGTCGTAAACAGTATTAAATCAAAACAAAATTAAAATCAAACATTTATTCCGCAAACAGGCCATAAGGGCACTTTTACATGTCAAAATATTTATTTACAATTTAATAAAGTCTGAATAAGAAATTTAATTTCATTCGAAGACCAAACGGATAATGACATAAATCGCAGGATCGCCTCTCATGGAAGAAATACAGGAGCCTAGGTGAAGTTATGTAAAATAAAAATTTATCGAGACATGTTAAAAGAAAACTATACGAAGTAACTATTCTACCATACCTAACTAACGGCTGCCAGACAATGGTCACTGCGCAAAAAGGATGAAACAAAGTTGGCTATACAACAGAGGAAAATGGAGCGAAGCATGCTAGGAATTAAAATAGTCGACAGAGTAAGAAATGCTGATATTAGGAACAAGACGACCGACCGACATTGTAAAGAGAGTAAGAAGTCTGAAATGGAAGTGGGCTGGACATATCTGCAGGTTAAAAGATAATAGATGGACGAGAAAAATCATAGAATGGACACCACGGACTGCAATGAGAAAGAGAGCTAGACCAAAGAAACGATGGGCGGACATAGCGTTGTGGCGCCATATTGGTGCGCCTGGGTCATACACCGATTTAGGTTAGCTTTTTTTTTTTTGAACCTAACTGTGGCTTTATAGGCCGGGCCCAATAAAGCGATAGGAGTGCGCGGTTGCAGAGTAGCCTGGGGAAAATCCAGGGGAAAACCTCCGGCACGACCACGCGTGTGGTTTGGAACACTGGAATACTCTAAGAGTTTGCGCTCCAGTGAGATTGGTTGAGCGGTTTCAACCGAATCTGAGGTGTGAGTGGAATCGAGCTACTGGGAGTTTTGTCGCTAAACCTAGCCTAGCTGAGAAGAGTCCAGCAAGAAACTCAGCTAGGCCCGACCCGGATCGGGCTGACTCTACTCGGTGTGCGGCGGTACCGGGACGAATAGGGACTATATGTGTCACTGTTGTCGCGAATTTAGGTTCGCGTCTTTTCTGTGGACCAGTAATCCGCATAAATAGTGTCTCCGTTTCTATAAACCCCTGTACGAAAAACATAGCTAACATGCACATAAGCCGTTAACTATTGACCACAGGAGGGATGACTTTTGTTTTTTCAACTAAGTATGACCCGCCTAGCTCGAGACCGAGAGACATGGAGAACGCTGGGGGATTCCTACGCCACAGAAGCGACTTCCATAATTAGTTAATAACGAATGATTGTTGTATGTATTCTTAATTGTAGATTAATTGTTTAAATTTTAATTGTATTTTTTATTGAATTATATAGAGGGCAGTGTTGCGCGGTCGGTTGCCTTGATAACACTCAACCTGATGAAGGACTCCATTTGTAGTCCGAAACATGTCGCAAATAGTGATTTTCCAAGTGAGTTCCAACCGTTGTTCTCTTATTAAGTGTAAATATGTCTCACGTTAGTGTAAGCTAAAAATACTTGGTGATGATTATATAAGTCTTCTAAATCTATCAAAGTAGCCCCGATTTTTCCTAAAGTCACCCCAGTTTACCGGTATAGGTTTGTATGGTAACATTAATGGGCAACATTAGAAGTATTTCCTGTAGCCATTACTACCTGCGGAGTGCTTCTGCGCGCAAGCAAGCGAAAATATTTTCTACGCACACCACAATATATACTTTTTTTATAGAAATACACAATACATATAGTATGACCGTGCAAGATACAGTGATAAGTAACCAGTGCATAGTCAACCAAAGAAATTAGCCTACCATAGGCCTACATTAGATTAGATTAGATACAGCTGCTTAATTTCTAATTAATTAAAACTTTTGACATGTCAACAAAATCTTAATACTAAAAAACACTGACAAGCATATCTAAATTAGATTCAATTATTGATTTCACGATAAGTAATTACATTATAAATTTGCACACATGTCAAAAATTACAAGAATTATTATCATGATCGTTCATAACAGGAAAATTATTATGAAATAATGTCAACATGAGTAAAACATAACACGATGATAACCTCTTTCACTTTATGAATGCAAATGCTCTATTTGTTACAGAAAATATGAGATGAGACACTTCGTTTCCGAACAATAGCGAGCAATGGATATTTTTTATTGTAGTTACCAGGGTCTGCCTGAAAACCAGCGTTGTAGTGAACTTGCTGCAACATTATGCTGAGGCAAGCCCCTTTTTAGCATCACATAATTATGTCCGTATGGTTATTCTATGTTAACATGTTAAGTTTAATTTTAAGATGACACACCTTGTGATGTTAAATAAAATATTTCTATGTCTATGTCTATGTCTAAAATACTAAAATCGCTATATGTTTCCCTTGAATTTTTGAGGAGATCCTTCAATTCCTAAGGTTTCCATCATCAGAAGTGAACTTTGATACACTACACATAAACATGGGGACCAATCTGGAAGCATATGCTTTCAAACAAAGAAATAATTTTCCAAATCTGTCCATAAATGGCGGAGTAATCGTTTAAACAAAAAAACATATAGGCAAATTGAGAATCACCTCCTTTTTTTGAAACCAGTTAAAAAGAAAACTAAATGCATCTCCCATTCCGAATCAGAAAAAAAATGATGTTCATTACAAAACACAAATTTAAAAACACAAAATACAAATCGATTTAATATAAATTTAGTTATAATTATTTACATGTTAGTAAGTTAAGAACCATATACTCTTTAACCGAGTATAATGGGTTTTCTAATAAGAGGCTTTTCAAGCGGCGTTCAAGTCTAAGATCAGCGAGCAGTCGTTCGTAATAGGTGGGCCCAATGACACGTGGGTTCTTACTTGCAAGTGTCACGGGGAACTGTTCTCAAACGCCAAACATACCTTCGTATTTACTATTATCGTGGTCGGGCCAGCGTCCGAAGCTAAACATTATTTACATCATACAAACAAACGTTCCCTCGTGTGGCGACTTTGGACTTTGTCGCCGGGAGTTATTTTGGCGCGTGACGCGGACAGACAGACGCACGTAGATACAGTGACCGCGACCTGCCGTGATCGCTAGTATTACGATTTCCCTGCTCGTATTGTTTCCTTCCGTTGACGATTAACGGGGATAGGCTTCAACCATAGTTTTCCGTGCTTAGCTCATAATTTATATCCATAACATTGTACTTTATATACTTTAAGTTCTTAAAATTGTCTTTGTATGTAACGGTTAAAATTCTTTAACGCCAGGTAAACTTTAAAACTGTTAATCGTTCAAGTGTCAACCTGCGAGTCAGGCCAAGCCTAGTGCAGGGGACACAGGGAAACTTGATTCTGTAAACAATAATCTAATCAAACAGCGGTAGGTTGCGATCTTAAATGTGAGGTGTCATGTAATTAATAATAAGTACCACTGTATTGAAATATATTGAATAAAAATATATATTGAATATAAAAAAAACCATAGAACATGAGTGCATAGTAATGCACGCCAATAAACGTTGTGTTTGGCGAACGGATATTAATGTAAAACTGTATCTAACTTGTTTGGTAAATAAATTAAAAAAAAAAAAATAACAGATTGAAGAGTTTTAATCAGTAAATATTATTCATATCGCTTTTATTCGGCTCGTAACAAAAGGAAATTGTAAACGTTTCCCATGTCTCACTCTACTTTGTTAATTCAAATGTATTTAATTTAAGTACATGTATCAACGTTATTCGTATATCAGATAGTTGAAATAATTAGGTTCATTAATTATTTCTGCATACGAATTGTGTTAATTTGATTTGTCGCTAGCCTAGGATTGTCTGGATGAGATTTCTGTTTAGCAATATGACTACCTGTTGTGTGCCTCTATTTACTTTCCAGCATGAAGTAAAGCCGGATTCATATTTGTCTGACGTGTGTCATTGAGTAAGATCTATTAAATGATAAAACTTCAACAATGATGACCCCCCAAGGTCGCCGTTTGTTTGTGCCGACACATCATAACCTCCTTTACGGTCGCCTTAATAGCCTGCGAGTCCGAGTATATGTCGTACAATTTAATTACAGCCATTACTATAGAGACGTTTTAGATATAAAATGGAATGAGCAGCTAGACTTGTGGAATCTTACTGCGATGAAAACGTGTAATTAACTCGGTCGTGGACGTTTTTACGAGAATTTGTAATTCGCAATTCGCATTAATAGAAGAAAACTAAAAACTCCCTTGAGTATAAGACATTTTGAACTATAATAAATGGGTCATCCACGTCTTCAAAGTCGAATGTCGCTCGACATGTTACGGAAAAATACGTGGTCGTATCCGAACCATGTTAATACCTCAAACTCTAAAGAAAGAGATTAACTTATTCATAACGATAGATATGCTTCATATATTCAATAAAAATAATCAATTTAAAGTAGACCTAAAAATAAAACAAAATTAAAATATATCTAAACTAAAAAATATAATTCTCCACCACCATCATAAATAGAATAAAAAAGTTCAACATACATAGTCCGACCAGGGACCGGAAAACCCGTTCATTCGCTTAACCCGTTCGAAAGGGTAACCCTTTCATATGATAACCCAATCGTTCGGGTTACCCGTTTATCGGCTTACCCGATAATAATGATAACCCGTATTATTCGGGTTAACCTAATCGTAACAAGAGGTTACCGCTTACATCAACTCATTTGGTTTCGGTTTTTCGTGTACTAACCGCTTACCTTTCGGCTTAGGGATACCCTTATTCCCTCTCCCTTGTCCTTGGCCCAAGGCCATCGTCGCTTCATATGACACGCGGTGCGTGGCCGGCCGTACTTAATGTTTGTAATTTTCATTTGGCTTTGCTTTCGTTCGGGCGGGCACGGGTTCAAACAAGACACGTTTTTAATTTCTTCGACGTAGCAACTAATACTCATCCAATTTTTTTAATTGGAATTAATAATGACGTACCGATTGTGTCGGATTGGGGCATGTTCTTTTTGATGTCTTGAGTACTTACCACTACACCTGGTTTCGAGGGTCTGATGACGCAGCCAGAAGAGAGGCACTGGAAATGCCTAGCGGAAAGTGCTAAGGCAGTCGAGTTTGGGCTTATTCGTTTTGTTTTCTTGAGTACTTACCACTACACCTGGTTTCGAGGGTCTGATGACGCAGCCAGAAGAGAGGCACTGGAACTGCCTAGCGGAAAGTGCTAAGGCAGTCGAGTTTGGGCTTATTCGTTTTGTTTTCTTGAGTACTTACAACTACACCTGATGTCGAAGGTCTGATGATGCAGCCGGAAGAGAGGCACTGGAACTGCCTAACGAAAGGTGCTAAGGTAGTCTAGTTTGGGCTTGTTTGTTTTGTTGTCTTAAGTACTTACAACTACATTTGATGTCGAGGGTCTGATGATGCAGCCGGAAGAGAGGCACTGGAACTGCCTATCGAAAAGTGCTAAGGCAGTCGAGTTTGGGCTTATTCGTTTTGTTTTCTTGAGTACTTACCACTACACCTGGTTTCGAGGGTCTGATGACGCAGCCAGAAGAGAGGCACTGGAACTGCCTAACGGAAAATGCTAAGGTAGTCGAGATTGGACTTCTTTGTTTTGTTGTCTTGAGTACTTACAACTAAACCTGATGTCGAGGGTCTGATGATGCAGCCGGAAGAGGCACTGGAACTGCCTAACGAAAGGTGCTAAGGTAGTCGAGTTTGGGCTTGTTCGTTTTGATGTCTTGTGTACTTACCACTACACCTGGTTTCGAGGGTCTGATGATGCAGCCGGAAGAGAGGCACTGGAACTGCCTAACGGCAAATGCTAAGGTAGTCGAGATTGGGCTTCTTTGTTTTGTTGTCTTGAGTATTTACAACTACACCTGATGTCGAGGGTCTGATGATGCAGCCGGAAGAGAGGCACTGGAACTGCCTAACGAAAGGTGCTAAGGTAGTCGAGATTGGGCTTGTTTGTTTTGTTATACTGAGTACTTGCAATGCAATATAAACCGAAAGGGTCTATAAATACCTACAATATTTAAAAAAATATCCTTCAGTTCCTAACAGTTAAGAAGTTCTACCTTTCATCACCAGCTCATGAACAGGATATCATGACTAAGCTACTCGCGGAACTTAATCACTTTTCGCGTGCCGCCGGCTCGGCTCGGCTCGGCTGTGTGGCGTGGGAAGCGGCGACGCCGCGTGAGCCTTACACTCCTTGTCGCCCGCACTCTTTGTCGGTGCCGTGCCACCGTTGCGGCACGCACTCGCACGAAACCACAACGTCGCATACACGTGTAGGAGCCTTTATAAAGAACCGGTATTTTATCTATACTGGTTCTCTGGAACCGAAACGAAGGGTACCTTTAAATACCGGTATTATACCGGTATTCCACCATCAGACCCTCGCAGTCATGTACAGTGTACCGGGCTTACCGAGACATTTAAAATGAGCCCAAACTTGAGGGGGTTACTGGTAATCACTGAAGAGTTCCACTCGCACATTCCGATTCCACCATCAGACCCTTGCAGTCATGTGCAATGTAGCGGGCTTACCGAGACATTTAAAATAAACCCAAACTCGAGGTGGTTACTGGTAATCACTGAAGAGTTCCACTCACACTTTCCGATTCCAGCATCAGACCGTCGCAGTCATGTGCAGTGTAGCGGGCTTACTGAGACATTTAAAATGAGCCCAAACTCGAGGGGGTTACCGGTAATCACTGAAGAGTTCCACTCGCACCTTCCGATTCCACCATCAGACCCTCGCAGTCATGTGCAGTGTAGCGGGCTTACCGAGACATTTAAAATGAGCCCAAACTCGAGGGGGTTACCGGTAATCACTGAAGAGTTCCACTCGCACATTCCGATTCCACCATCAGACCCTCGCAGTCATGTGCAGTGTAGCGGGCTTACCGAGACATTTAAAATGAGCCCAAACTCGAGGGGGTTACCGGTAATCACTGAAGAGTTCCACTCGCACCTTTCGATTCCACCATCAGACCCTCGCAGTCATGTGCAGTGTAGCGGGCTTACTGAGACATTTAAAATGAGCCCAAACTCGAGGGGGTTACCGGTAATCACTGAAGAGTTCCACTCGCACCTTCCGATTTCACCATCAAACCCTTGCAGTCATGTGCAGTGTAGCAGACCACACCCTTCTAATTTAGATACGGTAACGTATAAAGTGACTATTTAATCGAAGTACTATAGACAGTACATTGGTTTCTGTAGTGCTTACTTTTATGTATGTATGTATGTAAGCACTTTATTGTACACAATAACAGGTTAAAACAATATACAGCTTTTTAGCTTGTTTTTGCAGAGCAGGCATGTACTTTTTTATTGGAGGCCTGTTCATACTTGAAGTGTCGATGAGCAGCGTCCCATTTTGACTGAGGCATACCTATTACTTCTTGTAAGCATCAACTTCACGTGAATTATTTAATTTATTTATTATAGAACACTACACGGCTAAGTATAACAATTAATGAATATGAACACTTATTAAAACAATGTACTTTTTCGGGTTCCGCAGCCAAAATGGCAAAAACGGAACCCTTATATATTCGTCATGTCTGCCCGCCCGTCCGTCCGTGTCACAGCCGATTTACTCGGAAGACTATAAGCACTACAATTATGAAATTTGGTAGAAAGGTGTATTATATGAACCGCTACACAAAAGTGATGTGAAGTTACAAAAAAATATTAAAGTAGGGGGGCACTCCATACATGTAACCGGTGGATGAAAAAAAAAAATTAAACGCACGTAGGCGTGTGGGGTGTCGATGGATAGGCCTTTATAATGATATAGAGGTTTCTAAAAAACTTGTCTATTTCAGTCAACTGTTGGTGAGATATTAGCTGTCAGTCAGAAAGTGCCCCTCTAATTTCCAAACTATAAAGTTTAAAATTCTGAAAAATATTGGGGTGGTGTGCATTAAGTAAATACTTTCAACGAGTTTGGGTTTAAACAATATAGATTTAACAGTTTTTGAGTATTCGCTTAAAAACTGTCTTGCCCAAACAAAAGGTCATAAATGCCGTGAGTTCCCTATGAAGATACGACTTTTTTAGATTCAATGTATTGGATAGTGATTTTAAATGTGGACTAGTAGGTGTTGGTACGGAACCCTTCATAGTGCGTGCTCCGACACGCACTTGGCCGGTTTTTATACGAGAGATGCGCACAGTCAGCGATAAAGAAAAAGAAAGTGACGAATAAATAGGTAAACAGCAATTTGCCGAAATCACCCCAACAACGCCTGCCCCGACGCTGCTCATAAATCTGTTATGAAGTCTATGTTATTAGCTTAACGTCTAATTTCCATTAAATTAGCAATTATACGTCGGCGAATCACAAAGCCTTTGACAAATACCGCCGTGCGAGGGGAACGCGCGCGCGCGCATGCCCCTAAGTTTCGCATTGGGCACTGTGATAATAGATCATACGTAGGTTACGTAAAAGCGAAAATAGCTTGCTCGTATCCAATCAGCGCTTCAAACGCTTACCGCTTCTTGGGTTTTTGATACGGGTAAGCGGAAACCCGAATTAATTCTAACGTAAGGATTAGTTTGTTAACCGGTAAGCCAATGAAAAGCTTATCGTAATGAAAGGGTTTTTAATAATCAGCATTATAAAAACCCGGGTTTTTGAACGGGTTAGGGTAAGCGGGTCCGGTCCCTGAGTCCGACCCATAGTTCACTGAATTTCATCATCGAATTTCAACTACCATTCCTACATATACATATAGAAGTATCACATACATTAGAATTCATTCATTACTATAGGAATAGTGAATTCAGCCACCCGTATCCTTCGCGGGGACTGTTTTTCTTATAACATAGAATGAAAAAAAAAAGAAAAACTAAAAAATATCTAGAAAATTGGGCCCCCGTGGCATGGTATCCAAGGTGCTGGCAGCATTTCCTTGCTGTATGGCAATACTTATGCTTAAAACGAGGAAGCTGCCAGCTCTTGGGTCACCAGTTTTATCAATTAATCTCTTGCTCGCCTCCTTAAAAAGGAAGTGAGCACTGGGGGATAGGTTATGCCAAAAAGAAAAATAAGCATACTGACTAAATATCATAACTATAGTGCAAATAAACAAAAAACTTGCGCAAAGTTTGTATGGAGAGCGCTTGCCCACCGTTGCGTTAAAGACGTGAGTGACGTGTTTATTATATTTCAATAGAAAAAAATGATCCTATTACAACTTGGTCATTTGAGTGGTCCCAACAATGAGACTTTAATTAACTGGAATACAAATATAGGTATACTTAAGAAAATTAGTGCTAACCGAGATGTTCAAACTAATCCTTACGACAAGACGCTAAAATTTAAAATCCAATTACATAGTATGAAATATCGGCCGGTACAAAAAAACTTAACGGCACCTAGTATGGTGAAGTTAATGTGTCAAGTTCAAACTTAAACTCCTAGTTAGTACATGATGATGGATGACAATCGTTACATGTATAAGAAGCTAGCAATACGAAATAAATGCGCGACAAAAAAATGTGTCATGTGTTATTATTGTATAAGAATTGAATAAGAATAAGAAGAAATTTATTGCCCATAAAAAACCTTAGCCTAACAGATACAAAACAATCAACAAACAGTAAGTAACAATCAGAAAAAGGTGAGGCAATGGGTCCCAGGCTCAGCATGTGCTGGGCAGAAGTGCCCGGCGCTGGTTTTCAGTCTGGTCCCAAGAACAAATATTAAATTAGCCAATCTATTCTAAAATCTAAAAAAATTGTAGCCAATCTATATGTAGATTTGATCTAGACCCCCAAGATCTTGAGAAGCTTCCGAGCGGGCGATAGCCGCGCCCATGATAGCGATACTGGTGCGGGTCTGTTTGGCTCGACGTACTAAAATATGATACTGATACATTGATGGTGGATGACAGCTCGCAATAAGAAATAATTGGGCGACACTAAAATGTATCATCAATATCTGCTGTCTCCTAGCCGTTTGCCGGCCACGACGACTGCTCCAACCCCGATATTGGTTGCGTTCGTGTGCTCTCGTATGGCTTATGTAGCCGACATTACTAAGACCGTGCAAACACAATAACGCGTTCTTTGAAACGCTGTTCTGCCCAGACAAGGAAACAATAAGAATTGATTTTCGGATACTATAATTATCAGAGTCCGACAATGATTGCCGAAACATGATTGCTTAAAATTTTCTCTATAGAAAAATAATCCAATGTTGATCTTTATTTTCCTATATTTAATCAGCCCATTAAAACAACGCATTATCAAACGATACAATTAAGTTAATATGATGGTATTTTACCTTATCATATTCACATTCATATTCATATTTATTTATTCATAAAATATACAAAAATTTTACATGTCAGAAGATTGTTACAATAATTTAACTATGACGATTAAATAAAAAATAAAAATTTCAATTTAAATAGGTACATTATTTTAAAATTATTAAATTGTGAATTTAAATGTCAAAAAAAAAGAAGTATCTAACCTCTGTCAGGAAATTTAATAAAACTTCACACAGTCAAATATTTACGGACATCTGTCTAAAAAGCCATTCCCGAAGTGTGTTGCAGCTTTGTCATGCGCGAAAGAGCGTATTTATTTCACGAGGGGCGTGGCTAGATAGAATCGAGTAATCCCCTTAACGAAGATCCGTGCACACAGCGGGCACGTGCTATTATTGTAGCCAATCTAGATCTAGATTTGATCTAGATCCCCAAAAACGGATATCATTAGGATTGTAATCAGTAAAGGCTTATCCAAGCGCGCGATAGCTGCGCCCACGCATCGTGATCGTGACACTGATGCGTGATATCAAGTTTAGATTGAGCAGCTCTCTTCTATTAGTCATTAAGTATCTATGTAGATAAATACTTTATTGTACACAAAACACAGGTAAAAAACCGATGTGTACCGGTTCCAATCATATTAATTCAGGAAAAATTTTCTTACATTGAGCGACTGAATAACTTAGTATGTATGGTGGCTTTTCAAAGATAATTCTTTGTCACGTGTACCAATTTCAATTATTTTCCTTTATTTGAAAGAAGGTGCTTCCAGCATAATCGCGTAGGAATTTATAAAACCATGTTTTTGAACCTGACTGTGGTTTTATAGGACGGGCCTAATAAAGCGATGGGAGTGCGCGGTTGGAGAGTAACCTGGCGAAAATCCAGGGGAAGACCTCCGGCACGACCACGCGGGCGGTTTAAAACACTGGAATACTCTAAGACTTGCCGCTCCAGTGAGATTAGTTGAGCGGATACAACCAAATCTGAGGAGTGCATAGTACCAGTCAAGGAAGTCTTTGAGTAGGCCTTCACTGGCTTTTCACTCAGTACATTTTTGAACGACTCGATCTGATTGGCTATAAGTTATTGAACTGCACGTCAGTGAGCGCTACAGTCTGTGTATGCAAGCGTGTTTGAGTACATGTGTTTGTGTGTGTCAGTGTAAACTTACCGTTGGTAGCCATTTTTTGGAACCCCATACTAGATGGCGCAGCAATCGTGAAGTTTGACTGAAAACTATAGTATATAATGTCTGTCCCCTGTCGCGGATGTTTACGACATATAAGAAATACCAAGAATTTATTAATCTCAACTCGTCAACTATCCCGTCAATTAAAGCCACCTTTGCCGACAAGACATAAATTGTGACCTGATCGGCCACGATTTATGTCTTGCCTAATCTTAATAATAAAATAGGAGCAAACTAATTGTAATTAACACATTTTTTTTTAATAATTTTTCACTGTTAATTTATGCATGTTGTGTCCTTCTTTAATTAATAAGATACTTAGCATATATTTGTGAATCTAAGACACTAATTATGTATTAGTATTCTTGTTTTTGAAGGTCCTAATAAATAAATAAATAATAATTTCCTCTATGAGGCTTATGTCCCGCAGTGGACGTCTTTCGGCTGATATTATCATATGATGATGGCCGATGGTGAATGTTTAAGTTAGGCTACGTCCTCACATTCTTAGTGATGTCGCACAGATTTCCTCATTTGTCGGAATACATCAGTGGAACGGATGAGGGAATTTAAGATGTATCAAAGTACCTGGTGCAGTTTCTTCGGCGATCCTGATCACTTTTGATTGATTCACTTGCGGGTTTTTCCGGCGAGTTTCTTAAGCCGGTTCTTCTCGAGGCAGAGGTTTATTTTATGAACCGGTGGTAGTTTTTTGACATTCATAAGTGCATGTAACATGCCTAAATTGAAGAATAAATGATTTCATTTCATTTCCATGCGAGCGGACACACATTAGAAGGGCGTTCAGTTTAAGCTTAGTTTTACTCTAAGATAATCAATATAAAAGTTTCAGGATTCAATAAACTACGTTGATAGTTTTCATATAAAAACTGGTGAGCGGTGAGGTGGAAACAGGTTTCCAATCAGGTATAACCGGTTATTATCGCATTTCGCTATTTATATCTCTAAAGCTCTGATTAGCGGTATAATCAAAACCGGTATTCAAATATATTAGCGGTTTCGCCAATTGACAACAATACCTCTATTTGACATTTTACCCATAAAAACATTACCGGTAATAGCTGTCAGTGTCAATATACTCGATTATGTTTCTGCAAACTGGCGCTTTGTAAAAAGTAGGTATTTACACCTATTTGTTGCGTTTTAGTAGTAATGTTTAATTGACATTACAAGTGCAATGAATAGCGGTATTGAATACAGGTATTTAATATCGTAAATGGGTCATACTTAATTGAAAAAACAAAAGTCGTCCCTCCTGTGGTCAATAGTTAACGGCTTATGTGCATGTTAGCTATGTCTATATTACAGGGATTTATAGAAACGGAGACACTGTTTAAGCGGGTTACTGGTCCAATCCAAAATTAAGCCTTGTAGCGTTTAACTTTTGGTATTTCCACAGAAAAGATGCGAACCTAAATCCGTGTATGACCCAAATATATACATAGAGGTATAGATAAAAGCGTAATGACAACAATATCTCTAATTAGAATATAGGTATTCTTTTATTAGCGGTAATAGTTTGTCAATTTCTGTACGGTATTAAATAAAACCGGTTTTACAATCCCTGGGTAACAAGCGAAGACGGTGCTTCATAATTGGCTTCACTAGCAACAGACATGACGTGGTAGTGACAAAATTGTGATATTTTCTTGAACATATCACCGGTTGGTGAACTCTACCTCTCTCTGGAGACAATTAGACACTAGTATTTTCGTCATACTTTACTGTATATTTATTTGAGGAGCGCTCGTGGCCGTACGGTATGCGAGGTTGAGCGACGTGGGCCGGGGTCAGTTCTTCGATGGGTGACCACTTTGAGTGGTTACTAACTGAGCGCTCCCGTGCTTTGGAAGGCACGCTAACCGTTGATCCCTGCCACTGTCTATGACAGCAGTCGTTATGCCAAGGAGGCTTTCGGGCAGCTTGAGAACTTCTAACAGTCAGGTTGCCCACTCACTTGACAAGTCATCAATCTTAGGGTTATGACGGTTCCATCTCTCTTCATATTTGAAGTAGGTAAATATGTGCGAAGGAATTTACATGAGTTCCCAATAGCTCGAACCTACTCTGCTAGAAGGAAACCGGGGCTGGCCGTCCCAGTGCACAGATTACAGAAAACAGGCAGATCCCTCGGTGTAGTGGCTCCTAAGATTTACAACAAAATTCCTGAGCAAATCAAAATTGCTGGCACGGAAAGCTCTTTTACTCGTGGACTTAGAGCCCACTGCAC
Organism: Epiblema foenella; assembly: GCA_963556455.1. Taxonomy (NCBI): domain Eukaryota; kingdom Metazoa; phylum Arthropoda; class Insecta; order Lepidoptera; family Tortricidae; genus Epiblema; species Epiblema foenella. The sequence goes on along the minus strand of OY747098.1, from coordinate 32,180,239 downwards.
GGGGAAAGCCTATTATTCTGTGAAAGACTTCCTGGACGAATAACGATTGGTGAAAGTATGTATCATGATTGACATTAATTAACTAAATTATGTAATTCGAATATGACATTGCAATTGTATGTTACATACATTAATTTATATTGTAAATTTATTAAAGTAATTTTATATTTGATACTGTTTTTGACAATGTATGATCGATATTCTATTCTATTCTATTCTATTCAAGGGGGGTCGAAGTTGTAACACATCCGCAGGGTTCGGAAACCGGTTTCGTCTCCATACAATTAACCGGTTAAAGAAATCGGTTAATTGCGTTTTACGATATTATTTCGTACTTTAAATCATTTATCGACATTATCATAATCATTGACCGACCTGCAAATATAGGGACTAATCTGAAAATCAGCGCTGGATAGACAGAAACTGTCTGGCAAAGGCTGAGATCGGTACCCATTGCGATTACTAATACTTATGGTTAATGGTACTGTTAAGTTTACAATAAGTTTTTAAGTAAGTAATTTAAATTTATACCTATCTGTCTTTTTTATATGTCGCAATAAACAGTTTTATATTTTTATTTTATTTTTTATTACATAGATGAATATATTTTTTATTACATATTATTTTATTTTATTATATTATATTATATTATTTTATGTTGTTTAAGACTTTAAGATTTTTAATTGATGTTTGGAAGCTACAACTCAAAAACGATTAATTTGATGTTTTTTTCTTTTACTTTGTGCATATTTTCCTTATAAGTGTAGATATATTTGTGAAAACTTTACTGGCTTATGATCTACCTTAATTTATTAACTTTATGTGTGATTGATGCTGTTTGTTTTCCTTAATAAAGAAATAAATAAATGAAGGTTAACAAAAACAAATCTTACAATACAAATGGAGATATGAGAAATACTTTAGGATATTTCAAAGATAGCAAAAACCGGTTCCGAGCCGTGGTAGGGATCGCTAGTACACACAGTTACCCTACACGTGACCCAGATGGCGCTAAAAGTGCAACAAAACTGGCAAAAGTACTTTCATCAAATCCATCGAAATGTCAAAATTACGATTTGAAACGGGATATTTACCATGTACATTTGTATTAGTGAGTTCCCGATATTTCGGCACTGTTGCAAGCGCCATTATCAACGATTAACTGACGTGCTGCGAGTTTTAGTTAAATAAATAAATATTAGAGGACAATCTTACACAAATCGAACTAGTCCCACAGTAAGCTCAAGAAGGCTTGTGTTATGGGTACTAGACGACGATATATTTAATACATATAAATACTTAAATACATAGAAAACATCCAAGACTCAGAAACAAATATTCATGCTCATCACACAAATATTTGCCCTGACCCCGGTCGGTGAAGCTGACGGTCCTGGGTTCGAATCCTGATTCGAACCCAGGACCGTCAGCTTCACAGGCAGGTGCACTACCCACTAGGCTAAACGGGTCGTCGGTAGAATTACGATTTGAAACGGGATATTTACCATGTATATTTGTATTTGTGAGTTCCCGATATTTCGGTACTGTTGCAAGCGCCATTATCAAGGATTAACTGACGTGCTGCGAGTTTTAGTTGTGGTCTACACACACACCATAGCGATCTACCCTCTTCCTGGTTCGCTTTTTTCGCACAGTGTCACCGTCACTACCACCGAAATGTCCGAAATGTCGGCGGTGCGTGGGTTCTAACATTTTAACAGTTAAGTCGAACGTAAACGATAATAATAAAAGAGTACAATGAAAAAGTACGTTGTAAGAAAACAATTGGAACATAACATCGTTAAACGGACGATTACCAGCGCCTGCGCACCGGCGATAAACGTTCCGCGGAATGCCAGTAGTGGTTCCGCGGTGTGTTGGGAATCTTCTATTATGTAGTACCTTGGTGACTTTCTGTGGCCCCCGCTACGAAGGCTGTGCTACGCGACGCTACGCCGTAGCACTGCTACGAGAATACGGCCATTGTTAGGAAGGTCAATGGCCGGGACTCGAGCAGACATACATACGTTTCGCATTTTAATGTGTCAATCCCATATTGATATCAAACTCAAACTCAAAATATTCTTTATTCAAATAGGCCTAGCAACAAGCGCTTTTGAATCGTCAGTTATATATTACATAAATTGAATCTAATTATTCAGAGAAATTTATTGATGCATATGAAATTTAAAAAAAAGACATGAATTACAAATTTAGGCACCGAGCAGGTCTTGAACCTGCGACCTCCCGGCACTCGTGCACTCGCTGCCTGTCGTTCTAGCCAACTGAGCTATAGGTGCAACTGGCACCCAGTCCGAAATTCCTCAATAATTCCTTCATTTTATACAAACGCCTTAAGGGAGGCGTACTAAATTAATATCTTACCGCCTTATTCATAAAACTTAACAAACCTCTGCTAACTGAAATGTTCTTTGTCTCATTCTCACAAACGTAAATGTCAAAGTGACAAATAAGGACAAACGAACTATAGCGACTAGTTAACTAATATAGGTTTGATAGACGTTTATGAATAACGGGGTTAATATTTAAGTATGTTTACCTACAAATTTCTTTTATTAGGTTCAGGTACTATTTCGAAATCCTGTTTGTGTACACTAACTCAATACATATCATGGATTTTTTTGTAATAGAAAACTGGTCATGAAAAAGTAGAATGACGCATTTTTTTTATTTTTTTTATTAAAAATGGGATCGCTCTTGTCCAACATCTAGCCAGGGGGCAAAGATGAGGCCGACGATGAAGCGAGCTCACCCAGAAGGTGCCTATTCACTCGTGCCTTAAAAAGGTCTAGGTTATATGAGCTCGGAAACACAAACGCCGGCAGAGAATTCCAAACCTTAGAAGTGCGCATTATAAAAGATGATGCAAAGCGCTTGGTTCAAGTATTGTGGAATTTATTCAATTTCCTCTGGTTTGTTTTCCATTCCCGCGGATCCCTGGCAAGTGCGCGGTTATTTCCGCGGCGCCTGCGCTGTCTGTAGTTACCGAGATGAATAACAAACGCCTGCGAGTTTGCGATTTTACTCTCAAAACAAGGTTATGAAGGAATTATTCAAGGCATTACCCAACGTTTCTTTCTGTTCGTATTCTGATACACGAAATTCTTCACAACTGCTGTGCACCACATTTGTTATTAATGATTATCTTTTTTTTATTCATTACGTAATATTACGTGGGTTAATCAACTTTTCTTTGTTGTTATTCTGTCCAGGAGACAACAGTAATCGAGTTTCTTAGAATAATGTTTACAATATGCACTTCTAGCATGCTCAAGAGAGGACCCATGTCCAAATGGATTTTTACTCATAAAGTCACAGTTTTAAAAAGTGACTCAGGAGACGTCACCACGGTAACGAGCAACAAAGAATAGTTGATCCGCCCACTTATGTATTAAGCAAAAGCCGAACAAGTGTAAGTCATACTTGCACACCGAAGGTTCCGTACAAATTTATAGTTATTGATTACGTGTTTTAAATAAATTAGATTTAATTACAAATGTGCAGTTTTCAGATTTTTCCCTGTACTTGCAGTATAAGACGATATTACTTGACAAATTTCATAGTTACAGGTTAACGAAAAGTACCCTATAAAATTTGATTCCCTTGAGAGTGTCGAAATATACGTTTTTTGCGGCGTAAACTGTCGTATCTATTTTCACGATTTTTTCACAGCTTCAAGGGACTGTAGACCTGAGTACATGCTTTTAATTTCAACTCGATACCTCCACTTGTTCCTTAGATGAAAGGTATTGACAGACAGACAGACAGTCGGACAACAAAGTGATCCTATAAGGGTTCCGTTTTTTCCTATTTAGGTTCGAAGCGCTACGTAATTTTCTACATACGGGGAAACGCATGTTTCTGTTACTTTTTGCTAGTGTACATGTGTAGTTACGTACAGTCACCTATAATAATAATATTTCTTTATTCAGACAACAAGATCCATGATTTTTTTTTATACACCACCGGTGGCAAACAAGCTTACGGTCCACCCGATGGCAAGCGGCTACCGCAGCCTATAGACGCCCGCAATTCCAAAGGAGTCACGTACGAGTTGCCAACCCTTTATAAAATCTGAGGATGCAGTGTTGACAACAGAAGGGACAAATTTCGGTCCCTCGCTCTCAACACAGTGCATCCTCGGGAGCTCTGGCAACCTTGCTCACCTCCAGGAACACAACACTACATACTTGTATAGTAGATAATGTTATTATGGCTGTGGTCTTCTGCAAGGCGGAGGTAATTCCCCAGTTGGGCTGCTCCAAATTCGAACAAGATGACATTTTGCTGTGCCCTACCTCTCTTAATGATTGGTTAGTAGTTTGCTTAATCCTATAACTGCTAGTAAATGTGTGTAACTAGAGACATGGTATTCTTAATTAAGTGTTGAATGACCGAGCACTCACTCCTTATGACTACAATACTCAGGAGGCTGTTTGAGCTGCCACGTATTCTGGTTAACAGCCTGGTTAACCGCCGCAAATGGATGCATGGAAGCGATCTACCAATTTTGAAGCTTAAGATATAAATAACAGATTTAAAAACAAAGCATTTCCATGGCCGACTGTACCATCCGTGCGTGGAAGCGTGGCAGCGCGGCGCCAGCGGGGAACCCCCGCAATTACGAAAAACCCCGCGACGAGAACACCCCTTACCCGCCACCAGCGATCGTAGATAAGACCGCGAGCGCAGGCGCTTATTTATTGTTCTACTTGAACGCGACACTGTTCTACACTGCAAACTGAATGCCCCTCTTTGCGAATGACAAACCCCGTCGTCTACCGGTCTGGGATCCCAGGGATCATAACAAAATAATGCTATTGTTTATTTGCCGGGAGACGACGGCTTAAAGCAATATCTGGATTTACGACTAAAGGTTGTTGATTTAGTGGTAGTATAAATTAACCAACGGAATTTAACAAATTATCGTTGTCCTTAAGACAGTCCCAGTCTGTAGCATCATTCAGGAGCAAGTTGAAGGAATTATGGCAATCCAATGACTTGTGAATTGCTTGGATACTATATTTATATGTATTATTTTATATTTTATTTAGATATATGTACATATATGTATATATATATTTAGATATTAGTAGTTATATATGTTTATTAATGTGTAGTTGTATATCTAGAATATTTATATAAATACATCTTTGTACACGTGTTGGTTTGTCTACAGTTTAGTTCCTATTCTTCACTCAATTGCGTAAAGGTTAACTGGAAGAGATCCCTTACAGTAGCAGCAGTTTGTACATGATTGATCTGTTTTTTTCTGTATAATTTATTTTACTTGTCTTGTGTACAATAAAGTATTTACATACATACATTAACCTGTTAAATGTGAACCGAAACAGATTTACGCGGTGCGGACAAATTGCGCTTTTTGGATTTAGAAAATGAATATGAATGGATGAGAACGGGCTGAAATGAAATTACGCTAAAATTCTACACAACTAAATAACTAGAGGGTATGGAATTGTATTCTCCCTTCAATACTAGATTTTCTAGTGACCTAATACTTAAAATTGAGGGTAAAACCTGTAGTCAAACAAGAACCATCGTCAAACAGCATATGCTGCGAAACAAAAATCAACTATAGAAGATATATGTAATAGTTTAACTTAATGATTATGTAAGAAGGCTCCTTAACTCAAAAAATCTTTTATAATTAAGATTAGTAGTTAAGTATAGAAAAAAATGTAACTTTATTATGAATTCAATGAAATAAACAGTTTAATTTTTTTTTTAACTACGCCACGGACTAATGTGAGGGCTAACTTCAATTCCCTTTGTCAGAATAAACGTAACACGTCATGAGATCACGTACGATCGTCAAAAATACGGTATTGCGTCACCTTATGACGGTAACTTGGAAACAAACTCTCGTTAACCGTTATTAACTTATAACAAATATTAAAATTTTACAGATGTGCGTCTCCAAAATCCATGTTTGTTGACAAGAAAATTTTCAGGTCAACTTCAAAACCATAATATTTAGCAACAAACAGAACGAGAATCTTTTCACTTATGGCCTCAACGGTCATTAAAGTGAAACAAGGTTCCAATTATTATGAAAATGGAAAAGTTCGATTATCACGCAAACCAAGGGACTTTTACTAAACCTGAAAGTCCATTGTGGTTAGAAGATTTTCCATTATTTACTGGACACCTTGTATAAGATAACCACACTATTCTACCTACCCTCTACTGAACACTTATTAATATTTGTGTAACAAGTTAAATTAACTTTATTTTCTTACAACTAAAGTGCTTAGGTAAGTTGTACACGGAAGTAGAGTAAAACCAATCTCAATTGAACGCCCCTCCCGTTTGCGCTCACATCTCTAAACACGCGCAATACATAGATTACACGCACTGAAAATATCTTGTCTCAGACTAATATAAGAGCAAGGGGCTAATAATATCATTATACAATGCTCTTATATACATATATGAGACTAGGTAATAAGACTGAGCGTTCTTAAGACCGTACTAGCTTGTCTAAGACTAATATAAGAGCGGTGACATTTTCCCAAACAAATATATATAAGCGCTATAAGCCTACCACTCTTATAAAGTGCGCATTCTGGGACTGTTTTGCTGGTTGGGCGGTGTCTAGAAGAGGAACGTCCTCTTTGAAGCGGTTTTTGAGCCGCTCTTCTCGTTGACAACAGTTACTTCACACAATATGTTTGACCTTGCGCCGGACATAGCCTTACATAGTGCGCTGTGGACGGACTATTAGCTAACGAAGGGCGGGTCGTGTGATGTCACCCGATGAAGACGCCCTCGTCACCCGACTCGCTCTTCGTAAACATTACTGACAGCCTGACAATAACCGAGTATTATTAAGTTTTGTAGCCTAATTACCTATCTTATCTTATCTTATTTAGATGAGGGCCCTAACGGATGCACTTCGACCCAGTGGGATCTTTTGTGCAATTGCCCCCTCCTTTATGCCTACTCCAAGCTGCTCTCCAGCATTTCCACAAACCGAATGATGGAGTTCAGCGGGAGTACTCTAAATTCCTTTGGTTCAGGGTAACCATTGCCAAAGTCATTCATTCTTTGTATGGCCTAATTACCTAACTAATCGTTTGTATCTATCAGTTTTCTGACTTGGTGCGCTGTCACGTCTTGCTGGTGACCTGACTTTACCTCCGACGGGCTATATAAAAAAAAATATGGAGATTATAATTCCATTCTACTTTTTCATGTACATCTTTTTCAGACACTTTTTTTTTAAATGAAGATTTTGGAATACTTGGCCCCCACTTAATATTTTTGTATTGGTATTTAGAAAGAGGTTTAATTGCAGTATCACTGCCGATAATTTAGGTAGTTAACGAACCACAGCTAATATCCATAAATCGAGTAACTCAATAGTCCTTGAATGTCTCACCATTTGTATGAAAAAATGGGTTTTACAACTGTGTTACCCACCTTTTACAGCAATATGTTAATATTTAAGTAATTTTATCTACAAAATCCTTTTATTAAGTTCAGGTACTATTTCGAAATCCTATTTTTGTACAACTAATTCAATACATATCATAGATTTTTTTGTAATAGAAAACTGGTCATGAAAAAGTAGAATGACCCAATTGTCTCTCATACCCTATTGTGGGAAATATTTACCAGTTCCATTTTGACAGTTATGAATTGGCGTTTATAGTGATTAGAGTAAGACGGATCGATTGTCTTCATTAGATATTATTAATGAATGGTGAATGATTACTCAAATTGATTTTATAACAACTTGTTTTTTAATGTGATACGAATCTAGAGTAAGAACTTTTGTCATATGATTATTTTTCTACCGCGTCAATTTTGTATAGTTCAGCAATCGATACTGAATTTCCAAATTCCGCGAACAAGGTAATTTCACACTTCATTAGCTTGCAATTTATTGGAATACTTATTTTTTTATAACACGTAATTTATTACGGTTATAAATTCATTCATTTGATCGATTTCTATCAAGTTACGAAAATACCAACTGAATCGAAACGAATGATTTATTCACTACACTAGATTTAAAAAATAAAAGATTTACTATGTAACTGTTTTCATGGTGAATTATTAACATAAATTACTACGCATTAGTGATAGAAAAAAATAGACATTCATTTGATTGCTCCTCTAAAACGCGTATTACAACTACCTACTCATGAAGCTCTAATATCAATACTTGATTTTATTCACTGTTTCGATGTATAAATGCGGATTTAGGTTATATGAGTATTGTGATATGTCAAAAAGGAACTGCTAAATATTTCCCACAATACTGTCATGATTTTATTATTATGATTGAGAAAAATTAACTTTTACATGGCAAACGTTAGTCAATGGTAGGGTAAATATATATTATATGGCAACACTATTATAAAACCTGTAGTAACGTGGAAGGGGTATAAACGCATTGTGGAGGGTGAACTCCCGACCAGCTCACTTGGTTGCGAGATCAGCTACTAGACGGACCACTCTTACCCCTGAGGCTGCACCCCAAAAGCAATCGTAATAATACATATATGTGGATGTGAAACAGTCATATGTACATATAGGTAGGTAGGCATAAATCGGCTTGGCTAGCGCTGCTCTTCAACGTAAGCAAGGTACAAATTAGCGCCTAAAACTTCGCATTACCCTTATGTTTACTGCTGCTACTCGTATATTCATATTTGCCAGGAACCATTCATTTGTCAGTGTAAATTCGTAACACAAGAGATGAAACCATCTAAACGCGTAGACTAAACTTCCAAGACTGCAATTACCAAAAGTAAACAAAAGAACGATACTTCCTTCGAAACCAACTGTTCCGTCTTTGATCGTCGTTTGTTTTGGCGAAGTCGCAGACTTTGCAATAACTGTCAAAGCGAAACACGCCGCCATTCCGCGATCTCATCGACCAAAAGCGTCACGATGCAGTCGCAGTATGATGATCGTGCATGTTAATGAGGGCTACCGCGCGAAAATTCGCCGCTAGAGGCGCTAGTGCAGCGTGAGGTCTCCGAAATGTCAAATGTCACTCTTTGTGGCTGCGCTACGCGAGTTAATATCTATTTGGAACAATATGGTGACTATTTTGCAATACCTGAGCTTGATCATGGCAAATATGAGTTATGGATGACAATGACTGTCAGTGCTTTCGGAAATTGATTACTCCTTTTTTCCGAACAAAACGGGACTGCGCTACAATGCGGGATGTTCGATATTTTTACGGTACGGTTTTAAGGTATTGAATATGATTTCAATGTAATCTTCGTTCTCATGCCGATAATAACCAATAACAATTTTAGACAGCTGGACCTTACGCGACTGTGGCGCCAACTGGTGAGCACAAAAACGATAGCTCTCATTATTGAAGGACCTTAACGGGTATCGGAATCGTTTTGGCATTTGTTAAGCCCACTCGTTCTGAGACATTAAAATTGGCACGAGTGGAAGCAAGCAAGAGTGAGTAATACAAAACGGGTCCCGATTCAGTACTTCAAGCCGAATGGATCCCTAGAGGTACGGGGCGGAGGTGCTCCCCGTCATTTTATTTTGTAGATGTCGGTGCGGTGGCCTTGGAAGTCAGAACCGGGGCGAGTGTCTTATGTTTACAGTCCAATTCACTTTTATCAAAAAACAGCAGTTTCATTAAACAACTAAAACAGTTCAAACAGGTTGCTTTGTCGAAATTTTAGTGTTCTTGAGTGTATGGAACGTGAAGTATAGTTGCTTAACCCTGTGGCTTAGATGGTCTGTGGGTTTAGATCATAGATAGGCTTAGATACGTAAATCTTAAAGTACCTTTACCATGACTACATGACCGTACTCGCTAGCGACTGCGTAAAAAATTGTATGAGAAAAAGTACAGCGCCTCTGGCGGTTACCCAATAGAACTATGAATCGGCATGCTAAATCGTTTACGCAGTCGCTAGCGAGTACGGTCATGCAAACCCATGGTAAGGGCACGGTTGATGTATTAAAAATAACCAAATATATATTCAACACGTTGCGTTGCGTACCTATGCATCTAGCGTGCCTTCATCTAGCTTGGTGGAGATAATAAAGAAAATGTATGTAATATATGTTTATCGTGACCCAATGTGAGAAGTTCGTAAATAAATAAATAAATAAATATTAGAGGACAATCTTACACAAATCGAACTAGCCCCACAGTAAGCTCAAGAAGGCTTGTGTTATGGGTACTAGACGACGATATATTTAATAGATATAAATACTTAAATACATAGAAAACATCCAAGACTCAGAAACAAATATTCATGCTCATCACACAAATATAAAAACTATTAATTAATAACTGATATAAGTTTCACTTTCTATTTTGCGACATTTTATAGGCTTATTTCTGGTCAAGCTATAAAGATGCTAACGCCAGCACATAAACACTTAAACAACACCACATGTTTGTGTCAGGGCCCGCACCACTGCACGCCTCACCTGTCAATAATCGTAGCCATAGACTAATCATTGTTTACATCACCACGTGCGCCGGTGAACTGAAGTTTGCACATGGTTTTTGCGTCTCCAGTGTGATTATGTGTGAGCGAAGAAAATATTTTATACAAACGCCTTAAGGGAGGCGTACAGCGACACCTACCAGAAGACTCATGCTTCATTAACGGCACTAACGTCTCAAATCATATTGAGAATCGTCAGTTGCGATGCGCCATCCCATACCCAAATTTTAGAATAAAGGAAAAATTGAAAAATTTAGTCACCGAGCAGGATTCGAACCTGCGACCTCCCGGCACTCGCGGCCAGTCGCTCTAGCCAACTGAGCTATAGGTGCAATCGCCACCCAGTCCCAAATTCATCAACCGTTCCTTCGTATTAAGCAGTACCGCTGAGTGCCGGGAGGTCGCAGGTTCGAAGCCTGCTCGGTGACTAAATTTTTCAATTTGCCTTTATTCTAAAATTTAGCCAAGAAAATGGTTGGTGAGGCACGGCCAACAAAAATACCCCAAGTGACATCTCAATTTTGTTATTAATAGCAATCACTAAACTTTATTAACTGCTATAACGACTCCAGCTAATTGTCGTGAGGCAAAGGCCACGAAGCCATTAGCTGTGGCCATGGCCGGGGTGTGGCCGGCTATGGGGCCCCGGGGTAACACCAGGCGGCCGTGGTACCGCTGCAGGGTGCAGGTTCACTTAACCTTAACACTCAAGAGGTGAGCATCATCATTCGTCTCTCTTTATTTATTTATTTATTCGGTGAACCAACAGCTACCATTATTACATTAATTTTCGACATATGATGGGTGGATCAACTATTCTTTGTTACTCATTACCATGGTTACGTCTCCTGAGTCACTCTTTAAAACTGTGATTTTATAGGATTTAAATCTACCAAACATGAGTTCTAGCGATGAGCATAAATCCATTTGGACATAGGTCATCTCTTGAGCATGCTTGAAACCCATATTATAAAAATTTTTCTAAGAGACTCTGTTACTATTGTCTCCTCGCTGACGGGACAGAATAACAACAAGAAAAAGTTGATTGACCCTGATACAAAAAGCCAATTACAGGTTCACACCAGTAACAACACAATAGCAAAGAACAGATTGTGATAAGCACTATACACTGCATCACGGTAGCCAAATAAATCAGTAGTAAAAAACTAAAATAAAGTTTTGTATTAAAATAAATTACACTTCTTCTAGAACACGCTCATTCAAAGAAATTCTCCGTCAATTTACGCCGCACAGTTAGGATGAAAAATATCCCATTGATGGAAAAATAATGCATCTTACTTTGATTTTATTTCGACGCTTTTTAGACATTATAGATCTCAAACAAATCTGGTATTTGAGTCAGTCCGACCCAGGTCGGGGCTAGCCGAGTTTTTTGCTGGACTCTTCTCAGCTAGGCTAGGTTTAGTGAACCAGCGACAAAACTCCCAGTAGCTCGATTCCACTCACACCTCAGATTTGGTTGAAGCCGCTCAACCAACATCGCTGGAGCGCAAACTCTTAGACTATTAAACCTCATGCGTGGTCGTGTCGGAGGCTGCCCTGTGCCTTTACTATGACTTTACATGACCGTACTCGCTAGCGACTGCGTAAAAAATTGTATGAGCAAAAGTACAGCGCCTCTGGCGGTTACGCAATAGAACTAAGAATCGGCATACTGTAGAAGCATACGGCGCGATGTCTTAGAAACACTCAGTTTTCACAGCTTCTGTTTTCTTCTTCATAGCTATATTATTAAACTATATAAATAAATAAATAAATATTAGAGGACAATCTCACACAAATCGAACTAGCCCCACAGTAAGCCCAAGAAGGCTTGTGTTATGGGTACTAGACGACGATATATTTAATAGACATAAATACTTTAAATACGTAGAAAACATCCAAGACTCAGAAACAAATATTCATGCTCATCACACAAATATTTGCCCTGACCGGGATTCGAACCCAGGACCGTCAGCTTCACAGGCAGGTGCACTACCCACTAGGCTAAACCGGTCGTCAAATATATGTACATAACATATATATGTACATAACTATGCACACCTTGATCTTGATCGCGGCTTGTCGAGACGAGTCGCCCTTTTTAGTGCAGGCCCTTTAGAGCTCTCGTCATTGACAATAATCATTGAAAAAACCTTAGGAAAAAACCCGTCCATCCATGTACAGTTACTTGTTTAGATTATATTATTTATGTGAAAAAAAACCGGCCAAGTGCAAGTCGGACTCGCACACCAAGGATTCCGTACCATTATCTATAAAAACGGCAAAAACATCACGATTGTTGTATGGGAGCCCACTTATCTAAATATTCATTTTATTTTGTTTTTTAGTATTTGTTGTTATAGCGGCAACAGAAATACATCATATCTGTGAAACTGTTGAACTATCACGGTTCATGAAATAAAGCCTGGTGATAAACGGACGGACGGATGGTCAGCAAAGTCTTAGTAAAAGGATCTCGTTTTCGACCCTAAAAATGACTTGCGTTTGCAAGGACGCAAGATTCAGTCTGAACCGTTCGAAAATGCTACGCAATCATTCTGTAATGTAACTATGATTGAGATATGTGCATCAATATATACATATTAAAAAGTAATTAGTCTTTTAGAATTACGATTTGAAACGGGATATTTACCATGTATATTTGTATTTTTGAGTTCCCGATATTTCGGCACTGTTGCAAGCGCCATTATCAAGGATTAACTGACGTGCTGCGAGTTTTAGTAATATCCCGTTTCAAATCGTAATTCTAATGTAAATGACCATGTAAGTTTGAAATCTTATATAGTCATTTATATTAATATAGACTGTTAAGCCAGCTTTTCATAATATTTTATCTACATAAATTACACAGATGAAAGATATATAGGATTACAATGAAATAAAAATTAACAAATATAAACAAACAAAATAAAAACTGACAATTATAAAAAGAAAATTCCCTCCAACAGCTCCGCCTGCGGCATGGTTCCCATTATGCTAGCGGCATTAGGTACAGTCGCCATCAAATATATCTGTACTCTTCAGGGTGCTCAAAAATATCTGAACATGCACTTTAATGCCTTGACAATAGAGTCGTGTTCAGATATTTGTGAGCACCTCGTTCGCTCCGATATCTGATGGCGACTGTACCTCTCTGTATTGCAAGGGCAATTTGCCTGCTTGAATTAGTTTTACCAATACTAAAAAGTGATGAGTAGCGATGTCTTACCGGCGTGGTGCAGCGCCGTTTCGAAGGGCGCCCGGCGCAGGCGCTCCTTGCTCTCTGCCAACAGACAAATATAGATCAGAACATCGTTCACTAAACATTCCATAAAAGCCCAGCCTATCTTGAACCCGACACTTGTAATTTTTCTGTGTAACCGCAGGCCAGCTTATACTGGGACATTTGTGTCGCGTGTATGCGCCGCGAATGAGCGGTGCCAACAGGCAAACAAAACAATCTCTTACGTTTTTGGGAACAAATTTTAATCAACCAGTTGCAGCGGAAAAATGAGGATACTTTGGTAGGCTCGGAATTGCAACAAAACTTGAATTATTCTTGATCTATCCACATTATCCTATTCGTTAACCTCTTCACCGCCACAGTAGATTTCGTAAGTTGTGTCTGACACGTTAAGGTCACAGAGTAAACGACAGAAAATGTACCTTACTTGACAGCACGTAGGTTGCTTTACATCGATTTGAGATGAAGTCATGGCGTGGGGGGCACTAAATACTGACTTTGCACTGCATTGTCAATACATCTATGATAATATTGTGTATGTACACAAAAATATTGTAAATTTTAGGCAGAACTGTGACATACATAATATTAATACTAAAAACAAATATAAGCTTGCGGTACCCTCCACTCGGCTCCAAAAAATAAGATGTGTAATTGTGTAAAGTTTTATATTAAACTACCAACAAACGTGACTAATTTATCTATTAATAAATTCAAGACTTATGTAAAGCGTAAACTCATATCGAAAGCATATTATAGCACAAAAGACTACATGGATTATAAAACACCGTGGGTATGATTGTGGTTGAAATACTAATTATATTTTAATAATTATGACATTACATGTTAATGACTATTATCATAACTAAGACATTAGATGTTGACGTAAAATTTTCCTCTTGACACTCAGATTTTATTCTAGAAACTGTCTAGATTATACAATTTTTTATGTTTTTATTTTACATATTGACGATCTTTTTGTGAATTTATTATACTCTCTTTTGACATACATTACAGTAATTCAAGTTTTTTTTTAAAACTTCATAATATATGCATCAATAAATTGCTCTGTGTAATTAGATTCAATGTATGTAATATATAACTGACGATTCAAAAGTGCTTGTTGCTGGGCCTATTTGAATAAAGAATATTTTGAGTTTGAGTTTGACTTTGTATCAAGACAATGGCGGCGAAGAGGTTATAAATCCAACGAGGTGTATTTATAAGTATCCATGTACATTGTACGACAGAGGTGTTGGAAAAATATTTAATGTAATTTATATTAAGAGTACACCCAAAAATTTGTGACCTATTTTACGTACTTTCTGGACCTAATAGAGGATGAATGATTTTTTGTAACCTATCTATAATACAGGATATAAAAAGAACGCAGAAAAACAAAATTAGGCGTAGGTGGAGGTAGGCAATCGGTTGTTTTATCTCTAAAGAGCACCTCTGAAATGATTTTCACTACGGTCAACTACAAACGAAAATCTCTCAGAAAAAAATACAGAAAATACGGGCAAAATGGGGGCCCGGTTCACAGAGGTCTAAAGAGCAATCTAATACAGATTTCGGGCAGCAATACCTTTAAGCAATAATTCACCATACTTATATGCTGCGGCGAGTACCTAAGTCCTCATAAAGCTGAGCGAATAGTGTTGTGTTACTAACTCACTAAACTCTATTCGTACAATCGACTCGGTCGCTGGTCACTTGTTAATTATGATCTAACGAGCATCGTTAACAGCATTTAGTTTCACACATTCATTAGAGGTCCGTTTTTTGCTGAAATAATTGGAGTTGATTGCGGTGTAGACTAGACTAGACGAGTATGCCATACAACTCATATACAGGCTGTTAGAAGAGTATAAATGGGGACCAATTGTTCAGAATCCCAGTGACGCGTTTTTATTTCACTTAAGTGTAGTGTCATGCGTATATATTATTAAAGTTAAACATTATATATTTTTTGGATGTAACGAATAATTTGATAAAAATACTCTAATATTATAAATGCCAAAGTAGATCTGTCTGTTACCTCTTCACTACACAAAGGAATATTACGCAATTCACGCTTAAACCGCTGAACCGATTTAGATGAGATTTTTATGAAGATAATTTGAGTCCCGGGAAGGACATAGATACTTTTTATCCCGGAATTCATTCCTTAAGGGGACGAAAGTTTGTATGGAAGAGCGATGACTCGGTAAGCGCCTGATATAAAAATAAAATTCTATCATTATATATGATATATATAATTATATATTATATGTATGTATATTTTTGTATGTATATTTGTATATTATTTAAGTATGTGTATTTATATTGAATAGTTGTTTTGGAATCTTTTTTTTTCTCATTGTAATAGTTTATGCACCACCTACTTTTCAGCTTTATATTTCATTTCTCCACTACCCAAAGGTTGTCTGGAAGAGATCGCTCTTTATCGATAACACCGCCTGTTGTTCTGCCTCCGTCTCCCTGTATCTATGTTTTTTGTTTTTATGTGCTATTTTATTATGTGAGGTGTGCAATAAAGAGTATTTGTATTGTATTGTATTGTATATATAGTAATGCATAAGAAAGTAGTGAGTCTGCTCAGTAGTCCTATCCGTGCACAGAAAGTTGTCTGTATTATGAAGTCGAATTGAGTGCGAGCGATAGTCCTACGTATGAGTGAATAAAAGCGAGAAGCCGTGCACTTGGCCGCGGTGCGCAGGAGTGGAAATAGCGCCGCGACCTGCCCTGAGTGCTGCGGTTGCGGCAATTAGACTTGCCGCTTAATGAAATGAAATGAAATGAAATGAAATGAAATATATTTATTTGCTTAACATTATGTACATATGAAGATGGTGAGGTAAATGATAAATAGCGTCCATATAATGTCAATACCTTATAAAGTAGGCATGCAAATGTTTTATTTATGGTTAAAAATAATTTTATTTAGTTACAAGGTTTTATTTTTACAACAAAGGTCAATGTCAAGACTGTCAATATTAAAACATATTTGATTAATACAATCACTACAATAATAAAAAATGAGAATACAACATTTAGTTATTAATATTATCATTATTTAAATATTCATTAACGCTATAATAATTATATTCATTCAGAAAGTTTACAATTGCTCGTCTGAACTTAGTGAGCGGCATGTCTATTAACTTTTGCGGAAGTTTATTATAAATTTTTGTCATCATCGCTTCTAGAAAAGGACGGTATAGCCGTTCCTCTTTGTTTTGCTCGACTTGTGCCTCAGATATGTAAATAAATACCATGGATGCAATAATTTATGATTATTAAATGATATAATCAGCCTTTGACATCAATGTTTATTTAAAGACATTTTTTAATATGATATACTTTTTTCTACTCCTGTACTTTTTTCGCGACTTACGCAATCATGAACTCTAATATAAATACATACTTTATTTATTGTGTAAAAAGTCTATCTAGTCTATTGCATGTCTATTGCAAAATACACTCCTTACCCTAGTTTAATGAAAAATTAAAGCAGAGTTGGGTGCCACAGACTACTACAAATACTATATGTTTAGTAATCATTCTTTGATGCGTTCAAGTGAAATCAGTGCTGCCAACTTAACGCAACTTTACTATAATTTTTATGTTTTGATTAATGCATAATATATTATTTACTATTATAAATACATACATTTATCATCTTTTTTGTGTTGTTTAACAAGTTTTATCTATTTTATCAGTTAACATTCGATCCGGATTTGAATTCAGTTTAGGTCGAATGCCAAGTCTTGCAAATTAAAAAAAAACAAACCATAAACAAAGTGTCATATTTTTGATTTCCCACCAAATTTCTAATTGAAAATGAAAACATTCAAGCTGTTAAATGATTATATTACTTAAATAACATTTTTTGGTGTTCATGAAGAAAATGTGTAGGTACGTTGATTCTTCTATAAAATCCACGAAGTTACATAGAATTACTGAAGAAATTGCGAAGGTAAGTTGCACAATTACCAAGGGATAATACGGCGCATGAAAAGTCTGAAAAATACTTACTTTTTATTTGAAATAAGTCGTAGAAAAAGTATTGTATGCAACGGTTTATAACTGGTATAAAAAGGCTCGTGGTGTCTTTACTTGCGATGTTCGCCAAGGCTCACATCGCAACCCACACCACTCACCTTTTTATACCCTTCTTATACACCAATTGCATAATATACTAATTTGGGTCATACTTAGTTGAAAAAACAAAAAGTCGTCCCTCCTGTGGTCAATAGTTAACGGCTTATGTGCATGTTAGCTATGTTTTTATTATAGGGATTTATAGAAACAGAGACACTGTTTATGCGGGTTACTGGTCCAATACACTATGTCCACAGAAAAGACGCGAACCTAAATCCGCGTATGACCCATTTACCGATTGAAAAGTAAGGAAATGTAGCCGACATGGCGTCAGTATGCTGTTGGGAAAGTATGAAATATCGGGTACCCCCGCAAGTCAGGCAGTATCAGCCTAGGACATAACAGTGTACTGCACCGCAATGTTATGAAAACATTATTACACTCAATATTCCTCGTTTGTTACGATTATCTTTTCATAACTCAAGCAATAGGTGATGAAAACTACAAAGAACTAATGATTGTTCAGTACATACTATGAAATAACATTACCAAAACGAGGATTTATAATATTTAAATACCCCGAGTCTGTTACGGAAGTAGCAATTCAAGCGGATTAATGTTCTATGATACGATTTGGGTGTATCTTGTTTCGGACTCGTAAAAGATCAAGCAATGTTCGTCTCCATTGACTCTGCTATTGAGTGACGTTTGACACATTTGGATGTTATAGTTGCCATTTAAAAAGTTTTAAATAAATCTCGGTCTCAGCTTTCACTAGGCACGTATCCAGAGGGGGGGACAGGGGGATAGTTGGGATTTATCCCCCCCCCCCCCCCCCCGAAAACGTTTTTAGACAGTACTTCTTTAAGTTATTAAAAATTATAGTACAGTGATTACAGCGATTTTTACACGGTTCACATGATTGTTTCAATGTTTGTCCCGTCCCCCCCCCCTCGAACCAAAAATCGAGATACGTGCCTGGCTTTCACTAGCCAGAGTCTATCTGGGTAGATGAAAAATAACGGAGTTTTGGGTCTTCAGAATGGAGAACTCGGAACTCCGTATGTTACGAACTCTTTGCGAATATATTATTCTAAATAATTTTAATTTAAATCAAAAACATGTTCTATGTCATTGTCAATTAGGTTTCTGGTAAAATAAGGCTGTGTCAAATATTGTTCCGGAATTTCTATCCGTTTACAATAAAAACTACATATAACAGGTAAACAATACTTTCATTTCGACACAGGATATCATTGACGACCGGTTTAGCCTAGCGGGTAGTGCACCTGCCTGTGAAGCTGACGGTCCTGGGTTCGAATCCCGGTCAGGGCAAATATTTGTGTGATGAGCATGAATATTTGTTTCTGAGTCTTGGATGTTTTCTATGTATTTAAGTATTTATATCTAATAAATATATCGTCGTCTAGTACCCATATCACAAGCCTTCTTGAGCTTACTGTGAGGCTAGTTCGATTTGTGTAAGATTGTCCTCTAATATTTATTTATTTATTTATTTTTATTTTTTATATCAGCTTACTCTCTCCCATCTCGGATAACAGCCCACACTCTCCCATCTCTTTCACCGTAGTTAATAGCTACGCCGTCCAGGTTCACACGATGTTTTACGCAGTGGTATACGAGCCGGGGTAAACCACGTCTTCCCAGATTGTGTCGCGTACCTTACTGCACGGCTACATTGACTTTCATGTCATCATCATCATTTCAGCCGAAAGACGTCCACTGCTGAACATAGGCCTCCCCCAAGGCTCGCCATTTAGACCGGTCCTGTGCCGTTCGTTTCCACCGGACTTTCATGTACAGAAATATTAAGCCGTCGTCCTTCAGCGAAAAAAATAAACAATAGCATTCTTTTGTAATGCACCCTCGGATCCCTTGGATCGGTAGACGACGGGCTTAAACATGTTAAGCCGTACAGAAAGCATCAACTTTGACTGCAAGTAAAGGTCAGCTGTCTATGTCGCAAGGACGCTTCGCTTAGCAACTAAATATGTACAATAAGCATCAAAGGTAACTACGCATATGAAGTTCAGTCTTTATTGTAAATGTTATCTGAAAAATGTTTCTATAGTATTAAAGAATTTTTAAATTACAGGTTTAACGAAGTATGTGACATAATTAATTGACTGTTATTATTACCCAATTGACTTAAAATTTTATCAATGTTATTTATACACAATAATTTAATTTAGCGTAGCTGATGAAGCATGTATGTTTAATCTTTAATATGTTTAATATAATGACCTAATTTACATGTAATTTTATCCCTATTTATAGACTGTGATTAAATCACTGACCTAAGTTTTCATATGCCTGATCTGGCTGAATATATTATGGGAAGAAAAAATATGTACTAAGATCTGATGTAAAACCATATATTCAATATGAATAAACCATTCATTCATTCATTCAAGGGAATAAGAGCTTTCTATCTCCTCATTTACGTAGTTACTTTGTTGATGCTGGCTAAAACAGCAACCCTTTTGCACAACAATAAATTTCTCCAACGCGGTAAACCAATTATAACCTTCAAGTCGTACAATAAAGTATCTTATAGATTGCTTACCGTTGATAAATATTATATCAGATTGCACGGCCGAATTCCTTGATTTCGAGATTACTTAAATTGTTTTTTAATTAGAGTAATCATTAAATCAAGGAATTAGGCCATGCAAGTCATGCATGATTAAGATGCTTAAGTACGATAATGCGAATAGAACTTAATGCACACGAAGATGCGAACTTACTGATTAGTTATTATAATGATAATTGATAAGATACCTAATATTGTCGGAAAAACTATGTGATGACTATCTCTACCGTCAACCAATATGCACTTAATTTTTTTACCGTATGTCGTGATATTTATACGATATTTAAATGTATGTAGGATACTAAAATGTGACGTTACGTACGAAAACTACAAGTTGGGATTCGCTCACGCTACGTAAATTCACTTATTTCGATGTGTTTACGTTAAAATGCATAAACCACTAATTATACCTAAGTACAAATGTGCGGCCTTTCGTGGTAGTTTTCGGTTCCAGGCTACCAAATGCTGGAATGACCTCTCACCCCCTATACGAAATTGCGAGTCCAAAACAAGCTTTCAGCACAAATTGCGTGAACATCTATTGGTATCCCAAGCTTCTGGAACCTAATAACGAACACTTAAATTGTCCAATATCTTAATTAATTTCACTATAAGTACCAACCATTGCCTATTTTATTTATTCTCCTCACATAACATTTTACAATATACATTACAACAATATTACATGGCGCATTTTTGTAACTAAACTATGTACCATAAAACAACATATATCTTCTTTTGCCTAGATCATACATTAACCGTATACTACTATTTATTTTGCCTGCACTCTTTACTGTTCGATACTGACTTGCTTTTTTTATTCTTATTTTATTTCATTTCTATCTTTTTGTTCAAACCATGCTCCCTAAGGCTATGACAGAATAACAGCGTTGCGACTTGCATTTCTTGCAGATTGCAACATCTTGCTGAGTCCTAGCCTTTTCTTTATTGCACACAAGACATTGCTGTACTTGCCTTGTGAAATCTGTGTGCGATGAACCTAAAATTATTATATATATATATATTTTAAGGGTATATAAAACAGTTGTGCATAGTTGTAGGACATATATCTGTATAAAAGTCTTGTTTTGTGTGTTTTATTGAATAAATCATTTTTCTTTCTTCTTCTTTCTAAAATCATTTCAATGAATTCCGTAACACATACCTAAATAATAATATTTTATTCATACAAAAAAAAACATGTTGACAAAAATTACACTTCTGCCGAATCACAGTGCGGTTTGTTAGCAGACGAGGCTCCAATTTTAAACTAGTAAGTAGATATTAACCTATTTTTAATAAAGAATAAAAATAATTGTTTGTATTTTGTATTTTTAATGTCAGATTTTCGTTGATTGACTGCTGCTAGCAAACCAAAGTTGATATAAAATAAATTGAGTTACACCAAAAAGTTTAGTACATTTCGTACATGTCGTGTAAAAGGTTACTACGATCAAAGTAATTTTCTCTAATGCTCATTATCAACACTGAACTACGGCTATTGAGACAAGAATGACAAATACTTATGTCAAGTCAGTTTCTTGTTGATAAACTAGAAAAATACCTATGATAAAGGGAGAATTTCTTACAGGTATTTTGAGAGGGTGCTTAAATTTTTTTTAAACGTGTTTGTCCTAATAAACTACAAGTATATATGAAAAAGATTTTCTTAATAAACTAGAAGTATTAAATTAATTTTCATACAGAGGGACACATGCCTCATTACATGCACAAGGGGGCCCATTTCACTTGGTAATATATTTATATAAATAAGAGAACTTTGTAAGGTTGTAACTTTGAGACGTAAAAAGGTTTCAGTAAATTTTGAGCGAGTCACTCAAAGTTAAGTAGTTTATAACCTAACCTGCAGAATATATCTACCAAGGGGAAGGAATAGTCAGTAGAAGTTCACGCGAACGAAGTCGCGGGCAAAAGCTAGTTGATAAATAAATTCAATAATTGTACAATATCTCCTAGT
Organism: Epiblema foenella; assembly: GCA_963556455.1. NCBI lineage: Eukaryota > Metazoa > Arthropoda > Insecta > Lepidoptera > Tortricidae > Epiblema > Epiblema foenella. The sequence continues at coordinate 32,157,803 of OY747098.1, read as the reverse complement.
ACAGGCACGTGTTATGTATTCTCTATTGATAAGTTTTAGGCTATAATAAACACAATTGTAAAATGAGTATTTAATAAAATTATTCTTATTCTTATTTCAGTAAGTGATTTAATTTTTAATTCACTGATATAACCCTGAAACATTATGTGTGTGTGTGTGTGATATCTTTATGAAAATCATAGTTTTAAGATTATACCATCATTAACCAGAGATTATTTATCGAAAGTTATTTTATCCGTACTTGGAATGCATGTTTGCGTTACATCGCTGCTTGGTAAATTTAAAAAAATAATTAGGGCGTCCTAATTAAAAAAAACGGTCGTGTCATCGCCAATTAGTTAAGTGTGGTATATATATTTTAGGTTGTCCTGAAAATCAGCGTCACGACATATCAGTCGTGGCATATGCTGAGTGACAAACTTTTTGGTGTATACCCGCTTTTGTTATTTCTTTCTTATTTTTTTGTGTTCCATTTCGTTTTCATAAAATGAACGTTTTTCTTTCATTTCTTTCTTTCTAATTAGGTTTAATTAATGATTACCGATTTTTTTTTTTTTTATAACTTCCGCCAAACTGTATAACAGTTTGTTGGCAGAAATAAGCTCCCTTTCTTTACATTACTGTTTTAAGGTAGCCTAGTGGGTAGTGCACCTGCCTGTGAAGCTGACGGTCGAATCCCGGTCAGTTATTATTATTATTTATACGTTCGCAAAATCTGGTTGTGGCGGATAATACTCGCTCTGCGCTCGGTCGCCATAATCTCGTGCCGATTAGCCGCTATTGTAACAAGAGACTTAATTGTTCGCAAACATTTAATTACAGAACTGTCACCGACAGAAATAACAGTTCGTTGCGACTTACGAGCATTTACAGCAGCCGCGGTGTTATGTGGGGTTATGCTGAATCAAATAAATAACTGCTAATTGCAGTACTGCGTATTAAATTGATCTCGTGACTATAAACTGAATTTTCTCTACTAAATCGAACCTAATTGATCGTGTTTTAGCCGAATGATGAATGCATTGACTTTTTCTGGCTACTTATACAACGCTATCTTAAATGTGTTGTAAATATTGAAGTATAGATACGCGTTAATCGCATTACTGGATTAATATAACGCTTATACATATTCCAATCGCAATTATGCTAATAAAGCAAATGTATTTAGATACAGATTTGCCACGGTGCAGTATCGCACCCATAGTAATTTCACTCAATTTTTTTTCATAGGATGATTTCCTGCCATCTCCAAAAAACTCCATCTAAATAGTTTCAGCAGTTTAAATTTAAGCGGCGACCGCAAAAGTGTAAAGAACACGTTAGGCGGCCGCATTCGGCGATCGACAGCTGCCAACGCTTATAGGTAGGCGGACAGAAAAATAAAGACGACGTTTGTTGGCCTTAGTAGTTTAAAATGAATTCGGCGACCGCATTAGGTGAACGACGAAGTGTAATTGCCGCTTTAAAGAGGTAACAGACAGACCAGACAGAGTTACTATATTAGTATCGATTAATTTGGGCCATTAGGCTGTTTATAGCGCAATTCGCAATGTCATTCGGTCCTTGAAAGTCGTCTCCCGCGAGTGGCTGCCAGTTATCACGTGTTAGATCATTATACCGATAGCGGTGTGTCGACGTCACGGGGACCGCCGCGCCGCCGAGCGTTTATCTATTTAATAACAGGCAGCGCTCGATGTTATATCAGTACAGACATTTGTCAATGAGTCTACGAGTAGGTAATGGGTTTAATATGTCCAAACTGTGGAAATAAATGTAGGTAGTCTATTAGGAAATTTTAGGACGATCGAGAACAGAAATTGAAACATGCTGGGGCACATTTACACTAACGTGAGACATACAACGGTTGAAAGTCGGCTCTCCAAGTGAGTTTCAACTGTTGTTCTCTTATGCTGGGGCACGTGATATGACATGACAATTACATAAAAACCATAATTGAAGGAAATATAGAGGGGAGGAGAGGCAGGGGAAGACCGCGACGTGCGTTTATAGATCAAGCAAAAGAGAAGGTCAATGTAATGTCATATCAGGAGCTCAAAGTCTTGGCGGAGAACCGAACAGATGGCGATTACTCCACTGACAAGAGCTAGGCTAGGCTCTTAAATAAATGATGACGATGATTAGGAAATAATTCAAGGGAATTTGTGTATGAACGAATCTTTGTATGAAAGGTGGTAGTTTTTTGACATTCATAGGTGCATGTAATATGCCTAAATTGAAGAATAAATAATTTCATTTCATTTGAGTTTGAATGAAGCAATGTTTAAATTTTGGAGTTTACAGTTCAATCTCGAACATGTATAATAGGTGCCTAAGTATTCAAAACCAAACAAAGAAACCTTTTGACCAATGACTGAACTAGACCCAGTAAAAAAATGTACGTATTTTAAAATTCATGGTCATTAAAATACTGAACTGATTTAAGAAATACTACAGTAGGTACCATTCAGGTCACCTATATGCGCGGAGGCAATTACTTCATTTGTATTATATCACAGTAATGCATTCATATCGGGGCGCTACCGATTAGACGCAGTTAGTTCGTTGATCTGTTATCGTTTGTTAGATCCTACGCATTCGCTATCAATGTACTCGTAATTATTGGAAGACTCAAGCTCGTGCTTAATAAATATATAGTTTCATAAGTCCCCATTACTTCTTTTTCGTATGGCAATTATTTCGAACCGTGAGATCTGAGTCCCCATACAGTAGCTCTATATTTTAAATTGTATACATTGTATATTGTTTTGAAAAAATGACACCTCGTCGAGTTTCTTACTCCGGTTCTTCTCGAGGCAGAGGTTTATTTTATGAAACGGTAGTAGTTTTTTGACATTCATAGATGCATGTAATATGTCTAAATTGAAAAATAAATAATTTCATTTCATTTCATAAATGTCTTTGTTTCTCATTGGGTATGCCACAGCGACAAAACTCCCAGCAGCTCGATTCCACACACACCTCAGATTCGGTTGAAACCGCTCAACCAATCTCACTGGAGCGCAAACTCTTAGAGTATTCCAGTGTTCTAAACCACACGCGCGGTCGTGCCGGAGGTTTTCCCCTGGATTTTCCCCAGGCTACTCTCCAGCCGCGTACTCCTATCGCTTTATTGGGCCCGGCCTATATAGCCACAGTCAGGTTCAAAAAAAAGGTATGCCACGGATTCTATTATTTGATTCGCAATTATGACAACGTAACCTAAATTAATAAATAAAATAAAAACTTCAAGTCCCCATCACATGGAATACTAAAAAATTCCATGTCCAAACACGGGCATACTAATTCTCACAACCATCTAATTCCAAGTTGAACTCACAAACAGAACTGATCGTCTCCCTTATTCGCCGCGGTGTTGTTCCTCCTCATTATCGTGTCCCCAACAAGGCAAGATGGCTACGGAAATAATAACATGTCAAACACCACTCCCTTGTACAATGTACACTCGTTCGAACCGGATTTGTTGGGCGGCCCTGGCATTGCGAGAATAGACCACCTTGCCCGCGCCGCCGCCCTCGAGTTCATGTCTTATACGCACAAACTAAGGTAAATGTCCTCGTTATCACTGACTTCATACTTGTCACTATCAATCTTATGTCATTATAATAAGGTGAACGTTACGTGTCAACTATTGGGTATTGGGTAACCAGTCGTCTACCGGTCCCTGGGATCCCAGGGCTCATTACAAAAGAATGCTATTGTTTATACATTGAAACGTTGCCTTACCTAAAGACTCTTTGGTGAGGTTCATTTACTATAATGTGTAATAATTTATCGTGTAAGTGCTTTGGTGTTATTTTATGCTGTAAACTTACATTGTATTTAATTGAATAAATGAATAAATAAATGAATGTAGACATTTTTATACTACGTATACGCATACGCATAACATTTTTCACTCCCCACAATAGAACCTCTATTAGATTTCAACTTCAATTTATTTTGCAACTATGTACATACAGTAGACACATGCAACTTAATGCTAGGTAAAAGTACAAGTACATACAGGACCCTGTTAGGGCGCAGCAAATTCGAACCAAGCGCTTTGCATCATCTTTTATAATGCGCACTTCTAAGGTTTGGAATTCTCTGCCGGCGCTTGTGTTTCCGAGCTCATATAACCTAGACCTTTTTAAGGCACGAGTGAATAGGCACCTTCTGGGTGAGATCGCTTCATCGTCGGCCTCATCTTTGCCCCCTGGCTAGATGCTGGCCAAGAGCGATCCCATTTTTAATAAAAAAAAAAAAAGTAATCACGATTAAAGTTTAATTACAATTAGCAACATTCGGTAAAAAAAGAAAAAAATCATAAAATTATTTGTTTATAGATAACTAACATCACAAAAGTTAGGTTCAATTGATTATAATTTCAATAATGGAGGCAGTGGGTTCGAGTCCCGGTTCACTCCACCGAGTTAAAAAAACTTATTTACGAAATATTACTCGATTAATATTCAGCGAAGTAATACATCGTGAGGAGATTATAACAAGGTCAGGCTACCTAGACTATCTAATATTGAGGTTAAGTGTTAAACCCCATGCTCCTAAAGTGACACTGGAAAAACACTAAAAGGACAAGGTATGATTTTTACTCTTTAGATAGCAACTAGCGACCCAATCTGGCTTCGCACGGGTGCACTATTTAATGGATATTATTATACATAGAAACCTTCCTCTTCAATCACTCTATCTATTAAAAAACCGCATCACAATCCGTTGCGTAGTTTTAAAGATTTAAGCATACATAGGGATATAGGGACAGAGAAAGCGACTTTGTTTTATACTATGTAGTGATGTGGATAGTTTTCTGTATTCTGGATTCTTTGTCCTTAAGTCTCAAATGACATTCAATAGGGATGTAAAAAATAAGGCAAAAATATATGCGAAATGGTGAAAATCGTATTCAAATATCTCAAAAAATAACGATGCTACAACTGTTTTAATATTGCGACAAATCAGTGACGTCCACGAGCGCTATATTAAATGACGATAGTTCCTAGACGATAGTTAGTAGAAAGGGACAGAGTATGCTCTCTCTTAAAACTTTGAAGATTTATAATTATGTAATTATTTATTCTTTTGGCTTCCTTTTTTCACCATTTTATTAAGAATTTTGATCCTTTTTCGAGACAATTCGAACTTACTGATTTTCTTATTTAGTGTCAACACCCATTGTACTCTTATGAGCTCGACACGTAAAGTTACGTGTATGTAAGCAATTTGTGTTAGTAATAGAGGCACTTCACAATAGTCTGTGACTGTGAGCTCGGTATCACTCAGCTAACCCTAATCGAGCCGCGCGGCCGCAGCTATCGCGGCGAACCAGCCGTGTTGTGGCGGGTGTTATGTCAACAATAACACGCCTTGTTTACTATCAAAATATATTCTACGTATCATTTTTTGACCGAGTAAAACGAAGATTTCTGCTTCAGGGTCAACAAGAATGCTTTCTTATGTAGGTACTTCCATTTGTTTGCTCCTCTAGAGGGGGAAAAATTATCAACCGATTCTCATGAAATTTTGCGAGCAGTTTCGAAAATGATAACATTTTTTTTGATTTGGAAATTTACAAATATAATTTTTTTTTCAATGATATCGTATGTTTCTGTCGGCGGATTTCCGTTTGTTTTTCTATACAGGTCGCATTTTTCAACAGCAAGTTTTATAGTTTTTTTGTCAAGATAATTTCTGGAAATAAAAAAAAAGTTTTTTATTGGTTTGTCTTCCTCTACAGGTAGCATTTCTCAACTGATTTTCTTAAAAAATTGTGAGCAGGTTCGGTACTTATATAGTTTTTATTTGTGACACTATTTGAAAATTTCTAAAACGATAACAATTTCGGACATTAGACACTGGAGACAATGGTGATATATTATTATTTATTTATTTATTCAACATTTATGTCAAGTGCATTAGAGGACATGTTACAGGTATTTGGTAGGTACATGCCACCCAGATAGGGCACATAATGTTTACTAATGTTAAGAGAACACAATGCATACGAAAATATTTAAATTTTAATCGCAATGTCAAGTTTTGTCACTAATCTTCCTGTGAATCATGCGCAATTATGGCTATTTTAATGTAATCGCTGAAATGGCTTCAAATAATATTCTTGTCTAGAGTCTCCTAACATACGGTAAACATCCCAATGTTTGGCACTTATTATTAACCTCTATTATTACGACAAAATGTTGGGTCAACGTCGAGCATAGGAGATTTTACCTTAATTGCAACTAGCATAGGTATTTCAAACGTATAAGTACCATATTAAAATATAACTCTTTATTTTCCCCATAATTCCTTAACCAAAATTACAAACCATCCAAGCTGTGACATATTCAATAAAATTGACATTAACACGTCAGTAACGCGTTATCTGTCGACGGTTACGTGTTTTAATTTATTTTTAACCCTTCAACTATCTACGAAGCGTGCGATCTGTACGGAAGCTGACACGGTGTACCCTGCTGACACCGCTAAGATACGTTATTAAAATTGGAAACTTTTAGGTCGTGTACCTACTGAAATATAATTAAAACCATATTGCAAAAGTGACTCATAGTTATATTATGTAACAAAATAATGTTTTACGAACAGTTGAAACAAGATGGCGTACATAACTCGTTAGTATAATTTTGGAATATTAAAGACAAAATTCATGAAATCTATTATTCGTATCAGAACGGAGTTTAGAACTAAAAAAAAATACAAAAAATACAAACATTTATTCTGCAAATAAGCCACAAGGGCACTTTTACATGTCAAAATATTAATTTACTATTTAAGAAAGTCTGATTATAATAAGTAATACATTTTTCATGTCAAAATATTAATTTACAGTTCAAGAAGGAATAATAATTTCGAGTTTAGAATTATAACAAAATTAATGTCATACAGTCAAGATAAACTTCAATAAAATGACCTAGCTATTGTGATGTTACGAAAGTAGCAGTTGGATTGTTTTCAACCTGTCTGTGTAAATTTGGTACGTTACTACTTTTTCAACACCTTAGCTAAGTATAACCTACAATGTCACTGTCACGGTCGATACTTGTAACTCTTCTATACAACAACGATAGCAAACAAGCTTACGGCTTGCCTTACGGTAGGCAGACACTATAGCCTATGGCCTACACGCAAATGATCATACATTAAATGTATATTACTACTATTTGTTTTCCTGCATTTTTTACTGTTCGATACTGACTTGCTTCTTTATTCTTATTTTATTTCATTTCTAGCTTTTGTTCAAACCATGCTCCCTAAGGCTATGACAGAATAACAGCGTTGCGACTTGCATTTCTTGCAGATTGCAACATCTTGCTGAGTCCTAGCCTTTTCTTTATTGCACACAAGACATTGCTGGACTTCCCTTGTGACATCTGTGTGCAATGAATCTACAATTATTATATATATATATATTTTTTAAGGGTACCTATGTAGAACAGTTGTGCATAGTTGTAGGACATATATCTGTATAAAAGTCTTGTTTTGTGTGTTTTATTGAATAAATCATTTTTTCCTTCTTTCTTTCAAATGCAGGTCTCCACAACACAGCGCATCTTCGGGAACTCTGGCGACCTCTTCAGCTAGATTGTTCCCGAAGTGCGGCGAATGGCAACAAGTCGACTTTGAACCCACTGGCTCGTCTCTATCTTATCCGGTACACAGGCTTTATGGTCCTTTTGTTCCACCAAGTATTGTTAACCTCCTTTTTTATCGCCTGGTTATTTCATTACAGTTCAGCAGTTAAAATGATCCCGAGCTATGAATTTAAATAATTCATTTTCATTCCCAATTAATAACGATTTTTTTTATTTTTATCCTAACTCAGTAATTTGACCGGACTGCTAATTGGAATTTTTATAATTATAATGTTAAAAAACTATACGTATTTATTAAAACTAAATAAAAAAGCACTTTTTTCATTAAGTTAAGAAATGAGAGTATTTTCAAAATTAAATAATGTAATACATACCTCCTTCTTCGCCCATTGCTCACTAAACACAAAAAATCACAACACTACCAAAAAAACTAAACTTAAAAGCTAGTATCACACTAAAAAGAACTATAAAATAAATAATTAAAAAAATAGAGTCACTTCACGTCTTTTCAATTTTCAAAAAGTCTTTTATATTAATTCAAAAATGTCCGGTTATCCCATTTGTTTTTTATTTATCTGCGGCGTTTGAGTCGTATTTTGAATCTGGGCGGCATTGGTCGGACGTGTGTCGCGCGCGAGGGGGCATGGGCGAGTGTGCTGGCACTGGCAGGCGACTCGCACTCGCCACTGGCGCGGCGCGGTCGCTGAAGCGTAGGGCGGGCAGCCTGGCGAGTGGCGGTACTACGCGTCGAATCTTAGGCTGATTTTCCGCCCACGCATAGGATTCATATGGCATTTTTTAAAATAAGAATCATCATTCGTTTGCCCTTTTCCCATTTATTTGGGGTCGGCGCAGCATGTCTTTTTCTTCCATACATCTCTGTCACTCGTCATATCTTCATTCACATCCTTCTTATTCACATCATCTCTCACACAATCCATCCACCTTTTTTGGCCTACCTCGTTTCTTGCATCCATCCACATTCATATCTAATACTCTTCTTGTTACATGGCTTTCATCCCTCATGACATGTCCGTACCACGCAAGGCGATTGGCTCTTAGTTTTTAAATAAGAATACCTAGCTTAATTGTTGCGTAATCATTATCTTGCGAGATTGCAGATTTCCGAGACGCGAACACTCATTACGAATCTTAGAAATAGAGTAAAATTAATAGGTTATTAAAGCAACCATTATTATATTGTTACCAATGCCTACATTAGTAATAGTATGACGATCCTCGTGGGTGAAACTTGAAATGTTATTTTTATTTAATTTATGTTTGTTTTTCTTTTGTTTTAATTGTTTTATTATGTGTTATTATTCTATTCAATGTATTGACGACCACAATAGGGATTCTTTTAAATTGACTTAAATGTAATTTATAATGAAGTCTTGTATTGTGTAATAAATGAAATCTAAATCTAAATCTAAATGCCAAATACAGTGTGTTTTCATGTTCTACAAGGAGAACCGTGTTCATTTTAAAATAGTTTTCCTCTAAGAATATCTATATACAACAAGACCACTACTTTCTATTAATTATATTTTGAGTATTGTATTATTTTTAATTGATATAGATAGATTTTGACTTGTAAAAGTGCCCTTGAGGCCTATTTATATAAGCAAAAAGTGTATCGGTCCAATAACGATGATGACATGTTACAATTTACAACATTGTCTGGCTATATGGATAGAAAACCATCGAATTATCACAATAAATAGTTAATTAGACAAATTAATTAAAATCATAAAAATATATGGGACTATAAAGATTCGCAAAAACATTTTTTGTTTATTGGCCAAATGTAAATTGAAAGTTATTAGAATTCTGTAGTTTCAATAAAAAAGAAATTGTATGGCAACTATATAGATACATAAACGCAATATTTCACGAGAGAAACAGAAAATTTCCCTGTTTTCCATAAACCGGTAGTACGAGGCCACGCAGGTGTGACGTCACGCCATCGTGTCAATCAGTATGGAGCGTTTTCAGTGCTAGTTAGCTATGCTGTAGGTACTTTGCTTATAATTTTCGTCGTTTGTGTTGCTATTGTAGTTGGTCCCATACAAAAACTTGATCGTCTCTAAAAATTGGTTCGATTGCATGAAAAAAATATTGTCATCATGCCTAGGTATTAGCTTGTATTATCTTTGTAGCTATGTATATATATGTATATATAAATATTTATGTAGTTATGTATGTATATATTTATTAATGTATTGCATTGTTAGCTGTATATATTAGCCTAGATGTATGTGTTATTCTATCTCTCTTGCTTTATCCTAGCACTACCTGTTATTATTTTTCTTTAAGTTTTCATCTCCTGCTACCCAAAGGTTGTCTGGAAGAGATCGCTCTATAGCGATAAGACCGCCTGTTGTTACCTATTAGTTTTTAAGGATAATCTTGTGACAATTTCTTTTTGTGGTGCAATAAAGAATATATTATTATTATTATTATTCGATCCACCGTCAAATTTGACGGCAATTTGTGGCCCGTGTGAATAAAACTATTAATTTTTATACGAATTATCGCCCGGCCACGTGTCGCCGTTGTGGTGTTGTTGGGGGTTACCTATCTGAAACACTAAGAACGTTTGTCCGTTTTTCGTTTCGGGAAACACTATTCGACAAAAGTTGTTTCACTTTTTTGATTGTCCGAATGCTCACTTGAAATGAACGGTTGGTCATTTATCGTATTGTTTTTTTATTTGTTTGACAAATCCATCATTCCCAATTATTGATTTGCCCTCAATTTCATTATTCCGATGTAACGATTGGTAAACTATCTGTATTTTTTTAAAAGACTTAGTTATATTTGACACTAGCAGCGCCCTGCGGTGTTACCCGCGGATAAAAGGTAGCCTATGTCCTATTCTGATGTCTAAGCTACAATACCGGAAAGTTTCATAGAGATCCGTTCAGTAGTTTTTGAGATTAAGCGGAACGTACATCCATCCGCACTAACTTTCACGTTTATAATATTATTAGGATTATTAGGATTAGGACATTATTGTTTTGTTTTTTATTATATACTAAAGTATGTCACTTATTTTGTTGTTTTTAATCGACGTTCTAATTTTTATGTACGGCAAACACATTGTGTGCGAATCTACCCGCTCTGTATTTTTAAAATACGTAAACTCTACCTGTTGTGTACATTATTTGTTCGCGTATTGCTTACCGTAGCCTAATATCCTTCGTTGGTGTAAATTCATTAAAAATGTCTGATGATTCGCTTCGCTTCAGCTCCCGTCTTAATTTTCTAACCTATTCGCGTTAGAGTCTGTGAAACATTATTTCCATCACACGTCACATGCATACCTACTCTCAATTCCATCTTTTAACTGTAATGTGACTTGCAATAAATTATTTTGACTTTGACTTTGACTTTGGTTGTGGTTAGTCTGAATAGACCATGACCGCGCCACGTGTGTGGAGGGACCGCGCCGCGCGCCGCGCCAGCGTCACGACTCACGGCCGGCCGCAAATACACCGTGTTTGCCGAAGCCGCCCTTCGCCGGCGTGGCCTTGGCTTCACGCTCCCCTGCCCCCCTAATTCCAAGTATCTATCTGCCTATCTGATAACTCTAATTGTATTTATCAAGGATTCCAAAACGCGGTAACGGCTGTGTCAAAAATTGGAGAAAAACTATTCAGGTCTTGGGATATCGACGCACCGCTAATCAAAAAAATGGGTTCACTAATGTTTCGGCGAAAATTATTTAGTAAATTTTTAACTCGCAAACTTTGTATCCCATACTTTGATTTGGGCGAAGTTTTATTTCCCAACTCAACGTTTAGCAACGATATCATTTCCCAACTAATGATTTGATAAATTATTGTTAGACAAAATATTACCTGGGATTTGTTTAAGATGTCATTTATGTATTCGTCAAATGTATTGATTGGCATACCATACTTTTAGCACTGATATCATTTCCCAACTAAGTAATTATTTGATAAACAATAGGTACCTAGTTCGATAAAATAGATGGTTCAAGTTGCAGTATGATTGTATTTTATTTAAGTGGGTAGGGTGATGCACCATATAGCTAAAATATGAGGGTATTACTTTTGTTTGGCATATGTTGTAAGTGTTAATAACAAGTTTTTCCGCTCTTTTATAAAAAAAAATAAACTCGAAGACGGAAGCGGGAGCAAAGCTAGTTCTGCCGTGCCTCTTTGTTGTGCTCGACTTGTCGGGGCACTGCCGTGCCCCAGATCATAGGAGACATGCCCGAAGCCATGTCTGCGCGAGAGAATGACTCCTGGCTTTATCATATCATATCATATCATATATTTATTCAGTAATAAGCATACATTGTCATACATTTCACATAAAGCAAAAATCGTGATTTACAATAAAATTATAAAACAATAAAAAGATAAAAAAATATAATTCAAACTCAAACTCAAAATATTCTTTATTCAAATAGGCCTAGCAACAAGCACTTTTGAATCGTCAGTTACATATTACATGAATTGAATCTAATTATTCAGAGCAATTTATTGATGCATATGAAATTTAAAGACATGAATTACTGTAATGTATGTCAAAAGAGAGTATAATAAATTCACAAAAAGATCGTCAATATGTAAAATAGAAACATAACAAATAGTATAATCTAGACAGTTTCTAGAATAAAATCTGAATGTCAAGAGGAAAATTTAACGTCAACATCTAATGTCATAGTTATGAAAATAGTCATTAAGATGTAATGTCATAATTATTAAAATATAATTAACAAAAATGTTTCTTTGTTAACATGAATCATAGAGGAAACTATAGGTCTAAAATTATCATCATATAATGTTTGTTCATTAGTTTTTATAAGACTGTTTGTTTCTTAATAAATAAAATAATAATAATAATAATAACAATAATTGCATTTTAAATTAGATAACATAAGTAAGTATATGCAATGTCAGATTTTATAGAATGTCATCTATCATTGGTATCAGTTAGAAACTCGTCTAATGAGTAGTAGGTCTTTTGAATTAACAAAGACTTGAAATGCGAATTAAAAACAGAAATGGTATTCATATTTTGAATATTGGGTGGGACCTTGTTGTATATCTTTGTGTCAATTACATGAATACAGTTGCCAGTCTTCCTAAGGCGATGAGTGGGATGCTCCAATACAGTCTGACGGATATCCTGAAATCTTTTGCTGTTCCAATTCCTTTTGGGGAATGAAGCCAAGTGTGCCCGAACGCGTACTTTGCCACCTCGAGTATAAACAAAGATGGGAGTGTCAAAACGAAAATCTATTAATTGTTCAATACCTTGACCGTTTGACGACCGGTTTAGCCTAGTGGGTAGTGTACCTGCCTGTGAAGCTGACTGTCCTGGGTTCGAATCCCGGTCAGGGCAAATATTTGTGTGATGAGCATGAATATTTGTTTCTGAGTCTTGGATGTTTTCTATGTATTTAAGTATTTATATCTATTAAATATATCGTCGTCTAGTACTCATAACACAAGCCTTCTTGAGCTTACTATGGGGCTAGTTCGATTTGTGTAAGATTGTCCTCTAATATTTATTTATTTATTTATTTTGAATATTGGGTGGTATAGCACGACCCAAGTAATAAGGCGTGTGGATTAAGCAATAATAGTCTCTCAGTCAACTACTTAAGAGCTTTGACGCGCGCCATATTAATTGTGTTCTCCTGTATCTTGTTGTATATCTTTGTGCCAATTACATGAATACAGTTGCCAGTCTTCCTAAGGCGATGAGTGGGATGCTCCAATTCATTCTGATGAATATCCTGAAATCTTTTGCTGTTCCAATTCCTTTTGGGGAACGAAGCCAAGTGTGCCCGAACGTACTTTGCCACCTCGAGTATAAACAAAGATGGGAGTGTCAAAACGAAAATCTATTAATTGTTCAATACCTTGACCGTTTGACGACCGGTTTAGCCTAGTGGGTAGTGCACCTGCCTGTGAAGCTGACGGTCCTGGGTTCGAATCCCGGTCAGGGCAAATATTTGTGTGATGAGCATGAATATTTGTTTCTGAGTCTTGGATGTTTTCTATGTATTTAAGTATTTATATCTATTAAATATGTTGTCGTCTAGTACCCATAACACAAGCATTCTTGAGCTTACTGTGGGGCTAGTTCGATTTGTGTAAGATTGTCCTCAAATATTTATTCATTTATTTATACCTGTCAGACTATCAATGTGACCGTGAAGTGAAATGTTATTTACCTGTTACGCGAATTTCTTTTGTTAAATCATAATATAATACAGTATGCCCACGCCATGTCTGCACGGGCCAATGAATCTTGGCGTTATTGCTGAGTACCTGTCAGATCATCAATATGTAATGTGTATAATTACAAGGTTAATGCTAAGAGAAATCTCTGGGAGGCTCCTTCCTACGCACATCCACCCCGTTTGACATAGACAACATTCGGTACAGAAGTGACTTATATTATGAGAATAATCCTTGCCGAATTATCAGGAAGCTTATTTAACTTTCTTTCCCACTCTATTTATTTAACGATCATAGGGCTACTTACGACAAATAAATAAATAAATATTTATGGACAATCTCACACAAATTAACTTAGTCCCAAACTAAGCAAAGCTTGTACTATGGGTACTAAGTGACGATATACATACTTATACATATAAATATATACTTAAATATATAGAAAACATCCAAGACTCAGGAAATATTCGTGTTCATCACACAAATAAATGCCCTGACCGGGATTCGAACCCGGAACCTCCAGCTTCGAAGGCAGGGTCACTACCAACTAGGCTAAAGCGGTCGTCAAATTTTTACTTTTCAATGTGTTAGAGTCTGGCTAATGAAAGTTGACTAGAAAAGAGCGGCAAATTTAAAAAAATCTAAGTGATGTAACACTGGTTATAATGTGACAAAACAATAATGATACTTGGGCAACAAAATAGAATGTTCGCACTACATAGTTCAGTACATACTATGAAATAACATTACCAAAACGAGGATTTATAATATTTAAATACCCCGAGTCTGTTATGGAAGCAGCAATTCAAGCGGAATAATGTTCTATGATACGATTTGGTGTATCTTGTTTCGGACTCGTAAAGGATCAAGCAATGTTTGTCTCCATTGACTCTGCAATTGAGTGACGTTTGACACATTTGACGTGGGTATTATAGTTGCCATTTAAAAAGTTTTAAATAAATCTCAGTCTCAGCTTTCATCATTAGCCAGAGTCTATCAATATATATGCTGTCACTTACCCTCGAGTGCCACCAGGGGCGTATTTCACGAAACTGCAAGTTACAAAAAATTGTAAACAAGTCTAAACTGGCAATACAAAGGCGCGTGACAAATATGTATGTATGTAAGTACTTTATTATACACAATAACAGGTTAAAACAATATACATGTCACATATGATTAGAGTACAAAGGCGAACTTATCCCTATGAGGGATCTCTTCCAGCTAACCTTTGAGGGATTAAGTGGAGAGTGAAAGAACGATATAGACAAACTTACACAGTGTACTAAAACGTTTCAATAAGGAAACCAAAACTAAATAAATATATAACAACTAAACATATAATAAATACATGCTATAAATATATACGTGTTTAAATTAATATACTTAAATAAATATATACATCATATATAATAATAATAAAAATAATAAAATGCTTTATTGTGCACTACATGGAGAATTATTACAAGGACAAAACATGAACAGGACTTAAGTAAGTAGGTAACAACAGGCGGTCTTATCGCTAAAAAGCGATCTCTTCCAGACAACCTTCAGATAGCGATACAGCGAATAGAAATTAGTACATACATATATATATATATATATATATACATATGTCACATTTATAATAAATATAAATATGACTGGCCATTTGACCATTGTTGCCAGTGCCAGACTTGTTAAACGTAACTTCGTGAAATTGGCCCCTCCATGCAAGATAACCGTCTATCTCTTGTAAAAATTTGAAGCAAAAGGCCTTTACAGTTGGAGCGTAGCCGAAGCTTACCATAAAATAAATTGTATCATGGAGGTGGTCATTTTATACGATTACATTATGTTGAAACAGATTGGTGAACTTTTTGAAACTTTGGTCACACACACACACACACACACACATACGCACACGCGCATACTTATAGACACACACACACACATACGCACACATACTTTTGACTAATTATTTTATCTCTAATAATTAAGTAGTAGTAAAGGAAAAGGGAAAAAAAAGGAAAGCTACAAATTGTAATACCTATAGTAGTTAATGCGGTTTTTTGTTCTTTTTTCTCTTGTCTCGGTTGTTGTATCCGTTTTTCATATAGTGTCTGTAATGTTTTAGAGCGTAAGTCCTCAATGTCTTGAGGTGGGCGTAGTCACTGCGACACAGTCTCCGACTACTGCAGCTGATTACGATAATTTTATTACCATGTAAAACTTGTTTTATTATGTTCAATAAAGTAAAACCTAAAAAAAAAAGTAGGAGGATCCGCATCTTCGCAATCTAATCTTTGGTCTCTTACTCTAAACATGTACATCTAGTCTAGTAAATACAAAGCCTGTATCCGACACCATTATTATGTAAACTAATAGAAAATCTGCAAGTAACTCAATAGAGATTCTTAACAATGCTTTAATTAACCCAGCGTGTCGCCGCGGCGTCCATTTATTAGCAGACAAAGGACTAGACCTGGATTATTTTCAGCACTAACTGCCCTGTTTGTCCCGTGATGACGTCACTGGTCTAAATGTATTTATTTATTTATTTTTTCGGTGAACCAACAGCTACCATTATTACATTAATTTTCGACATATGATACAAAAAGCCAATTCCAGGTTCACCAATAACAACACAATAGCAAAGAACAGATTGTGATAAGCACTATACACTGCATCACGGTAGCCAAATAAATCAGTAGTAAAAACTAAAATAAAGTTTTGTATTAAAATAAATTACACTTCTTCTAGAACACGCTCATTCAAAGAAATTCTCCGTCAATTTACGCCGCACAATGTAGTATAAATAGAATCTACATTAAAGCCGTAACCGACACCGTTGGTCAGTAAAGTTACGGAAAATCTGCAAATAAGTTATATTTTCTGAAAATAACACGTAACACTATTTTAAATGTCCTTTTTTTTAATAATAATAAATAAATAAATATTAGAGGACAATCTTACACAAATCGAACTAGCCCCACAGTAAGCTCAAGAAGGCTTGTGTTATGGGTACTAGACGACGATATATTTAATAGATATAAATACTTAAATACATAGAAAACATCCAAGACTGAAACAAATATTCATGCTCATCACACAAATATTTGCCCTGACCGGGATTCGAACCCAGGAGCGTCAGCTTCACAGGCAGGTGCACTACCCACTAGGCTAAACCGGTCGTCAATTAAACGTATTCTTGCTACTTTGTATAAATTTAAGTAGAACTTAATAATATTTAGTTTACTAGCAACATCATAATGTTAATTGGCGGTTAACGGTGTGGATCGCACATATTTACGTATCTATATTTAACTTCTTAACTAAGCGACCTTGTAGCGATAGGTGACCTAAATAAATGAAAAAAAAAACAATATAAATTCTTAACCATGCCTTATCCCAGCGTGTCGTCTGCGGCGTCCATTAACGGACAAAGGGCAAACCAGGATTATTTCCAGCACCAAGTGCCCGGTTTGTCCAGTGATGACGTCATTGGTCTAATAGGTTATTTGAGACGTGTCGATTGTGACGCCTGCGGTGATAGGAAAATAGAGAAAACTAGTCTTCAAACGAAGACTAGTTTGTAGTGTTGTGTTACTGGAGGTGAGCAAGGTTGCCAGAGCTCCCGAGGATGCACTGTGCTGAGAGCGAGGGACCTAAATGTGTTCCTTCTGCTGTCAACACAGTGCATCCTCAAATCTTATAAAGGGTCGGTAACGCGCACGTGACTCCTTTGGAGTTGCGGGCGTCTATAGGCTGCGGTGGCCGCTTACCATCAGGTGGACCGTAAGCTAGTTTGCCACCGGCGTTGTATAAAAAAAAACAAAAAAATGCTAAATATGCACAAACATTTTCTTAATCAGTGAAAGAACCACTTTGGCGGAAACTGTTGACTGATGTTAATGGTGTTTGTGTATGGACCAATTTATTTTATTTATTTTTTATAAATATTTAATCGTACGGGCCAATTTCACGAAGTTACGTTTGACAAGTCTGGCACTGGCAACAATGGTTAAATGGCCAGTCATATTTGTCACGCGCCTCTGTATCGCCAGTTTAGACTTGTTTAGATTTTTTTGTAACTCAGACTAACAAGACTCGACATCAAATAATAATACCACTAAATGCAATTTATATTGTTAATGGATAAAGTAAAATGAAATGTCACTTTTCACTTTATCCGCAAGGTGGCACGCATATTGGATCTCTGTAGAATATTTACTCTGTATAATATTATGGCTGTATAGGTTACTGCCGCTGCCCAATGTAACTCTTATTCACCATACTATTTATTTTTTAATACTTTTCTGCTTTAGAGTAGACATGGACCACTTTCAGCACTCCATTTATATGAGCAATGACCCACTTTCAGAGTATGGGAAATGAAAAATGAAGTGCATTTTATTATTATAATATTATGTTGTCGCAAAGCAAAACACAACTGAGCAATAACTGAACAATGTAAAAAAACTATGTATGTATGTATGTAAATACTTTATTGTACACAAGACAAGTAAAATAAATTATACAGAAAAAAAAACAGATCAATCATGTACAAAGGCGAACTTCCTAAATAACTAACCTACTTCCTAAATAACTAAGCACAATAAATAGATGTCGGTAAATGAATACTCGTAATGTAGGTACCTATGTTGGTAATGATATATATAAAATAGGAAAAGTGTAAATATAAATGTATAGGATACATAATGTTATAAAAATGGGATGTGAATTATTTGTATATTATAAATTTAATATTAATTGGATAGGTAATAGTATAGATAAATAGACAAAAAACTTATTTAAAAAACCTGCAGCAATGAATAATAACAGTATAACAGGATGTAAACTTGTTATTGTTGTAATTATTAGTAGGCTTCATATGTATTAACTCTGCACCACCTGCTATGAATCGTTCTGATTAGATTTCCGCTACCCTAAGGTTGTCTGGAAGAAATCGCTCTTTAGCGATAAGACCGCCTGTTGTTTGCCTCTTCTCATTGTGTTTTTGTACTGTACTGTATCCTTTGATTGAGGTGTGCAATAAAGAGTATTTGTATTGTATTGTATTGTAAACTTTTTAATGCAATCAGAAAAAAATTGAATAATGAATTAAAAAAATACATATAATAGGTTTGTCTCTATAGGGCAACAAAATTCCCTTCAGCACGCATTGCAAATATATTGAAACATGATACAATAATATAGTGCACCAGCAGGCGAATCACGTAACTTTATGTACTAACGGTAGATAGATTTTACTGACAATTTTGAAGTATCAATGTATGAGACAATTAGAATTTGACATTAAAATCTACCTAACGGTAATACAAAAGTTCGTGATTACCCCGCTGGTGTGGCAACCCGGTACATCGGTTAGTAGTGTGGGTGACACGACCGGCGTCATCAACCTATTGTTTATTGTTTATTTTATTTCCCATATAGGTATACAGAGATACACTTATGTCCGTCAATAGATACAATGTTTCTTATTACATTTTATTAAAAACAATTAATCATACAATTTTCCAAACATCCTTTTCAGTTAAATAAAGCAGTTATTACACTATCCTGAATCAGCCGTCCTAACTAGGACGCGAGGCAGGGGATAGGAAGGAAGCTTTTAGGATCCTTGCTTCCTGAATGCGATTACACGTTCCTGAATCTGCTTCCTAGCTCAGTCAGGATTCTGAATTCAGGATGGTGTAATAAGCGCTTAATCTGAGATTTTATAATGGAATTTCTTAATCAGTCTTTCTTGAATAACCTTTTTAAATTTAAAGTCTGGCAAATCTGTTATGTGACTGGGAATTTTATAGTAAAAATGAATTGACTGTTCAATAAATGATTTTCTGGTTTTTGCTAATCGTAACCGTCGCACTGCGTGTTTTTCTTTATTTCTGGTGTTTTTGTGAAAATCATAATTCTTCGGGAGATCCGCGTAACGTTTTCTATAACATACCTAATAGATTCATAAATGTATAGTGATGACAGTTATTATATTAGCCTTTCTAAATATATCCCTCAAAGATGTACGAGGCTTTATTTTTATTTTATTTTATTTTATTGGGAAACAAACAGCTTAAAAATTATACATAATATAAAAATTGATCAACTGATACATGAGCCAAAACAGTTTCCACTAATGAAATAGCAACAAAATTTGCTCAAAGGGTACCTAAAATACAATTGAAGTGTAAGTTTAAAGGTGCAAAATGTATAAAGAAGAAAAAAGTAATATTAATGAGGTTAATCAACAAAAGGAAAACAATAACAGATCCTTTCCAAATACAATAACATGCAGAGATTAAGAGCGCTTTAATAAAATGTAGTGGGTCCACTAGCGCCACTCGTAAATAATTGTAATTATTTAATTTAACGATATATAACTAAAAAAGGGGGCGGCTACGTACTGTAGTTTGTATTTAAGTACTTTTTGAATCCATCAAACTAGTTTTTACGTTGCTGGATTCGTCAATCTATGCGTCTAAAGTTAAAACGGCCGTTTTAATTTTGAGCTCATAGATTATTTGATTATTGATTTATATTTTTTTAAGTTATAAATTGCTCGCACTTTTTTGCAAAACGAATATGCTGTCTACATTAGCAGATCTACCCCACAGCAGGATCATCAGCTATCGATGGTATGCGGACATGTGTCGTCGGCAGTGACGTCACGGTCTCACGAATGCGGATTGCCAGACCTTGTTTTCTTAGACCATGCATTGAAATCAAATTGGAAACATATGAAGACTGTTCTTTTTATACAAACGCCTTAAGGGAGGCGTACAGCGACATCTACCAGAAGACTCATGCTTCATTAACGGCACTAACGTTTCAAATCATGTTGAGAATCGTCAGTTATGATGCGCCATCTCATACCCGAATTTAGAATGAAGGAAAAATTGAAAAATTTAGGCACCGAGCAGGATTCGAACCTGCGACCTCCTGGCACTCGCGGCCAGTCGCTCTAGCCAACCGAGCTATAGGTGCAATCACTACCCAGTTCCAAATTTATCAACCGTTCCTTCGTATTAAGCAGTACCGCTAGCCTAGTGGGTAGTGCACCTGCCTGTGAAGCTGACGGTCCTGGGTTCGAATCCCGGTCAGGGCAAATATTTGTGTGATGAGCATGAATATTTGTTTCTGTGTCTTGGATGTTTTCTATGTATTTAAGTATTTATGTCTATTAAATATATCGTCGTCTAGTACCCATAACACAAGCCTTCTTGAGCTTACTGTGGGGCTAGTTCGATTTGTGTAAGATTGTCCTCTAATATTTATTTATTTACCGCTGCTAACGTAAACTATTCTTTTTATATAAACGCCTTAAGGTTATGTGAAGACCGACTCCCGTACCTGCGGCGCAGCGCCGTCCGTAAACAAGAAGTCGTCGCCACGCGGCCGCCGCGTGCACGCGCCAATCAGCACTTGCGCGGGTTCTTATTAACCACCCATGTGACTTAGGGCTGCCACTATCACAATCTAAATAACCTTAGAATGAACGCCCCTCTACTGGTAAATAAATAAATAAAATAAGTAAATATTAGAGGACAATCTTACAGAAATCGAACTAGCCCCACAGTAAGCTCAAGAAGGCTTGTGTTATGGGTACTAGACGACGATATATTTAATAGATATAAATACTTAAATACATAGAAAACATCCAAGACTCGGAAACAAATATTCATGCTCATCAAACAAATATTTGCCTTGACCGGGATTCGAACCCAGGACCGTCAGCTTCACAGGCAGGTGCACTACCCACTAGGCTAAACCGGTCGTCACTGATAGACGTGCGATTGTGTGAGTTTCGGTGTAGGTATAGGTACTGTAGAGGTTGTTACGGTTTGAGGCTGGCCGTGTAGCTCCAGGATCATAACGTATACAAATTGAATTTATAATATGATTCGAGAATGCGTCAAACCGGCATTCTTCTGGAAACAACTGGTTTTCCAGGGACTTGTCTTCACGACACCATCGGAGTCACATGCTCTGTAAATAATAAGATTTTATTGTAATTATATTTTAGTCATCATCATCAACATCATCCTAGCGCTGTCCCAGTACAGTTGCATCCTGAAGGATGCCCGAGGTCCGCTACCTAATCCCAAGACGTAGGCACTAGTTTTTACAGAAGCGACTGCCATCTGACCTTCCAACCCGAGGGGAAACCAGATCTTATTGGTATTAGGTTTGTCAAGTGAGTGGGCAACTTGACTGTTAGAAGTTCTTAAGCCGCCCGAAGGCCTCTAACTTGGCTTAACGACTGCTATCATAGACAGCAGCCGGGATCAGCGGTTTAACGTACCTTCCAAAGCACGGGAGCGCTCAGTTAATAACCACAGGTAATTATATTTCTGTAACAGTATGAAATATACTATATTCATATGTACCTCCAGTGTTATATTTTAGCTACGATATCCTCCCAGTACCTCTAAACCCGTACCTCTCTTGCAGCATATTCCATTACATACCACATTTGGTGGAGGTGCGGGTTATGAGGTACTGGGATGAGATCGTACCTAAAATATAAAACTGGAGGCATTTAGATGTGCAGTGAGATGCAGGCAGTCAACAAGGAATGTTAAGTCTCGAAGAATTATTTATAACTAGCAGCGCCCTGCGGTGTTACCCGCGGATAAAAGGTAGCCTATGTCCTATTCTGATGTCTCAGCTACAATAATGGAAAGTTTCATAGAGATCCGTTCAGTAGTTTTTGAGATTAAGCGGAACGTACATCCATCCGCACAAACTTTCACGTTTATAATATTATTAGGATTAGGATGAAAAGAAATGAGTTGTGTGCATTCGTTCTCGTTCACATTCCCTCACGTTAGATTAGCACCATCACCATCATCATTCCCTCCCTCCTCCTCAACACCTAGTGTTTCTCCGGTAGTATCCTAGAGAAGCTCGGGGTCCTGTTGCCACGGACCCTAGATTTTGCCTTGGCTCTCGTTTCACGAAAGCCAATGGCACCCACCATTGCCACCTGAGCTCCAGGTTAAAATTCGCGTGTCTTACTGCTCCGTTGCAGTATCTAAAATAAAACCGGTCAAGTGCGTGTCAAACTTGACACATTAAGGCTCGGTTTTATAAAGATCAGTTAGACCTTATTTCGGGCTGTTATGTCAAAAAATGTACTGAGTTACTGAAATTTGATCTGACATTTGGTCTAACGGATCTTTATAAAACCCGGCCTTAGCGTACCGAACCAACCGAAAAATTAAGTGGGTTTAATAGGAAGAAATAAGGAGATTTCAAATAAAAAATGTGATTTATTCATCATCATCATCATCATTTCAGCCGAAAGACGTCCACTGCTGAACATAGGCCTCCCCCAAGGCTCGCCATTTAGACCGGTCCTGTGCCGTTCGTTTCCACCGGATTCCCGCGACCTTCACCAGGTCATCACTCCACCTTGTCGGAGGCCTACCGACAGCTCGTAATATACATAATAATAAAAAAATATCCCCAAATTTCAAGTTCATAGGTCAATGGTAGGTTCAAAAAATCTTCGGGACAAAATTTTGTGACAGACGACGGACGGACGCACGGACATGTGAGTGACAGCAATAAGGTTCCGTTTGGATACGGAACCCTAAAAAAGTACGGGCTATTATTTTACTAAATGAATGAATGTGTGAATTGCCAACCATGCTTGGACTTTGATCAGGGTTGAAAGTCCACATCTAACTCAACCAGCAGCTACTCGTTACATGTCCTGATCCTTATTACTTTGATGCTAAGACTACATTTGCCGCAAATAAGTTTGCCAGAGGTCTCGGTAGACAGACGGCGGAATCACATAAAATGGCCAAGGTTTCATTCCATATCACATCAATGAACAAACTGTGGACTTTGCATTATTGAGATTTGTATAGACATTCAAGATGTGTAATTATGCACCTAACTGGGAAGGAATAAGGTGCAATGTATAGCGTATACATTACTACGGTCGGCGTCATTGATATCTGACACTCTTGCATCTTATCCCTTCCTAATAAGGTGCAAAATTACACGGTAGGCATAATATATCATTAAAAAATCAGTCAAGTATTATTACGAGGATTTCTTACGAACTTAGGTAAATGGGCCATTCCATTCTACTTTTTCATGCACATAATTTTCAGAAACTTTTTTTTTATGCAGAAATTGAAATACTTGGCCCTCACTTCATATTTTTGTATTGTTATTTAGAAAGAGGTTTAATTAGAGTATCACTTCCGATATTTTTGGTAATTAACGAACCACAGCTAATATCCATAAATCGAGTAACTCAGTGGTCCTTGGATGTCTCACCATTTCTATGAAAAAATGGTTTTTACCACTGTGAGGTGGGTACCTGTTACAGCAATTGGTTAATATTTAAGTATTTTTACCTATACATTCCTTTTATTAGGTTCAGGCACTATTTCAAAATCCTGTTTTTGTACAATAATTCAATACATATCATAGATATTTTTTGGTAATAGAAAACTGGTCATGAAAAAGTAGAATGACCCAAATAACCTTGATGAAGATATGGTTATTCGATTAATAAGGTGGTCACAACTTGCTACCAGATTTGGTTGGTACCAATTAGTGCTGATAGTGTGACACTAGGAGTAAGCGTAAGTATTATCACAATCATTATTCAAGAAATTATATCAATAATATCATCATTCATCGTTTTGAGCCTGTAATAACCCACTGCTGAGCATTGGGCTTATCTAGAAATCACGGAGAGGTTTTTTGGTCCATTTTTATACCCCCCTCCCCCCTCCCCCTTGGTGTACTTTGGTGGGGTTCTAGGAGACCCCCTGGAAAGCTCACGTGTAATTTAGACTGAAAAGGTATTGTGTTAGTTGATATTGTGTTTATTTTCGTATATGTGTTATGCAATCGCTCCAAAATTTCAAGCAACGTTAATAGACTCGCTGTTTTTGACGTGCAAAATGATTATTTATAATTTTCTATTTTTTATGATAATCTGGGTTAGTCCTATTTATAATTATAAATTATAACTGTTTCAAAGTCGTTTCTGGTCTATCTGGTCTCTTCCGTTGTGACAGACGGACATAGAGAGTCACACCAAAAGGTTTCTTTTCTTACCTTTAGGAACGGAAACCTAAATTCTAAGAAATATCATTTTGTCGAATACTAATAGCTAGGTATTCCAAAACAAATTGGACATGTGACTATCTATACTCTAAAACTCGCTAATGAATGAAACAAGAGATTATTTCCGTAGCCAAAGTCCACTGCACTTGTTTACACGGCGGGTTGGACGCCTGCCCACTTCGGGTTCTTCAAACTGCAGTGACGCGCCTTACAAGGCAATTAAAATCTCCTGACGACTGAAGACTGATCACGAAATTTTTGACGAGTCATCAGTGCCTTAGAAGACCACGGCGTCGTAGACGACGCGGCACCGTGTGCATACGCTCAACACAGCACGGTAGGTATAGACTTTGTTTTTCAATTTTGGCCGACCTACTTAAGAAAACAATGCTATTATTGGGTTAACTACTCACCACTAACTACTAATCTACTTAACTACCACTACTCTACTACTACTCTAATCACCACGTCGGCCCAGGTAAGTTAGTAGTGGTTATTAACTGAGCGCTCCCGTGCTTTGTAAGGCACGCTAAACTGTTGACCCCAGCTTCTGTCTATGATAGCAGTCTTTAAGTCAAGTTAGAGGCCTCCGGGCGGCTTAAGAACTTCTAACAGTCACTTGATAAAGGGGATCGAAGTTGCACCACGTCCGTAGAGATGGCGAGAGAGGGATCTAAGCATACATAGGGACAGACTTGTTTTATACTACGTAGTCGTACGTAAAGAAAACGCTTGGCTCGTAAACAAAATTCTCTTAAATTCTGTCCTGCGGGGTAATCACGTAACTTTTTTACTACCGTTAGATAGATTTTAATGTCAAATTTTAACTGTCAGCTCATACATTCATACTTCAAAATTGACATTAAAATCTATCTACCGTTAGTACATAAAGTTACGTGATTAGCCTGCTGCACGATAAAGTTTCAAACCTCAAGTTTCAAAGTTTCGACCTGCAGGCGAATCACGTAACTTTATGTACTAACGGTAGATAGATTTTAATGTCAATTTTGAAGTATAAATGTACGAGTTGACAATTAAAATTTGACATTAAAATCTACCTAACGGTAGTACAAAAGTAACGTGATTACCCCGCTGTAATCACGTACGACGTCATTGCCGAGCGAAAAGGTCAAAGTTATACAGCGGCGTGTGAAAAGGACAGAAACATCCCGGATGCAAGTGTGTCCGATTGCCGTGAACGGTTCCTGTTAGTCTCCGGATGTAAAGATGCCTTTACCCTACACGTGATCCCTGGGTGGAGCTAAACGATGCAACAATAAAAAACAAAATTAAAATTTTTTAAAAACCCACGACGGATGTACGGTGAAAAATGTTTACTGCAGCGCCCCCTGGTGAGTTATCATCGTAACACCCAGCTAAAATTCGTCCCGACTAAACTACAAATCTATGGCCGAAAACCGCTTCTAAACCGGTCAAGCCGTTTTGAAGATATTGATGTGCACACACAAATAAACAAACAAACAAACAACCTCTCACCCTAAACGCATATACCTTCTCCGTTCCGTCGTGGGTAAAAACTGGCAGCAATATTGCCATACGACATACGATAAATAAATACGCACTGCGGTAAACTTTTGAGCCTCTAGTATATTGGTATTGACAACTTTACAGCCCCACTAGTCAATCAGAGGAGTACCCGAAGGAAACAACGTGTAACAGTGCCTCGGTGCAAACTCGCCAAGACTCGGAAATCACTGGCGGTCGTTGGACCAAAACTATATAACTCGCTCTCAGTGGAGATTACAGAATCAAAAAACGATAGACAAATCATACACAAACTTAAAACGCTCCTAACCGACTTGGCGTGCTATACTGTCGATGAGTTTTTTGATATAATAGGTGTCAATGAACATTGTAAATAATGTGAATATTTATTTAACAAAATTATAAACACATTGTATATAATGTGAATATTTATATAACCTTTGTTATGTAAGTTATGTTATACAACTTTTGGCATGTAAAATACTAAATTTTATGAATAAATATCTGAATCCGGATCTGAATCTGGTATAGTTCATCTTGTATTGAATTAAAACGTATGTAGCGAAAATTGGTAATGTCTAATATTGATCATTATACCTCCGTGGGTAGTACAAACTCAGTTATTTTTGACTAGGTCAACCTCCACCTTGACTTTGACTATACCTTATACAATATTTAGTTTAGTTTCGTTAGTTATGAGAATTCCAGTTTCGGCAAAGTTTTAATTCTAAACCTTTAATTTGTAACAGATTATTTCCCTTTTTTTTGTTTTTGTTGCATGTGCGGTTACGTTAGCGCGTAATATTAGTACCTATTAGTTAAGTACCATGACACTACCCGTGAGTTCCTTTAATTGGCTATCTGTATCTAAAAAAAATAAAAAATAAATATTTCAGTCTTCGAACTTGTGACCGTAGCTTCCCGCACAACATTGCAACCACAACGAGCCACGCCCCCGCCACATAACGACGCAACGGAAACAAATATTATATGTGACTGTCGCTGTGTACTTTATTTAGTGGTGTTTGCCTACAGATAACTTGTTGTAAATAACTGTTTTGATCAACAATCTTGTCAAAGTTATTTTAGCACCTGGAACTTTCTCTGAATAACGTATCTAAGGTAAGTGTCCTAGTGCTCAACATAGACCCTATACTTGACACTTTCAATCTTAAGCCACAATTAATATAAAGATCCATTTAAATAGTAGATGTCAACTACTGGGAATTAAGGTGTCAAACATTGGAACATTTACCTTACCTATGTTCTTTTTTTGCTCACAATCGCGTATGTCCATTCAATTTAATATATACCCATCTTGAGGACAATAATTTATAATAAAAAGTAACTAACGTATAAGTATCAGCCCACCAAAATCGATGTCTGAAACTACGAAATGTGAAATCATGAGCGACGAAGCCCATAAGTACATATGTACCTATATAACCACACTTGGGTAACAAAAGTGCACGCTTTCATAAGAGCTACGTTACAATTTTACATACATAAAGTCAAGTGATATATGCTCTATATTATACAGGCATTTGTTTTAATAAGTCCTAATTGGTCCTCGAAATAACTGAAACCATTCAATACTTCTTTACAAACCGACGGACGTGCGAAGTCAAATAAAATCCTAGTAAACAGAACGCATGTCATTTGAAATCAAGATCACATTAACACGATTTTTGTGTCAATATTTATTCATCGTATTAATAATTTCCCCTGTTGTGCGCTAGCACAATCGAATGTTTTAAATGTTTGCGAAGCCATATATAGCCGCTTCACAGTGAAAGTAGAAAAGACAGACGATATTTTATTGTTGGTGTAGGTACTTAGCTGTTTTTCGTAGAGAAAACCGGCGAACTACCCAAATATGTAAGGTGACTGGGTTATGTGGTATTCTTTATTTATTTATTTATTAAATCTTTATTGCACAAAAGTAAAACTTATCGTACAAAAGGAGGACTTAATGCCATAAGCATTCTTTACCAGTCAACCTTAGGGCAAAGCAGACATTGTGGGCGGTGCAACTCCAAATATAAAAACGAATATATTAAGTGTCAATATAGTACGTACATATTAATACCAATACATACATAAATAACGAATAACAAATATATACACATACATACATACATATATATTATAAACTATGGTGACTTTATGGTTCTCATCGTTCCTTGATTGCTGAGGATCGCAGCCACATGTAGTCCGTCTCCAAATAGCGCGATCATAAACCATCGTATGTCGTACTGCTGTATACTATAAACTCCACGGCGGCCGCCATCTGCGCTCTTACATCTGGGGGCACGGTAGTGCCCCCGCCAAGAAGAGCCAACCGAAGTGCAAGGGCACTACCTATGTACCTTTTCTCGAAGCGCTTCGTCGTTTTTTTCGAACCCTAACTCAACATACGAGGGTTTGGTTTGTACCAGATAAACAAAATTCTTAGTCTAAATATATAAAAGAAGAAACTGACTGACTGACTGATTGACTGACTGACTGACTGACTGACTGACTGACTGATCTATCAACGCACAGCCCAAACCGCTGGTTCTAGAGATTTCAAATTTGGCACGTAGGTTCCTTATAAGGTCTAGGGGTGCACTAAGAAAGGATTTTTCAAAATTCATCCCCTAAAGGGGTGAAATGGGGGTCCAAAGTTTGTATGAAAAACCGTAGTTATTAAAGTGAGAGACATGAAATTTTATATATAGAGTCTGTGTTAAAATATATTAATGGCGTATTTCAGCGTTTTTCTAAATTGCTCCACTAAGGGGGTGAAAAGGGGGTTCAAAGTTTGTACGGGGAGAAATTCTTTTTTAAAGTGAGATATTTGAAACTTCGTATGTAGACTCTCTGTTTAAATACAACAAAACATATATAAGCGTCTTTCGAAATTGCTCCCCAAAAAGGGTGAAAAGGGGGTTTCAAGTATGTACGGGGAGCAAATCTTTTTTGAAGTGAGAGATTTAAAACTTCGTACATAGACTCTAGGTTTAAATACAACAAGACGTATTTAAGCGTTTTTCGAAATTGCTCCCCTAAAGGGTTCAAAAGGGGGTTCCAAGTTTGTACGGGGAGCAAATCTTTTTTGAAGTGAGACATTTAAAACTTCGTACATAGACTCAATGTTTAAATACAACAAAACATATTTAAGCGTTTTTCGAAATTGCTCCCCTAAAGGGTTCAAAAGGGGGTTCCAAGTTTGTACGGGGGGCAAATCTTTTTTGAAGTGAGACATTTAAAACTTCGTACATAGACTCTATGTTCAAATAAAACAAAACATGTTTAAGCGTTTTTTGAAATTGCTCCCCTAAAGGGTTCAAAAGGGGGTTCCAAGTTTGTACGGAGAACAAATCTTTTTTGAAGTGAGAGATTTAAAACTTCGTATATAGACTCTTTGTTTAAATACAACAAAACATGTTTCAGCGTTTTTCGAAATTGCTCCCTTTAAGGGGTGAAAAGAGGGTTCCAAGTTTGAGCGGGGAGCAAATTTTTCCTTTTCTTAAAAATCGATATGGGTGTCATTTTCGAGATTCCTCGGGGTGCCGATTACGAAAATGACATTCATTTTCAAATTAAAATTGGCGGACATTTATTTTTCTTAAAAATCAATATGGGTGCCATCGTCGAGGTTCTTCGGGGTGCAAATTACAAAAATGACATCCATTTTCAAATCCAAGATGGCGGACATTTATTTTTCTTAAAAATCAATATGGGTGTCATTTTCGGGGTTCTTCTGGGTGCCGATTACGAAAATGACATTCATTTTCAAAATAAAGATGGCGGACATTTATTTTTCTTAAAAATCAATATGGGTGTCATATTCGAGGTTCCTCGGGGTGCAAATTACAAAAATGACATCCATTTTCAAATCCAAGATGGCGGGCATTTATTTTTCTTAAAAATCAATGGGTGTCATTTTCGAGGCTCCTCTGGGTGCCGATTACGAAAATGACTCATTTTCAAATCAAAGATGGCGGATATTTATTTTTATAAAATCGATATGGGTGTCGTCTTCGAGGTTCCTCGTGGTGCCGATTACGAAAATGGCATGCATTTTCAAATCAAAGATGGCGGAGATTTATTTTTCTTAAAAATCAATATGGGTGTCATCTTCGAAGTTTCTCGGGGTGCAGATTACAAAAATGACATTCATTTTCAAATCCAAGATGGCGGACATTTATTTTTCTTAAAAATCGATATGGGTATCGTCTTCGAGGTTCCTCGTGGTGCCGATTACGAAAATGGCATGCATTTTCAAATCAAAGATGGCGGACATTTATTTTTCTTAATAATCGATATGGGTGTCGTCTTCGAGGTTCCTCGTGGTGCCGATTACGAAAATGGCATGCATTTTCAAATCAAAGATGGCGGATATTTATTTTTCTTAAAAATCAATATGGGTGTCATCTTCGAGGTTCCTCGGGGTGCAAATTACTAAAATGACATCCATTTTCAAATCCAAGAAGGCCGACATTTATTTTCTTAAAAATCAATATGGGTGTCATTTTCGAGGTTCTTCTGGGTGCCGATTACGAAAATGATACTCATTTTGAGATCAAGGATGGCGGATATTTATTTTTATAAAAATCAATATGGGTGTCGTCTTCGAGGTTCCTCGTGGTGCCGATTACGAAAATGGCATGCATTTTCAAATCAAAGATGGCGGAGATTTATTTTTCTTAAAAATCAATATGGGTGTCATCTTCGAGGTTCCTCGGGGTGCAGATTACAAAAATGACATCCATTTTCAAATCCAAGATGGCGGACATTTATTTTTCTTAATAATCGATATGGGTGTCGTCTTCGAGGTTCCTCGTGGTGCCGGTTACGAAAATGGCATGCATTTTCAAATCAAAGAAGGCGGAGATTTATTTTTCTTAATTATCAATTTGAGTGTCATCTTCGAGGTTGCTCTGGGTACCGATTACGAAAATGACATCCAGTTTCAAATCAAAGATGGCAGACATTTATTTTTCTTAAAAATCAATATGGGTGTCATATTCGAGGTTCCTCGGGGTGCAAATTAAAAAATGACATCCATTCTCAAATCCAAGATGGCGGGCATTTATTTTTCTTAAAAATCAATGGGTGTCATTTTCGAGGCTCCTCTGGGTGCCGATTACGAAAATGACTCATTTTCAAATCAAAGATGGCGGATATTTATTTTTATAAAATCGATATGGGTGTCGTCTTCGAGGTTCCTCGTGGTGCCGATTACGAAAATGGCATGCATTTTCAAATCAAAGATGGCGGAGATTTATTTTTCTTAAAAATCAATATGGGTGTCATCTTCGAAGTTTCTCGGGGTGCAGATTACAAAAATGACATTCATTTTCAAATCCAAGATGGCGGACATTTATTTTTCTTAAAAATCGATATGGGTATCGTCTTCGAGGTTCCTCGTGGTGCCGATTACGAAAATGGCATGCATTTTCAAATCAAAGATGGCTGAGATTTATTTTTCTTAAAAATCAATATGGGTGTCATCTTCGAGGTTCCTCGGGGTGCAAATTACAAAAATGACATCCATTTTCAAATCCAAGAAGGCCGACATTTATTTTCTTAAAAATCAATATGGGTGTCATTTTCGAGGTTCCTCTGGGTGCCGATTACGAAAATGATACTCATTTTCAGATCAAGGATGGCGGATATTTATTTTTATAAAAATCAATATGGGTGTCGTCTTCGACGTTCCTCGTGGTGCCGATTACGAAAATGGCATGCATTTTCAAATCAAAGATGGCGGAGATTTATTTTTCTTAAAAATCAATATGGGTGTCATCTTCGAGGTTCCTCGGGGTGCAGATTACAAAAATGACATCCATTTTCAAATCCAAGATGGCGGACATTTATTTTTCTTAATAATCGATATGGGTGTCGTCTTCGAGGTTCCTCGTGGTGCCGATTACGAAAATGGCATGCATTTTCAAATCAAAGATGGCGGATATTTATTTTTCTTAAAAATCAATATGGGTGTCATCTTCGAGGTTCCTCGGGGTACAGATTACAAAAATGACATCCATTTTCAAATCCAAGATGGCGGACATTTATTTTTCTTAATAATCGATATGGGTGTCGTATTCGAGGTTCCTCGTGGTGCCGATTACGAAAATGGCATGCATTTTCAAATCAAAGATGGCGGACATTTATTTTTCTTAATAATCGATATGGGTGTCGTCTTCGAGGTTCCTCGTGGTGCCGATTACGAAAATGGCATGCATTTTCAAATCAAACATGGCGGAGATTTATTTTTCTTAAAAATCAATATGGGTGTCATCTTCGAGGTTCCTCGGGGTGCAGATTACAAAAATGACATTCATTTTCAAATCCAAGATGGCGGACATTTATTTTTCTTAAAAATCGATATGGGTGTCATCTTCGAGGTTCCTCGTGGTGCCGATTACGAAAATGGCATGCATTTTCAAATCAAAGATGGCTGAGATTTATTTTTCTTAAAAATCAATATGGGTGTCATCTTCGAGGTTCCTCGGGGTGCAAATTACTAAAATGAGATCCATTTTCAAATCCAAGAAGGCCGACATTTATTTTCTTAAAAATCAATATGGGTGTCATTTTCGAGGTTCTTCTGGGTGCCGATTACGAAAATGATACTCATTTTGAGATCAAGGATGGCGGATATTTATTTTTATAAAAATCAATATGGGTGTCGTCTTCGAGGTTCCTCGTGGTGCCGATTACGAAAATGGCATGCATTTTCAAATCAAAGATGGCGGAGATTTATTTTTCTTAAAAATCAATATGGGTGTCATCTTCGAAGTTTCTCGGGGTGCAGATTACAAAAATGACATTCATTTTCAAATCCAAGATGGCGGACATTTATTTTTCTTAAAAATCGATATGGGTGTCGTCTTCGAGGTTCCTCGTGGTGCCGATTACGAAAATGGCATGCATTTTCAAATCAAAGATGGCTGAGATTTATTTTTCTTAAAAATCAATATGGGTGTCATGTTCGAGGTTCCTCGGGGTGCAAATTACAAAAATGACATCCATTTTCAAATCCAAGAAGGCCGACATTTATTTTCTTAAAAATCAATATGGGTGTCATTTTCGAGGTTCCTCTGGGTGCCGATTACGAAAATGACATCCAATACATATCTGCATGAAGGTCAAACTGAGAACCTTCTTTTTTGTAGACGGTTAAAAATTACTTTTAGTACGCGGGCGAAGCCGCGGGCAAAAGCTAGTAATATTATAATTTTTCAATTGCATAACTTAGATTTTATTGATATCTAAAAAACCCCGATTTCTTCACTCACAGATGATCATCAACTTTCTTCGGGTACTTCCTGAAGTCCTAGAAAGCTGAATTTTGGTATGTAAGCTAGTATTAGTACACAAACAACAATAAAAATCGAAATCTTGGAACTTTCACTCCCTAAATCCCTTAAACTAGGGGGTGGAGTTTTGTACTTTGATGCTATAGATGTCTGAAAATTGATACAGGGAAACCTTATAAATTATAAAATAAATTATGAATTTATGAACCTACTTTTCTGATATCACTACGGACGGAGGAATACTGGTAAACTAACTGTTCACACACGAAAATCCTTAAGCAAACAACGAAGATATCCCGCTGAGATATAACATAGAGTGTGATCAGCTGTGGTCTCATTGCCTCCTGTATCGAGAATGCCTCTGGACACTTTACTCTCGACACCATCAAAGCCAAGATTCATTAAATTCAGTTATTACTGATTATCGAGCTAAGATGGTGTCCGGGAATGACGTGGAGGCATCCGGGAGGAGGGAGGAGATTCCTCACGATCATCTATTCAAGGTCACAGGGCTGTCGTCCACCAATCTGGAGAAGCTGGCATATGGTAAGTTATTGTATCTCACTCTGAATCATCCTTATCAATCTAACAAATCTCAATTGTTATTAGTTTCTTATTCTTATTTTTGACATGTAACACTCCATTTAATTAATGATACTTTGATTATTGTATTATTTTTATTTGATGTACCTAAATAGATTTTGACTTGTAAACGTGCCCTTGAGGCCTATTTGCAGAATAAATGTTTTGATTTGATTTTTTTTTTTTTGAATCGGTAGTTCGACTACCGGTTATAGACCTTAATAGTGTGTCACACTTTGTTGTGTGACTGTACTTCTAAAACGACCAAAGTAATCCACTCTTTTTCGTTTACTTTTTTTTTGTTTTTCCCCTTTTTTTTAATTATACTCATATTAGTCAAATATTATTTCAATATTTTATTTTATTTATGTACGTTTGTCCGTCGTAACATATATTAACACATATGTCTATTGAGTTCTGACAAAATACCAGTGTTTTGCTCTATTGCGAGCAAAGCTACTGCAATGCACACAACACAACCAACCTATATTTCAGTATACCTATGTTTGAGATGTTTTTTAAACTCCGTTCGTAATTTTCTTTTTTCTTAATTTCTGTTTTTACTGTGTTGTTTTAAGGTTTGATTCTGTTGTGTATTTCTTTTTCCGTTCTTTGTTTTTATTTGTTGTAACTTGTGTGTGTATGTGGCGATCAAATAAATGATTTATTTATGTATCTATCATTATCTTGTGGTTGACGGGAATACTATGATAAATATATATAATATGCACATTACAATGATAATAACAAGGGCTTCAAAAAGAAAAACTAGTCCATTATTCAGTAAAATATTCATATTCATATTCGTATTTATTGGTAGTGTTCAATTACATGTCAAAAATTTACATAAAGTATAAGTAGGTATAATAATACATTAAATAACATTGTTGTTAGCGGTATAAAATTTACACTTTTAGTCATAATAAATTAATTTTTGTCAACTAGAAAATAACTCACTATAGCCGTAAAAGGCCGAGCTCCGCGTAGGGCCGAAGGCCCGAAGCGTCCCATTAGAGCGCGCTCTCCGCGCGAGCCCGAGGGCCGCTTGCAGAAGTCAAACCGAGTGCAACTCCCGCCTCGCAAATCTCTCTCCCGCTCTCCGCTTCCCATTGCAGATTTTTAAATCTCCAAACCCTTCTCTGTGACAAAGTTGCCCCTCCCCTACCCTCTCCGACGTAAAGTCCAAGTACGAGCAAATAACAAAACAGAAAAGAAGAGAGCATAGAGTACCGCGGGGTGCTCGCGCCCCGCGCACCACGCGAAAAACTAGTTGTAGGTATAAAGACGGAAAAATGTGATA
This sequence comes from Epiblema foenella, assembly GCA_963556455.1. Taxonomy (NCBI): domain Eukaryota; kingdom Metazoa; phylum Arthropoda; class Insecta; order Lepidoptera; family Tortricidae; genus Epiblema; species Epiblema foenella. The sequence goes on along the minus strand of OY747098.1, from coordinate 32,122,159 downwards.
CATATATTTTTTAATTGGAGCATTTATTCACCAAAATAGTACTCTTTTACATCTTGTTATAACTTCCGCCAAACTGTATAACAGTTTGTTGGCAGAAATAAGCTCCCTTTCTTTATATTACTGTTTTAAGTTAGTTAGTTAAGTATTTGATTCAAGAATCGGTTGGCGTGATATTAAGCTTTGAAGTGATAATTTTTGCTATGGCCAAAACACAATATCTCAAAAAAAAGTACTAAGATCAGGAAAAACCCTTCTATGGGTCCGTAATTCCGCATATGACCGGTGACGTGATGGACGGGCAACTACGGAACCCTACACTGTGCGTGGTCCGACACGCACTTGGCCGGTTTTTTTTATTGGAGATTTTCCCCAGGCTACTCTCCAACCGCGGACTCCTATCGCTTTATTGGGCCCGGCCTGACCTATAAAGCCACAGGTTCAAAAAAACACGGAAGTGGCATGAAATTTGTAGGGAAGGTCCCTTAGTTATTTCAATAGTACCTAATATAAACCAAGCTAGAAGTTCTTCAAAATTATCCTATGAAAATTGTCACATGCCAACGAGGTTGCCTCAAACAATTGACCCATAAAATGTGTTGAGATCAAAACAAAATACGTCTGAACCCGGTCTGGTTAAATTTCAGCTCTATTTATTCCGTTCTTTCTCTCGTGCTGTCTTCCTCATTCAACTTGGTGATTATAAAGTGTGCTAGAGACAGACTAGCCGAAATTCGACGTGTGGTTCGTATGGCTGCTCTGGCGCACTGCCAGGCTATAATCTGTGCGAATGTCACTCCTCGCGTTTTATGGTCCAATGGTTATTTAACGGTAAGTATTTATAAATTATAATGCCGAAAGTACCCTGTTTGTGCACATGACGTCAAAGTATTTTCATTATTTACGAGTGAAATAATGGTTACCCGCTTTGTTGCCTTTTTATTGGCTTTTAAAACAGTCGCGAAAATACTTCAGTTGCTAAATAAATTGTATAGTATTTCCGTTAATTTTAATTTACTATTTTCAAATCTATTTAACATCGTCTCAAGAAAGCCTAATTTAGGTTTTATCCATCGACACAATCTTTTGTGATCCGTCGTGATCTCTCTGCGAGTAAAATATAGGATTTTTTTTCAATCTTTATTCTCATGCCATTTAATGATAAAGCGCAGAAACCCTTTTGGTGCCTATGTTTTTTTCATATTTACAATTATTTCATTTTACATCTAAACAATATTATCTATACAGATAGAACTATAATAAGATAAGTATAAAAAAACTACTACAATACAATACAAATACTCTTTATTGCACACCTCACATAATAAAATAGCATATAAAAAACAAAACACAAAGATACAGGGAGACAGAGGCAGAACAACAGGCGGTCTTATCGCTAAAGAGCGATCTCTTCCAGACAACCTTTGGGTAGCGGAGAAATGAAATATAAAGCTGAAAAGTAGGTGGTGCATAAACTATTACAGTGAGAAAAAAAAAGATTCCAAAACAACTGTTCAATATAAATACACATAAGGTGTCCTCGGGTAATTCCGAAAATATAACAAATTCCTTTCTAACTAACCGCTTTTATTGCGTCTCATCGTCATCATTATCAAAAAGAAATGTTCGATTTTTTGTTCATGTTTGGCAGTGCAAAGAAATCGGTTAGTTGGACTGGAATTTGTTTTTTTCGGAATTACCCGAGGACACCTTACTTAAATAATATATAAATATACATACATAAAAATATACATACATATAATATATAATTATATATATCACTGCTATATAATAGTAAGAATAAAATAGTGTCAGCCATAATAGTTAATTTAAATTTTTAAGGGAGAGACAAATAATATTCTACTAACTACTTACCTACCTATATATAATACTAGCGACCCGGGTGCACTATTTAATGGATGTTATTATACATATAAATCTTCCTCTTCAATCACTCTATCTATTTAAAAAAACCGCATCAAAATCCGTTGCGTAGTTTTAAAGATTTAAGCATACGGGTCAATATCCCAAGCAGTAAAAATTGTTGGCAAGACTGAGAACGCAGGTGCAGAAAGTTTAAATAATAATTAACCATTTTTTTTCGGAAACACATCCCAGTCAACTACCCCGGGCAATAGCTAAAACTTAAATATTAATGTATTTAATAATTTAAAAAAATATATAAAGCACCAATTTCTCATCAAGGTGGGTTGTCCCTAACCTGGTTTTGTTTGCATAATGTCACCTAACTCGAAAACTATGTATGATAATAAAAATATTTTAGGTTTATTTTAAGACCAGCTAAACAGGCAACAATAAATATAGCTTCCTTTAAATCTCATGTGTACCTAACCATTTTATAATGTGCGAAAATGTTTGTCCCGAGAAACTTTTTCATTACCGCGCACCACCGCGGACCAAGCTTGTCAACGATTTATTTGCGAAGTTTGACTCGGTAAGCCCCCCGTCTCCTGCGCACTTCGAGAATCAGTTACGCTGCTGTGTTCGGCGAGGGAGGACACCTGGTGCGGTAATTCGTCGGCCTGCTATACACATGAGTATATCGTGGCCGTGATACGCGGACAAAAATAATATCATTCCGGAGTTTGCTATATCTTTTTTATTTTTTATCTGTTTCGATTGAAACTAATACATAACATGTAATATATATTTGTGATATCTAGAACCTTGTTAATTTAAGAATAAGTGGCTTGATCTTTTTTTTAAAATTAATTTTATCCTGTGTTTATCATTCCGCCGTTTTCATTCCGGTGTTTCCGGTGTAGTTAAATGGCGTTATAACTCACTGGAATGAAAATAACACCGGAATGATAAGAAATGTAGCTTCACTTTGCTATATATAGGAATTAATGATTATTTTTTTGATATATTTATTTGATGTCATATATGCCTATTACCTAGTATTTATGTTTAAATATATGTTTCACTATATCGTGTTTTGTCAATTTACTTGATTATTCGCGCATTAAGATATAGAAAATATATTAAATCAATTTTAAATGTACTTCTCCTCAAGATTATTAGCGTAATTAGTTTTGCCGAAATGGATCAAGCATTTTACTATAAAAGATGGTAATAAATATGAAGTTTTTTAATGAAAAAAATATTTCAAAAATTGGTGTAAAAAGTTATACGATTGATTTAGATAATTTATTTCATGATAAGGAATTACATTATAAATTTGCACACATGTCAAAATTACAAGAATTGTTATCATGATCGTCATAACAGGAAAAATAAAAATAACATAATGTCGACCAGAGTAATACAAAACATGATAAAAAGTAAACAGAAAAATAAATGCATCTTCCATTCGGAATCGTCAGTCAGATAAATAATAATATTGTCCATTACAAAATACAAATTTCAAAACACAAAAATAAAAGATAGTTCCGTAATATCATTTTAACATTACTGAAATATGTTTCTTATACTACAGATTTGTGTTTTCTAGAAAAAAAAGGTATAGGGTTCCAAACCACATGAACCATGATTTTTCTTTTTCTTTCTATCAAAATTTACAACTAGTTACGAAGTGTGTTATAAACAGTATGCAAGCCTCTGGATATTTACACTATTTTTAACTTATATACAAAATGCTTGTGTTTTTAAATCATACACCTACTACCTTTTTCTATAAATCATAAACCTATAGTCTAAGAAGCAATTATTTATTATTATTCATATTTAACACATAACACAAATAACATAAGTCCCGTTGTATTAACAGGCCAATCAGTAGAGGTTTTTACTGGTTACGTGAAAGATTTTTTTTTAGTTTTATTACTTGTTTGTAGCATTGCTGCTTGCAATGCGTTTTTTTTTTAGAAAAAGTGACTGATTATTTTTATTAGTATAATTATTAAATTGAAGTGGTCCACCAATTTATTATAAAGCTGTCTTGAGTAGTGAAAATGATTGTTTTCAGGTATTAGCAGTACAAAATAATAAATTTTATAATTTTGAGGAGTTTTTTTTTAATTACGATGTATGTGCTCTAATTTTCATTCCTGTGGACTGTTATTATCATCTCCAGTGTATATTTATCATTCAGTTGTGAGTTTCATTTTCAATCTCAGTTATCTCAAAAACTGTTATAGATATCAACATCCCTTTTAGAAGATTTTCATAATATAGTCTGAAGTGTCTTTTGATATTAAAAAATCCACGAAAAACTCCCAAACAAAGAATCACACCGGAATGATGCAAAAATCATGCACTGTTGAAATTGACCCATATAGGGATATAGGGATTAGGGACAGAGAAAGCGACTTTGTTTTATACTATGTAGTGATACCCCACCCAGTTCACCCGCTTGAGGCATGGTCCCTAGGACGCTGGCGGCTAGCGGCTGCCCCTTTGCACCGCCAGGCTTAGCCGCTGGGCAAAGAAGCTAGCCCTGTGGTCGCCTGAGACGCCTATTAGTAAAATATTATTTAGCTACTTTCTTAATATAATTTTCACTTCTTATGCTCGAAAAGTGTGTCATATTAGACTTGTCAAGCGAGGCTAAAGTAGTACATTTAACCCCTAGGGAAAATATGAATACATATTTATGATTTACTAGATTCAATTTAGACCAATCATAATACTTCACCTATTAAATCCACTAATCACAAAACACTAATTTAACTCTTTAAAAAATATTTGGTATTGGGTATTAACAAACCAGAATACAGCTTTACTAAAATCAACCAATCAGAAAACAGAATTCATTTCTATAAAGAATCTAAAGATTAAGTTTGTAGTAGTCCCTATTTCCCAATAATTAAAAAAGTGATTAGTTCGTTCGAGCAACGCTTTGAAGCGCTCAATGGAAGGTGAGTTAGCTTTTTTGCGCGTGAATGTTGCGCGCGAACCGCGGTGTCTATTTTGTGTGTCAAAGCATGAAAGCAGTTTAGAAAAAAAAAACATGCTGCCAAATTACATATAAGTTCGCCGTGGTATTAATTGTTAATTTTGGATGGCTAACCTTTGTTTATTTATTTTCTCGCAATCGAAGTGAAAAGTAGAGTGTATAACTAGCCATATTACCTCTCGAACTATTTTCCCTCACTTTGTTCGGGAAAATAACTATCTCTTGGTAATATGGCTCATTTTAGACCCTTGTCGTACAATCTACTATTAAGTATATTACGCATCGCAGTGCAACAAGCGACGCTAATAAAGTCATCCCGATAAGAGTTCAACACCGTGTCGGGCAAGAACCTAAATCGGCGACCTCGGCTATTTGGTTATCGGTTAACGGAAAGATATACTCAAAGTCGAATTAGGGTCGGTTGCACCAACAGGCCAGTCATCGTCAAATATGGTGCCGGCAGCTGTCATCCTATAGAATCTTGTCAAACAATACAATCGGATTTTAACGAACACCGCATACGATTACAGACAGTTTGGTGCAACCCACCATTAATGACACCAACTTCGACCTTACATATTTGCGGTGGAGGTTAGGAGTGATGATCCTTGGGAGGAAATATTTTTTTGACGTTAAGAGGCCTTATCAGTTTTAAAAAGTTTTGATTTCAAATTATGACAAAAATATTGACAATACCAATAAAGTTATTAAAGGCTACGATAATTTTATCATAGTTTTAGATAGTAACATAGTCATTTTTTGATTTTATTGCGTGTAGTAGAATTTAAGCGGAAAAAAACAAGTTTTAAGCTTGAAAATGGCTGATTTGGAGTGATGTTTGAAATGATATTTCTTAATGATAATGATACTGGATGAGAAACTCTCCTTCAAGGAACACATTTTAGCTACAGCAAACCGAGTTAGAAAGCTTATATATATTTTCAAAAAACTGCGTGCAGTCATGGATAAAGACCTCCTCAAATCTGTTTATTTAGCGCTTGGACAAGCAATAATAACTTACTGCATTCCAATTTGGGGAGGAGCTGCCAGCTCGTTTATGATACTCCTTGAGAGAGCACAGCGTTCGCTACTGAAAGTCATGCACTCGAAAAGCCGCAGGCACCCGACCTATGAATTGTATAAGGAAAGTCAAGTGTTAAGTGTGCGGCAACTATACATTCTGCGATCCACGGTCATAGCTCACAAAATTGTTGTCAACTTACCCGACTACAACAACCGCTTGCTAAAACGCAACTTCCAAATTCCTCTTCCTGCAGTTGCATCAAAGTTTGCAAAAAGACTGGGTACCCATATGTGCTTGTTCATATATAGGAAGGTAAATCAAGCCTGTGACTTAAAAACTCGTACTATACGTAAGGATGGTAAAAACTGTAACTTACAATTGGTTAAGCTCTTTAAACTATTATGAAACAGAAAAAATAATCAAATAAACAAATTTACACACCTCTCACCCACTCTACACGCTAATTAATACATACACACACTCGCTTATTAACACACTCATATTGTTACACTTACGACGAGTACCTAATAATTATTAAAAGTCTACCTTTTTAAATTTCAACTCCACGATTGGTTTATTTTGTTTTGTTTCTGTACATTCTTCTTAGTTTATAATGTTTTTGTCTTTAGTGCAAGATATTCAGTTAAATGGCAATCGGATCTTGTGTCAGCCTACGATACAGGCCTAGCCTAGTGTAGGGGTCACAGAAAAGTGTTTTAATTTACTTTGTCATGCAGTGTCTGTAACATTTTCTTTTTTTATATATTTTGATCGTTTGGTAATGTTAATAGCACTGTGTATAAATAAACTATTTTGTAAACTATTTTGTATTTGTATTTTGTAATGAAGAATCCAAAAAATACATTTAAAGTTTATGACATAAGGTCGCAATAGTCCTGTTCTAGATAGTAACATTGAGAAAATGTAAAGATACGTGTCAGATCAAACAGAAAATGGCGTAAATATATGAGCGTTTTGTAACTGATATGGACCCTTAATTATATAATGTAAAGCCAAATACTCTCCGACAAATAATAACCATCTAAAGTGTATAAATGTTTGGCCGTTGAGTTATATCTCAGGTTATCAAAGTACTTCGTTTAACACGATGGACGGCCCGGCCACACTAAATCAATGAATACTTTATTTCGATTTTATACACATTTCAGTAAATGCATAATTAAGTCAACACTTAATCTTTCACTACCTACACACCTATCTATAGTTGACGAATACGTTAAGGCGGCTAATTACCAAAGATAAAAGGTACCTAAAAAATTCTCATTGCCTAACTAACAATGTTTACTACAATTATTGATACATGCAAAGTGCAGCAAGGGCCCTGCAGCAATAAAAGACTGGGGCCCCGGAATATATTTTTTAAAATCACTTGCCATTATCAAAATAGCGTTGCAACCTATTACTAAACCAACGAAAAACTAAAAACTAACGAAACAAAACTAGCGAAAAATTCTCCCACTTTCGGAATATAAGTAAAATTACTTATATTCCGAAAGTGGGAGAATTTTTCGCTAGTTTTATAATAGGTTTGCTAAACTGGTTTTGGGGGCCTGGGGCACTGCCCCACCTAGCCTCTGGGCAGCTACGCCACTGTAAATGCATTGAACACTCTAAAACAGACCGTTTTAATTATAATATGGCACTGCGCGCAAACTGGAAACTATCGAAATACTTACAGGTAATGTTGTCTTAGTAGACGAATTTCTCTGGCCGGTAGCGAGCATATCTTTTGGGTGACTCACGCGCAGATGCGGACATCACGACAATAATATTTTTGTTTTCTCGCACTGATTCGGCAGAACACATACCTTTTAACGTTCCTTCCCAACGATAAGTTTATTTTTTGGCACTGTTTCTTTAAATCCAAACGCAAAGGCGTTTTGGATTTGGCGAACTGGCGCAATTGGCGTTTTCTTGGCTTCCCTTAACAGCGCTTTTGTTATCATGCGATAGTTTTATTAAATTATATACTATACGTACAAGATCGGCACGTACGGCAATACTCTCGACGTATCTCCTATTATCTCTTATTTGACGAGCTCGAACCCACGTTCGAGCTCGTCAAATAAGTCAAATTAGATGAGCTTCTAGGGTGACGGAAAAAAGATGAGATCACCAAATAGCAGTGTTTAATTTCGTGTAGGTAACAAAGGTTACCGACATAGCTCAGCGAATTAGTAAGCTGAAGTGGCAGTGGGCAGGTCACATATGTCGCAGAACCGATGGCCGTTGGGGCAGACTGGTTCTTGAGTGGAGACCGCGTGTCGGCAAACGTAGTGTAGGACGCCCTGTAACTAGGTGGGGCGATGATATTCGTAAGGCAGTGGGCAGGGATTGGAGGAGAAGAGCTGAAGACCGAGCTCAGTGGCGTGCCATGGGAGAGGCCTATGTCCAGCAGTGGACTGACACAGGCCGATGATGAATTTCGTTGCATTTTGTGACATTTCTCATCCAAAACTGTTACCATATCAAACTGTCAGTCTTGTAAATGTGATACCAATTCAAGCAACTATTCCGTAGACAAAATTAATGTCGCAAACACCAGACGATATTTGTGTAAATTTTTGAACGAGCTTTAGGAGAATTCAATTGTCACCTTACCACTACACACACACTCACTACGCTGCATTTCAATCTACCTGACGTTTGCACCTGTAGACATTGTTTTTTCTAATTTCAGTGCCAGAGCCGCCTTCAGACTTCGAAGCTGCCATCGCTGCGACGGGGTCCGGGCGCTTCAACGCGGCGCTGATGCTGTGCACCTTCCCCGCCTTCTGGAGCGCCATCTCCGTCACCAGCTCCACCTCGTACATCTTCACGCGCGCGCAGTGCGACATGCAGCTCAGCCTGCTCGACATGGGCACCGTCAACGCCATCACCTACGGAGGTACCCTCATCCTCCTCCTCATCATCATCATCATCATCATTTCAGCCGAAAGACGTCCACTGCTGAACATAGGCCTCCCCCAAGGCTCGCCATTTAGACCGGTCCTGTGCCGTTCGTTTCCACCGGATTCCCGCGACCTTCACCAGGTCATCACTCCACCTTGTCGGAGGCCTACCGACAGCTCGTCTTCCGGTGCGTGGACGCCACTCAAGCAGTTTCTGGTCCCATCGACCGACAGTCCTGCGAGCAATGTGCCCTGCCCACTGCCACTTAAGTCTCGCAATTTTGAAGACTATGTCGGTGACCCCAGTTCTGCTACGGATAGCTTCATTCCTAATTCTATCACGCAGAGAAACCCCGAGCATAGCTCTTTCCATTGCTCTTTGGGTGACCTTGAGCTTTCTTATGAGGCCTCATCCTCCTAGCGTTATCTAAGTCGAAGCAGCCATCCAACGCGGCGCTGATGCTGTGCACCTTCCCCGCCTTCTGGAGCGCCATCTCCGTCACCAGCTCCACCTCGTACATCTTCACGCGCGCGCAGTGCGACATGCAGCTCAGCCTGCTCGACATGGGCACCGTCAACGCCATCACCTACGGAGGTACCCTCATCCTCCTAGCGTTGTCTAAGTCGAAGCAGCCATCCAACGCGGCGCTGATGCTGTGCACCTTCCCCGCCTTCTGGAGCGCCATCTCCGTCACCAGCTCCACTTCGTACATCTTCACGCGCGCGCAGTGCGACATGCAGCTCAGCCTGCTCGACATGGGCACCGTCAACGCCATCACCTACGGAGGTACCCTCATCCTCCTAGCTTTGTCTAAGTCGAAGCAGCCATCCAACGCGGCGCTGATGCTGTGCACCTTCCCCGCCTTCTGGAGCGCCATCTCCGTCACCAGCTCCACCTCGTATATCTTCACGCGCGCGCAGTGCGACATGCAGCTCAGCCTGCTCGACATGGGCACCGTCAACGCCATCACCTACGGAGGTACCCTCATCCTCCTCATCATCATCATCATCATTTCAGCCGAAAGACGTCCACTGCTGAACATAGGCCTCCCCCAAGGCTCGCCATTTAGACCGGTCCTGTGCCGTTCGTTTCCACCGGATTCCCGCGACCTTCACCAGGTCATCACTCCACCTTGTCGGAGGCCTACCGACAGCTCGTCTTCCGGTGCGTGGACGCCACTCAAGCAGTTTCTGGCCCCATCGACCGTCAGTCCTGCGAGCAATGTGCCCTGCCCACTGCCACTTAAGTCTCGCAATTTTGAAGGCTATGTCGGTGACCCCAGTTCTGCTACGGATAGCTTCATTCCTAATTCTATCACGCAGAGAAACCCCGAGCATAGCTATTTCCATTGCTCTTTGGGTGACCTTGAGCTTTCTTATGAGGCCTCATCCTCCTAGCGTTATCTAAGTCGAAGCAGCCATCCAACGCGGCGCTGATGCTGTGCACCTTCCCCGCCTTCTGGAGCGCCATCTCCGTCACCAGCTCCACCTCGTACATCTTCACGCGCGCGCAGTGCGACATGCAGCTCAGCCTGCTCGACATGGGCTCCGTCAACGCCATCACCTACGGAGGTACCCTCATCCTCCTAGCGTTGTCTAAGTCGAAGCAGCCATCCAACGCGGCGCTGATGCTGTGCACCTTCCCCGCCTTCTGGAGCGCCATCTCCGTCACCAGCTCCACCTCGTACATCTTCACGCGCGCGCAGTGCGACATGCAGCTCAGCCTGCTCGACATGGGCTCCGTCAACGCCATCACCTACGGAGGTACCCTCATCCTCCTAGCGTTGTCTAAGTCGAAGCAGCCATCCAACGCGGCGCTGATGCTGTGCACCTTCCCCGCCTTCTGGAGCGCCATCTCCGTCACCAGCTCCACCTCGTACATCTTCACGCGCGCGCAGTGCGACATGCAGCTCAGCCTGCTCGACATGGGCACCGTCAACGCCATCACCTACGGAGGTACCCTCATCCTCCTAGCGTCATCTAAGTCGAAGCAGTCATCCAACGTGGCACAAAACTCCCAGTAGCTCGATTCCACTCACACCTCAGATTCGGTTTAAACCGCTCAACCAATCTCACTGGAGCGCAAACTCTTAGAGTATTCCAGTGTTCCAAACCACACGCGTGGTCGTGCCGGAGGTTTTCCCCTGGATTTTCCCCAGGCTACTCTCCAACCGCGCACTCCTATCGCTTTATTGGGCCCGGCCTATAAAGCAACAGTCAGGTTCAAAAAAAAAAAACCAACGTGGCACTGATGCTGTGGCTGTGTACCATCTATGCCTTCTGGAGCTCTGTGTCCTCCTCCGTCTAGTAAATTTCTCGTGCGTCACGTGGGTCCAATATTTCGTACATAATTTTTTTATTACGATCTAGATTCGAACCCACAATCTCCACTCCAGGTTGTAAATCGACTACAACTCTCACTATCAGTCCGTAGTGCCTTTTATGGCTGTTAAAATAGAGTACACAATACATCAAATAAACAATGTAAGTGGGGGTAGTAAAAGAGAAACCTAACAGCATAAAAGCAGCTAAAGCGTTGCGTTTGAATTTCAAAAGAAACATTTTTATCACAAGAACTCGTAACATATATCACGAGTGGGACACGAGTCAGAGATACGGTTATTAATTGATATTGAGCATTGTTGTGACTGATGTGGTACATCAATAACCGAGGCGGGGTCACGACCTTCCAACTATTTTTAAAATAAACATCTTTTCACCTCACTAGCTCGGAAAGACCTTTTTTCATCTTTAATAACAGGTAGCAAAACTGCATTTCATCCACAAGAGTGCAAAGAATATTTGAAATACGACCGTGCTATTTGTAACTTTTTAAAACATAATAACATGTAAAGGCCAGTCCAGACAGTCCAGCAACAATAATTTTATATTGTGCTGTTGTGTTAAATAACTAGTACCTACGCCAAATCTCGGGATTAGGTAGTGGACCCCGGGCATCCAACTATATATAGGATGCAACTGTACTGGAATACCGCTAGGACGAGGAAGAGCGAAAAAAAACCTCGCACTAGTGAGGTAAATATAATGCACAACAAGTCTATCTGTATAATTCTACTTTTAACTATTTTTCTTTTGGTAAACGAATATCACCGTTTCAGTTTCAGAACGGAAACTTTGCGTAGGCAGCGTAGGTATGAGTGACGTACAAATCCTCCTGTAAACGTCTGCGCTAACGCAGTGACATCATAGCCTAGGATATCAACTAGCCGTACTTATGCTACAGTTACACATGCTGATTACTAGCACGAAAGCATGCCACTATTGAGCAATTGTTACTTAGTAGTACGTGTGTCGAAACGTTTCTAATAATGAGCATGCTCACTTCGAGTTTGCTCAATAATCGACGCTCGTGCGATTTTTGAGCATGCTACGTGCAGCGCGGGTGGAGGGGGGCGTGGTATTAGTAAGATTAGCAAGTGTGGACGCTCTTACTTAATGAGCATGCTAGTAGTTAGTATGGTAGTAGTATGCTTATCCCAAGCAAATGTATAGAACTCAAAAGCATGCTCATTTTAAGCATACTAATGACCATGCTTTTTACGTGCTAATTTTGAGCATGTGTAACAGTACCTTTAGAAAACAAAAACACTTGTTCAATTGATACAGTGCCTGTGACGGGGGAGACGGAGGAGCGCGGGGGGAGACGACTAAGGGCATCGGGCGGGTAGCAGGCGGTAGGTTTCTTCCGCGGCGTATCAGTGACATGGTAGAGTTATAGTCTTGCATGTTACTTACATTATCCCCATCGCTGCTCATTGGGCATATTTTATTTGTGGACTCTCGACACCTCGATTCCCTATGAACGTTACTTGAAACTTAAAATATCAGTATAGATACCCGTACAATGTCCAAATTCTCTTCATTCCACGAGTGATCACGTTCCCGCAACGTGGGTAGACCCCCTGCCCCCCTCCCCTCCCCCCCCCCCCTCACCACAAGGTCTGGTACAGATTGCGGGAGTCCGCTGGCTGCGGGAGGCGAAGGACTGTAATCGTACTCTTTAGGAAAGGCCTATGTCCAGCAATGGCCATCTTTCGGCTGATATGATTATGATGATAATCACACATATTAAGTTCACTTCTGTGTTTCCAAAATGTTGCTGTCTTTAAAAGAACTTTCCATTATACCAACAGAAATATTGAAATATATACATAGCACATGTCTTTAGGTCAACAAGATACTATACAAATTTGACTGTAGCTCCAACCGTTTGGCTGTTAAACCTGTGTGACAGACGACGGATAGACTGTCACATAACGAGAATAAATGATTATAATCGGAAATCAGCCTGTCGCTATTTAAGAAAATAACGCAATGTTACAAGATGAAGGAATTACGTTGAACCGAATAATAAATTCATAGCACATTAATTGTGTAGGTGACATAGTACATAGTAAATGTTTACCCACGACCAACACTCCAATAATAGAAGGTAATTGGCAAAGTCATACAAAGTAAATATCGCGTAATTATCTCGGGAAAGTATGTTTACTGACTGCTGGTGTCTAAAAGGACGTTCGTTAACATTGTTCCTATCGCTAGTGTTATTTAAATTACGTCAAAGTAGTTAAGTTAAATATGTCATACCTATTTAATAAGCACTAGTTATTTCATACGAGAAACGGTTCTGAATCTGTTCGGATGTGTTTTGGGTTCTCAGAATACGGTATAACGTGTCTCGCATAAAAAAAAGAATGCAAGAAAAACTTGAACTGATGCGTGCATATTAACAAAGTCAGTCAGGTTCGTTCAAGTACGCCGATGTTTAAAGCAGGGATCGGATACCGGTATTTTCTCCATAGAAAAATACCGGTATTATTACGGTCACCGGTTCATTATTTCGTTTTTAATGGGACAATCTAATAATACGACGTTGTTACCTAAATGCATGATTCAGCCATACATAAAGAGCAAAAAATAATCCAAAATATTGAGCTAATTCAGGGTTTTTTAAAAATACCGGTATCGGTCCCTGGTTTAAAGCCAAAACCTGGACTACACTGATGTTCTGGAGCAAAAATATGACCATAGAGAGTATTGATATTTTAAATATAAAACTCCCGTGAGTTTCAGACACATTCAAATTTAATAAACTGGTCACTCACGTCTTTAAGGTCGAGTATAGCTCGACATGTTTCGGACCAATACGTGACCCTTAATCATGAGAACTCTTCGCGCTCGCGCGCCGCTCGATCGGCTGCTTGATGTTGGTGGATGTTGGTATTGATATTTTTATGTATTTTAATTTCATGATCATTATGGTGTTATGTCTCTGGCGCGGTTTTGTTAAAGTAGCTTGGTCTCTCGAGGATGCTCACGTTGAGAGCGAGACACCTCCGGTTGTCTCTAGCTGTCGGCATAACCAATCCCCAAATCATTAAGGGTGGACGATTTTTGTTTATCGTATGGCAATTTTGTTGCACCGTTTAGCACTACCCAGGGCACGTGTAGGGTAACGATGGGTACTCCCTACGGACGTGGTGCAACTTCGACCCCCCTTGTCAGGTGAGTGGGCAACTTGACTGTTAGAAGTTCTCAAGCCGCCCGGAGGCCTCAGGCTTGACTTAACGACTACGATCCCGCTCCTTACTTCGAACTTACATTTAAGACTGCGAACCCGCTCCTTACTGCGAACTTACATTTAAGACTGCGAACTCGCTCCTTACTGCGAACCTACATTAACGACTGTCATCATCGACAGTAACCGGGATCAACGGCTTAAAGTGCCTTCCAAAGCGAGGGAGTACTCAGTTAATAACCACTCAAAGCGGTCGGTCACCCATCCAAGAACTGACCTAGACCGACGTTGATTAACCTCTCATACCGCAAGCGTTACGCGGGCGCCGCTGGGCCACAGATGCTCAACGATGAGCCTGTGACTTTTCTGGAGTGAACGTCCATGCACTACAGGGTCTATAGGCATCATCAGGCAAGCAGTGTGTTTGAGTGCCACCATCGTGTTATGAAAAAGATCATTTAAGAAAGAAAGAAACAGTTATTCACAGACACACAAGACACACATATTACAAAAAAAAAACAACAGAAGAAAAACAAACCACAACATGTGTGTCCCCGTGGCAGTGAAACGGACACTGGCTCAGCATTATGCTGAGGTGTCAGACACCTACAGCGCTGCACTCCTATCGCTTTATTAGGCCCGGCCTATAAAGCCACAGTCAGATTCAAAAAAAAAAACCTACAGCGCTGATTTTCAGCCAGTACCGTCGGTGACTCACGGACCGCCATACACTAAATAATAATGAAATATGACTGCAATAGACAAAATAATACATAAGAGAATAATAATTATAATAATATCTACTTACTACTAACATACGACGACCTAACATTTGACGACCGGTTTAGCCTAGTGGGTAGTGCACCTGCCTGTGAAGCTGACGGTCCTGGGTTCGAATCCCGGTCAGGGCAAATATTTGTGTGATGAGCATGAATATTTGTTTCTGAGTCTTGGATGTTTTCTATGTATTTAAGGTAAAAGTACCCTTCACCGAACGCTTAAGACCTACATGTACGTTTGTTTTTTTATTAAGGTTTAGAATTTTTGTACGATTATGAGCAACAGCATATTGTGAAGATAGATAAATTTGTCATCATTTAAATGTACGTCGAAATTTATTACGTAGTTAGATGTATATAAAAATAATTTTTAAAGTTTTTGATATCGATTACACTGATTTGTCCCATTCAACGAACTAAGAAACGGAATTTGCACCCATTACCGGATCGGTATGCCCCTTCACCGAACTAGGGAATAAATGTATGGAATGATGCCATTGTGTGGTTCTCAAACTACCGTTATTTATACTAATGAGTGAATATAATATATTATATTTAAACCTAATTACACTATTTTTCTAAATACAAGCGTCTTGGCGGGAAATCAACATTAGAAATAAAAGTTTTAGTGTAGATAAAATATACACGGCTGCCCAAAAAAAGGAATGTAATATTTTCAAGTTTCATGTCATGTATGTATGTATGCGAGTTTCTTTGATTTAGATGTGTGAGGTATCGTTGGATTCCTTGTGTCATTCCATGTAACATAGCATGTGTGACGTTGCAATAAAAACAATAAAGTGGACTGTGGACTCAATTATGTGTTCTAAAAAAATTTTTGTTTTCGATCCTACTAGCAAAATGAAGCATTTGAAGAGACGATTTCAAAAATATACAGGCACACCGAACGGCACATGGACCGTCAAAAAGTTTTGGAGTGTTGTAAGAGTCATTTAATTTCCACCCTGACCGGACCCTGTATCCTAAGAGTCACGGTCATGGAGATACGATTTTTTAAATAGTTTTTCCTAAATTACCCAAAATCTGACATTCAAAACATTTGTGTGTATGCTTTTAAATTCATAATTTATTTAAATATATTTCGTCTACGTACGTGTGCTTAAAAAATATTAATTCCTTGACACAAATAATTACAAAAAAATAACACATGGGCCTTTTTAGTAACAAATAAAACGAATTTTCGAAAACATATCCACTTTAAAATTCAATAGAAAAAAGTAGCAGCTATTGAGAGCATCATTTTATTTTAAAAAGTTCTTTGGTTTTTTTAAGCACACGTACTTAGACGAGACATTTAAAAAAATTAAGTATTTCCAAGCATACACAAAAAAATTAATGGGCTTCGAATGTCATATTTTGGGTAATTTAGGAAAAACCATTTAAAAATCGTACCTGCGTGACTCTTAGGACCCAGGGTTCAAGTGTAGAAAGGTAGCAAATGACCCTACCAGCACCCCAAAAAAATTAAACGGTCCATGTGCCGAACATCCTGTATATAATATATGTGTTTCAACAAAATAAAATTCAAATAAAATAATAATAATTATAAAAATTAAAAACACGGCTGTACTAAAAAGATAAAAAAAAGTTTCATAATAAAGAACTCAAGGAAATCTATTTTGTTTGCAGTCGGGAGACTACCAGGGCCGTAGCTAGGGGGGGGGCATTATGGGGCAATGCCCTACCTTAAAATACTATTGCCCTACCTTAACCCATCGCATATGATACCTAGAAAACTGTTTGTTTATAATTCGCGTACCAAATTGAGACATATTAGGGTAGGCAGTGTATCGACATCTAAATTATCAGATTTAAGTAGCATGGGTAAGCAAAGAAAAAAGGCAGAGTTTCTTTACTAGATGCTATTGAACGGTTTAGACAAGTGAGAACCTTGTATCGACAACATCGCATGAAACGCGGTACAAACTTACCTCGACCAGCAGGCTAATCACGTAACTTTATGTACTAACGGTAGATAGATTTTACTGTCAATTTTGAAGTATAAATGTATGAGCTGACAGTTGAAATTTGACATTAAAATCTATCTAACGGTAGTACAAAAGTTACATGATTACCCCGCTGCGGGGTAATAATAAAGCAGGTAATAGCAAAGTATCGTTTACGAAAAGTTTTAACTGATATATATTAGACGCATAGTCAATGTATAGTCGACATGAAAACTGACGTAAATTTTGAGATTTGAATGAAGAATGAAGTCTACACTCCGACCAGTAGCAGTCCAACTCCAAAACTCCGAAAGCTTTCAGTCGGAACTCCAGAACCGTTTCGATTGCCTAATTGGCGATGTGGACGAATTCAACGACGAGTTTGTGGAAGCTATCCATACCACAGGGTCTAAAGGGAAGGAGAAGGACGGTTCTACAGTCTTCAGTCGACGCGACATTATATCGGCAGCTCAATAGATGGATATCCAAATCTCTGACCTGTGATCTGCGCCAATTCAATTCGAAACGTATTGAAGAGGCCGTCGAGCGAAACAAGGGCTCAAAAGTTTTCGCAAGAGATCTGTCTATTGGGCAGAGCCAGCTCGCCGAGTTAAAACCAGAGGATGGTAGAACTGTCTCATCCAGACCTGAGCTTCTGAGCGAGATAGAGCACTTCTATGGACAGCTATACACGTCAAATAGCAGACCCGAAGTTGGTCTAGTAAAATATCCAAGAGCTAGACTAACTCGGCACTATACCGATGACATCCCGAACATCAGCCTGTACGAGATTAGAATGGCTCTTAAACAGCTCAAAAACAACAGGGCACCCGGTGAAGACGGAATTACAGCCGAACTCCTGAAGGCGGGTGGAAAACCAGTACTTTTGGCCCTTCAGAAGTTGTTCGATTCCGTCTTACTGGAAGGGAGAACGCCAAAGGCATGGAACACAGGCGTGGTGGTGCTGTTCTTCAAGAAGGGTGACACCACTCTTCTGAAGAACTATCCACCCATCTCGCTTCTGAGCCATGTCTACAAGCTGTTTTCAAGAGTCATTACGACTCGTCTCGCACGCAGACTAGATGACTTCCAACCTCCTGAACAAGCCGGTTTCCGAAGAGGCTTTAGTACCACAGACCACATACATACGCATCGTCAGATTATACAGAAGACTGAAGAGTATAACCTGCCCCTCTGTTTAACGTTTGTGGATTATGGGAAAGCCTTCTCTGCGATCGAAACCTGGGCGGTATTACAATCTCTACAGAAGTGCCAAGTAGACTACCGCTATATCGAAGTGCTGAAGTGTTTGTACGACGTAACGCCACTATGTCAGTCCGACTCCAGTACCAGAACTCGAAGCCTATTCCGCTGCAGCGGGGAGTTAGGCAGGGAGATGTTATTTCTCCTAAACTGTTCGCCGTTGCACTGGAGGATGTTTTCAAGAATCTGAACTGGAGAAGGCTAGGCATCAACATAAATGATTTTGTTCATTCCTTGCCCCGGGGCCAACAATTAAGAACTGCCTCAAACTCAAAAATCAATTCACCAGATCAGACCAAGTTAATTTTGAGTTCATTTTTTTCTTGCACCAGTTGTGCCCTACCTGTAATTACCGCTGCCCTATCTTAAATTCAACTCTGGCTACGGCCCTGGAGACTACCTACTACATGTTTACAAGTGTAGTTTAGAAAATGGAATTGGCCATCCATTATCTGTCTTGCGATCTTTTGTTCTGCGTAAACACGGTCAAAGGGTGGTAGAGCACGCATATCTATTGTTAATAACAACGCTAATCTTTACCTGGGAGCTGGAGTGACTCAAGTTAATTTTGCTTCACACGCAATTATACTATACAAAAATATTAGGTCCCCGGTTTGCAAACCAAATAGATTTCCTTGAGTTCTTTATTATGAAACTTGTTTTTATCTTTCTAGTGCAGTCGTGTTTTTAATTTTAATAATTATTTAAATGTTTTAATACTATTAATTCTATTTTGCTAAGTATAATTGTTATCTGAATAAAATTGACCATTTAAATTACCAACCTACAACAATAGAATCCATCATCAGCACTTCCATATAAATATCTAATAAAAATATTGGATAATCGACATTAACTTATCTTTAATAAAACATGGAAACCTACTAAATTAATTTTGTATTAAGCAGTAACGCTGCTAACGCAAACTACAAATTTACTACTATCGGTTTCCATGTTTAGAAGCGCTGGCCTTTACAACGATGTACCAAAAAGAATGGATTTCAATATAGATCTAACTGCAAGCTGAATAAGGTTTATATTCTAATAGACACCTAATACCAGCATGGCCGAAAAAATCATATGTTCGGTATCAGAGCCCATGGGTACCCTTTACCGAACGCCTGTCCGGTGAATGGAACGCGCAAATTTTGTGGAACCTATGACGCGAACAGATTTACAAAATAGTATTTTAATCATAATTATTGTATCACAACAACGAACATACAATTTTACTAGAAATATTAACAATTGTAAGACCATAATTATACACATGTCATATGCAACCGATGATGTTAAATATATATAATGGAATTTTTAAAATCACTTTGCTGATAGGCTTATTTTGACGTCAAAAAGTCGTGGATATCTCATATTTCACAAGCATTTAAAAAAAAAACTATCCTCCATATAGTCGTTCGGTAATTGCTCATTAAATTACTCATTAAAGTAGCTATTTGAAAATCTATGTAGTTTACATATATAGTCTATGATCAACAAGTAAAAAAATATTTTTCAAAACATACGTTTCCCCTGATTCCGAACGCTGTTCGTTGAAACCTTTAAGTCAAGATGAGGGTTATCCTATCACCGGATTCACAATTTCGTCGATTTCTGTAAATTTGACCGCACTAAATTCACTTATTTTACTAAAACACACAAACTAATTAATCTAAGATACTGTAACACCCTATTTTCAAACACAAAATCACTTTTAAACGGTTTTATGACCTTAAGAAGCACACTCAAATTCTTACCGTATTTCGTAACGAGTCTCCTACAAACCACCGATCGACCGATTCAAACGGTTGTCACGTCTCGACTGAGTTGCAAAATGTCCGTTTTTGCCGCGTAGTGGAAGGGATATGTATCTAGCTAGCGGAGAAAAAAATCACAATGTAATATTAGCTGTAAATCCTCGACTTACAGCTCAAAATAGGCAAAATCCGGTGATAGGGCAGATCCGGTAAAGGGTACTTTTACCTTAAGTATTTATATCTATTAAATATATCGTCGTCTAGTACCTATAACACAAGCCTTCTTGAGCTCACTGTGGGGCTAGTTCGATTTGTGTAAGATTGTCCTCTAATATTTATTTATTTATATTTATTATACAGATATCTGGGGTAAAAACACAAGAGAACTAAAAATTATGAAATAGATTTTAACCGGTCAACTAACTTGATTTGTTGTTGCAGGCATGATCTCATCAGCCATGGTCTGGGGCTTCCTGTCGGACACGCTGGGCCGGCGGCGCATCATGGTGTGGGGCTTCTTCTGCTCGGGGCTGGTGGAGGTGGCCGCCAGCATGAGCCAGACCTTCCCCATGCTGCTCGTCACCAGGTTCATGAGCGGCTTCCTGTGAGTAATCTTCGTAACTACCCGTTTTAGCTTGCGTCTTTAAGGTGGAATATCGCTTGACATGTTTCGAACCATTGCGTGGTCCTTAGTCATGAGAACCAGTCACGAGTGCAGCGCGTCTTTTATATTCTGAGACTCGCTCACTCAGATTCAGTGGAATTGAGCATATTGCACCTGCTCGTCGATTCCAATGATGGCCATCTTTTTAGCTTTCTTTGACAGGCCAAACTGGATATTATATTAACCCTCAGTCAAGTCATCTACTGGTCCCTGGGATCCCCGGGATCATAACAAAGGAATGCTATTGTTTATTTTTTTCGCCGGGAGACGACGGCTTCAACATCTCATTAAAAGTGGCGAAATAAACTATCCAAATGCATCCATTTTAATAGCTAGTCGTTCGTCAATACTTTTCTCGACTAATTTTGGAGTCTTTAAACCCACCCTGATTGGTTATTTAGGCTACCTTCAATAATTTCGAAGTAATACTATTAAAACAATAGCTACCCAGGCGATGACTTTTTTTAGTCACCTTTACGACCGGCTGGGGAGTTAGTGTAATTCACGTTTAAAACTTTGACGCCGTTTTTTTTGTCTCCTCAGCTTCAACGGCCCTTTCGCAGTCCTGATTTCGTACCTGGCTGAGATGCACCGCACGGAGCTGCGCGCGCGCGTCATCCTGCTCACCAGCCTGTTCTACACGCTGGGCAACTCCACGCTGCCGCTGCTGGCCTGGGCTGTGCTTACAAGGGACTGGGACTTCCACATAACCGATAAATTTGGTAAGGCCATATAAATAAGGCAATCTTACAAAGGTAGGGACATGTTACTATGCTTCTTAGGAGCATTTCAACTGGGGATGTGCCCCAAGGTACATGTTGTTTGTGTCTGGTGGTAAGGTTGCCAGAGCTCAGTGGATGTGTTCTGTTGAGAATCAGGAAACTGCATTTGGTAAGGCCATTTAAATATGGCAATCTTACAAAGGTAGGAACATGTTACTTCGCTTCTTAGGAGCATTTCAACTGGGGATGTACCCCAAGGTACATGTTGTTTGTGTCTGGTGGTAAGGCTGCCAGAGCTCAGTGGATGTGTTCTGTTGAGAATCAGGAAACTGCATTTGTCTCGTGTCGACACAACGAATTCTCAAATGATTAAAGGGAATCTCTCTCTCTCTCTTCCTAGCTATAAATCCCACATGGTGGTGGGGTCAGCTTTCCGAACTAATCTTCGTCAAATGATTAAAGGGAGTACATGTACTTAATAAATTAACAATTAATGGCCAAATAAATAATAAACAAATCATAAAAAAAGGATGTATCCTGGCCATTATTTTTTTTCGTAATCAACTTCGACAGTACTACCCTTTCGATACTCACGTTTGTCTGATTGACATATTGAAGCGAACCCGTGTGTGACTTCAATGACTGAAAATTCTTGAAACTTATTTCTACTGTGTCTGTCTGTATCTATGGAAATAAGTTATTTGTCTATGATTAAGGTTGTGCAACGAGAAATATCACGTTCTTTGAAACGCTGTTCTGCCCAAACGAGGAAACAATAAGGATTGATTTTCAGATATATGACTCTTGACTATATGACTGTCTTTCTGACAATAGCCGAAACATATTTGCACATTTTTTTCTAAGTTCAATGGAACAGAATATAAAATAGAATCCTAATTTTCCTTCTTTTAATCAGCCTACTTAAACAAGGCATTATTAAACGACACAATTAAGTGAAAATGATGGTATTTTACCTCATCTAAAGTCTGTCAAGAGGAAATTTTACAAAACTGCACACAGTCCGATATTTAGCGAGATTTGTATAAAAAAGCCATTCCCGAGGAGTGTTGCATCCCGTTTCGTCGTGCGCGAAAGACAGCGTGTCTCTTTCACGAGTGGCGTGGCTAACCCAATCGAATCATCCCCTTAATCGTCACAGATGTCTCATTTGAGATTCAGAGTCATTGCTCATCAATATCTATTGCTCCTTAGTGATCCACTCATGGAACCTGTTCCTGCTGGCGACGGCGCTGATGCCGCTGCTGACGGGGCTGGCCTTCCTGTGTCTACCGGAGAGCCCCAAGTTCCTGATGTCACGGGGCCGTAACGAGGAGGCTATGCAGGTCTTCCAGAAGATTTACAGGCTCAATACGGGGAAACCGAGGGAAGACTATCCGGTAAGAATCAGTATTTCATTTGAAATGATTTGAAGGCTCAGGTTGTAGTTGTCAGCAGGCGCTTAGCCAAGTTTACTATCACCCTGATGTATGGCTATACTTCACCTAACTGTAATTTGAGCTGTATGAAACATAAGTGCAGTTTACTGATAATGGAGACCTTAGAAATTAGAGGGAGAATGTAAAATACCTAGGTATAGCGTGCAAATAGAATATTTGTTATTATCTCTTTTCCCGTCTCAGTTACTGAATATCCACATCCATTACCCAATTAGGATACCCCCTTACTGCCGAGAGGAAAACTTTTTCCAAAACCACTTTATTTTTATTCTTTCACAGATCAAATGTCTCGTGGAAGAGAAGACAGAAGAGCAGGCGAGCGGCGTGGCCGCGCTGCGCGGCGGCTGGGCGCAGCTGTCGCCTCTTTTCCGGATGCCGCACGTCAAGTGGCTGGCGCTCATTTGCTGTATCCATATTGGCCTCATGTTCGGGTCAGTACAGTCAGAAAGGCATATTCAAACCAACCATACAGAGATACGTATATTTTCCTATACAGTCTCACTTGAGTTAGATACAACCGACCAAGCTATTCATTTATTTAATTTTTCATCATCATCATCATCATATCAGCCGAAAGACGTCCACTGCTGGACATAGGCCTCCCCCAAAGAGTGCCATAATGACCAGTCCTGCGCCACCCACATCCAGCGGACTCCGGGTCATCAGTCCACCTTGTGCCTTGTCCATTTAATCTTTATTGCACAAAAAAAACCTTACAGTACAAGAGGCGGACTGCATTTTCTACCAGTCAACCTATCACTCGTTTTCTTTCATCATACGGTCTTCTCCTAGCCGCGTACTACCTCAATTTGCATAAGCCGACCTATTGCAGTATTGAACTTTTCATTTAAAAGCGTTCTATCTGACACCCATAGGTCCAACACACTCCGCCTTTGGTACCCCCAACTCGCAGCCATGATCAACTCGGACTCCTCCGAAAGCTTGTGCTCGGCCATCGCGCCGTCCAACGCCACTGTCGTGGACGATGGCTGCCAGCCGATACAGACCGACATGATGACGTACATGCAGAGCGTCGTCGTGGGCGCGGGCTCAGCTCTGACTTACGGGATTGGAGGGATGTTGGTCAACAGGTTTGTAGTGCTTCTAATTTACGAACTGACCAGTACTAACCCCAGTTTAAAATCATAGAAAGCTACGACAATGGGCAAGAAATTAGCTAAATGATCCAGTAAATCCGAAGAGCCTATTCAGTTCACTTACTCCTTATGACGAACATAGTATTTGCCTGCATAATTTTGTAAATACCTGTTATACAAGTCTTCAGGAAAATGCTCGTATATGACTCGTGTGCTCGTACTGTTAATTTTAGATGCGGCAAGAAACTAGTAACCGCAGTGTGCAGCATCTGCGGGGCCATCATAGTGATCCTGATGCCGTTCTTCGGGAACAGCGCTGACGCGGTAGTGGCGATGATGACTGTGGCCATGGCCTTCACCGCTCTCTGCTCGGCGTCACTCTCCAGCATTACCGTGGACCTGTTCCCGACGTCGCTCAGGTAAGTAGATACTTTGACAGACAACATCTCTTATTTGCTACCCCATCTTGCCGTACAAATGCTGGTAAACGCTCGCCATTATACCGACTTGTTCATACTTACAATGATCATCTTGTATCTATTGATATTATAGCCACTAGTGCTGCCAAATTTAAAAAAGAAACACTTAAGTTATTGAAATAATGTAATACTTAACTTATTAGCTCTGCCTTAGTAGCTGTATGTTTGACGTTTATTGCTTATTGTAACCTTTAGTTATTACTTTCCGTCTCATTGATGTACTTCAAAATATGTAATTTATATTAGTAATATGGAGTTAACGTTGTTGGTATCACTATTACCAAACCTTAAATGTAACTTTTAAAGTAATACATTATTGTGATCACTGTTTGTTAACTTATTATAATAAATAAAATAAATTTGTTGGCATGGCCAGCCCAGTTTTCATTGAATAAAAGACTCGACTTCATTTTGACATGCTTTCACTGAAACTAAGAAAATCCAGTGTTTCGTCATAGCCCTTTTAAAAGGGTTGACAAAAGCTGTGACACAACTCTAAATGTACAACAGGCCTGAGGTGTCCAAGTATGATCAGGCCATCCTTAGTCCAGGCCAGAATTAAAAGAATCATAAAATTGTAATCTCTTTTTAGGGTAATGGCAATGGCGACGTTCCTAATGACGGGTCGCATAGGCACTATCACGGGCACCGTGACTTTCCCGGCGCTCATCGACTTCGGCTGCCTGCCGCCCTTCATCACCATCACCGTTGTCTTGGCTGGTAATTATTTCATCATTGTCAGTGTAATGCAGGACCTGAATGAGACTCGAGATGTTATTGTATTGAATGCGATTGCTAGCGCACCGAGAAGACACGCCATCGGTGACTTTACTAAAATAAATAAAAAATAAAATAAATGAATATTAGAGGACAATCTTTCACAAATCGAACTAGCCCCACAGTAAGCTCTACAAGGCTTGTGTTATGGGTACTAGACGACGATAAATTTAATAGATATAAATACTTAAATACATAGAAAACATCCAAGACTCAGAAACAAATATTCATGCTCATCACACAAATATTTGCCCTGACCGGGATTCGAACCCAGGACCGTCAGCTTCACAGGCAGGTGCACTACCCACTAGGCTAAACCGGTCGTCAAATCAAAGCAAACATAGGTTTGTGCCAAGCCCCTTAAGTCAAATTGCTATCCTTTCTTGTACCCGACCAAATTTATTTTAGGAGCTCTTGTTTCAACTCTTTAGAAGCGAGGCGAAACTTTAGCTTGCTCGTTTTTGTATATCGGGTTCTGCGAGGCGACCCTACGTACCCGAATGCCCCCGTGTCTTTGGCTTGCTTTAACCGGCCGTCCAGAGTTGAGTCGCAGGAGCTGTCGCACTCGGGATGTGACCTAAGTGTTGAGTTGGCTATATGTTTAAAGTCCAGTGCCACATCTCCACCCCCCAGCTCTCTGACCGGGCCCATCTAGCAGAGAGCTAGTCACCATCTGCCAGAAATAAAAATCTGAGACAGTTTTACTAGGCAGGCGTCCATTGTCTCACCCTCACCCAATATCCTGGCCATTAGTACATCATTTTCACCCAAGAACCGATCAGGGACAGCATCCGCTCGGTGTATCCCTTGCATTTCATTAGAGTCGAAAGGGCCTATACGTTTTAACTATGTGGTACTCGTTTGGCACTTCGGCTCCACACACGCCTCCTAAAGGTCCGGGATTCCATTTTCCCGTGAATGGGAAAGACATACAAATAATAATGAATCCTTACTTTGATTTCAGTGTGTGGCGTAGCCTGTTTCCTTCTGCCAAACACAACATTGAAGAAGTTAGAATAGCCATGAAACTAGTTTGCATATGTGTGTATTTACTGCCCAGTACCGCCTAAGTACTAAGTTTTAGTCTGAAATTTGGGTCTTGTTGTCAACTTTATAGAGTGCATGCATTATTCGTGAATTGTTATTTGTATAAACATGTTTTAGCGGTAGGAAACCTTATCATTGCCCTTTTACGTACATTCCATTTGTAAATAGTTTTTGTAAATTGTATGTGTAAGTGTAAAGTGTCCAGGTTAGGTATGACAAGAAAAAATTAAAAGTCTAGAATTTAAAAATAATCTGTTCTTTTATTTTATTTTCATTTTGATCTCAGGCGCTCACAACTTAGGTCTTGTCAGGGATAACAATTACTACCTAGCTACATTATTTAAAATTTATATTATTTTTTATTACGAACATATTTTTAAGTAATGTATCAATTGGTTGTGAAAGGCCCCTGCACTTTGTGCTCAGGGATAACATACATTGTTTAAAAATACGTGTATTTGTTAAGGCGACACTTCAGTCTAATGCAATGACTAAACAGCACAATATAAACATTTTTTAAATAAGAATTCGGTCCTACCTAATCCATTAAAACGGAACTATGCTGGAAAACATTTTGTGACCTCGTTTAAAAACACAGATATTGTAAATAGGCATTTTTTTTAAATAATCGCACAAATAACTGGTTTGTTGCTAAATAAAAGTGGCCAGAAATTAAAAAGTATTTTATATTGT
Source organism: Epiblema foenella (assembly GCA_963556455.1). Taxonomy (NCBI): domain Eukaryota; kingdom Metazoa; phylum Arthropoda; class Insecta; order Lepidoptera; family Tortricidae; genus Epiblema; species Epiblema foenella. The sequence goes on along the minus strand of OY747098.1, from coordinate 32,095,109 downwards.
TTTTAACGTTTCAAGCTCGACTAACCGATTGTTTACTTTATGTTAAAATATCTGTATGTCCATGTACATTATGTGTAATGAAACTACTGTATAAAAGGTATATAAATATAACCTTTCCTGTCATAACAATAAAAACCATAACAGTAATTGTCGCAACTTGTTATATTTTTAACCACTTCTATTTAACGCCGTGTTAGTTTTAATATAACAGCTTCCGTCTTCTAATGAGGGCTACCGTTTCTACTCACCAGTTGGCGCCACTGCGCCGGTGTCTGTCACTGTCAAAGTTTGTTATGGGTATTTATGGGTGTCAAAACAATGTTTACGTTGAAATCGTATTTTATTCATAAGTGCATGTAATATGCCTAAATTGAAGAATAAATGATTTAATTTCGTTTCATAATACATGAAAACCGTACGTACTTCGTTCTTCCGTTTCGTCCTTTTTTAAAGAAAAAAACTAGAACATAAGTTTACGAACGACAAAATTGTCTCAAAGCACTGAATACTTGAATAACATTATTCTAATTAGAAAAAAAACCCGCGAAACCCATTCCACTAACTATGAAATTTGACATTTCGGATGCCTGAAAGCACACTAGCGCCTCTAGCGGCGAATTCATATGCGGTAGCCCTCATTGTGGCAGTAATAGTTTGCATCCCAGTTATGTGTACTCTGATATTATGCTTATGAGCAGGGTGTTTCTCATTCCAAAATTTAACATTTTCTTAATTTGTCCTTACCGGTCCCGGATTGCAAACAACTCGTGAGTGATTATTTCTGACTTTCACAATTTTAACAGTTAGGGATCCAGGTATAGAGTAAACTGGAGTCAACAGTAAGTTTAAATTGCACTCTGATTTCTTTAACTTTCACTTACCGTTCGGACCGGTAAGGACATCAATAACTTTAACGATGAGAATCATCAATTAAGAAGGCTTCTGCACTACCTATTATCTTTTTTAACCAAGAAAAAATTAACCAGACAATATTCTTTGACAATTTAGACATTCGGTCGCTGAACAGAAGTGGAATTTAAATCGTACCTACGTCACTAACCGCAAAAGCGTACATTGGCTCAGAATGAAACTAAAGCGAACAGTGATCCCATCGAGCAGTGCCTTAAGTTACACTGACATCGTAACAATAGTCTTAAAAGTAATTGGACATTTAAACCTTGCCATTTTCATGAATTATACTTTAAAGACAAACACTGGATGTCTGGCTACCGAAAAATATACACTTCCTAACACAATTTCATACATGTGGTACCTAGTATGTGCGGATTAGCGGAGTCTGTTACAAGATAAGCCACTTCCTGGTTTGACTATTAAAATGTGACATGCATTTCTTTTATAACTTTACTACAAAACGTCTAAAAGCCAATTCACCAGGCCCCTATTTCACCAAGTTGACGTATGTATGTATTTGACATATGTAGGCTGACAAATCGACAATTTTCATGTGAAAACTGTTTAACCAACTACAATTGTAATGTTTTTTGACAATTGTCGCGCCTGTCAGCTTTGGTGAAATAGGGGCCTGGCCCCTATTTCACCAAGTTGACATATTTATTTATTTAATAGGCACGCAAAACAGATGACATTTATTACAAGTGAAAAAGAAGATAATTTGAAGGTTCTAGTTGGGAATGCCACTCAAAACAACAAAGCTGTGCATCAGCTTGATTACAAAAATGAGCGAAACCTATCCTAAAGTAAATAACACATAACAATATACAGAGCATGTACAATAGCTTATGTATGTATTTGACAGATGTAGGCTGAAAAATCGACAATTTTCATGTGAAAACTGTTTCACCAACTACAATTGTAATGTTTTTTGACAATTGTCGCGCCTGTCAGCTTTGGTGAAATAGGGGCCTGGAATTTCTCCTTTGCTGGCATTTTCCGCTAGTTTAAAAAGTAAAATTATGATTAAATAAATTAATGCGGCAATGGAATAAATGACCGGTTACTTTTGAGTTTGAACATACAAATCTCCGAACCGACACGGCCAGGGTGCGGTAAATATAAGATACAAAACTGTCTCGTTTTACATATTACCATATTATGATTCTATTATGCAATTCACCATTTATATTAAAATACTATCAAAAAATGACGGCATTCACTATCCCTTCACCAGTCCATTACCTTAAGAGAACGCCATTTGGGTCTGTTTTAAATAAAATAATCGAATGTTATTCAACCTAACCTCAACTACAGTGCATCTTCGGATGCTCACCAGTGTTGCCAGATGGTTACATTTCCTACATTTTTCGTAACTTTTGACCGGCTCGCGTAACATGTAAGTAACTTCCGTTGTAAACGAAATTTTCGTAACTTTGGAGAATAATGAAACCCTAAAAAAAGGTCACATTTGTATCTAACCGCTACAATTTATAAGCTTCCATACAGAAAAGGTGGCAAAAGAACCCACATGGTATGATTGGCCTGTCCGTCGCTTGCAACTATGTATGACATTTGAGATATCCCCAATCAGCTCGACTTAATTCTGTAACCGAACTCGCCGAATTCTAGCTGTATGTGACTACTCATTTCTTAAAATCGACCGTTTTGATTAGTAATTATGAAAAATACAAAAAATGTAACTTTTCAAGAAACGAAACGTAATTTACGTCCCAAGGGCCCTGGCAACACTGATGCTCACTGCTGGGTGGTACAAAATGAGGCGTAAAAATAGTAAAATTCAATATGAAATGGTAGTTTGATTTGAGGAGTCCGCACCCGGCCGAGACGGCGGATAACTAAGCAAGACGTAAAGACTAGATAAACCTTATTGTCGTCGACTCACGGTCCTAAAGCGTGTTATGTATACTATACCCTTAAATTCGAGCTTTCCATTCAAACATTTGTATATCTATGTAAAGACTTAACTTTATAGGCCAGTGAAATTGACAGTAGTATCCTACGTAAATTTTGGATTTATAGGTACTTCAATACAACGCAAGGCACAATGTTTATGTAGACATTACCTATTTATTTAACAAGTTTTTATTCGTAATTGGCAGATCTTCGTAGATTAAGAATACGTAGTCGCGTGGAGTCCCTGCGGGGGTGACACGGGACGCCAGCACTGGCCCTGTACTCCCAACCTCATATCGTGTCGTGTGTTCTACCTAGGGAGGCACATCATGCCCCCAAAGGAGATACAACTGATTGCGACCCAAAGAATCTGGAAATTCCTGGAAGCAACGGGTATAAGCAAAGAACTTTAAGGGCTGCCACAATAGATCATTACTGGTCGAGGCGGCAAAGAAGGCCCACAAAAAAAACAGTAATAATATTATCGTGTCGTCCCTCACTCATATAGTGAATAACACGAGAATGAAAGGGACAGCACGATACGAAGTTCGAAGTAGCCCCTCAGTTTCGTGTTCAGTGACGTCACCGTGTGCTCTCCCGGGGTTGCCCTCCCGCACCCTCCCGGGGCCTCTTAAAAATGCTTACACAGCCTTCACATTTCTAAACAAAAATCTTTCTCGCAATACATGTCAATTACTGTACAAAAAGAACCCTATACACTAACTTAAATAATTGTACAATCTAAGGTAAGGCATATTTTAATATATAAATAGTTTAATTACATATTTATAGTACATAATTGTAAGTATTAATATTTACAGTCTCGCATTGTCTTAAGTCGAGTGCTATACATAAAACAATCGTGACAATTGTATAGTGAACTATGCATGGTACACGCAGCGTGGACATTTGGCCTCATAAATAATATGACTTTCAAAGATGCCTCACATCACATGATTTACCACTGCAAATATATCAACTGTATCACCTTATTGTTAATAATCATGATAACAAATTAAGTAAGTTTGACTTATATGCAGGGTGTTACAAAAATGGTATTTCTTCGGTATTATAGTTAAAGTGATTTTCGAAATCGCAATTCAATACCGATTATTGCCAAACGATTCATATACCATTTTTGCAACAACCTGTATATACTGTAATTCTTTATTATGAAATAAATAATCTGAATCGGTGTAATGGGATTATTAATTCAAAATATTTTGTTAAATAGTTATTTTGTTAAATAACTATCCAAAAAGGTCGGTGATGTCGCTGACATATTTGTAATATTAAATAATTTGACTTAAGGCAAAGCTCACACAAGATGCAGCAGCGTAGGGCAATATTTAAGTCGCACTCCACAAGAAAAATTGGCTTCTCCAATCTTAGCGAGTTGCTTAATGAAAATAGAATGCGTGACACGTTTATGACTCGAAGTGACAGGGTAATGATAATGAAAAAGCGGTAATGAAATCGAGCCTCTAACGCTCCGCATCTCCCGTGAGTTTCAACATTCATTCACACAATAAATTCACGAAATTCACATATAAATCACTGGTCACAAGGCCTCTCAACGTTATCATAAACCTGTCTAAATTTTAACATCACATAAATAATTGGTTAAGTTCACTCGGCACCGGAGCGTTCGTAAAATGTTTAAAAAGCTCAATATCGTCCAACACGAGCCGTACAAAAAGTTCCAACAGGCTAGCGGGGTCAGCTGGGCGGCGCGAGCAGCACCTCGAGCCAGCAGGGGCAGGCGGTGACGTCGCGGCGCGAGTACTTCGGGCCCCAGCCCTTGGCGAAGGAGATGCGCACGGAGCGGGGGTCCACGGGCCCCACGTGCGGCAGCGCGGCGGCGGGCGGCGGCGCGGCGGGGTCGAACACGCGCAGGCAGTGGCCCGGCGCCACGCGCCACACCAGCAGCGCGCGCGCCGCCGCCGCGTCCAGCGCCGGCGAGCTGCAGAACACGGGCTGCTGGCTGCGGTTGTACAGCCACACGCCGTCCGCCTCCAGCGACAGCGTCACGCCCAGCCCGATCTTCGATCGGATCTTGCGCACCTGAAACGATCATAGACAACCCGTCAAAAAAATCCCGAATGCGCGCACGTTTAATACAGAGACTAGGGTACATTACTATGGAGGCCGGGAAGTAAGGAGTTGCGGGCTGAGTACGAATAGTTACGAGGTTGGCAACTCCTTTTCACGCCGAGGTATGTATAGTGCTTTTCTCAAATATGCAATGAAATAAATAAAAAAAAACAATTTAGCGTTGTAGTCTAGTGTCGAATAATAATAGTTTCTTCATCGCTGTTGTCATCGGCGTCGGAACTCATATTTAAATAGTTAACAAAATCAACAACGCATAAATCCAATTACAGAATGAAAAAAAAAACAATTTTGCCTTCAAAATGATTTAAAAAATACCTTCCCGGTTTGAGTAGAAATTTTTACCACTAGTATTTAGATGAAATATTTTAAATGTGTATTTTTGTAGTTAAATATGCAATTAAAATTATTGGACTGTGTTAATAATGTGTTATTTATTATGCTCATGTCGATTTTATATAAATAAAACAGCAAAATATAGCAAATATCTTTTATTTTTTTTAATAATCGTAGGGGCAGAATGTCATGAGTCATGACGAACCAAATAGTAGATTGTATGACAAGGGTCTAAAATGAGCCATATTACCACGAGATAGTTATTTTCCCGAACGAAGTGAGGGAAAATAGTTCGAGGAGTAATATGGCTTTTAGACCAGAGTTATACACTCTACTTTTCACTTCGATTGCGAGAAAATAAATAAACAAAGGTTAACCCACCCAAAATTAACAATAAATTCCACGGCGAAGATATATACTTTTGCAGCATGATTTTTTTTTCTATACTCCTTTGACACAAAACATAGACACTGCGGTTCGCGCGCAACATTCACGCGCGAAAAAAGCTAACTGACCTTCTATTGAGCGCTTCAAAGTGTTGCTCGAACGATTTAACCACTTTTTTAATTATTGTGAAATAGGGACTACTACAAACTTAATCTTTAGACTCTATAGAAAAAATAATTATGTTTCCTGATTGGTCGATTTTAGTAAAGCTGTATTCTGGTTGGTTAATACCCAATACCAAATATTTTTTTAAGAGTTAAATTAGTGTTCTGTGATTGGTGGATTTAATAGGTGAAGTATTTTGATTGGTCAAATTCAAATATTATGTAAATCATAAATATGTATTCATATTTTCCCTAGGGGTTAAATGTACTACTTTAGCCCCGCTTGACAAGTCTAATATGACACACTTTTCGAGCATGAGAAGTGAAAAAACAAATAATTGCTTATGGCTGAACGCCCTGATGCTGTGTCACAAATAAATGTGGAATGGAAATTAAAAAAAAGCATCTTGCCTCTCGTCTAGTCGCACCCAAAACATGACACTGCGCAGCCTATTAAAGGGAACATAACCTCAATATTTCATTGCATGTTTGCGAAAAAGATGTGCTTGAGTATGAAATTCCATTGCCAGCATCTGAACGCAACGAAATGGCTCGCGATCCGTTATTTACGAGTAATTAACGCGAAGCGTGTTTAAAAAATATTTCTAATAATTAAACCCGATTTTGCTAAACGATTTAACCATTGAGTTATATCAGTGTGTCGCAACATTTTGCTTCTGTTAGATAATAATTCAAATAGGTTTAGCTATTAACTTTTAATTATGATAATGAACAGAAATGATTATTGAAATATTTATTTCCTACTATGATAGTAAGATGAATATGAATATCGTAATTCTTTTTTGCCTTTTCTTTCTAGCATGTGTGAAAAAGAGCAATATACACGATAGTAATGTTCAGTATTACCAGTGAATCTCCAATCCAGTCGCAATCAAAAGGTTATCTTCCGGCGCCCGCGCAGCGCGGAGTATTGAAATCAGTGCTAAATTTAGATTGATAAAGACTTAGTGCCATTTGACGTACAATTTGTATGATATTCTGTAACTATTTACTGATATAATGTGCACCTATCATTTGTTAATGCCAATAAAACAATTGGTACTGTAGCTTCATCTGTTCGAGTAAGTAGGTACATATATAAAAACTAATTTACATAGGTACTTTTCGACTGGAACAAAATATAACTGCGAAAACTTCACACGTTTATAATGCTGGCTTATTGCCTAAAAATTTAATACGGGTGTTTAATATCTGTATAAAACCTGTCTTATTCTTTATGACTGACATTATTTAATTTTTATATTATTATTTGACATTAGGAGAAATTTTACATCTCCATAATATTCGTATCTTATTGTTTGGTTAATTTTAGTTTTGTTTCTCATTATTTTTGTCATATTTAACATTTTTAGATAACGGGAGACCTTTTACATCTATAGTAAAATGGAAGCAGTTTTTAAATATTTGTATATTGTGTATGTATTATTATATGACATTCATAAGCGCCCGAGGGGCCCACTTGGAGAATAAATTATTTCATTTCATTTCATTTATCAACCGAACTAGTTGTGCTTGAGAAATCATAGTCCACGCTCTAATTATACTGCAGCAGAGGAAATAATTCCCGCCCCGGTTCAACCGAATCGAACCGGACAATTACGGTAATGTGATCATTGTTGACCATTCATTCCCGTATAAATGCTGCAGTGCTGGGATTGCATAATTTGTTCATACTTTAGATAATCTATACCATTAGAAGTGTACGAGCGGTATTTTTTTCTACGCCTGCAGACGCAGTGGCCTGACTGGCAGCATGTTATTCATCGGTACCTGTGTAACTTTTGTACTAATCTATCTATACCAATATTATGTTTATAAATATGTTTGTCGGCAGGAGAGTTGAGGTGAATGGTTATACACAAACTCTAACATTTATTCTGCAAATAGGCCACAAGGGCATTTTAACATGTCAAAATATTAATTCACAATTTAAGACTATAAGAATACATTTTTCATGTCAGAATATTAATTTAGAGTTCAAGAAAGAATAATAGTTTCGAGATTACAAATATAACAAAATTAATGTCATACCGTCAGTGAAAATACACTTGCAAAGTTATCTATTACGAATATTACAAAATCAGTAAAGTTAGAGATGTATAAGGTCTCAGACTGATTAAACAAAGAGTATAATGAATTCATATAATATCCCAGAGATGTACTCCAGCGTCTCCTGGTCTCTCCTGGTCTCTGAGCGTCCAAATACAATTAATAATTCTAACGTCCTTAGAGGTGTACATGGTCTCAGAGCGTCAAGATGAAGACTAATTTAATATTGTTAGAGATGTATATGGTCTCTAAGAGTCACTGATAATAAAAACGAATTGAGAACAGGATGATGTCTTTCGTCACTCCCCTATAAAACGACACTAGTATTAACGTAGTCACAATGTCCTAGCAAGCATGAACAGACCAGACTCCACAAACAGCACCCGATCACGAGTATGACGCGTATCTCAGCCACACAGCTACGTACAATTGCTAAAAAGTTAGTCAATGAGATTTTATATAAATGAGGCTTAAGTGATAGGCTTGGATGCCGATTTTTGAGTGTCGAACGCTCGACTTTTCACTCGAGATCTGTCAAAAAACTATGATGATTTGACAGATGTCGAGTGAAAAGTCGAGGGTTTGACACCCAAAAATCGGCCCCCTGCCAGTCGATCGATTTATTTGTTGACATTGTTTTATTGTGTTTTATTGTATTATTATGACATTGCACCTACTTTATTGTATATTTTATTCTTGACATTGATTTTTACTTTATTATTATGAAATTGTGTAATTTCTTTAATTATGACATTTTACTAATTCTTTAAATTGTTACATGGTTGTTAATAATTATTTATTAACTATATGTTATCCTACATGTAGTAGGTATAATATATCTTATTCTAATTTAATTAACTATAATAATTATAAAATTGACATATAATATGGTATTATGAATAAATGATGATTATGATTATGATCCTTAAAGATGATTACCTGGTCAGCTTTAGCGGCGTCGGGCTGGTCGAGCGCGTCGAGGCAGAACCCCGTGCGGCCGGCGCCGGCGCCGCCGAACACGTCCACGCAGCGCAAGCGCACGGGGAACTGCTGGCCCACGCGCCGCGCCAGCTCCCAGTACGCCAGCCGACACCACTCCGTCTCCCACGTGCCGCGCTCTGAAACACACGAACAATAGAGTAAATATCATAAATATCCTGATAGCTCTCCCAAATCATTCACTAGCGTGTATGTACTCTCGTTCTTCTCTCTCATCTTGTGGAGCTGGCATTCGTAAATATGTTACATACATTAGATTGTTATGTTTAAAGAAACATTTAAGTATATGCCTGCCTGTGAAGCTGACGGTCCTGGGTTCGAATCCCGGTCAGGGCAAATATTTGTGTGATGAGCATGAATATTTGTTTCTGAGTCTTGGATGTTTTCTTTGTATTTAAGTATTTATATCTATTAAATATATCGTCGTCTAGTACCCATAACACAAGCCTTCTTGAGCTTACTGTGGGGCTAGTTCGATTTGTGTAAGATTGTCCTCTAATATTTATTTATTTATTTATTTATATGCATATAATAATTAGTACTAGTCAAGTCTCACATTTTTTTTCTTTTCATTAGGATTTGGCCGTTACAACAACTCAAATGGAACTTGTTTGTTTTAGTGTTGCCAAACAATATAAACGTTGTTTGAGCTGTGTTATTAAGAGCGGTCGTGTCGTCAGCCATTATAAAGACTATGTATTTTTAAAATAATGTATTGACAATACCATAGCTACCTACATTACATTTAATGTATGATATATTAAGATGAATTGACATGTAATTCGATATTACCAATAAATATGATTATGATTATTATGATTATGATTATATTAATTAGGTTAAGACTAGTATATATATTTTTTGGTTGTCCTGAAAATCAGCGTCACGACACATCAGTCGTGGCACATGCTGAGCGACAACCTTTTTGGTGTATACCCACTTCTAATTTGTAATATCTTCTTTTTATCTGTATGTACACCAAATAAACGTTTTTTTCTTTCTTTCTTTCTTTCACATATCGGCCAACCTGGAGGGACATTGTAAGACCTTTTAGGATCAAGTCAAGCGGTCTGGGCTTATCTAGAAATCGCGCGAGGTTCCGAGGGGGTCATGAAAACCTCACGACTGATCACGTTGGGGGGGGGATACAACGTAGACCTCACGTGTAATCCCTCTCGTAGAAAGTAAGTTCATCCAGATGTATATATAGGTAGTAACTAAGTAATAATTTGGGGGCACAGGACAGAATGAAATGGAACCAACTGGAGGAGGCCTTCACCCTAAGAGGGGTCCTTAAAACAAATATTAATTAAGTGAATAGGTATACAAAAAAAAATGTTAAAACGCTTCTTTTTGTTTTATAATATTATATTTTAAGTAACTCTGTTTTGATTTTAAGGAATAATAAAGGCTTTTTATTTATTTATTTATAAGTAATAATTGGAAAGAAAATACAAGTCGGTATGACCACGTATTACTGGTTCATATGTGTCGAAACGCAATGGCCTGCATAGCCCGTCAGGGCTAATTACAAAAGAATACTATTGTTTATTATTTTCGCTAGGAGACGACGGCTTACTGAAATGTATTCGTAATATTCGTATGGTTCGCTCATTCTCATACCGGCCATACCCTAGCCCAGGAATACCCCAGGCCGATGAGATTCGAAGACAAAGTAGCTATACATATTAACTAGGTAACTCAGAAAACCAACTTTGCCAACCTTCCTCCTCCTAATCGAAACAATTAAGTCGGCCGAGATATCGCGTAACATACCCAAAAAAACAGTCCAATTGGAAATCCAAACATGAGGTGAGGTAGGGCGCAGCGGAACAACATCGGGAGATCTTATTTTGGTTTAAATATTAACATGAATTAAAAAAGTCGTTATGAAAGAGGAAAAGTTTAATAGAAGAACTTATTACAATCGATGAAAGAATCAGCGGTGTGCATCTGTTGTAGGCATCGCTCCACAAAAACCGATATAAACCAACAAGTTCTTGGTCATTTGACCGTCAATCTCCCTTTAACTGCTTCCTTAGTCTACGACGTACAGAATAATTAATCGATCGATCTTCTTAAAACATTTCGACATTTATATTCATCGATACTTATCAGATACTTTTTTGAAGTAAAGAAATATCATGACATACTTATTCACAGATTCAGGAACGCAAAGCACAAGTGTACAAACAGGTGAGTTCAAAGTTCTTATTTATAAACGTTGCAAAACTAGAGGAATGCCTGGCCGTCAGTCACAGCTGTACATCCCAGATGACAGCAGCATTAATATTAGGGGTTACATCACTCATTGTTCCAGAAAACGCCGCGAGCCAAGTCAAACCAGCTAGAAAGTCCAAATTAACTGCGTGTAACGCGATATGGAAAGCGTCTTTAACGTCTAGATATTCTCGTATATTGGCGACGGTTTTCAACTCCTCAACTCTTAGAATCTGGGCAAAACGTATCCAAAAGCGTATGTCAGAACACGTAAAATACTGCTTGTAATATGACAACGAGTACATTTTATTGGTGAAACCGTCGCGAATGTATAATTAGCGAAAATTGGCATCGTATGTCGTTCCGGTGATAGAATTCGTCGTAGATAACGAAACTCCCATTTAAGTCTGAATAAACTGAATAACAATTAAACTTAGGACAAAAGTATTGTAAGGTAACTTAAGAATCCAAAAAGATTTCGTTTCAAACATCAAACATTTATTCTGTAAGTAGGCCTCACTCAAGGGCTCTTTTACAAGTCAAAAACATAGTACCTATAGTGAAAGCACACAGCAATAAGTGAACAATACATCGGACGAATAACCTGGGCACGCGTTTGCAGAGAGATGTATTTCTCGGTAAGGACCAATATTTTGTGCCTAGTGGAGCACTCTCAAGTCCAAAGGGAGCAACTACATACGAAATCACATTTCCCAGTCAGCTTGATAAAACGGTCCCACGGTAGCGTGGTGGTGGTGTGGTGGCGCCGGCCCGGCGGCGATCGATCGTCAAGGTTACACACGTGGAACCACGGCCCTGGGTTTTCTACAATCATACTTTTATTCGCGTATACCTACTTATTTTGACAGTTACAAGTGTTATAATCGAGGAACTGTTGAACGGAAAACCAATTAGAATAATGCGGTTGGGTCATTGTCAGATTTAGGTTCGCGTCTTTTCGGTGGACACATCAAAAGTTAAGGGCCACAAAGCTTAATTTTGGATTGGTCTAGTAACCCGCATAAACGGTGTTTCCGTAACTACAAATCCATGTAATAAAAACATAACTTACATGTACATAAGCCGTTAACTATTGACCACCGGGTGGACAACTTTTGTTTTTACAACTGATAATGACCCGGTTGTGTTTGTGCACTCAAAACTGCCAATTCGTAAAGCGTTCAGGGCTTTTTTAGCACTTACAATGGCACATTGACGGCGAAAAAAATAAACAATAGCATTATTTTGTAATGAACTCTGGGATTCCAGGGACCGGTAGACGGCCGGTTACTCAGAATACTAAGACATTTATTGTACACATTATATTGTAGAATCAGACTTGACCTATGCAAAAAGAAAGCGTGACTTTTAATTCTTAGTGAATTACAAACTGTACCTTTACCATGAGTTTGCATGACCGTACTCGCTAGCGACTGCGTAAACGATTTAGTATGCCGATTCTTAGTTCTATTGCGTAACCGCCAGAGGCGCTGTACTTTTGCCCATACACATTTTTACGCAGTCGCTAGCGAGTACGGTCATGTAAACTCATGGTAAAGGCACTGCAACACTACTTTACATTTACCGTTCTGTCTACATATGTCCGATGTAGACTGGAGTATCTACCAGCTCAACTAAAACTTACACCTCATTATTTCCGTGCCCAAATCATTCTACCAGGATTCTAGCTCGTGCCTGATTGAGGCCGTTGCCCGGAGGTTTAACTTTATACTGCCCTTGTTTGTCCACAATACAAAGGACCTTATCTTCTTTATAACAGGGTTATAAAGGGCTAGTTACATAATATAATAGATAACGCGTTTATTCATTAAATTTTTGACCACACGCGAGGGAATATTTGAACGTTTTCTGGGACACACAAGAAGCTTTCGCTTCGATTATCGCAAGATTCCCTTGCTAAGGAATGTAGGTAGCTTAAATCTAAGGGTTTGGTTAAATTTAAGCCAGATCCTCAATAAGCTCTTAGATTTTTTTGAAATAAAAATAATATAGTGACAGAAAGATTTGTAACTTGCCACTAGTCATAAGAAACAGTGTTCATTTAGTAAAGACTAAAAGATAATAATTTAAGAGAGGTAGGGCACAGCAAAATGTCATCTTGCTTGAATTTGGAGCAGCCCAACTGGGGAAGTACCTCCGCCTTGCAGAAGACCACAGCCATACTAACATTATCTACTATACAAGTATGTAGTGTTGTGTTCCTGGAGGTGAGCAAGGTTGCCAGAGCTCCCGAGGATGCACTGTGTTGAGAGCGAGGGACCTAAATGTGTTCCTTCTGCTGTCAACACAATGCATCCTCAAATCTTATAAAGGGTCGGCAACGCGCACGTGACTCCTTTGGAGTTGCGGGCGTCTATAGGCTGCGGTGGCCGCTTACCATCAGGTGGACCGTACGCTTGTTTGCCACCGGCGTTGTATAAAAAAAAGATAGTTGAGAAGCGATATTGTTCTCTTTTTAAGGATAAATGTCTCACGATAATGTAAGTTAGTTAGTTTTACTGGGCATTTTCCGTAAGCGTGCCTATTTTGCGTGAAAAGAGGGTAGCGCTCTAACCACCCTAGTTCCTGTATGAAACTTATTGCCTTGATAATGTTTACTGCTTCTTGCAGAGTGTTCGGATTTACTGTGTTTTTTTCTGTATACTTCTACCTTTACAATAGTGTAAGGCCGGGTTTTATAAAGATCCGTTAGACCAAATGTCAGGTCACATTTCAGTAAAGTAGATTTTTGGGCTTAACAAACCGACATAAGGTCTAACGGATCTTTATAAAACCGAGCCTAAATCAAGGACCGATACCGGTATTTTTAAAAAACCCTGAATTAGCCCAATATTTAGGATTATTTTTTGCTCTTTACGTAGGGATGAATCATGTATTTAGGTAACAACGTCGTATTATTAGATTGTCCCATTAAAAACGAAATAATGAACCGGTGACCGTAATAATACCGGTATTTTCTATGGAGAAAATACCGGTATCCGATCCCTAGCCTAAATGTATGTACTATGAGATATCTAAATCATTAGGAGTAAGTCAGACAACTGCAAAAGTATTTTGCATAGTCCATCAGGGATTCACTTTAGGTATGTGAAGAGCTTTCCCGGAATCACACCTGTGCCTTTACCATGAGTTTACATGACCGTACTCGCTAGCGACTGAGTAAAAATTTGTATTGGCAAAAGTACAGCGCCTCTGGCGGTTACGCAATAGAACTAAGAATCGGCATACTATAGTAGTTTATGCAACTGATACATAATGAGAGGTCTTAAAACACGAGTGTGGTTTTATGAAACGAGCGTCAGCGAGTTTCATCATAGGATCACACGAGTGTTTTAAGGCCTAATTATGTACAGGTGTATACACTACTTTATCTACATCCATACATTAAATCCTGTTTCATGTGTTGAGGCACCATTGCGTTGAAAGTGCAGGAGTTCGAGTTCGTGAGCTCGTTGAATCTTTTTGAGCACGATCCTGTATCGTAATGGGCGGAGATGGCCATAACGATACGGTTTTTGATGCTGTTATGGCCATCTCCGCCCCGGACCGGCGCGATATTGTAAAGTTGGTCCTTACCTACACTTTTTCAGCACATAAAAGAGGATTTACTGTATGGGTGTAGATAAAATCGTTTACGCAGTCGCTAGCGAGTACGGTCACGCAAACTCATGGTAAAGGCACAGAACCTAAAGTTGTATAGGTATTGAGGACTGAATGAGGTTGTTCGTGATACATAAATTTACACTAACGTGAGACATATTTACTTAGCTGAGTTTCTTGCTGGACTCTTCTCAGCTAGGCTAGGTTTAGTGAACCAGCGACAAAACTCCCAGTAGCTCGATTCCACTCACACCTCGGATTCGGTTGAAACCACTCAACCAATCTCACTGAAGCGCAAACTCTTAGAGTATTCCAGTGTTCCAAACCACACGCGTGGTCGTGCCGGAGGTTTTCCCCTGGATTTTCCCCAGGCTACTCTCCAACCGCGCACTCCTATCGCTTTATTGGGCGCGGCCTATAAAGCCACAGACAGGTTAAATAAAAACATATTTACACTTAATAAGAGAACAACGGTTGACACTCAACCTGATGACGGACTCCAATTGTAGTCCGAAACATGTCGCGAATAGTGAGTTTCCAAGTAAGTTCCAACCGTTGCTCTCTTATTAAGTTGTTCGTGGTAGTTACCTTCGCCGTCGGTGGCGAGCGAGCCCGCGGTTAGCCGCTCGTGGTCCGTCCGCCGCGCGTCTGCTGTGCTCTCTCCGTGGTCTGTAAACAACCACACGCACTTCGTTAATAGGGTCATTGACAAATTTTATAACGGTTCGTAATAAAACCGACATTGTACCTATTGACATTATGACATTAATTAATCTTATTATTATTTTTGAATTTGATATTCGATATCACCTAGGATATCCTAGTCATGTATACATTTAGACATTTTTATTCTATTATTTCATTAACATGTGACATTTCTTAATTTATTATTATTGTTTTGAAGTTTTGAAATTATTATAGACGATCCTTTAATGAATCCATTTTATTTTATTTTGATGTAAAATAATAATGTTATTTACTAAAGGAAATAAATTAATCTATCTATCCATCTATCCAATGGAAGTATACACGTACATGTACATAAGAAGAATATTTGTTTCACTAATTATAGTAGTTAAGATTAAAAAATTGTGATTTTGTTATTTTCGTTTTGATTACGGTGTCAATACGAACATTCACGGCGGCCGCCATATTATGACGTCAGTAAGATGTATTCAAAAAACACAGCAGGCTTAAATATACTTAAAAAATACTCTTTGGTAGCGATAGCGACAATCGATTATCGACATTTGGTAATACAACTAGATGACGTCACATCACACGCTACATATATTTTTTGAAGTCATGTGATACACAGATAAAAAAAAGTGTTTTAATGTTGCAAAAATAAAATGTATTCGGACGTATTAAGGGCTCTTATCAGTAAAAAAACGCTCATCTATTTACGCCATTTTCTGTTTGAATTGACACGCATCCTGACATTTTCTCAATGTTAATATCTAGAACAGGACTATTGCGACCTTATATCATAAACTTTAAATGTATTTACTTTAAGCTAAAAACTTGTTTTTTCGGCTTAAATTCTGCTACACACAATAAAATCAAATATTGGCTATGTTACTATCTAAAACTTTAATGAAATCATCGTAGCCTTTAATAACTTATTGCTATTATCAATACTTTTGTCACAATTTGAAATCAAAAATGTTTAAAACTTATAAGGCCTCTTAACAAAAAATTGACAATTCAAAATAATAATAATAGTAAACTGTACTTTAGACCATGTTTTATATTGTATCTCGATTACTAGAAA
Organism: Epiblema foenella; assembly: GCA_963556455.1. Taxonomy (NCBI): domain Eukaryota; kingdom Metazoa; phylum Arthropoda; class Insecta; order Lepidoptera; family Tortricidae; genus Epiblema; species Epiblema foenella. Next base: position 32,078,597 of record OY747098.1, on the reverse strand, counting down.
ATATCCTAATTACCCCAATAATTATAACCTCAGTGCAAAGCGAACTACGAGTATGATCTATTAGCAGTAGTGTTTTAATATAAGGATAGTGGCTATCAAGCGTATGGTCTGTCTTAGCCCATGGACGCTAGCGATTTCAAAAGGAACGCAAGCGCGTAACCGACCACTTTATGCTTTGTTATAGAGACTGCAGACCCCTCACTCCCATCACAGCATTCTCGGGAGCTCTATATGTCTTATCAAAGCGAAAATAGGGAACTCATATCGATTATATTGGCATATTAGAATAATACCGAGTAAAGACCGAGTGAAACGAAGGTCTCTGCTTCAGCTTCGACAAAAAGATGTCAGGATTTGCAGATTTCCGTTTGTTCTCCTCTACATGTCGCATTTCTCAATCGATTCTCGTGAAATTTTGTGAGCAGGTTCGGTAATTAAGTACATAGAATCTTCTGCCGAATCAGTTTTTGGAAATTTTCAAAAACAAATGTTTTTCTAAAGTCTGTATCGATTCTTAAAGTCTTTTTGTACAAGGAGACGTGGCTTTTTCACGTTCAGAATTAATTTTAAAATAGGCATAGCAAAAGTAGTATTTTACTGGTTTATGATTCATGTTTTTAAAGGCAGTAAAATTTAGTTATAACATTACGTATAAATTGGGGCCTCTTTATGGCTTTTGCCTATCAATAACTGATTTAAATAAAACCTAAATCCATCCAAACCACTCAAGGAAAAATCGTAAGAAACAACCAAAAAACATACGAGGCATTATATATCGGCCATAGGACCTGTCTTGTGGTGACATCACATCTGGACACCTGCGGGGAGGCGGCGCGAAAACAAAGAGCGCACGACAGTCTCATCTAGTAGGAATCTACACCTAATTAGGTTTGAATAAGATTCAAAATTAGGACGGGCTTGATTTTGGAGATGTTGTTTTAGATTACGCGTGCGAGTGCGCGCACACACGCGTAGACGCAGACGGTTTTATAGCCCACGTTATATTATACCTGTTTATCGGTACTGATGAATGATATTGGTGACGTGGGAATTTCTAATATATTAATTTATAACACGACTGTAATTTTATATGAGTAAGTAAACGATCATTTGAAGGGCTTTGACCTACGGGCGCATATGTAAGTCTAAAAAATCCAGATATGTTGCCAACTCTGAGGACCATTTGGCATCAAAGTGGATGATGGAAAAAACAAACCAGAGAGGTGTATTCATAGTTATTTCAGACCTGACTATGTAATGTTTAAAATCTGATATAAGTGGAAGGTAAGCGCCCGAATTTTTGACACCTTGTTCCTCGCCAGTTCCCGATACACGGGGTCTGTTACCTCAGATTCGGTTGAAACCGCTCAACCAATCTCACTGGAGCGCAAACTCTTAAAGTATTCCAGTGTTCCAACCCACACGCGTGGTCGTGCCGGAGGTTTTCCCCTGGATTTTCCCCAGGCTACTCTCCAACCGCGCACTCCTATCGCTTTATTGGGCCCGGCCTATAAAGCCACAGTCAGGTTCAAAAAAAAAACGTGGTCTGCTTTCCCAATCTTGAGGTGTCACTTACTTCGCTGGCAATCATCGACTGAGAGATCTAACTCTTTCATGTCTCTCTGTGGACATTCATCAACCAAGTTGTTTATGGTCTGCCTCTTCCTCTTCTACATTCATGGAAAGGTACCTCTTCACTAAGTGGCTGTCGGGTCTCGCCTAACATGTCCATAGCACCTTAGCCTGGATTCCGAGAAATATCATGAACGGTGCTACCTTAAAACAGCCGCTTATATGTTGTTACGAACTTCATCTTTAACTCCATCCAACGGAGCATACGCATTTCAGTGGTATGTAAATTTTGCTCCTGCGTCTTCTTTGTAGACCACTCTTCACTACCGTACAGTGCCTTTACCATGAGTTTGCGTAAACGATTTAGTATGTCGATACTTAGTTTTATTGCGTAACCGCCAGAGGCGCTGTACTTTTGCCCGTACAAATTTTTACACAGTCGCTAGCGAGTACGGTCATGTAAACTCAGGGTAAAGTCACTGGAGAACGGGTCTTATAGCAGTTACAGCGGTTTATAAACCTCTTAACTCCCAATAGAAGACAATTATGTGCACCTCGTTTATTAGGCACTAAGATTGAAGTCTAGGCCCAGGACTGCAACCTCATTAGGAGTGAGAAAAACGTTTCAACCAATGATTTGTAACATTCTTAAACAAAAGAAAAGAGAGTACGTTCAAAAAACAAATCAAACGATAACAATCGATGTGTATTTTCATTAGTTTTTATACTTCTGATGTAGGTAGCGTGGTCTTTAAAATGTGTAGCATAATAACAGCATATAGCCTTATATATGACAGTATATAAACCGGGCGTACGCACACAAGTATAACTATTGGCATATTATACCGACCAGACGAAGGCCGCTGACAAGTACATTATGTAAAACTAGACCACACCCATTTTGCTCATAAAACAAATAATTAATTTGAATATATAGTTTGATACAAATCTTAATTTGCCACATAATGAAACATACGTAACCAAAGTGATGTGAATTGGTGATATTTAAATAAGTTAATATTGCGATTAAAATGATAATATCTCAGTTGATTATTAGTATTCATTCTTAAATGTATCTTTTTCTTTGTGATTTAAGTATTCATTAGGCCAATATATGTACTCGTATATGATTATAGATATATTATTCAGTAATTATTTCACTCTATATTTCCATAACAGTCATTAAGAGTTCTTATCAGTTAAAAACGCTCATGTGTTTAGACCATTTTCTGATTGCATTGACACGTATCTTGACATTTTCTCAATGCTACTATCTAGAATAGGACTATTGCGACTTAATGTCATAAATTTTAAACGTATTTTTGGACTTTAAATTAAGCAATATCGATTCAAACATCACTACAAATCGACCAGTTTCAAGCTAAAAACTGTGTTTTTCTGCTTAAATTATAATACACACAACAAAATCCAAAAATGGCTATGTTACTATCTAAAATTTTAATAAAATCATCCTATCCTTTAATCACTATTGGTATTATAAATAATTTTGTCATAATTTGATATCAAAATATTTTAAAACTTATATGGCCTCTTAAATATAAAATTAATGTTGTTAGTTGTAAGCCTTTGTGTATATATAATTTGTTTAAAACGTATTATGTATAATCACCGTGTAACGCGAAAACGTAATTTTCAAGCTGAAAAACCCCGCGCACTCTGTCTGGTTCAGGCAGAATACCAGCGCTGTGACAGCAATATCACAGCACATGCTGAGTCGGCACCTTTTGGCGGCTGTCATAACAATAGTTCTCATTAGTATAGTTTTGTGTCCATTAGTACTGTTCTTATTTTATAAGTGTGATTATTGTAAGTGGTTTTTTTCTAAATTGTCAAGTCATATCCGTCAGTAAAGTTTTCATCTATCGATCTACCTATATTTGAAGTATTTAAATACAATTAATGAAACAGGCCTTAAAATGTCGATCTCGTGTCATCTATGAAAGAAAGTCTATACTAAATAGGTGTATAGTTTGGTGGTAAAAGACCCTGTGATAGATATGTTTTATTTCATACTAGCGACCCGCCCCGGCTTCGCACGGGTGCACTATTTAATGGATATTATACATATAAACCTTCCTCTTCTATCACTCTATCTATTTAAAAAAACCGCATCAAAATCCGTTGCGTAGTTTTAAAGATTTAAGCATACATAGAGATATAGGGACTTAGGGACAGAGAAAACGACTTTGTTTTATACTATGTAGTGATTCCGCTAATGTTCAACAACATACAACAACACACAACAACACACATACAACATTGTTGTACATTTTACAAGCGAAAGTTTTTAGGGTCTAATTTGACTGTTAATATGTCGGTTAGATTAAGAATCACAACAAAATAAATTGCTAAATATATTACCACTAAATCAATTTAGGTATATCTTAAAATATATCCATTGAATATGTTTTGGAATAGCAACACGTGTACGGTGAGTTCCGCGCTACTCACGCACACGGACGCACTATTGTTTAACATTCACACTGTTCCTAACTAAACATAATAATAATCCATCAAGAATTTCACTGATTATATAGAGGTGATCGTCATATTGTTCACTCTTTATCTCTCTGTCTCACATCTTAACGGTATCTCGATGGCATACACGGCTATTCACTTTGGGGTCTTTTCTATATCTTCACCATTAGTGATGTTGACACCAAATAAGAATATCAATAAGTTCGAATTATCTCGAAAAAGGATCAAATTCTATATCAAATGGCGAAAAAAGTAACTCAAAAGAATAAATAGTTACATAATAAGGGCTATCGCGTATGAATTCGCCGCTAGATGCGCTAGTGTAGCATGGGGTCTCCGAAACGTCAAATGTCACTCTTTGTGGTTACGCTACGCGGGTTAATATCTAATTGGAACAATATGGTGACTATTTTGCAATACCTGAGCTTGATTATGGCAAATATGAGTTAAGGGTCAATGACTGTCAGTAGTGTCAGTGCTTTGAGACAGTTTTTGTCTTTCGGAAACTTATTTCCTCCTTTTTTTCCGAACAAAATGGGACCGCGCTATAATGCGGGATGTTCGATATTTTTACGGTACGGTTTTAAGGTATTGAATATGATTTAAAAGTAAACTTCGTCCTCATGTTCATAATAACCAATAACATTTTTTGACAGCTGGACCTCACTCGACAGTGGCGCCAACTGGTGAACACAAAAACGATAGCCCCCATTATAAGTCTTAAAAGTTTTAAGAGGGAGCATACTCTGTCCCTTTTTCGCAAAACGCACGTTCGTGTATTTACGGCCTACGTCGGCGCTGAAACAAGCCTTCCGTGTAGACGAGTATGTGAAGTTGTATGTCATATATTATGGCAATATCGTAATCTGTCAGTGACCCCTTTACACATTTATCGTGTCGCGTATTACCTACGCATCAACTTTTCACAGACTTATGAATGTAGATACAGTTCATGTAAAACGTTGACTTTATTTTGATTGTGTCGCATATGTTAAAAGGACTTTAACGAACAGGGATTTCGTAAAAATTATGATTACATTGTACCAAAATATAGAGTGTTGACAAGTTTCATTATGGAACTAGTATAGGTACCGTATTATACTAATTATTTGTCAGTGTCATGACATAAGCGAAATGTCAAGAAATGCTTGCTGAATAGAGGCAAAAATTGTTGAATCTTCGTCTGACTGGTCATTTTTATTTACTACAAATAAATAACTTTCCAGTAGGTACCTAAGCATGACAACAAACATCAACAAAAAATATTCACCACGTAATTTTTACAGTTGACACTTGGCCTTGGAATTTATATAGCATATAATCCGATAGCCTATCGTCTAGCCCGAATAAACGACGTGTTAGTCACCGTATGTAGATGGCAAAAAGTGGTCTGATTGCTAAAACTGTCTATGTATACAAGTAGGTACTTATTGGACATAAATGCGCAAAAATATGATCATCGTGTTATATATATATTGTAAGTTTTGTGACACTAAGTTTAAGAGAGGTAGGGCACACCAAAATGTCATCTTGCTCGAATTTGGAGTAGCCCAACCGGGAAGTACCTCCGCCTTGCAGAAGACCACAGCCATAATAACATTATTTACTATACAAGTATGTAGTGTTATGTTCCTGGAGGTGAGCAAGGTTGCCAGAGCTCCCGAGGATGCACTGTGTTGAGAGTGAGGGACCTAAATGTGTTCCTTCTGCTGTCAACACAGTGCGTCCTCAAATCTTATAAAGGGTCGGCAACGCGCACGTGACTCCTTTGGAGTTGCGGGTGTCTATAGGCTGCGGTGGCCGCTTACCATCAGGTGGACTGTAAGCTTGTTTGCCACCGGCGTTGTATAAAAAAAAAACTATGCTACCTTTCGGCGTAAATTCAGCTCTAAGGCCGGGTTTTATGAAGATCCGTTAGACCAAATGTCAGATCAAATTTCAGTTAGTACATTTTTTGACATAACAAACCGACATAAAGTCTAACGGATCTTTATAAAACCGAGCCTTAGTATAACGTTTATAAACGATTGATGTCAAAGTAGAATATGCATCCTATTCGTTCTCGTTAATTGTTGTGTACATGCCTTTTGCACTCACCACTCCTACTTTGTTTATATTTAGTTAACCTACATCTTACATTACAAGTCATATTCTTTTACTTTGACTTGTGTTTTTTAGGTTTATTCATCAAAATTTGACGACCGGTTTAGCCTAGTGGGTAGTGCACCTGCCTGTGAAGCTGACGGTCCTGGGTTCGAATCCCGGTCAGGGCAAATATTTGTGTGATGAGCATGAATATTTGTTTCTGAGTCTTGGATGTTTTCTATGTATTTAAGTATTTATATCTATTAAATATATCGTCGTCTAGTACCCATAACACAAGCCTTCTTGAGCTTACTGTGGGGCTAGTTCCATTTGTGTAAGATTGTCCTCTAATATTTACTTTTTGTTTACTTCAGCACTTTAGCTTTAACCACCGATAAATTTGATAAATTGTAATCTGGTTAATGCACAATTTAGTCGAATCTCCGGTTACGTGGTTTGTCGCGGGCCGTAAATCGGCTGTGACGCGCCGGGGCCACACCTCGCCTCACGCGACCAACGAGAACGAATACCGTTCCTAACGTACGGTTCCGCACTTTTTGGCTATTCCACCCACGGAGAGATTATCATAAATTTTTTTCTACATATACAACGACGGTGGCACGCAAACTGACAGCCTGCCCGTCTTGTAAGCAGACACTGCCTTCAGAAGAATACCAAGCGCGTTGCCGACTTTATTCAATTGAGGATTCGTAGTGTTGACAGCTAGAAATGATATGCAGGGCCGCGGGAGCTCTGTCGACCTTACTCGCCAACAAGTACTTATACAACACTAGCGACCCGCCCCGGCTTCGCACGGGTGCAATGCTGATGCATGTATTATACATATAAACCTTCCCCTTGAGTCACTCTATCTATTAAAAACAAACCGCATCAAAATCCGTTGCGTAGTTTTAAAGATTTAAGCATACATAGGGATATAGGGACATAGGGACAGAGAAAGCGACTTTGTTTTATACTATGTAGTGATATAGTATAGTCTTTGTTTTTCAATTTTGGCGGATTCATTTAATGGGGTAACCGCATAAAACGCTAATGACATGACCATGTGGCAAAAAGTCGTAACAACCGCCTTGAACGTTCAATTGATCATGAATTGAAAATTGAAAGATAACGAATGCACCAACACCAATAGCGCTTCATATGCCTTCTATTCGTACCATCCTCAGTTAGGTATTCAGATAAACGCCGCCGGGTGTATTGGGACATGCGCGTAACGTCACATTTCTATTAAACTTTTGCCAAATTGTCAACTCTAGGTTTTTTTTTTTAACCTAACTGTGGCTTTATAGGCCGGGCCCAATAAAGCGGTTGGAGAGTAGCCTGGGGTCAACTCTAGGGTTGATAATCCGGAAAAGTGTTAATGCACATGCAGTCGCATATGGTAGCAAACCGCACAATAGGACAATGTATTGGACACAAGGGAAACACAAACGCTATACTACAACTCTCCCTCAAAACTCGTCTATATAACCCCGAGAATAAGAGCAACTATTGACTGCTTTCCACAAAAATCAACTAGAAGTCCTTGTTGTTGCCTTTGTATGTCTAACTCTACTGGCACAAGATTAGTGTAGTTATCACTCATCAGTAAAAGTGCGCTCTAGACTGAGAAAAGCACTTTCTGTTAGGTATGAGTGAGTATTAAATTTCAGGTAGTTATGCGCAAAATGTGTCAGTAAAAAGAAAATATTGATATACTTCATTCGTTCACTGTGAAGTATATCACTCATTTAGTTCACTAGTTCAGTTTAGTTCAGTAGCTCAACAGATCCATCTACGATATAGATTGGGTAATGATATCAGTCATTCATTCAATCATGGCGTCTATGTCACTCTTGGAGTGAATGAGTGGGTAAACGATATGATTCACGAACTGGTCTGACTGAAGTATTGAAGTATATGATCGAACTGAACTAGTAAATGAACGAATGACTTCATTTGAATCATTCGTGAACTACTCACGTCTAATTTCAGATAACATTTATTGAGATCTTTTAAGTAGTTTCATAAAAAGGCAGTTAAAGATTGAAACCTAACCATACCCCACCATAGCATTATAGTGTATACTCACTTATATTTATCAGACCCCATCCAAAACTTAAAAGCCCTCTTAAGACTGAAACGCACCATGCATTACCGTTTCCTACACCGATAATGGCCAATTTAAGGTAATATCGCTTTAAAATCGAAGTCGATAAAGCATGTATTCCTTTGTAAAGGTGGGCAGATATTTGATACCAGGCAGGAAGGTATAAAACACGCTTAATTGTGAAAAAGGTTCGTAATCTAATGTATGAATGATATACTCGAGTTAATGTGGATTTTAATGCATCGAAACCTCCACGAAATGTAATTAAATACGAAATATAGTTTTAAATTTAAGTATTTTTAGGGTTCCGTTCCGTGGCAAAAACGGAACCCTTATAGATTCGACATGTCTGTCCGTCCGTCCGTCCGTCTGTATGTCACAGCCGATTCACTCGGAGACTATAAGCACTACAATTATGAAAATTGGTAGGAAGGTGTATTCTATGAACCGCTACATAAAAGTGATGTGAAATTACAAAAAAATATTTAATTAGGGGGGGGGGGGGGGGCACTCCATACATGTAACCGGTGGACGCACATAGTGGGGTATCGATGAATAGGCCTTTAAAAATGATATGGAAGTTTCTAAAAAACTTGTCCATTTAAGTCAACTGTTGGTGAGATATTAGCCGTCAAAGTCATAGAAAGTGTCCCCCCCCCCCTCTCATTCCCAAACTATAAAGTTTAAAATTCTGAAAAAATTGAGGTGGTGTGCATTAGTAAATACTTTCAACGATTTTTGGTTTGAACAATATAGGTTTTACGGTTTTTGAGTTTTCGCTTAAAAACTGTCTTGCCCAAACAAAAGGCCGTAAGTGCCGTGAGTTCCCTATGAAGATACGACTTTTTTAGATTCAATGTATTGGATAGTGATTTTAAATGTGGACTAGTAGGTGTTGGTACGGAACCCTTCGTTGTGCGTGGTCCGACATGCACTTGGACGGTTTTTTTAATTGTTAAGCAATTACATTTTTGTCTTTTGTGTTGTTCTAATTATACTTGTTCCATATACACATTTTTTTCCTCTCTATAAACTGGTTCGATTGGAAATCAAAGAAACAAACAAAAGATGCGTATTCTCTATTATTATATCATGATCTGTGTACTACTCTCTTACGTCCTTATCATTAAAGTCATGATTACGTTCCTCCTGAGACCCACCATACAAATAAAAATACAATCGAATTTGAACCTAACAGTTCCGATTACAAATTTGAATTTTATTTTATGTCAAATCAATCAAACCGAAACAAATGCAACTCTATCACTTCAAAATTTAACTTATTTTCCGTTGACCATATTTTGTCCTTTATATAGGACGCGGGGTCTTAGGAGGTTAATAAATGGGCCATTCTACTTTTTCATGTACATAATTTCAGACACTTTTTTTTTAAATGCAGATTATGGAATACTTGGCCCTCACTTCATATTTTTGTATTGTTATTTAGAAAGAGGTTTAATTGCAGTATCACTTCCGATAGTTTTGGTAATTAATGAACCACAGCTAATGTCCATAAATCGAGTAACTCAGTGGTCCTTGGATGTCTCACCATTTGTATGAAAAAATGGTTTTTACCACTGTGTTACCCACCTTTTCCAGCAATATAATAATATTGAAGTATTTTTACCTATAAATCCCTTTTATTAGGTGCAGGTACTATTTCGAAATCCTATTTTTGTACACTAATTCAATACATATCACAGATTTTTTTTGTAATAGAAAACTGGTCATGAAAAGGTAGAATGACCCAAATAACAAATCGGTATTTCGTCAGAGAATAAAAATTTTCTGGATTTTCGATGACATCATGATGAAGAAAGATCAAGATGAGTATGAATCGGGTAACCAACAGGAAGTGATCACGTTTAAGTATTTGTATTGATCGACAGGTTGCTCCCGCTCAACTTCCCGGCGATCAATATCAATATTCTGTCAAAAAAACCGACGTATATCAATTATCATTATTGTTTGTGGAAATCCGTTCTTTATATCATCAGGAACGCAGCCCACTGACGCGCCTCGTACTTATGTTAATCCACAGTGCTTGATACTAGAGGAAGCATTTTAATTTATATTTATACAGAATATCAATGGAAGACTGGAATTCTTATACTCCCACGATATTGTGCATTAAAAGTATCATGTTTTACCTGCCATTCGATTACAGCTTTAATTTCAAAGACTAAGAGTCAGTAATCGTGTTTTTAGAAGGGCGTAGAAACACCTACAGCCGGCGCCTCGATAGCACGATAGCATTAATGGACTCTTATCATGACTGATACGAGAGCACTTGGTAACAGGACCTAAACAACACCAACAAGCTAAGTCTACCTTGTAACACACAAAATAAGGCTCAAAATTCAACTACAACCCAAAAGTCTGCACATCCAAAAGAAGCGAGTCCAGGCGGCTCAAAATCGAATAACATTCCATTTCCAAAAGTCAGAGATGTAAATGAATGAATTCGAAAAAACATAATGTGAGAACAGAGAGGATTATGCAGCTCGTTAACTTGAAAATCGACTCTAATACTTTGGTTTAGGCGTGATCTTACAAGCATATTAGGTATGTGGTGGACGTCGTAGACGATTTGCATGTGGAGTTTTCAAAATTGAACTTTAACGGCTTTTCTTAAGGAATTAATGAACGCTTTTGTTTCATTTAGATAGCTCAGGTAGTGCTTTGGTGTTGTCACGTGTTCTAAAATCGACTCAAACACACTGACTTAAGGTGAAGAAGAATCGCATGAGTTGTCACCATATGGACTCGAAAGGAATCCGAGGTGAAGAAAAAAAATAAAGGTCCATTGAGAGGAAACTGCGGTCCTATCTACTGAATCAATTAGTTTTCGGAATACGATACCGGGCTAAGTGTTTTTCAAGATTTCGTCTTTCTGACATGTTCGGTCTTGTTTTGAAGGATGTTATTTTTTGTGGAATCGAGGTCTCTCCTAATCAGAAATAAGTACCTGTGTGGTTTATTTCATCAGCAAGGATTACGTCATAGACTCACGGACCGGTAGGTCTAGCCACTTCTATGTATGTTTTATAGCAAGTACCTACGGCGAAAGTAAATCTCAGGAAAAAAAAAGAATAAACGTCCCAGAGCTCAACGGTGACCCAGTACTTGACATTTTCAACCTTATGTCATAACAATAGAGGTGAACAGTATGTAATTGGGATGTTACTTTTAATGTAAAAGTGCCATTGCGGTCTACTTGCAGAATAAAGTTCATTTATTTCATTTTCACCTCACTAGCTCGGAAAGCCCTTTTTTATTCTTTAACAGATAGCAAAACTGCATTTTATCCTCAAGAGTGCAAAGAATATTTGAAATCGAAACGTACTATTTGTAACTTTTTTAAACATAATAACATGAATTGGCCTGTACTGCCTGACAGTCCGGCAAAAATAATTTTATATTATGATGCTGTGGGAAAAAACTGGTACCTATGCCAAATCTTGAGACTAGGTGTACCCCAGGGTTCCAACTGTTTTAGAATGCAACTCTACTGAAATAGACTAAACTAAAAAAAAATTTTCTTCGCTCTATGAGGTGAAAAGATTTGTGTTATACACGGCTGCAAAGTTATTTTATGTATCGTGTGTTGCAACACTCGTTACGCTCAGGATTCTATTTTTGAACTACTCGTTTTGCTCAGGATTCTATTTTCTCGCTTCTCTCGCGGCTCAACCATGGAAACCATTCGCTAGCTCGTAGTTCTACCCTAGAATCTATTCGCTAGCTCGTGTTTCAATTCCACACTCACTGTTAAAATAAAACTTTGCACCCTTGTATAACAAATAAATATTGCTACTTACAAAACGAACTACTTATTTATAGTAAAAAACGAAAAACTCATTAGAATAATTCCGACAGAGTGATTCCCCTATTTTTAAAGAACATTATTGAAATGGTAAATCGCGGCGTCTAGACTCCAGAGGGGCGAAAGGGCGGAAATCCCTATGATGAATCCCGGTTTCCCCGGACTAGGGATTCCCTGGCCTGAGCCTCGCTGCCCATCAACCAAAGCATATACATAGGTAGTTGTTACGGAATGCGACGTGGCTAGGAGATACCTTGCTGTGAATATAACAGTTGTTTAACAGTTTGAAAACCCTACAGAATCTGTATTTGAACCCTTAATAGGTTTTAAATTATTTTGAAGGAGTTAATTCCACCCATATTTTTACATTGGTACAGTGAAGATGACGTTACACACCTCAGATTCGGTTGAAACCTCAAACCAATCTCACTGGAGCGCAAACTCTTAGAGTATTCCAGTGTTCCAAATCACACGCGTGGTCGTGCCGGAGGTTTCCCCCTGGATTTTCCCCATGCTACTCTTCAACCGCGCACTCCTATCGCTTTATTGGGCCCGGCCTATAAGGCCACAGTCAGGTTAAAAAAAAACCTTATTACTAAAGTCGTATTCACTTATTTCCAAACTAGACTGCGAAAGGGGATGTTGACTCAAAATTTGAATACTCCATAAGAATACTTTAAACGAAACAAGGCAAAAAAATATGTCAAATGGTGAAAATCCTATTCAAATATCTAGGCTACTCTCCAACCGCGCACTCCTATCGCTTTATTGGACCTGGCCTATAAAGCCACAGTCACGTTATAAAAACTTAAGCTAGGTAGCTATTCTAATTTGCATTCATTTCCTGAACTACAAATGTCGACAACTTCTTTTTAAAAACTTAGCGTAGGTATAGTAGCGCAGCCCGTGTACTTGTTTCCAACTAAAAAACTAGACCGGCAGATAACCAAAAGCGGGCGAGTCGCAGGCCGGGAAGGAATCCGCCGGCGCCCGCGCTTCCCGGAACACCCACTAGAGATACCCGCCGTCGATAAACGGCACGATAAAATAATATTAATGCCTTTAACGAAGGGTCCGTCTCGAACATCAGCATGATAGGTCAAATCAGTTTAACCGGATTCTTATAACCTTGGTAGTTTTAGAATCTCATGGAACAAATTTTTTTCAAATTTACATATTTGAAAATGTTTTACAATACAATACAATACAAATACTCTTTATTGCACACCTCACATAATAAAATAGCACATAAAAAACAAAAGACAATGCTACAGGGAGACAGGCAGAACAACAGGCGGTCTTATCGCTAAAGAGCGATCTCTTCCAGACAACCTTTGGGTAGTGGAGAAATGAAATATAAAGCTGAAAAGTAGGTGGTGCATAAACTATTACAATGAGAAAAAAAGAAAAAAAAGATTCCAAAACAACTATTCAATATAAATACACATACTTAAATAATATATAAATATACATACATATAATATATAATTATATACATCACTGCTACAGAATAGTAAGAATAAAATAGTGTCAGCCATAATAATTAATTAAAAATTTCAAGGGAGAGACAAATAATATTCTTTAAGATGGGATTTAAAAATAGCAATCGATAAAATCGTAGGCTCAAGCTTCGGCTACACCTGGCCGATAAAATGTGCATTTAAATCTTTCAATGCACTGCCAATTATAGGAATAAATTACTCCATTCGATTTTGAAACACAGAAATCTATATGTTGGGAAAATACAGTAGAGTAGATATCAAGATATTCCTCGCGGGTCAATAGTGAAAACTTGTTGAACCGATTGAACTATTATCATATGTCAGCCACAGCTACCATCTATATCATAATAACTATGTAAATAATCAACTCGCACGCACTTTGTCCACGGCCCTCAGCCCTCTCGACACAGTATCGCTGGCGCTTGCGGCGAACGTGCTGCGAACAGTGAATCACGCGCAGAACCGATAACGTCGGCTAGTTATCACTGCTAATTGATACCCAGTTTACAGGCTAGTCAGCTAAATTAAATAGTCTTCTGTGTTTTGTCATCATTGAGGATGAAGGATACTCTTAAAATCCTTATTAAATAGAAATATTATTGAGGGCTTGCCACGGCGACGTCTATTAAAAAAAAAAAACATTTATTCTGCAAATAGGCCACAAGGGCACTTTTACATGTCAAAATATTAATTTACAATTGAAGTATGTCTGACTATAAGAATACATTTTTCAAAATATTAATTTGCAGTTCAAGAAAGAATAATAATTTCGAGTTAATAAAATTAATGTCAAACAGTGAAGATAAACTTGCAAAGTTATCTATTACAAACATAACAACATCAGTAAAGTTAGAAATGCATAAGGTCTCAAGTCTGATTAAACAAAGAGTATAATGAAATTAATATAATATCACAGAGGTACATGGTCTCTGAGCATCAAAATTAAAACTAATTTAATATTGTTAGAGATGTATATGGTCTCTAAGTCACGGATAATAAAAACGAAACCACAACAGGATGATGTCTCTCGTCAATCCCCTATAAAATTATTAAAACTCTCTGACACGTGGAAGTGCGGCAGAGATGGCTGACCTCTAAATATGCGAATGACGAGAGCAGCATTCATATTTCATACTCAGATACTTGTTGAAGAGAGTGCGGTGTCTAACGCGTCGCCGATCTCCGATCTGGCATGACGTAAAAACATAAGTAAATACGGATCTTTATATGTAGGCATGATAATACCCATCTGCTATATCTGTGTCTAAATTGTATTCATCAACAAAGAGTACGTAAAAAATAATATGTATCAGTATGGGGTTCTTCAAGAAAGGAGTGGATAATTATTTAAAGGGTCGGCAATGTGCATGTGACACCCCAGCAGTTGCAAGCGTCCATAGGCTACGGTGACCGCTTACCATCAGGCGGGCCGTACGCTTGTTTGCCACCGACGTGGTATAAAAAAAAACAAAAGGCAGTGACGACACCGCATAGTGCCACTGCTCCTGGTGGTAAGCTTCGATACTTAATGACATAGTTAATGTGTGTCAGCTGTGTCTTGACAGGGTTATATTAAGTATAATGATATCGCAAAGTATCCTATCCCCTCGACCTATCATAAATTGCCCAAGTTATACATGCATTTAGATTTTATTATTTTCATGTTGACGTGTTATAGATATAGCTCAAAATATTTTATTATGATTAGTATACTTACTTTATTACCTTTTATCTTGACGCTTAGAGACCTTATACATCTCTAACAAATCTC
The DNA here is from genome assembly GCA_963556455.1 of Epiblema foenella. Lineage (NCBI taxonomy): Eukaryota > Metazoa > Arthropoda > Insecta > Lepidoptera > Tortricidae > Epiblema > Epiblema foenella. Next base: position 32,063,232 of record OY747098.1, on the reverse strand, counting down.
GATTGTTATTAGTTTCTTAGTCTTATTTTTGACATGTAACACTACATTTAATTAATGATACTTTGATTATTGTATTATTTTTATTTGATGTACCTAGATAGATTTTGACTTGTAAAAGTGCCCTTGAGGCCTATTTGCAGAATAAATGTTTTGATTTTGATTTTGATTTTTTGACCGAAATCGACTCCCGCGCATCCCTAGCGCGCGCATTCCAGCGCCGCCATCTTTAAACTACATTATTAATGTTCACTGCCTCGGTTAACATCAAGTGGGGTTTTTTAGGCCCGGCGCGGCCCGGACGGCGCGCACGCAGAGCCTGATATATTTGTTTTTAATCAACTCCGGGCTAGGGATGTGTCAATCGGGTATTTCGACAATGGGCACGTGGGAATGGGGTTATTGTGATTTATGAAAGGGAAGTGGAATAAGTAACTCTTCCTCAGGATATTGTAAATATTTCGTCAGCAGAGTATTTTATGAGACGCTCTCATCTTGAGTTCTGTGCGTTTACCATGAGTTTACGTGACCGTACTCGATAGCGACTGCGTAAAAATTTGTATGGGCAAAAGTCCAGCGCCTCTGGCGGTTACGCAATCAAAATCAAAATCAAAACATTTATTCTGCAAATAGGCCTCAAGGGCACTTTTACAAGTCAAAATCTATCTAGGTACATCGAATAAAAATAATACAATAATCAAAGTATCATTAATTAAATGTAGTGTTACATGTCAAAAATAAGACTAAGAAACTAATAACAATCGAGATTTGTTAGAGATGTATAAGGTCTCTAAGCGTCAAGATAAAAGGTAATAAAGTAGGGACACTAATCATAATAAAATATTTTGAGCTATATCTATAACACGTCAACATGAAAATAATAAAATCTAATAAATAAATATCCTCAGAGATGTATAAGGTCTCTGAGCGTCAGTCTAAGATATACTAAGAGCAATAGTACCTACTAAGAATCGGCATACTAAATCGTTTAGTCAGTCGCTAGCGAGTACAGTCATGCAAACTCATGGTAAAGGCACTGTAGGCGCTAGGGCATCTCCGACAAAGTTCATTAGTTCAAAGCCAGAGCTGTATTTACTTTTTTTTTTATTAAAAATGGGATCGCTCTTGGCCAGCATCTAGCCAGGGGGCAAAGATGAGGCCGACGATGAAGCGAGCTCACCCAGAAGGTGCCTATTCACTCGTGCCTTAAAAAGGTCTAGGTTATATGAGCTCGGAAACACAAACGCCGGCAGAGAATTCCAAACCTTAGAAGTGCGCATTATAAAAGATGATGCAAAGCGCTTGGTTCGAATAAGAGGAATTTCGACCAAGTAAGGATGGTATCCAGCCGTACGTCTGGATGTCCGATGGAAGAAGGGGGAAGGCGGTATAAGCTCATGGAGCTCCTGAGCACTCTCCGAAGTACAATTTGTAGAAGACGCACAGACATGCTACTTTGCGTCTATGTGCTAGGCTCTGCTTACTTCTTAAATAATTCATACTGTTGAACCAGCCTATACGATCTCAGTGTAATTTAGGCAAAATATCAATAATTTTGCCTAAATTACACTGAGATCCTCTACTATGCAAGTAAATCCAATAAGACTTACCCTTAGATTTAAAGTCATCCATCGCGTACGGCGTGTATGGCGGGGGAGGGGTTTCTGGAAACAAACAGACAAACACATTATAGCTAATGCAAACCAATATTGTCCTTAACGGGATTGTAATAAGGAATGTATTCGAGCGGCAGCAGTAATGCATACTATGCGCATTCTTTGAATGGTTGGATCGACTTGCGGTGCTCTGTTGTGCTGAGTTTTAAAAGGGAATTCAATAATTTACGGCCATTCAACTAAACTGGAATAACTATATGAGGTTAGACCTCTATTGACCAATATTGGAATAGGGTGGATCAACTATTCTTTGTTGCTTGTTACCATGGTTACGTCTCCTGAGTCACTCTTTAAAAACTGTGATTTTATAGGGTTTAAATCCACCAAACATGAGTTTTAGCGATAAGTATAAATCCATTTGGACATACGCCATCTCCTGAGCATGCTTGAATTCCATATTATAAACATTTTTCTAAGAAACATGGTTAGTGTTGTCTCCTCGCTGACGGGACAGAATAACAACAAGAAAAAGTTGATTGACCCAATAACACTATTCTTGTATAGTTGAATTACCAAAAATCGACTAAATTCAAAAAATATGCACATTGATTTAGGTTTGTGGCGTCACTCCTGTCAACTGTCAAATCTGACATGTTCTGCATCGCGCTATCGAAGTTTCTTAAGTCAGTTGCATGTGTATTCGAATTCAATTAAGCGATCGCCAAGCCAAAAACAAATATAAGAAGCATCTAATCAGCTTTAAAAACAATAAAAGTTCTAATTTTGTAAACTCGCTCAACCAGTCCGATCGCCAACTGCGTTACCCAAAAAAAAAAGAAAACGGTTAAACAAACAAGCTGCGCCGGCGCAGGCGCAGGTAGGCCCCGTCGTAATTACAGTCCGGGAACCGAACCTTGATCCCCGTAACGAGCGCCCAACCTATATTTTGACCTAGTAAAGACAATTTTATGGGCATTTTGAAAACTGACCAGATAACTGTCATTTTCAAAGTAATTTCGATCGTTAAAGTTGAATCACAGAACGTAATGACGGAAATTTTAGAAAAATGGTGACTGTTATTGGTGCAACTTCTTACGAAATCCCACGAAATGGCTGTTATATGTGTCTGACGCCGCGGAGAAACCATTTCAAAACTTAAGTCGAGATGGACAAAAATACTAACGGATTGGTGGCCACTTACAGGCAAGAGAAGCGCAAGCGCCGTTCGTCCACCGGCACGATGGGTTCAAGACATTAATAAGACCACGGGTTACTCCTGGATGAGACAAGGGATCGGGATGATTGGCGTACTAGAAGTCTATGCTAAGCTGTGGGCTATTATAAGCAGACTGATGATGATGATAATGGCAGTTATATAAGTAACTTTAAACCCATTAAAGTGTGGTTACAATTTACTGATTGGAACCTAATCATCATGTGACACTCAACCTAAGCATCCACATAATATCAGCGTCGGGTCATCTACTGTGGCCCGACATTGTGCTGAGTGGACTCCTTTTTGTGAGCACTTTAAAAAACACTACCTGTAACTAGCGTAATTATGTATATGTACCTAGATTAAGGTTTGCGAAATAAATTTTCTTTCTTTCTAATATGATTAGTTTCAAATTTTCTGTAATCTTCACTTAAGTACCTATAAGGTATCTTTGTTTACTTCCAGTTAAGAGCATCCATATAGTGAATCACATTTGTGTGCCAAGACTACGAAGTACCCGTTTAAAGTATTGATCCACTTGCAACATTGTAAAAGACAATACTAAATAACATAAAAGACGAGTCAGAAATTGGTGATTTTGGATGCCGAACACGCAAACGATTTCCAATTTGGCGCCACCGGGTACGTGTGGCCGACAATTAGGGTTCCTTGTGTATGTGGACCTTAAAGCCTTTCACATGATTTGTCATGCATATACATACATGCTTATTATTACTACTACTACTACTACAAACTGACTCTGTTTCTTTATTAACCGACTTCAAAAAAGGTTCTCAATTTGACTGTAAGTATGTTTTTTTTAATGTTTGTTACGCGATTAGTCCGCCATTTGTTATTTATTGAATAAAGGAATATTGTTTTAGAGATTGATCTTAGAATTCGGCAATGTAAAGCCTGATTCCATCAATTACATGAATAATTCTTATGGATATTATTTCTCTGTCTATAAAATCTCTAATTAGTAATTACTTATGAATTAGAAAGTTGGTAGAGTTGATAAATATTACACAAATCCTGAATTCAGCGTTATAGTAAAAATGGTTTGCAAGGTATTTTATAACACGCTGTTTCTAAAACTGTTTTTCTACGGATACAATACAACAATAAAAAGACGACAATCTACTTGCTTCATTGACCAATTAACAATAAGAAAATGTATAGTTTTAAAAACATATATGATATGAATTCATAAAAACAAACTCCTATTTATGAGCCACCATAATAACTGTTGATTTACGTTATTTGATAGATACTAAATTGAAATATGTTCTTAATACGCATCCTTGCGGCACAACTCTGAAATTGGAGGAGAAAATCGCCAACATATTTTGATTTGGAAGTGCAAGTGTACAAAAAAACTATCGACCGACAAAACATACAACCCGACTGCATTCAATAGAATACAACTGTGACTCAGCGCACTGAAAGCAGAAAAAGACGAAGTAAATGACCCTAGACGAGCACCCTTGTTATAAATAATATCAGTTCTAACGCACCAGCCATGTGAGTGAACTGTATTCACGACGCGTCTTAAAGATTTCTCTGCCTTTCTATATAAGTTGAACTTGAGATTGGCAGAAAGTCTGTTGCAGTCGGAGGTCAAATGTATAACGCCTGTGACGGGTCGCCGAGTGTTGAGAATAAGGCCAGCGTGGCCGAGGCGAGCGAGGTTGTCGTGCCGGCGCAGCGATATCGTACATTCTTCGACGAGATTGCTCGTACACATAGTAATGTGTATAAATACAAAGTGGCGTGACTGTAATTTCTCCTAAAACTATTACGCCATAACCACCTAAAGAGCATCAATGAAAACGGACTCTGTATGTCCGCAATAAAGCGCAATCTCCTTGTCGTCTTAATTACAAATCATAAGTTCATTACGCTTTAAAGCTTAAACCGAAGCGTTGCAATCCAGAATGTATTCTGCGGAGTCAATTTCAAAGTTCAGAATGCAACGCGCAGATGTGATATATCGTGTTTCAATTATTGAAGAAATCAGTCAATGAAGAATAGGTTTAGTTTAAAATTAGATAGAGTCTAAATTAGATAGGCGGGTGCAGGAATGCTGGCTGATGAGAGAGAACGGTGGCGAGTATGGCGGCATGTGTAATTAATCTGAACGTTGAATCTATAGCAATAAATACCGGCGTGTCCTTCGCTCAAGTGGCTGGCGACTGGTCAATCTGGCCCGTCCCTTGTTAATTGCTTTATCGATGGAAACTGACGGTTCAGTATCGGTAGGCTGTTGCCGGCAGGACATCAAGACAATCTGCGTGCCGCAGAACGCGCTCTTTCTATTACTGGGTCAATCAACTTTTTCTTGTTGTTATTCTGTCCCGTCAGCGAGGAGACAACAGTAACCGAGTTTCTTACAAAAATGATTATAATATGGATTTTAAGATTGCTCAAGAGATGACCCATGTCCAAATGGATTTATGCTCATTGCTAAAAGTCATGTTTGGTTGATTTAAACCGTATAAAATCACAGTTTTGAAGAGTTACTCAGGAGACGCAACCATGGCAACGAGCAACAAAGAATAGTTGATCCACCCTATACTACAACCTAAATATAACTGAACAAAACAGGTACATGTTGTAGAGTATGTTCCCATTCTAGTTATCTTGTGTTACTTAAGATATTATTGTATTTTACTCGAAACTTTGTTGTCTATCAGGCAGCAATCGAATAGAAACGTGTAGTGAAAAATAATTCCCAATAGTTGAAAAAATCTTACATCATCACCGCACTAATAATATACTACATTTACCTTACTTAATCACCCCTGACCGAAAACAAAAACAAACGTAAGGCGCCAATAATAATTTTCGATAATCAAATGTAGCTAACCAAGTAAATTGTGTTAGAAATCATGATTTAAAACTAAATTCATAAGAAAATGAGCATAACAAATCTAAACACTGAAACATAATATGTAAAGACAATCAGATAGGAGACGATGTTACAAGAAATGCCAGTCTCGTGGTTAACAAAATACAGTGAGTAAGACTGCAAACTCGCGGCTGGGACCGATTCCACTGTCGCTTGATGCCTAGAACATTTCTTAATTCTATTAAGAATGATCATATTATCGCGGAGTACCTATATTAAATAAACAATGAATGCCTGGCAGAGAATGCAACTAGTCCACTAGTTTTTATTTGCATTGTACAATTGCCAGAAGGCATTATAGTGTTTTTTGTTTCTAATATACTGTCTCTAGTTGTGTCAGACTTCGAAGAATAGTATACCTAAGGGAAATAATGATTGAAAAAGAAAAAACATATCTCATCTCGATCGTTTCACTAAATTAGTGCCACAGAATATCTTGTCATAAATAAATAATGTCATAAAACCTATAAAAAAACGCTCCTCCAACAATTTTAAAACTGTTTGACACCGCGTGGACATAAACACTAATTATTTAACACAACGATGTCTACTCTTGAAAATATCGGAGACGCAAATACGAATTGGTACGCAAAACTGAATAAACAAAGTATAAATCCTATTTAAAATGCCATAAATCACTAACAGAGTAGGTATGCAAAATGTTTCGGGGTCTATTTTGACACTAAATTTGTATAATATAAATTAGATTGGTAACTTGCGTGCTGCTCTTACTAGACTTACATATTTGGTTGTCTACGTGGGTGAAGGATAACAATCTAATATTAATTCAATATAAATTGGATTTTCGCGGCGGTAGAGCGAGTTAGGTCTGCGAACGATCCGCGATCAATTGATACGATAACACCCTATGACATTTATCAGATGGCCTTTAGTTGACCACACAATACGACACAAAATGAATATTAAGCAATTATAATTCGATTTGACAATACGGAAGTTTAAATCAGTAACAACTATACCGAGTTGAAATTGAAAACAAGCGGTATCATGGTAAATTAAACGATAACCCCACCTTCCTTAAGCTTCTAAAATTCAAAAAACGACCGCGCTGCGTGTGAATCGCCCGAAATAGCCCGCCCGAATTATAACATGGGTGGCGCCAGCAGCGGCGCCGGCGCCGGCGCGCCCACGCCTCGAGGTGCTGCCACCTGCCGGCGCACCGCGACAGCTGCCGACGTCTAGCCTGTCCGATTCAGGCCTTCACAAACATGTAGCTGCCGACACGGAAGCACTGAAACTAGCCGACATTTTTATTTTACACCGGTCAATTCATAAGTGGCGATTGATAGTACTAGTCTGTGACAAAACCAAAGATGTAGCCTGGTTCTGTAATAGGTAGCGTATATGCCTTGAAGAGACCTAAATGGCATACAAAGCAATTAATTGCTAAGGCTAAGGAAACCTACAGCCTTCTAAATTATCGATCTCGGATTTTTTTGAGTTCTAGTTTCATTTGTCTCAATCATTTCTCCTGAAACCTTAAATTGTACAGAGCTAGTTTGGTATGGATCCTTCGTGTGCGTTGATATGAATATAAAAAATAATTTACAATAGTAGGTAATGAGACTTTACGTGAGTCAAAGTCGTTAAACGAGCATTTAGATGTAGGTTGATCTAGAAGAATGATACATGCTATTTGACTAATATTAATATAAGTTAAAGAGGTATCTACTCAATCGTAACTGGATAGGTACAGTCACCATCAAATATATCTGTACTCTTCAGGGTGCTCAAAAATATCTGAACATGCACTTTAACGCCTTCTCAATAGAGTCGTGTTCAGATATTTGTGAGTACCTTGTTCGCTCCGATATATCTGATGGCGACTGTACTATAATCATAGGTGAATCCTAATGTAACAAGTATCTTCACAATGATGTCACATCCCACAAAAATATAAGATATAAGATACGTACTTATGACCGAAGCTAGAACAGTGACTCAACTTAAACAGACTAATATTTCAGCACTGTAGTAAAGAATATCAATATCACAAACCCATCAAATTAATAATGTCATTACGTTACTCGACTAGAAATGTCTGGTTGATTTCTAGCCAGGTTACGTGTGCAGAAACTGAAATATTACAGGCAGGTCGGTCTGGTCCGAGTCCAAACGCGGGGATCGTTGACACTGCGCAGCCGTCCGGTGACAGAATGTAATGTCCAGTGTTGCCAGATGGTTACATTTCTTACATTTTTCGTAACTTTTGACCGGCTCGCGTAACATGTAAGTAACTTCTGTTGTAAAGGAAATTTTTGTAACTTTTGAGAATAACGAAACTCTATTTAAAAAGAAAGGTCAATTGTATCTAACCGAGACCAATCGAGACAATTTATAGGCTTTCATACAGAAAAGGTGACAAAAGAACCTACGTGGTACGCCTCAGTCTGTCTGTCTGTTGCAACTATGTATGACATTCGAGACACCTCCCATCAGACTGGCGTAATTCTGTCGCCGAACTCGCCGAATTATAGTTGTATGTGGCTACTCATTTCTTAAATCCGAACGTTACGAAAGTAATTATGAAAAATAAAAAATGTAAGTTTTCAAGAAAAGAAATGTAATTTTCGCCGTAAGGGCCCTGGCAACACTGGTAATGTCTGTGACGCGTGAGTGCGGACCTTGCGCCGGCGGCTGGCGCCGGAAGACATGTCGTGCGCGTGCGCGTACGGAAGAGGAATTCGCCGCCATCTTAGATAAAGGCTAAGCTGTTTTGATTCTACTTAGAAGTAAACAACGATGCAAGTTGTAGAGTTGGACGAACAAGTAAAGTTGAATATCCTTATTAAGCAAGACTATACCTGCGGGGTAATCACGTAACTTTTGTACTACCGTTAGGACCTTGTACTACCTAGATAGATTTTAATGTCAAAAATTTTTTTTTTTTTTCCATGGCTTTCACTCCTTGCTGACTTTGGCAAGGGGTATTTCGCCAATGTCGTCGTATACAGACATATCACACGAAAGGAGAATGATCATAATAAAAATTTTGATTTTTGTGGAAGGATATGTCTGGGAACCTAAAAAGTCATCTCATACATTTATACTTCAAAGTTGACAGTAAAATCTATCTACCGTTAGTACATAAAGTTACGTGATTCGCCTGCGGGTGTACAATCCAAATGGGTCAGTATGCAGAAGCCGGAAACTATGAGAGATAGCGAGATCTGTTCTTAGGAACCATGACGTCGATTTTAGATTTAATAATAATTACATTCAAACTTTTTTATTAACTCTCATACATACAAACAAGATTCCATTAGTGTTGTGCTTCTTGCGATTTGCAGAATTTATACACATTGATTTTGACCAGGTTCGATTCCCGGTTATGTATGAGAGTTAATAAAAAAGTTTGAATGTAATTATTACTAAATCTAAAATCGACGTCATGGTTCCTAAGAACAGATCTCGCTATCTCTCATAGTTTCCGACTTCTCCATACTGACCCATTTGGATTGTACACCCGGTATATGTAGGTAGATATTTAAAAATCAATGGCACTATTAATTCACAGGATCAGGTTAAGTCATGTCGAAACGATGTACAGGGAGTAGCGAGACAATTTAAATTCCTCTCGCGAGTCCAGCAAAATAACAACAACACCAGAGGAGGAAAAACTGAATGCCTCGGGAACAAAACTGCAGTAAACATGAATTCCTCCATTGAATTTTAATGCCAAACTAAGCATGTTATGTCTCACGTGGAGATGAATTAGTAATTATAGCTAATTAAACTGAAGTGGGTCGTGTGCGCCTCGGCGGTTCTTTAGAAGAATTAATTAACATTCATTAGTAAAACATAAAATGAGCAGAAATTTTGTTTCAATTCAAGTCATGTTTTCATGTGAATATGAGTGAGTGGGAAGTGTTGATTGTGGAATCTAACTAATGATTAAACAAATACGCTTTGTATAGCCACTTAGTGTACGAATTCTTGCATAATTTAATTACTTATAGGTACCCAATTCACATGTCATTTTTTTCCTAATAAAATATGTTTCGTGTTTAGGTTTAGGTTTAAAGATATTTATTCTCATATAAGATCTACAATCACTTCCATGAGAACATGGTTATGGGAAAAATACATGTATTGTTTATGCCTTTACAACTTCTCAATTACCTACTGTTTTTTTATGTCTGTATACTTTTTAAATACTCAACTGGACTCTGGGCGTTTCATAAAATAACCGAACGGTGGGACACCGAAAACACTAATTAATATGACACAGACATGTATTAGATACCATAATCTATAGTGACGTGTACAGTACTAACTTCAAAAGCCAACAAGAGAAAGTATATAAGATTGTATCAGACAATGTCGAGTGCTCAGGAGCGTCACGTCGCACACAACCACGGACATGTTGCCTTCGTTAAGGACTCTAAATCATTTCTCGGAAGATCCAATTTAGCTTGATTCAGGTGAGTGGTTTTGTTGGTTTTACGAGCAGTGTCTCAGGGCCCCTCGATCGCTTTGCTAATAAACACGATATTTTTTTCCAGTTTCGCAACTACAGGAGCAACCGGTTCTGCGTAGACGCCTGTCAATGGATCTAGCCTCGCTCAGTGGATCTATCTAAATATCTGACCGGCAACTGTTTAGAAAATCTTAGATTAATACAATTCTGCCTAAAAGGTAAAGCGGCGCAGGACGCCAGACATCCGCGTCGACATTAATAAACAACGCATTGAAACGCTCCGATAATAAGACAGCCATTCACAAATCCAACAAAACCCAAAAACATCGGACAATAACACAAAAAAAACCGAATCACGAAAATCGAGTTGAGCTTACGCAGTGAGCGTACCTGCGTGTGCGCGCCCCCTCCCCGCGCGCCCCGCCGCGCTCCCCCCGCACGCCCCGCGCGCGGCGGCTGCGCGGCGCGCCTGGCGCCGGCGCCAGTCAGCCGACAAGCAATTATGGCTAAATAAATATCGGCCGTGCCGCCTCCGACGAGTCGCTAACAGATGGATTCTTATACGGTTATATCTAGACGACATCATTAAATTTTGGCTGTTGTAATGGCCAGGTGAAATGGCGTGTGGGCTCGGAATTACTTGTAAATGGTGGTTACGAGATGATAACGTCGTCGGCTAATTGCCGACCGATTTGAGTAATGGGCGCCGATTCGGAGGTATCGGATTAGCGGGCACGGGAGGGTGTCGGCGGGCCGGTACCGAGCCGGCAGCGTCGCGGCGTCGGCGCCGATAAGATAACGATCCCGCGTCGGGTTGACGCCGGCGCCGGTCTCATAAGAACATTTACAAATAAAGGCCGCCGGCGCGCCGTGATTGGCGCCGAATCGCGAATAAACGCCTTCAGCATAATAAACTTACGATACGTTCGAGCGATTCATGCGAGAGTTTTAATTTCGTATGCGAATTGATGTCGGCAATAAAGCCGCTGGGAATGTTGCGGGCACAGCTGGTGCGGACGTAATAGACGTGAAAGATGATGCATCAACGATTGAATATTTTACACACAACTCAGCCGTTTGCTTCAGTTTTTACGGCATTGTGTCTGCCAAGTTCGCAAATCATTTAAAGCAATTGAAGATCGTTATGCATGACAGGACTGGAGCAGTGATCTATGGAGCTTTAAAAGGGCTTGGTATCCAGTTAGATCTCATACTGTTATTAGCAAAACTGTTTACGAACTTGGTATATCTTCACAATTTTAATTTTGGTGGGTTGATATTATAAGCGGCGCTGCAAAAAGCCGAGATGACAAATGATCAGCTTGTCGAAGTGGACTAGGAAAAAAACAGAAACAAAAGAATGTCAGTTGAAAAAGTGCACGCAAGTCGAAGGAACGTCGATTAAGACGGCTTCGACGGTGTATTTAGCGAGGTCTGTGGGAACCGCCGCGAAAGTTGACAAAAACAGTGGCGGCAGTCGCGAGCACCAGCGCCGCAAAAAACGGCGCAGGTGAGGTCCAACATTACGGCGGATGTGCTTACTGCAGACATAAAGGAAATTTGAGACGATCACCGGCAAGATTCCGGCCTGACGCAAGCATCGCTAGCCGCTAAGTCATAGCGATATTAAGGATAAATCAAAAATGTCCGTCAATAACTATAAAATTCATATATATCTCAGATGATTAATGTAAATTAAAAAAAAATAGAATAAAAAACGCTAAAAAAATTTAAGACTTTGTTGAGCATCGCGTTCCTACAGATATCGGATTAATTCTCACGGACGTCTCTCTATATAGAGAAGCATTATGTATATTTCCCCGGCTTTCTTCTTAATTAATATGCTAACAGGCATTGTCAACACACCTACGTGGCTCCCAAGCACCACTGCACGTGGTGTAGGCGGCGCCTGCGCGTTCATGTCATGGCCACTCATTACAAACTGTTACTGTCGAGATTTTTGACACGGCAGATAGGTTTGGAGTTGAATTTCTGGCCAGACGCATGCTTGAGTGGGATAAAACTTCTAGGAATGGATTATGTTGATATTATCTGTAATCCTAGATGTTTTCGATTCCTACATGTAATATGTCGTTCTTGTTTAAGATAACGTAAGAGCAGGGACCGATACCGGTATTTTTAAAAAACCCTAAACTAGCCCAATATTTTGGATTATTTTTTGCTCTTTACGTAGGGCTGAATCATGTATTTAGGTAACAACGTCTTTTTATTAGATGGCCCCATTAGAAACGAAATAATGAACCGGTGACCGTAATAATACCGGTATTTTTCTATAGAGAAGTCTGCGTAAGAGTATTGAACACCCACAAATCCCACAATTTTGATACAGGAAAAGATTAGAGCTATTTAGACTTCGTAGCGAAAAATTATGATCCAGTATATTTTCAGCAACAGGCGAGGAATTTGTAGGTATGGTAATGATAGATTCAACAATTCAAAACAATAACAGGAATGAAGACGGAATCAACCAGGAAATGGTATGTAAACAACTAGAATGAGCAGCCGAATCAGTATATTAAATACAATTTGGTTCACGAGCATGCCGCATTCCGGAGCAATGAGAAACCAATGAAATATGTAGAAATGTTAAACGATTATGTAACATATTTACGAGTCAGCATACCTATTGACAATGTTTCTAACAGTCCCAGAATGGTATCGTATTATATTACTGAAATTATTGCTTAAACTATAAATATCCTCACCATTTAGATGGTTGGCAGTCCAAAACTGTGCGTTTCTCAAGCAATTACCTGCCTCGCATAACCAAACTATGGAATGAACTGTCGCCTGCGGTATTTCCGGACCGATAGGGACCTTCAAACCTTCAGAAAAGAGCGTATTCCCTTCTGAAAGGCCGGCAATGCACTTGCGACTCCTCTGGTGTTGCAGGTGTTTATGGGCGACTAGTTTGTCCCCTATAACATAAAAAAAAAATTTAAGTAGGCCCTGTTTTGCGATATTTCATAGAATTTTTAGTAACAATAAACCCAAGGAATCTTGATAGAACTCTTGAATTCCTGACCCCTATCAGATGGCACTAACAGTGATGCGGGCAACCATTATCCGCTGAAGGGTGTGTAGTTGTAGTACCTAACTGATGTACTCTTCGTGGTTTTAGACGTTTTATATATTAGATTTACTATTCTTTTTATTTATTTATTATTCTTTTTATTTATTTCTGTTTAGTGTTTCCTGTCACATATCTACTACTAATGTGTTCTAACGAATGTTACTTATCGTATATTTGTTTATAACAAATTTTACAAAAGATATGGTAGAGAGTTTGATAAGTAAGACACACCGAAAATAACAACCATTATGTAAGGTGAAATAGAAAACAATTCTAGATAATGTCCATGATAAAATATTTCATTTAGTAGTTACAGTGCAGAAAGACCGTAGCATGTGCTCTGAGTCTAATTAGACTTCAATAGTTGTCTAGAATGTTTAAAAAAGAAAGCGGATTGTATTGGTGCTCACTTGAAGCAAAAAAGGACAAGCAGTAAGCTACAAGCCCATCTCGACATGTCAGCATCTTTAAAACAAAAAAACTCATGATTGTATGTACAAAGACTGTCCGCATTTTCTTGGAAGGGGAATTAAAAACTTGAATCATGCCAGACTTGCGCCAAACAAGTTCTCGGTTGCTTTTCATTTTGTTGGCCGTCGTTTTCAATTGGCATTCCTGCCATTACTTCCATTAGTTTACCTGTCCACTAGTTTTCAAGGAACTGAATTTAAAAAGCAGACAATTATCTTTTTCGCGATCTTGCAATTATAATAGATCCTTGTAAGATATTCTCTGCACGCTGCTGGAGTTTCGTAGTTTTTAGAGTTTACCAAATGAAGTGTCTAGGACACTGGAAGATGTTTATTAAATAGATTAATAAAGTTGATCTTTACGAAGCTTTCTCAATCGATATTAAAATTAAATTAACTGTAGCATTTCGTTGTTGAAACCTAATATATAGTCAACAGTGGCATTAAAATCGAGATTGCTCAGACGAACGTTTATGTTTTCGCCATACACTGGATCTGCGCGCGCGGCGCGTCGCGGCGGCGCCTGCGCGACCTTGCCTGCTATCGCCGAGTGACCCTCGTGCGCAGATTAACTGATACTGCAGGGTTGCCATGTCATTTACATGGGGCAATTTGAATTGTATAGAAACGAAAAAGAAAATTTTCTAAAATCCCTTTTTATCGGCCGGAATTAGGGTCGTAACCTTTCTGAAATTGCTGACTAACCCTTGTGCAGGGTAGAACCTGAGAAATGATATCTTCGGTAATAATGATTTTTACAAGCATGGTCATGTAAGCAGCTACATTATCAGAACACATTCGCAAGCTACACTATTCAATTTTGTGAGTTTTTAATAGAGAATTAGACCACTTTAGATTCAATGGGCATTCAGGTCGGTCAATGAAACGTTGCTGCCCTTGAAAAGATGAAGGCAAAACATAAATGAAATCGTACGATGTCAGAAATGCATGCATAGCTCTAAATACCATCTCTTGTGGTAACCAAGAATACATATAGGTAGAATCATTTCTGTAGCCTATATAGGTACCGTTTTCCAGCGGATGCTAAGAAGCATCTGCTGAGACAAGAATTCCTATAGCGTTCCTCAATGCAGTGTTGGAATTTAAACCTATGTTATTATCGTACCCAATGTAGATTTGTTTATGAATCTTTGATTGACATGTGTATACTTAGTACCCATTTACAGATTGTGTTTTACAATTTTACAATTATTAGACTTTTCTATAGAGTCTTTTATATTATGCCCTATGGTTATGACCATTATTAACTTTGGTCAAATCAAACATTCTAATCTTGAACATGTAAGTAAGTAAATACTGCATAAGGAATTTGAGGTAAAAATTAAAATTGTAATTGTTTGCTTGCAAGACTTGCATTCGAATGAATGACGAAGTTTAGCTGACTTAGGGAAACGTGAGACCTTACAATTATGATGATAAAGGTTTTACAGTAAACGATGAATGGATTCAATAAAGCTATTAATAGAAATTGTGATGAAATAACTCTTTTCTTTTCATCATACCATTATACACCAGTCAATTAAAACACGTGAGAAAGTGATCATAACTTGGCTATGTAACTCAAAGCAAATTTTAATATAACTTCGGAATTCAATAATCTGATAAGTATGTTCTAATGGTAGTACCTATGTTATGACTTAGAGAGAGGTTAGGTTAGGATATTGCCAAGGTGAATAATATTGTTCGTGAATTAAGTTTTGGACATCTAGTTGAAGTCTAATAAGAAAGTAATACATTTAGTGGATATGCTATTATTATCAAGCATAAAACAACGACACGATGATTTCAGGATACATTTTTCATAGTTCAAGTAGGGGGGACAGGTATTATTTTTGGTATCACTGGTCTAAAAGCAAATAATAAACATGATACAATCATTAAACTACTCAATCAACTCTAAATCAGTAATTGTTATAAGAATGATGCTTGGTGGATAGATCTTAGCAAAATCCGTTACGTTTAAAAGTGTTGTTAGTTATGTTACTGAACAATGAATGTGTCTGTGTCTCGTTCATCGAGTAAACTCCTGGTCCAATTTAAATTAAACCAGATACCAGATGGCATTGAAAACGATGTAATCATAAAAACTGGACCCTTTGGATTTGTTTAAAAGTTATAGAACACGTTCAGACGCTGATGCAAACCGCTAAAAATAGACGTCGACGGAAATGTTTACCATCCCTCTTAGAAACAACGAGTGTAACCAACTATCAGAAATCAATGGTGCACATATTTGAAACATTACTGCGATTCCGCATCGTAACTTCACCCATCACCCGATTTTGTATTAAAATTGCCTATTACGAAAATCAGAGTTGTGTTGGACGGTAGTCGCCCTACGCTACATTTCGTTATTTCACTTTGAAGTTACTATAACTTACGTTGAAGATGGCAACACACAAAACAACCAAATTGAAGAAAGCAATGACGGAAACAGTGAAGTCATTTTAACGTAACAACACTGATATAGAAACAAACAGTAGTGATAAGTGGTGATAACGTTTTGCACTGATATCGATGCAAATGGAATGGAGCACGTGAAGACACCAAGATACATCAGAGGCCTATCAAGAAGCTACCAGCAACGCAGCGCCACATCACTGCAACACTACACAATCCGGGATCCAACACTGTTTAGTGTTTACTTCACTTGTTGCGCGGGTCAACGGCCGTCGTCACGTACCGGGCTCTGACAGGCGGCTCCAGTGGTGCGGGTTGCAGCAGTGCTGCTCGCGGCACAGCGGCAGCCGCCGCAGCTCGCCCAGGTCCTTCAGGTCGGGGAACCGGAACAGCCGGGTGACTGCGAGCCTCAGTCCTGGGAGTTCTGCAGGGACGCATTCCGAGGCCGCTCCTGCGTCCAGCGCCCTCGAGAGTATTCTGAGCGTGTCGTCGGGTATGGTAGGTGCGCCGGCGGCTGCCAGCCGCCGCCGCAGCGCGCGTCTCCGGAACATCACATGCCGGCGCCGGCGTCACGAGGCGCGGCGACGCCACGCATCACTCGCGCACGACATAGCTCGCCGCGTGCGGCCGGTCGACTGCCACTCGCCGCCGCGGCCACTGACGCGCCCGACAAGTGTTGCTATTGCTAAACTTTTAATAGCCCCCGAAATACTAGTTTGATGGCTTTCAAGATGGTCTGTTACTCCTGCTTGAATTGAAATGATGACGTTTTAAAAAAATGAGAGGACCATTTTTATTTTACTTGAATTTTTTACCAAAGGCATAAAATTACTTGGACATGGTAGTTGATTATAAAAGAGTTTATCTAAAGAAACCGCCAGCTTTCAAACTGTGAGAAATGTAGCATTTATTCATAAAGATTTTCTGTAAATGTTCATATTTTTCTTTAACTAGTTACTTTCATGACATGATTTAGAAAAGGTGTTTCTATTATTTATATTAAACATACATTTCATATGTATTAATTTTAATTATTAAAATACATTTGGGTACCCGTTTTATAGATTCAATGGTACCTTTGATTCATAGTAAAAAAGTAGTTCTGAATAAAACAAGCAAAAAGTACACTTTTTTGAAACCTGGAGCTTACCAAGGATTTAGTAGTGACTTGTATAATTAATTATGAACTTCCAGTACTCCAAGGGCTTTTAATCTATTAGTGGGGGAATCTGTTAAATAAAGAAATCATCATCGCCTCAAATAATCAATGAAATGAGCCGAGACTTGCAAAGTATTCCTGGCCATACTTATTATTTAGCTTAAGAAAGAGCACATTTTGCACAATGAGTCCAGCAACACACAGTTTGCACAATGAGTCCAGCAATGTGTGCCATAAAGAAAAGGCTGAGACTCAGCATTTGCCGTGCAAACTGCAACGCTGTTATTCTGCCACAGCCTATGCCTAGCCTATAATTACTAATTTTGCTTGGTTTTATTCAAATAATTCGGATACAATTGTTGTCTTAAATTCCATTTGTATTTTATTTATATTTTCTGTGTGTCCAATTATGTTATGACGATCCTTATTCGGTGAATATGTTTAAATCCTTTTCCATTATTATTATTTATATCTTAACTGACGATCATGATGTGAATTCGTATACTTTTGACATGAATGCAAATTTATATTGTAATTTACATCTATGAAATAAATGAATCTGAATCTGAATCTACAATATCGCAACAATAATATCAACAATTCCGCCCAATACCCTCACGGCTGGCCACCCCGGCGCGGGTGTAGGCGCGCCGGGCGCCGCGCGGGGGGCCTGGCGCCACCGGCGGCGTCAGGTGGTTACTCTTGTGTGCGTGCGGCGCCAGCCGACCGACAGAGCGAGGCCACAGACGCGACCCCGTGGCGGCCGGTTGGTGACCTGTGTTTTGAGAGCCTCTGAGAGGGAAGAAGAAATTGTCAATGAGTCGATTTAAATCAAGCGTTTAACGCCATCTCTTACAAAAATCTTATTACACTATAAATGAGTTTATAGAAGATAAAGCCGCATTTATGTAAAATATATGTATACTTATTATTAAAATGACGTATAAAAAAGCTAGGTTAAGCCTATTTACAAAATAAATATTTTGAATTTGAATTTAAAGTTGTCTAGATAACGCAGTGGAGAGCCCGATACCGGTATTTTAAAAAAACCCTGAATAACCCCAATATTTTGAATTATTTTTTGCTCTTTACGTAGGGCTGAATCATGTATTTAGGTAACAACGTCGTATTATATTATCCCATTAAAAACGAAATATTCAAAAAAAAAAATCAAAACATTTATTCTGCAAATAGGCCTCAAGGGCACTTTTACAAGTCAAAATCTATCTAGGTACATCAAATAAAAATAATACAATAATCAAAGTATCATTAATTAAATGTAGTGTGACATGTCAAAAATAAGACTAAGAAACTAATAACAATCGAGATTTGTTAGAGATGTATAAGGTCTCTAAGCGTCATCGAACCGGTGACCGTAATAATACCGGTATTTTTCTATGGAGAAAATACCGGTATCCGATCCCTGGTGGAGAGGAATAAGATATGACCTACAAGCTGCCAGATGCAGGCGACATGGTGACTTGGAGTGCCACCGAACCACAAACGAAGTTGTCCCTCTCTGTCGCACTTATGTGCAAACTTGCAAGTGCGACAAAGAGAGAAAATTTCGAATGCTGTTCGCAGTAACAGCCCTTGACAGACGGATAGGGCGGCGATTGGTTGGAGCGGCATTTTGAGTGCTTATCCCCATAAGAAAGAAGTGAGCGCGCTGTCATTCATAGAAGCAGAATATAAGCTGAAAAGATTTCAAGCTCACATGGTCATTTACATTAGAATTACTATTTGAAACGGGATATTTACCACGTATATTTGTATTGAGTTCCCGAACTCACAAATACAAATATACAAGGTAAATATCCCGTTTCAAATCGTAATTCTTAAGCTGAAAAGAACTATATAACCCGTCTGTTTAAATTGTAAATTATGACATTTATTTAATCACATGTTTGCAATACACTGGGGAATTCATTTAGCTAGGACAAAAAAAGATGTTACTAAAAAAACATGTGATCAAAAATAAATAAATTAATTTTTTTATTTAATTGTTATGTTGTTTGTGACTTTAGTGTTTTTTGTCTTTCGTGGCTTCTCGTGGTCCGAAAGGAAGACCAGCGCTAGCCAATGGCTAGCACTATGCTGATTTGGGGCCATTTCGTGGCTATTTTCTATATTTTGGTGTTATGTTAATTTGTACTGTGTCTGTGCCACGAATAAATGTTTTTTCTTTTCTGTCTTTCTTTCTAACCACACTCCTTTCTATTCTATGAATATCGCGCATAGTTGAATTTAGAATTTACTAATACAATTATTCTGTCTGACAATATGTAGTCACATTTAGAAACGCTTTGTTTGTAAATTGTGTTCAACACAAGCAACGCTCCTTAGTTATTGGTATCAAAATTACGAAGTCTTTATTAAGAAGTTCAGCAAAAATGTCGCTTAAAGCCATCGTTTTCCGGCGAAAAAAATAAATAATTCCATTTTTTTGTTATGATCCCGGTGATCCCAGGGACTGGTAGACGACTGGCTAAGTTCAGCAAAAATGTGACGTATTAAGTGTGAGCTGCATAAATAAACCAACATATTTTATACAAACACCTTAAGGGAGGCGTACAGCGACATCTACCCGAAGACTCATGCTTCATTAACGGCACTAACGTCTCAAATCATATTGAGAATCGTCAGTTGCGATGCGCCATCCCATAGCCAAATTTAGAATAAAGGAAAAATTTAAAAAATAGGCAAAATTAGGCACCGAGCAGGATTCGAAGTCGCTCTAGCCAACTGAGCTATAGAGCGACTGGCCGCGAGTGCCGGGAGGTCGCAGGTTCGAATTCTGCTCGGTGCCTAAATTTTTAAATTTTTCCTTTATTCTAAATTTAAACCAACATAGGCACATAACTTCTTCGTTCACCTTTGCAACTCTTTGTACCTCTCTGCGTTGTTGCTCTATACCGCGTCCGTCGTCCGGAATGCGCGGCTAAAGACACATCAAGTTAATAAATATCGCCGCTCCTGCGAGATAGCGGCGGTCGCCGGTTCGATCCCCGCGCTGGCAATTAGGCACTTTGACATTTTAACCCAATGTCGCCTGTGTTCACTAGAGCTACAATCTGGGTCTCCATTTGACAAAAATCTAATCCGTTTTTAATACATAATCAAAGCTCTCTTGCAGAGTAGGTATGTGGTTCAACCAGTGAGTCAGTGAGAACAACATCACCAATAAGTCTCTGTACAAGTAGATTACAGAAACTATTTATTTTTCATCACTCACACCTCAGAGCACTCATACCTCAGATTCGGTTGAAACCGCTCAACCAATCTCACTGGAGCGCAAACTCTTAGAGTATTCCAGTGTTTCAAACCACACGCGTGGTCGTGCCGGAGGTTTTCCCCTGGATTTTCCCCAGGCTACTCTCCAACCGCGCACTCCTATCGCTTTATTGGGCCCGGCCTATAAAGTCAGTCAGGTTAAAAAAAAAAACTATTTATTTTCGAAGACATAGAAACCATATGTTCAGGGAGTCCGATCAGAAACAGTCCCAGAACCAATACTCTAGCCAAAGTCAAGTGAAAATCATAGTGTTTATTGTTTCGGAGAATTGGGTTACATTGCAGTTACAATAAACAATTTTACACATAGTTTTACCAAGATTACTTTTTCAGGTGTACAAACAAAACCATGAAAAGGACCCAACTCAGCATGTAGCATTTTATTATGTGAGGCAGTATTATTTATTAATGAAATATATGTAAACTAATTATATCAAACAAAAAGTATCCACCACAGGTTTCGTCAATTTATGCTACAAAGAATCATCCACAACACGTTTCGTCACCTGTACTACATACTCCATTAACAATGACTTGTCCGATAAGTACCCGGCTCAAACGTCCCAAATATACTCGCCGCGTTCCCGCGCTGGATTACTAAAGAGATACGTTGAACCAGGTACGCACCGGATCTAGGATCGCAACCCCTATCTTGCAAACGTCTTCCCAAGGCTCGTATAAATACACAAACAAAACTGTTGAATTTAAAGTCGATTTCAGAAACAAATTAAAAAGCGATGCTGTACGTATTCGTGCCGAGCTGAGAGCGGAGAGTTGCGACGATTCACTTCTGACGTCACGACAATGGGACCATTCAAGCTACCGAATGATTTTTTGTAAGCTAAATGTCTGCGACACTTCATATAATACAGTCGAATTAAAAAGGTATAAATCTGTGTGTTAATTCGTTAAGGCGACTTCCTGATTTATCGATGTGGAGGCTGTACAAGATATGAGAATACTAACTGATACTAATAACTTTCAGTGTCAAATGTCAGTCGTGTCAGTACCTTTATATTGTTCTTCTAAGTTTTCTCTCTCTGTCGCACTTGGAAATTTGCACATAAGTGCGTCAGAGAAGGAAAACTCCTGCTGCCACATCAGTAAGCTCATGTCAAAGAACAAAATACCAAATATCGCTTCTGCCCCGCCGAGTCACAATATCTTAATAGAGTAAACGGTAAAGTGATGTAGCGTTCGTATATACGTTTTGCGCTAACAATACGGACAAAAGTGATATAACCAAGTCTACCTGTTATGAATAATATTGAACTCTATTATTAAATTATACTACGAGTCTTGAGCCTCAATGTCTTTACAATAAAACTTAAAATTGTTTGAAATCACTTGTTTATAAGAATGCATGTCAGTGGACAGCGGGGAAACTCGACTCATTGTGCAAGAGCCTTGATTGCGCTTCGATTATAAAATTACTATTTTATTAATTCAAAAAGTAGTTGTTTTTTTCGGACGATTACTTCGTAATTTAATTAAGTTAGAGTTACTTAACAATAAAATGTTAATCACAGTCAACGTTTAATCATCTAAACAATTTTAATGAACCAACCAAAAGTTGTTTGTAGTGAGACACTTTATATGGTTTAGGTTCCTTACAAAATCCCTCAACTTCATGGCATTAAGTCCGCCCTTTGTATTTATAAGCCCGCCCTTTTTAAGGCACGAGTGAATAGGCACCTTCTGGGTGAGCTCGTTTCATCGTCGGCCTCATCTTTGCCCCCGGGCTAGATGCTGGCCAAAAGCGATCCCATTTTTAATAAAAAAAAAATATTCTTTTTGTGCAATAAAGTTTAAATAAATAAAATCCATCATAATATCAGCTCCCACCACACCAGCAAGGTACCGCATTTCCATTTACCTGAACCCCTGGATATCGGTTAAAATTGTTTTAAAAAGAGAAGCAAAAAAGAAATTTATAAAGTTCTGGCAGAATACCAGCGCTGTGGCATGCCACAGCATTTATGCTGAGCCAGCGCCTATTCTCTGCCACGACACATGGCTTATCTGATTAGTTTCTAAGTCTTAGTTCTTAAGTAGTTGCATGTTATTACTTATATACTGTCAGAGTTAATATTTTATTTAATTGTAGTACTGTGTTATGCCATGTATGTTGTGGATATGAATAAAGAGTTTATCTATCTATCTAAATAAGAAGTTAAATAAAGTTTAATAAGATTTAACTTGAAAAACGAATGTAAATTGAACATTACATAATTTGCTGTCGTCTCTCGGCCTATGCGACAAACGAAGCGACGGCAAGTTATCGCGTTAGCGAATATCTCGGTCCGTGAATTTGCTGACTGGTTGGTATTTTCGGCCACTAATCTATCCACTCATAAGTTTATAACGTATTCAGTTTCAAGTTTATAGTATGAGAGATGCTCCCCTTTTTGTTTATTTACATAAATTAATAAATTTATTTCTGTATTGTAAGCTCTTATTCGCACCGGAAGACGAGCTGTCGGTAGGCCTCCGACAAGGTGGAGTGATGACCTGGTGAAGGTCTCGGGAATCCGGTGGAAACGAACGGCACAGGACCGGTCTAAATGTCGAGCCTTGGGGGAGGCCTATGTTCAGCAGTGGACGTCTTTCGGTTGAAATGATGATTATGATGATGAAGCTCTTATTACCGATAACTTGTCCGTATTTTTTACGGTAAATAGATTATCAGGAAAAAAAATTTAAACACTATGTGGTTTTACAGTCACATAATACCTAATGCTTGTTATCTTGCTAGATTATCAAAGCTTATTTGCAATGGACCTGATTACGGATGGCTGACTGGACCTTACTTCATAGTTCAAATATAAATACAAACCGTTTCTTGTATGAAAGAAGCGGCTACGAAACAAAACCGAGTGATTTAGTTTCTGCCATATTACCTACAACTTTCTAATATTAAGAGAAAAATGTAAAAAATTGGTTTCTGGATTCGAACCTGCGATATTCTGGCTGATTACTCAATCGGAGCCGGCATATTATATTAACCGATGGATATACATATGTATATATACAGGCTTACTTTTCATTGAATTAAAATTAATGACTACAAATTTTACGCAGCTAAATGTAAAAAAAAGATAAATAACGAACTGTAAAAGAAGTTGACATAAATAAAATTAAATAGATGGAATAAAAAATAACAATAACGTTTTATCATAATCATTTCAGTATACTTAATTATTAAGCTATTCATTCGGATTACAAAACTACTACGAATAGAAATTTAAACACTTATTTTTCATTTCTCATGCTCGAAAAGTTCGTCATATTAGACTTGTCAAGCGGGGCTAAAGTAGTACATTTAGCGCCTAGGGAAAATATGAATACGTATTTATGATTTATATAACATTTTAATTAGACCAAACAAAATACTTCACCATATTAAATCCACCAATCAGAAAACACATCGACAGCCAATCGGAACGTTGGGTTCTTTATAGTACATACTTTGTTCAACTAATTTAACTATTAAAAACATTAGGTCTCTTTTCGTCCCTATTTCAACTACTATGTATCTGAGGCAAAACAGTTTAAAAAACTTGCCGCCATATACTCATTGTATCTTATTATTAATTACGGGTGAATAATCTTTGTTTATTTATTTTCGCGCAATCGAAGTGAAAAGTAGTGTAAAACTCTGGTCTAAAAGCCATATTATCACTCGAACTTTTTTCCTTCACTTCGTTCGGGAAAATAATCGTCTCGTGGTGATATGACTTGTTTTAGACCCTTGTTATACAATCTATTGTTAAATTGGCGCCCAACTTGGGGCCTACGTTTTCATAACCTTTTTTGTTCAACACTATAGAGTTTATAGTTTTTCAATTGAAAAACTATAAACTTTATCCATAACGTAGCCAACTGCTAAATTAGATTAGTTTGAAAAGAACCGATATTTAGCATCCGTAATATAATAAAAGTGTTGTATTTACATTATTGTAATAAATGTTGTACACTTTAATGAAATAGCAATAACTGCATAAGTATTTTATTATTGTATATTCAAAGTTGTTCCATAATTTAAAATTTGCACCCAACTTGGGAGGCTCCTTTCGTTTATTTATATATGAATGTTTTAATCATTTTCACTTGTTCAATCTCACATGCATAATTATAATAATTATATATTCGCCTATAGTACATGAATGCTATACGATTAAATAATAAATCAATTATAGATAAGGTACTTCGTTATTATTGTGGAATATACAGCTAATATCAAAACTTTATTTTCTAAATACACTATCGCAACTTTACCACAATCAATTAGCTGTCGGGTTATATAGTATAATTAGCATTCTCTTTCTTTTGCATACATTAATATTATTAACTATTTGTCGAATTTAAAATCTCAGATATTAATTCAACTAAATTTAGGAAAAAGTTCAAAAGACAGTACCTTTTTTCATTCCGCATATGTCACTATAAATGTCAGAAACATCACAAACCACATCACAGTCGAAAATCCTCAAAACTTTATAAACTTCTAATAGGTTTAGAAACGTCATTTAATAACACTAAACTCTCTAAAACATACTTATCTAGTAACTTGGCATACAAATTCAAATCTTACTTTTTCTAATATTGTCGTGTGAAATTCGTTGAGTAAAATGGAAAACGGCGTGCGCTCCGTCGGGAGTCTGCGGGGGAAATGGCGGGAAAAGCGGGCGCGACCGTATTTATGGCTCAAGTTGTGAATGAAACCTTTATGGAGGCTGTAAAGTTGGCGCGTTAAGTTGTCTGTGGTCTTTGATGAGTTTAGACTACTTTAGACAGCCTTAGCCCATATTGTTCAATGTTTATAGTTTTTATTTCGTGGAAGTTATCTTGTCATTCTTGTGTCGCGTTGTCGTGTAGCTTTTGTCACTTAATAATTGTAATGTTATTAGTTTTCACCACCAAGCCCAAGTCTCTTGCATTAATTTAAAACTATAGACAGGGAATTAGTTCAAAACGTAAGTTATAGGCTTAGGGTGGGTTGCACCAAACCGTCTGTAATCGTAAGCGGTGTTCGTTAAAATCTGATTGTATGGAAAGTTTGACAAGTTTCTATGGGATGACAGCTGTCAGCGCCATATTTGACGATGACCGGCCTGTGATCGTATGTTTGTGCAACCGACTTACGCTTTTTGCTGTTTTTTTTTTCTTGTTCATAATTCATAAATTTATTTTCACAAATTTCATAATTTCTTTATGACGGTAATAATAATGAACATATATATAATACATATACAATATTAATTCCACGGATCCCATTAATAGTTTTTATAGTATCCCTTTTTGCGTATTTTAATTTTATATTAGACTTGAATTTATGTAGAGGCAATGGTAACTTATTATAATAAAGTACACTTTGACCAATGAAAGAATGACTTTATGGAGTCTACCGTAATTGACTACATTTAATTTTTATTTCCAGTAATTCTATATATTATGTATGTTTTTCTGGACGTATACATTTACTGGTACGGACGGTAGGACCGTATAGTTAATGTACTTCAATCGGTAATTCTAAAATCTCTAATCTATACAATTCTAAAATTATTAATAAATAGTAGTTATTAATTACCCTCGCATGCGTCTGAGACTTGGCCATGATCATTAATTTTAAAACATGCGTATTTTAAACCTATGATTATTCTTATTTTAATATCAGGAAGCTTAGAGCAAAAGACTCCGTTAAGGACAGATTGTCTCTAAATATCATTAGGCGATTTGAAATACAGAAAAAACTTATTTCAATGGCACCACAGAAACACGCAATTTAGTAACAAATGTGTCCCATAATGAAGTATTTAAGTAAGTAGACGTAATAGTTTGTTGGAAGACAACAAACAAGACGTAGGTGACAGCAAGGCGCGGCGCGGAGGCGCCCGCCGGGGCCGGAGCTCCGGGCGGCGCCGATCCGAATAAATCCATACAAATATCGACTAATAATTAAACAACTATATTAGAAGGGGTAGCTGGGTAACTGGAATGAATAGTTTTGATGTATTTACATTTTTACATGATTTATCAGATGCATTAAAAATAAATCGCCGACAACGCGTCGCAGCGGTCGGCTCTTCCATTCAAACTCAACTCAAACTCAAAATATTCTTTATTCAAATAGGCCTAGCAACAAGCACTTTTGAATCGTAAGTTATATGTCAGTTATATATGAATTTTGTAATATTTTTACTGTTATTTTATATATACATAGTATATTGTTTTGAAAAAATGACACCTCGCCGAGTTTCTTACGCCGGTTCTTCTCGAGGCAGAGATTTATTTTATGAACCGGTGGTAGTTTTTTGACATTGATAAGTGCATGTAACATGCCTAAATTGAAGAATAAATGATTTCATTTCATATATTACATAAATTGAATCTAATTATTCAGAGCAATTTATTGATGCATATGAAATTTAAAAAAAGACATGAATTACTGTAACATGTCAAAAGAGAGTATAATAAATTCACAAAAAGATCGTCAATATGTAAAATAAAAACATAAAAAATACTATAATCTAGAGTTCCTAGAATAAAATCTGAATGTCAAGAGGAACATTTAACGTCAGCATCATTTTTAAGACAAAGTATTTTAAACAGCTGATCTGAGCAAATCCATACCAATATCTTATTAGTAGGCTTCATATGTATTAACTCTGCACCACCTGCTATGTATCGTTCTGTTTAGATTTTCGCTACCCTAAGGTTGTCTGGAAGGAATCGCTCTTTAGCGATAAGACCGCCTGTTGTTTGCCTCTTCTCATTGTGTTTTTTGTACTGTACTGTATCCTTTGATTGAGGTGTGCAATAAAGAGTATTTGTATTGTATTGTATTGTATCTACAATAAATTAAACAACAATATTAGAAGGGGTAGACGGATCATTCGAAACGTGTAAGTAGTACAGATATATTTAGTATTTTCCATGATTTTTCAACTGCACAAAATCAGAAGGTCAATTCATCAAGAAATCTTCAATACGAAGATTATTAATTAAACAAACAAACGGTGGAAAACAAGCGCTCGGTCCATCTGATGGTAAGCTGACACCGCAGCCTATAGACACCCGCAACTGCAAAGGAGGCACGTACGTTGCCGACCCTTTATATAATATGAGGATTCACTGTGTTAATAGCGGAAGTTAGTTGTAATACAAATTTAGGTCCGTCGCTGTCAACACAGTGCATCCCCGGGACAACACTACTAATAGCGTTATCCCGGTACAGTTGCATCCTGGAGGATGCCCGGGGTCCGCTACCTAATCCCAAGATTTGCCGTAGCCACCACTTTTACGGAAGCGACTGCTATCTGACCTTCTAATTCCAACCCAAGGGGAAACCAGACCTTATTGGAATTAGACTTGTCAAGTGAGTGGGCATCTTGACTGTAAAATTTTTTTTTTTGAACCTGACTGTGGCTTTATAGGCCGGGCCCAATAAAGCAATAGGAGTGCGCGGTTGGAGAGTAGCCTGGGAAAAATCCAGGGGAAAACCTCCGGCACGACCACGCGTGTGGTTTGGAACACTGGAATACTCTAAGAGTTTGTGCTCCAGTGAGATTGGTTGAGCGGTTTCAACCGAATCTGAGGTGTGAGTGGAATCGAGCTACTGGGAGTTTTGTCGCTGGTTCAATAAACCTAGTCTAGCTGAGAAAAATCCAGCAAGAAACTCAGCTAGGCCCGACCTGGATCGGACTGACTCTACCCGGTGTGCGGCGGTACCGGGACGAATAGGGACTATATGTGTCACTGTTGTCGCGATCGCGCGGTGGACGTCCCCGCCGGCGGGAATGCCTAAGTGTATGCGTCGTGTCAGAGTTGGACGCCGTAAGCGCAGACTGTTAGAAGTTCTCATGCCGCCGTCGGGATCAACGGCTTAACGTAAGGTACCAAAGCATAGGAGCTCTCAGTTAATAACCACTCAAAGCGGTCACCCACCCAAGAACTAACCTCGGCCCACGTTGCTCAACCTCGCATACCGCATGTGGCACGCAGTACGCGGGCGCCGCTGGGTCATGAGCGCTACACTAACTTACTTGTATAGTAGACTAGCGACCCGCCCCGGCTTCGCACGGGTGCAATGCTGATGCATGTATTATACATGTAAACCTTCCCCTTGAGTCACTCTATCTATTAAAAAAAACCGCATCAAAATCCGTTGCGTAGTTTTAAATATTTAAGTATACATGTTATTTTGGTTGTTGTTTTTTACAAGGCGGAGGTACTTCCCCAGTTGGGCTGCTCCAAATTTGAGCAAGATACTTTTGCTGTGCCATTGCATGCCTGCAATTACTAAAAATATTAAGGAATCCTATTCAACTACCTCTTCAAGACGTGTTGTAAAATCGCATATTATAGTAATTTATGCAACTGATACATAATGAGAGGTCTTAAAACACGAGTGGTTTCATGAAACGAGCGTCAGCGAGTTTCATAATAGGATCACACGAATGTTTTAAGGCCTCCGTATATTAAATCCTCTTTCATGTGTTCAGGAACCATTGCGTTGCAAGTGTAGTGAGGTCGAGCGTGAGCCCGTTGAAGTCTTTTGAGCACGAGCCTGTATCGTTATGGGCGGAGATGGTCATAACGATACCGTTGTCGATGTTATTATGGCCATCTCCGCCCTGGGCCGGTGCGATATTGTAAAGCTGGTCCTTACGTACACTTTTTGAGCACATTAAAGAGGATTTACTGTATGGGTGTAGATAAACATTATTACGTTACATTAAGCACCTATAACTGACAGATCATTGGAACATATCTAAGTCTCTCTCTCTTCCTATCTATAAATTCCACATGGTGAGGGTCAGCTTTCCGAACCTTCGCCACTTCGTATCCTCGACATCGTCATCGGAACATAACATATCTTAGTGTTTCGAGTATAAAGAATCCACTACATACACTTTGAATATCTGTTCAAAAGCAAAAGCATAATAAAATTAATGAGGCTACATAAATTTACACTAACCTGAGACATATGTATGCTTAATTTATAACTATACATACTTAAAGTACGGTTGTAACACTTGTAACTCACATGGGAAATTACTGTTTAAGTTACTGACTTTCCTAGTGAGATTCAAACGTACTGAGGCTGTTAGAAACAACTGTCGGTCATGGAGAATTCAAGAAATTAAGTTATAACATGTATTGATTTACAGGCGGTAGGTAATAGTAGTTAAATAACAATAACTTAAATAATATTACAACTAAATTAAATCTAATATTACAACTAAATTAAATCTCGGGAGCTCGCAAATAGGCGTGCGTATGCGCCGCGCCGCAAGCACACAAATTGAAATTGACTAACATTCTATCGATGTCCCACTATGCTGGTTTGGGACTTCACACCTTACAATTTCTTCCCAAAATTAGGTAGATTTACTCACGATGTTTACTTCCCTAATTGCTTACCTACCCCTATAATTCTAATACATCTTAATGACTGTTTTCATATCTATGACATTAGATGTTGACGTTAAATTTTCCTCTTGACATTCAGATTTTATTCTAGAAACTGTCTAGAGTGTCTAGATTATACTATTTGTTATGTTTTTATTTTACATATTGACGAACTTTTTGTGAATTTATTTTACTCTCTTTTGACATACATTACAGTAATTCATGACTTTTTTTAAATTTCATATGCATCAATAAACTGCTCTGAATAATTAGATTCAATTTATGTAATATATAACTGACGATTCAAAAGTGCTTGTTGCTAGGCCTATTTTAATAAAGAATATTTTGAGTTTGAGTTTGAGTTATTCCGTAAGCCGCGAAAAGAAGTACAGGAGTAGAAAAAACACATTAAATTCGATGTAAACAAAACATACATTAAGTTTTTCAAAATTGAAATCAAATTCAAAACAACTTGAACTAAATCAATAGAAATGGTTTGGCATTCAGTTTCCCATTCTTTACAAGAATATGATGTGCGGTATAATGGTGTGTTTACACGACACCGTGACGTGACCCGGGAGCCGGGAGCCGGGCGCCGGGAGCCGGACCGGCCGGAGATGATAATTTTTCATGCGTGCGGCATCGGCACCGGCGCGGCGGATGCACCCCGAGCGTTCGGATACTTTCTTCATAGGGCCCGTTTCTCAAAACGTACTTATTTATTTATTTAAGCTTTATTTATTCCATAGAATGTTTAAAAGTTTTCATTTTATAATGAGTTTTATATCCTCGTGGCGCCCAAAGATTTTTTGGCTCCTCTTTAACTATGACCCGACTGTCCTTCTTATAGGACATAATAGTTACAGTCATATCCGCCCAAGATTTTGAGTTGAAATTTGTGTAGTTACCGGTTTGAAGTGAAACTTTCAGGGTATAATTATGATTATATTAGCATGTGTTTTTAAATTCAATTATTTGTCTACCTTTTGATCTTTACAAAGGCCACTGGGCCTCAATTACTAGATTTACAGAGTTTATTAATATGGCCTTCTGAAAGGCGCGTGGGCAGTAATTGAAGGTTAGTTGAAAAAAGTGCTGGGCTGGAGCCGCCATGCTTATTTTGGTTTATCAAAAGGCGCGTGGGCGCCACGAGGATATTATTCTGTTGGTTATCATATGGACCCCGTTTGGGTAAAAGCCTCCTCCATCCCTTGCCATTTTTTCCGGTCATTGACTAATTTCATCCAGCTTGGCCCTGCAACCTCTGCTATGTCATCAACCCATCGTCTCCGGGGTCTTCCTTTCTTCCTCTTTCCTCTCGGGCCTGACCATTTTGTTGCCTCTAGTGAGCACTAGAGGCAAAACGTACTTATTAGTCTAATAATAGAGTCCGACCACGCTAACTGTGCAAGGAATAATTTGGCAACACTGTGCATTATACGTCATATTTGCATGAAAATATGACGTTTGAGGTAGTGTTGCCAAATTATTTCAATGCAGAGTTAGCGTGGTCGGACTCTATTAGTGTTTTATTATTAAGAATGGCGTATATTAAATAAAACGTGCCGGACCACGCACAATGAAGGGTTCCGTACCGATTCCTACTAGTCCACATCTAAAATCACTATCCAATACATTGAATATAAAAAAGTCGTATCTTCATAGGGAACTCACGGCACTTGCGACCTTTTATTTGTGCACCGGTTATTTCACATCACTTTTATTTAGGGGTTCATAGAATACACCTTTCTACCAAATTTCATAGTCGTAGTGTTTATGTATAGTTTCCGAGTAAATTGGCTGTGACATACGGACGGACGGACGGACTGGCGGACAGACGGACGGACGGACGGATAGACATGACGAATTTATAAAGTTCCGTTTTTGCCATTTTGGCTACGGAACCCTAAAAATAGGTAAATGTAAATTACAAATGTCCGCGATTAACTAATAATAATGTCTAAAAATCGTGTAAATTTAAATCAATATACTTATGTTTTGTGTTATTTTGATATCTTATTAAACACTAATATTTATTATTAAACGGAAAGTAACTGACTAATGGACGTTATCAGACTGAGCCTCATTGGATGTGTATACAACAGCTTTCCTTTGCAGAGAAGACCTAATGAAGATACATTATTCGTCTCTGGGCATCAAGGAAGTATACGGTATTAGCTGAGTTATCGGGTACTCATTTTATGCGTCGGACCACATTCATCTAGAAACCGGTACCTGTGGGGTTACTATAAAAGTATGTAGTGTTGTGTTCCTGGAGGTGAGCAAGGTTGCCAGAGCTCCCGAGGATGCACTGTGTTTAGAGCGAGGGACCTAAATGTATTCCTTCTACTGTCAACAGAGTGCATCCTCAAATCTTATAAAGGGTCGGCAATGCGCACGTGGCTGCGGTGGCCGCTTACCATCAGGTGGACCGTACGCTTGTTTGCCACCGGCGTTGTATGAAAAAAAAAACCGGACCTCCTTGTACCAACAGCATGAGGCAAGCAGTCTTAAGGTCCTATCGGACGCGATCGGCTGTCGCCATATCCTTTGATTGTAATCATTCGGTTGTTGCCGCATCTGTTCGTATATTTTCCGATCCAATGCGAGCCGTTAGGTAGAAGCCGACCTTGAGTTGCACTCTTGGTGAGGAAAACCACCCCGGCCACCTGATAAATTTTGCAAGCCTATGAGTAAACCGCTAATAGAACGCCTAAGCTTGAGACTTAAAAACGTAGCCTGCCTCGTTGTGCATCTGGTTCAACGTATATGTTTGAAATAGGTACGTAGTCCAGGAATATGGAAAGTCTACCAGTGAATCACTGACGCAAGCCGACGAGCCAACGATCCAGTGATCCAAGATCTCTGTTTTATTGACCGTTAATTGTTAAACATGCCCAAACCTTGCCTTGCCGGAATCCTTGTTTCCCGTAAATTACAACCTTTTGGTCTTCAAGGCGAGAGTAAATCGGTTTTTACTAGGTAAGCGCGTTCCATCCTAGACCACAATATTGCTTACCATCAGGTGATTTGTGGTCAAGCTCAAACTTATTTTGAATAAAAAAAAATGAGAATTTAGGGTGGGTTCTGTAATAGTATGGAAAGTTTGACAAGTTTTTATCGGATGACTGTAAATGTAAGCGAAAATTGGTAACCACCCTTAATGGACGTAACTTGTCTGGTCTGTATGATTACCGACGATTTGGAGCAGACGAGTCTAACGTGGTTAAATCCTAGTATGATTTAGGAGTGCGGTGGAATCCGAACGCGCCGCCTTGTCTCCCAGCGGCAGCGGCGGGCGCCGTGGCTCCGAGCGGCCGCGCCGCCCGGTCACCGCTGTTTGCGTCTTCGCCCGCTGACACACTATCGATCATCACCTTCGCCACGATTACTCCCAGGGCCATCTTTCCCATTGGGCTCTCTGGGCAAGTGCCCAGGGCCCCGCGATCGATAGGGCCCCCTAGTTCCTGCCAGATCACTAAACGATAACCAATATTTATTACAGAAAAAATATTTAGTTCAAAAAATCAAACGACCTACAAAAATGAAATTTTTGACAGAATCATAACATTGACCTGTGATTACTAAAAGTGTTACTTTTGTGGATCATATCATACGACACGTACAGGAGAACAACCGGAAATCCGGAAAATGGGACATAGAAAGCATTTTTGTCGAAGCTGAAGCAGAGACCTTCGTCTCTCGCTCAATAAAAATAAATGTTAGAATCTTGTTTAGCTACTTTCTTTGTATATTCTAACAAAATAGTGATCTGTCAAGGGTATAGGGGCCCCTTTACCCTAATGTGCCCAGGGCCTCCATATGGTTAAAGACGGCCCTGATTACTCCAGCAGCAGCTACCGTGTCAATAGTACATTACACAATAAACATGCATAGTACATGCTTGCCCGCAGGTTTGCTCGATGTACTACAGATGTGAAAATCACACTTTTCAAGGCATACAGCCAATCATTCTACTCGAGCAGCTTGTGGGTGAGATATACTAAGAGAGCGTACAG
This sequence comes from Epiblema foenella, assembly GCA_963556455.1. Lineage (NCBI taxonomy): Eukaryota > Metazoa > Arthropoda > Insecta > Lepidoptera > Tortricidae > Epiblema > Epiblema foenella. The sequence continues at coordinate 32,029,180 of OY747098.1, read as the reverse complement.
TGCCCTGCGCGTACAATATAATAATGCATTCAGAATGCTGTTGGGGCTACCTAGATGGTGCAGCGCATCACTAATGTTTGCTGAGGCCCGCACGGGTTTTCAAGCTATTATGCGCAAGAAAATCGTTTCGTTGCTAAACCGCCTCAGCGGGAGTCCCAACAGACTTCTGAGTGTCATTGTTGACAGGTTTGACTGTCCAATCTTCGAGCACTGGGTGGGGAAAATTAGGAGCTGCGCCCTATATAATTAATTTAATTTAATTTAATTTAATACTAATACGTAGGTGTAAGCTGTACTAACACGATATGGATAAACAAAGTCCGAAATAAAGATTTTATTATTATTATTATTATTATTACTTACCAAGGGCGGTAAAACAAAGAATGTCTCAGATCGCAGGTATTTGACGCCCGAGCCGAAGGCAAGGGCGATAATTATGCGATCTGAGGCTTTATTAATTACCGCCCGAGGTAAGTACAAAATTTTAAGTCATCCCCTGGCCAGGAAGTGGGATTTTCCGCGCGCGGAGCGTGCGGTAATTGCCACTTTATGGCCAGGTGTGACATAAATTACCTTATCTTAGCTCTGTAGCCGAGTTCAAACATGCGTCTTTTAAGTGGAGGTGGCGGATTCGTGTCGCAGCCAGTGCTAGCGGGAACTATGGCCCATGCCATCGCATAAAATAAAAAAAAACATTATCATTGGTGGAGTCGAGTTTATTTACCTAAAAGATTAAGTAATAATTGGATACACAGTGGATCTACCGAATGGATCTAATGATGTAGATTGAATTTTACCAAACGGAAGTGTCCGGAAATTAAATAGAATTCGATAAAGTGAATTATAGGTATATCAGTTTCACTTTGATTGAATACATCCTATGGCATAAGCGGAGCAGAGCGCTCGTGGCCCAGCGGCGCCCGCGCAACGCAAGGTTTAAGCAACGTCGGGCCAGGTCAGTTCTTGGATGGGTGACCGCTTTGAGTGGTTATTACTTATTATCTGAGCGCTCCCGTGCTTTGAAATGAAATGAAATGAATGAAATGAAATCATTTATTCTTCAATTTAGGCATGTTACATGCACTTATGAATGTCAAAAAACTACCAAATAAACCTCTGCCTCGAGAAGAACCGGCGTAAGAAACTCGGCGAGGTGTCATTTTTTCAAAACAATATACTATGTATATAAAATAACAGTAAAAATAGTACAAAATTCAAATGCTACCTTTGGAAGGCACGTTAAGCCCTTGATCCCGGCTGCTGTCTATGATAGCAGTCGTTAAGCCGAGTTACGAGGCCTCCGGGCGGCTTGAGAAGTTGCCCACTCACTTGACAAGTGGGGTCGAAGTTGCACCACGTCCGCGGGCAGTACCCACCGCGACCCTACACGTGACCCCTGGGTGATGCTAAAAGTGCAACAAAACTGGCAACCGTTACTGTCTTCTCAAAGATCTCACAGTTCGAAATAATTGCCATACGATAAATAAATCACATCAAAAACATTCTGTAAAAAACTAGCCAAGTCGCGATGGAGCTGCTTGTTTATCTCTAGTAATGAAATCTAGACAAAGTCGTGCCAAGTCTAAGGTTCCTTACTGCGATTTCTTTATTATTTATAGTTAATGTTGTGTGACTTGGCCGTTGACTTGTACCCACTAACGTATAAAAAATGTTCAAATTATATTCTCAACGAACATTCATACTATGTAATCCTCTGTGTACAAATGTGTTGAACATTCACCTTTATATTTGTGAGATATTTTGTAGTACCAAGTCTCAGGCATTCTTATTATTCTTTATTTGCTAACTAAATAAAATTTTGTGACTTGGCAATTACACAATACTACATAGTTTTAGGTATCCATAAATGCAGTAATAATAATAATTATTATTATTATTAAATGTAATAAAGTTGTGTGTATTATTATTAAATGCAATACTAAATGGTTCCAGTAAAGGATGGTACGGCAGTGTTTGCTTCCCCCAGATAAATGGCATTAGCGGCAGTTTTGAGCTTACCTGCAAGTAGGTATTCTTGTAATAAAAATCCACGCTGCCTACGCGCAGCAGGCCTACGACGCACGCGAAGCGGCCGCTGCGCGTGCTTCGTAGATGCATTTTCCTCGATCTTTTTACGTAGGCTGTTCCATAAGTGTTGCAATAGAAAGAATGTAACAAGTTTGGACATCGCAGTTTTCTTTAGAGAGAAAGGCATTGTCGCTAGAATTGTATTAGACAAGCAGAAGACTGTCAATGCTACCTGGTACACTGATGTTTGTTTGCCGCAAGTTATCCGCGAGCTGAAGAAACTGCGACCAAACTCACGTCAGGGCAGTTGGCACTTGCACCATGATAACGCTCCTGCTCATCGAGCGACCATTACTCAGGAGTTTTTGAAGCGATCGGGGCTTACTGTGCTGGACCACCCTCCTTATAGCCACGACCTCGTGCCGTGTGATTTTGGTCTCTTTCCGCTGATCAAGAGCCAGCTGAAAGGACGGCGATTTGCAACTGATGACGAATTAATAAGTGCATGGGATGAGGCCTGCGCCAGTGTCACAAAGGATCAGTGGGAGATTATGTTTAATACGTGGTTTGAACGCATGCATAAGTGTACTAACAGTGGTGGTTCTTATTTTGAAAAAGTTTAATAAATAGTTCGATTTTTGGACGACTTATGGAACATCCTACGTAGAAATAAAGTTCATGTATGGAATTTCCGCTCGTAAGGTAAGCGTTCTGGGTGAGCTCGCTTCACCGTCGGCCTCATCTTTGCCCCCAGGCTAGATGCTGGCAAGAGCGATGCCAGCATAGACACCAACACACGTGGGAACGAGATACAATGTGCCATCTCTTGTCCCTCATTGCATTGTCACCGGCCTGTGTCACCGACACGTCAGCAATGTATTCAAGCCTATTTTTGCCGCTAAATACACAACACGACTAATTATCTGATGTCAGGATCGTGCTACATCCATATCAGTCTTCTGATACATCTTAATTTAGTCAGCCTATCATAAGACCTGAATGGATACCTAGAGACAAAACAAGAAAGCGGGGAAAACCCAATCTCAGATGGAGAGACGAGCTCGGGAGCTTCGACAAGTACTGGTGGAGAACGGCACGGAGTAAAAGGAATTGGCAGGAGTTGGGGGAGGCCTTTTCTGCAGGGGCGGCATGCGAATAAAAACTAGATATTAAGAATAAACTGTATTTATTTATATTCACAATTTGCATGAAATAAAGGCTACTATACTATACTATATCATAAGACCAAGGGGGACCGCTTGATGATTCGCTAATCCTCCTTCTATCTAATCCTAAGATGAGTCGGAATAAACAGGCTTTTTAGGGTTCCGTGGCCAAAAGGTAAAATGGAACCCGAATTCGTCTGTCACCAGCCCGTATCTCATGAACCGTGATAGTTAGACTGTTGATATTTTCACACTTTTGTTGCCGCTATATAACAACAAATACTAAAAAACAGAATAAAATAAATATTTAAGGGGGCTCCCATACAACAAACTGTAATGTTACGGAACCCTTCGTGCGCAAGTCCGACTCGCATTTGGCTGGTTTTTTTTATAATCCCAGTGGTACGAGCCATCGTTCCAACTCTAGACCTCCAGACAGTAAGTCGCATGCCTTAGGTACCGCTCCGCTACTGCAGTGCCTTTACCATGAGTTTACATGACCGTATTCGTTAGCAACTGCGTAAAAAATGGTATGGGCAAAAGTACAACGCCTCTGGCGGTTACACGATAGAATCGGCATACTAAATCGTTTACGCAATCGCTAGCGAGTACGGTCATGCAAACTCATGGTAAAGGCACAGCTCTCTACCCAATACTAATATGAAACAAACGAAAAAGTTAGACATGATTTATCAAAGACCGGCGCTGATTTACGACCCGCGAACCGCCACTCACGCGCATTCATCAGCGGTCTTGCTCACATATTTATGAGGGACATTACGAACTGGCGATTTGAATAACACCTTAAACTAAAGTGGGTCATGGTGGGAAATACTCCAGTGTAAGAATTTAGTGTAGCAATCATTAGATCTGCATTCGACATATTGTAAGTATCGCTTCTTGCTTCGACTTTAACTTAACTTAATGCCGGCAACACGCTCAAAAATGCTACTGAATGTTAGTTAGAGTATGTATTAAAATGTCGAAAATTAAAAGATCGACAGTTATGTAATTGAAGTTCAAAATAGCTAATGATCAAAATGTCTGCTATTATTATATCGACGTCTGATATGCCTACAATTGAAATGTCGAACGATTAAAATATCGAAAGTACTAAATATCGATAATTATGTAAGCGACACACAATGTATCGATCGTCAAAATAGCGAGGTCTAAAATATCGAAGAGAAAGATGACGAACAATTAATTCGAATTCGAAGCGCTAGAACCGACCATTTTTACCCATAAATTTATTACAGCCTTTTAGGTCGGTTGTGGCGCTTCGCTGGCCGCTACCGCGGCAAGCTCAGCTTGCTCGCTTCGCTCGTCGTCGTACCTACACAGACCCGCAGGCGAATCACGTAACTTTATGTACTAACGGTAGATAGATTTTACTGTCAATTTTGAAGTATAAATGTATGAGCTGACAGTTGAAATTTGACATTAAAATCTATCTAACGGTAGTACAAAAGTTACGTGATTACTCCGCCGCTTTAGAATGGAAAATGTATGTAGAGGTCGCGAATTTCTATCATCGTTGCTCCTAAACCTAGGTACTCAACTACCTAAATGTAAAGCATACATTACGACCGGTTTAGCCTAGTGGGTAGTGCACCTGCCTGTGAAGCTGACGGTCCTGGGTTCGAATCCCGGTCAGGGCAAATATTTGTGTGATGAGCATGAATATTTGTTCCTGAGTCTTGGATGTTTTCTATGTATTTAAGTATTTATATCTTTTAAATAATTTGTCGTCTAGTACCCATAACACAAGCTTTCTTTAGCTTACTGTGGGGCTAGTTCGATTTGTGTAAGATTGTCCACTAATATTTATTTATTATTATTATTTATGACAATGGACATTTAGGTAGTTGAGTACCAGGTTTAGGAGCAACGAACAATAGAAATTCTCGGTCAGAACCGACCATTTACCCGTAAAATTATTATTCAATGAGCATTCTTGACTTTCTATATTTATCATATCGATATTCTTACGTTCGATATTTAGACAATCGATCGGTCGTTATAAATACTTTCGATATTATAAACATCGACCTTATGACATTTCGGTGTTTCTTTTCGATGTTTTGATTTTAGAAATTATGGTCTACGATATTTTGAGCGTTTGGTAAGATATAGTTTCGACATTTTGATTTTAGATTTTGCGACCACTTGTCATTTAGATTTTCGATATTTTGGACTTCGATATTTTAAGTAGCGATCTTTAAATTTTCGATATTTTGGACTTCGATCTTTTAAGTATCGATGTTTAATTTTTCGATATTTTAATACGTACCCGTTAGTTAAGTTACCGCATAGCAAACGTAGCGTTCGTGGGTCCCGAATGGGTTAAACTTACTATATTTTTTATTTTTTTTTCAATATGTAGGTACGGAATTAATGTGAGTAAGCTATGGAAATTGTTTATAAGCAAAAGCTTATGAGCAATTTTAATTTCACTTAAGGGCTTATCCAGAAATCACGCGAGATTTTTTGGGTCCATCTTTTAGACCCCTCATCCACCTTGATGTTCTAGGTCAGTGTTCTCAAACTCAAATATTTTATTGCACACATTACAAATATATTATTATAATGAACCCCGTAAGGACACAGCAATAGCCTTATATCTAGACTAACTCTTAGACTACTTAAGCAGTTTTTCTTACTTACTTCACTATTTATTTAAAAAAAAAGAAGAAAGAAAAAATTCCTGTAATGTATAAAAACTTTTATGGATTAAAATAAAATTTAATGATCTTTTAAATTCATTTATCGGCTTTATGGATTTTATTGCTAGTGGTATTTTATTATATATTTTTATACACATCATATGTGGTCCAGAATGATATATTTTTAAGCTAGATATAGGATGTTCTTTGGACCTTCAAGTGTATTTTTTTTGTGAAGTGTACAGGACTTATTTCTATACTCTAGCAACAGAAGTCTTAATAAAAGGATACCCTACAAAATATATTTTTGTTGAATGCGAAAACTTGAGACCCCTTGAACTACTTACTTTGCAAAATGCACTAAAATCGGTTGATTTCGCCGGGTAGCCCCTTAATTAGATCATAATAAAGTTACAAATCTAGAAATAAAGGAAAAACTGAAAGATTCAGGCACCGAGCAGGATTTGAACCTGCGACCTCCCGGCACGCGCGGTCAGTTGCTCTAGCCAACTGAGCTATAGGTGCAGCGATTCTGCTTAATACAAAATTAACATAACAAAGTTAATTATCATTTCTTTCTCCTATATTGAAATGTCAACACTCTCTTCAAGGTATTGCACCCATATTGTAAGTTGACACTGACTAGGTATTTAAGATGTTATCTGTCGTGACGCGTGTTTATAATAAAGCGCACGCCGCGGCGGCGCCGGCGACGGCGGGCGCGCCGGTGCGGCGGCCGCCTTACCGCCGGGCCAGGGAACCAGCGGGGAGCATCGCGGAGCGGACAGCGATCGAGGGAGAGCTTCGCGTAGTCAGCAGCCAGCGATGATGTTCAGCAGCGACTACATTTGTAAAGACAGCTACGAGACATGCGGGAAGCCGAGCAGAGTTTCTTACACCGGTTCTTCTCGAGGCAGAGGTTTAATTTGTGAACCGGTGGTAGTTTATTGACTTTCATAAGTTCACGTAACAGGCCTAAATTGAAGAATCATCATCATCATCATCATTTCAGCCGAAAGACGTCCACTGCTGAACATAGGGGTCCACCAAGGCTCGCCATTTAGACCGATCCTGTGCCGTTCGTTTCCACCGGATTCCCGCGACCTTCACCAGGTCATCACTCCACCTTGTCGGAGGCCTACCAACAGCTCGTCTTCCGGTGCGTGGACGCCACTCAAGCAGTTTCTGGCCCCATCGACCGTCAGTCCTGCGAGCAATGTGCCCTGCCCACTGCCACTTAAGTCTCGCAATTTTGAAGGCTATGTCGGTGACCCCAGTTCTGCTACGGATAGCTTCATTCCTAATTCTATCACGCAGAGAAACCCCGATCATAGCTCTTTCCATTGCTCTTTGAGTGACCTTGAGCTTTCTTATGAGGCCCATCGTTAGCGCCCATGTCTCGGATCCATATGTCATCACTGGCAACACACACTGGTCAAAGGCTTTTGACTTGAGGCACTGCGGTAAATTGGACGAGAATACACTGCAAAGCTTCCCGAACGGTGCCCAGCCGAGTCGGATTCGACGAGTGATCTCTTTCTCGAAGTTGGACCTACCTAACTGGACTGAAATTGAAGAATAAATTATTTCATTTTATTTCAAGCTTCGCGGAGCAGACAGCATAGGACTCCCGGGGGTCAACTAGCTGCCGTGCTATGATACCGCAGAAAAGTTTGAACGACCGACGATGACGATAAATGTGAGACTGTCGTTGTTACGAGTCCCGCAACGTCCACGAGTCAACCGGAGAGTAGGTATTCTTAAAACCTTCCTTCCACTTGTGACGAGACAATGAGGGCTTGGCGTATGGATTCGCCGCTGGAAGAGCTAGTGTAACGTGAGGTCTCCGAAATGTCAAATGTCACTCTTTGTGGTTGCGCTACGCGGGTTAATATCTAATTAATTAATTAATGTTTATCTGTTCGAATAGTTTAATAAATAGACATATGCAATAAAATAGAATGCGTAATAATGGCGTGCGCTTTATTATAAACACGCGTCACGACAGATAACATCTTAAACACCTAGTCAGTGTCAACTTACAATATGGGTGCAATACCTTGAAGAGAGTGTTGACATTCTGTTCGAATTGTCAATTATCATATATACTCAAGTTGTATATTTTTTGTAACTATCGTGGCTTTACGTAGTCCCAAAGGAAGACCAGCGTTAGCCAATGGCTAGCACTATGCTGAGTTGGGCCCATTTCGTGGCTATGTTCTGTACAGGGATCGGATACCGGTATTTTCTCCATAGAAAAATACCGGTATTATTACGGTCACCGGTTCATTATTTCGTTTTTAATGGGACAATCTAATAATACGACGTTGTTACCTAATTACATGATTCAGCCCTACGTAAAGAGCAAAAAATAATCCAGAATATTGTGCTAATTCAGGGTTTTTTAAAAATACCGGTATCGGTCCCTGGTTCTGTATTGTGGTATTATGTTTATTTGCACTGTATCTGTGCCACGAATAAATGTTTTTTCTCTTTCTTTCTAAGATACGCAGGCGTCGTAGATGCTCCCAGCTCCGCTATTTCCTTGGCCACACGGCGCTGCCCAATAGTTTTTGAGTGTTTGGATTGCATAGCAATAGTGACACTGTTTAGGGGAGCTTTATTGATTCCCCTGTATTAAGTCCGGGGCAGTTGTTACACTAGGGAAAGATTTGAAGAGTAAACAAGACTGTTATGGATATTACTGTCTGCTGCGCTTTGCTCCTGATTTCTGTAATTCTGAACCAGCAGCCAACTTCTTTAATTAATTCGTCAACTTCATAAATTAATTTAAAAAACCAGCGATGTGCTTGTCGGACTTCAACACAAAAGTATTATGACAGTCTGTTTATTATTTATATGTTATCTCATGTAAGTGAATTGTATAATTCTTTATGAGATTAAATGATCTTAAGGCGCCGTAGGTTCAACGAAAAATATCATGTCAGGGGGTGAGGTAACCAGCCGCGCGGGGAGCGCCCCGCTCACCGGCACACTCGCGCGCTTACAGTGAGAATACACAGTAAACTCACTAAGCAGTACTGCAAAGAAGTGGGAAATAAATTGACTAATGCAGGCTGGCGATTCTGCGAGTTAATGCCAAAAAATATAGTATTAGTGTCATACCTTTTATGGAATATTAAGTATGGCTCATGTCATTCCAATCACATGCATAAATACCCTGTCCCTCTAGGACTGAGAAAATACTATCAATCGCATTTGAATATTTTTAAACAACTTCAAGTTAGTAAAATAAAAGAAATATATTTACCCGATTATACTCATCGGGATATCAGTTTGAGAGTAAATAAAATATTGACACTATTGTTTCCCTATAAAAAGAGATTTCCCTATAGAGAAATATACATAAATTATACGCCAAAACCATCCCGAAGAATCAAAATACATGTTGGTGATTATCAAGCCGTTTTCGAGTTCTTTTTACTGGCGAAAAAAGTAACTCAAAAGAATAAATAATTACATAATTATAAGTCTTCAGTTTTAACCATGAAGTTACAAATTCTGAAAAAAATTGAGTGGTGTGCATTAATTATGGATTTTATCTGAAATAAAATTATTTGAATTTGAATTTGAATTAATAAATACTTTCAACGATTTTTGGTTTGGACAAGACAGGTTTTACGATTTTTGAGTTTTCGCTGAAAAACTGTCTTGCCCAAACAAAAGGTCGTAAGTGCCGTGAGTTCCATGAAGATACGACCTTTTTAGATTCAATGTATTGGATAGTGGTTTTAAATGTGGACTAGTAGGTGTTGGTACCGAACCCTTCATTGTGCGTGATCCGACACGCATTTGGCCGGTTTTATTTTATTGCGCTCAAGCGCGCTGGGTGTTGTCAGTCGCCGGGCGCTGTTGGTACGGAACCCTTCATTGTGCGTGGTCCGACACGCACTAGGCCGGTATTTTTTTGAGATAATTTCAATGGAGTTTTCACCATTTGAGATATCTTTCTTTTTTTGGTTTCTTTTGGAGTAGTCAAATTTTGAGTCAATAACAAAATACTATTAGGGTAGGGGTAAATTGAACAGTCCAGCTTAAATTTTGAGTCAATAACAAAATACTGTAGGGTGGGGAGTAAATTGAACAGTCCAGCTTAAATTTTGAGTCAATAACAAAATACTGTAGGGTGGGGAGTATAAAGTAGAGAACAGTCCAGCTTAAATTTTATGACGGCAGCAAACAAGCATACCTACGACCTGCCTGATGGTAAGCAGACACCGTAAACTACGGACCCTTGCGTAGTTTGGCTTATAGCTTTAATTGATACTAAAGCATGTATATAAGTGTATGAGCATTACGAGGCATTAATTTATAAAATAAAAGTTGGCAAGAGAAGAGATCATTGTGTATTTTCTGGGCACGTTTTAATTAAACGATGTGGACGGACTATGTGGATTGTTTAGAAGATACTCCTCTTATCGGCATACCTCTCGCTTGCCGCGAGTCTACCAATTCAGGCAATAAATGATCCATGTAAAAATCTATTAGCTTCTTCTCCATCTTGGACCTCCAAAACTGATCATCTCGTTTAATGTAAAGAACTTCCAGGGGTTGTCTTTCACCTCCCCATATTGCAAAAATACACCTTTGCCTACCCGATATGTGTAACTGGCCTTGTGCTTGGTAGTACCAGCTGCTGTTACTATTAACGTAGTCATCCCAGATTTCTTGTTATATTTTAAAATCTGGATTTTGTTTTCCTTTACGGCATCTACCGTACCGTATTTGGAGCCAGTACCGTCAGCTTTGTAGGCAGAGACACTTCGTTAAACTTGAAGTAAAATAAGTTTCTGTGAGAAAATTAATTTTTTGTACAAGCTTTTATTGCCGACTGTACTTTTTTTTCACAGTCATCATTACTCGTAGAGACGGTTTCAATAAGCCCAAACACGACGAGTTTATCTTGTGCAGTTTAGGAGTTGCTATGGCCACCTTCTGTCTCTATCATCAGATCAGCTCGGTACTACCATAATATTGCATTGTTAGTGAATTTACATAAGTATGCCAAATTTAGGCTCAATCGGATACCGGCAAGTGGTTGAAAAAAGAATCGTAATTTTTTTACATACTTACTAACAGTGCAAATTAAACAAATACTTGTAATTATAAATTTATCGATTCATACTAGTTTTACTTTTATACTATAATTGTACTTCTACTAGGTTTGGGTTGGGCGGTTGCCCAGTGCACAACTCGCCTTCTAAAGAGTGAAAAGGTATAAGTACTACTGTATGTAAGAATTTCTACTGTGGGTACACGTATTTAGTACTTACCGTATTGCATTCGTTCTTCTAGCATTCGCTCTGCATGTAATTAAACGCTTAAGCCGACTACGCTTTATTTTATTCCTCTTGTTACCCATATTTATGCGAAAATTGTACTTAGTGGCGCGGAGTTGGAGCAGAGTTGAAATGGCACAGGTCCAACCTCGAACGCAGCTCGCTGAGCACTGAGCGGGTGTCCGGGTCAGCCGCGCACGAGCGGCTTCGCGGAAAATAGTATATTTGAACCATTATTTTTCATTGTTTTTTATCCAAGAAAAAGTAATCGCTTAATGTCATGAAGTACAACATTACGAATTTTTTGATATAAATTTCATGTAAATAGCTAATGTGCAAAAATAGTTACAAATTTTTAAAGGTTTGCTTTAGACGCAAGTTTGCGTTTTTTTTCTATCGAGCGAAAGTTGGTTAATCATGTTTTGAATCGCTTTTGACAATACAGAAAGGTCTCAAAATTGTTGTGCATATTTTTTGGAAACCATAGCATCATTTACAAACGCGTTATGATGTTTCAAAATCTCTGTGGCGTGAACTCACGGCGCCTTAAACCTTAAACCTTAAAAGTGACCGCAAAATTAAGTTTGTTTTAATAGAAAAATAAGGAGAATTAAATAAAAAATGTGATTTGTCAATATTTATCAATATATTAGTATTTGTTCGTGAAATATAAGTACTTAATAATAAAAATAATCACCAAATTTCAAGGGTCAATGGGAAGTTAAAAATTCTTCGGAACAAAATTTTGTGAAAAACGACGGACGGACGGACGGACGCATGAGTGACAGCAATAAAGAAAGAAAGAAAGAAAGAAAGAAAGAAAGAAAGCATTTATTCACTGCACCAAAAGACACACAGTACCATTCCATCCATTTGAACCCTTCGGGTACGGAACCCTAATACTATTCGCCTTGCGTTGATCCTATTTAGTGCATTCTATGAATGGATATTGGTTATGAGTTATGAAAGTAATTTGAGAGAATTTAGGAGAATTAAGTCCTACCTCCCGTGAGTACCGGAGTACCGATAGAATATAATAATATAATGAACTTTACGACGGTCGATGGGGCCAGAAACTGCTTGAGTGGCGTCCACGCACCGGAAGACGAGCTGTCGGTAGGCCTCCGACAAGGTGGAGTGATGACCTGGTGAAGGTCGCGGGAATCCGGTGGAAACGAACGGCACAGGACCGGTCTAAATGGCAAGCCTTGGGAAAGGCCTATGTTCAGCAGTCGACGTCTTTCGGCTGAAATGATGATGATAATGATGAATGAACTTTACTATTTAGTATGTACTTCATCCATGTATACAGGGTGTATCAAAACTAGTGAGGATCCGTTTAAGGGCATATTCGGTATCGTGTTCTGATTCGGAAAAAGTAGATTTTTTTTTAAATATGACAGTTATGACAGTTTACGTAAGTAAGTCAAAGTCAAAGTCAAAATCATTTATTGCAAGTCACTTTACAGTTAAAAGATGGAATTGAGAGTAGGTATGCATGTGACGCCCTGCTAGGGCACAGCAACATACTTAAGAGGACTAATTTATTACATAATTCTACTTATACCATCTACTACTGACAATACAATATAATAGTTTTGTAATTTAAATTTAATTGTGTCCCATTTTGAGTTCCATAGAATTGCACGGATGTAGAAATGAAGAGCTATCGAAGTGCTGTTAATTATTTGTCATTAAAGAATTCGGTTAAACTATAATTCGGATAAACTATTATATAGTACCCCAAGATTTGTAGATTTTGCACCAATATGGATGTGAATGGCCTGACATGGCACCTAGCTCCCGAGTGCCGACGGCACTGGTACCTGAACTTAAGTGCCAATAAGTATCTGTTAAAAAAACTTGTTATTGGCGACTGTACCTTTTTTCCACAGTCATCAATCTATTCGTTTAGAAAGCTCCAATGAGCCCAAACAAGACGGGTTTATTTTGTGTACCTAGTCTAGGAGTTGCTGTGGCGATCTTCTGGCTTGATGATGGAGCTCTCTCAGCTCGGTTTTTGTTTAAAAGGAACCTTTTCAATAAAAAGGTAATGAATACGTCCGCAGAACCGATTATAAGGAAGTTTCCCTGAATTAGTGAAACTACTAAATTAAAGTTCGCTCGATGGAGATTAAACCGAATATTCCTCGCCTGAGTTCGCTTTGGCCGCTGTCATCGACTTGCTGCACTACTAGGGTTTGCTTCCGGGAAATACCGGAACCGAAAATACCGGGATTTCCCGGAATTTTTAGACCAGCAAAGAACCGGGACTGCAAAATTGAAATCCCGGTACTTTCAGGATATTCGGGAAATCCATTTTTGCTCTATATTTTCTCAAATCTAGTTAAATTACACGAAACAGCCGTTAAGCATAAGAGGAGAAAAGTGCAATTCAAAGAAAACTATATATTCCTCACCATTGAAACCAGTTCTGAGTCAAAGTGTCAGATAAGGATAAACAAATTTCAGCGGCTATTTAACTAAAATAGGTTTAATGAACGTTTATGCATAAGGTAAGGGGGTTTACATCTTTAGTAAGTAACTGTAGGTAGGCAAAGGCATTGACATTCCTACAGTTGTAATCTTTTAAAAGTAAGTTTAGAATCATAACTATTGCCTTTCCCGGTTTGTTTACCAATTATATGTAACATTAGTGCGGTCCCGAAAGTACCGAAAATACCGGGAAATCCCGGTTCCATTTCTAGCTGGTACCGAAAATCCCGGTTCTTGAAAACAGTACCGGTTCTGCAATCCCTATGCACTACACGCCATGCGGGCCCTATTAGGCACGTTCTAAAAGGTACTAATTATGTTATGACTATGATAAAACAGTGGTTATTTCACCGGCTCATTGAAACTATCGCTATGTTATTTGTAAACAAGTAAAAAGGTCCATACTGCATCATTAGCCCACCGGGCGGAGTGGATTGTTCGCGAGTAGTTAATTCCTATTTCCCGCCCCATTCGGCCTTGCGAGTTCCCGCGGTGACCAAAACAAAGTTTTAATGCTGCCAGACGCGACACAAAATAACCTAAAAATATCTTCTCGTTAGTATAATTAGTTAATTTTGCGACCTAGATTTTATTTAATTAATAAAAGAAACTTTAAAGACTGAATCCTCTGTTAGATTATGGTCAAATAAAAATGTAAAATGAATTGTCTGGGATTTGCGTAAGCTATAAATATGTATAACCTCGTAAGTCCCAGGTTGTTTCTTGTGATTTTTGAATTAGGAATTTTTGTTAATTGTCTTAGTTTGAAGCTCGAATTTTTCGGTTTGAATTGAAGTTAGAAGTAGCCAGAAACTTACACGAGGTACAATTTTATGTAAACATCTAGGGATAAATTAATGAAATCGCAGTACACACAGTTTACAAAGAATCGTTAGACACAATTTCGGTAATGCCAAAAAATGTTGGTATAGCCTGACAAGATTAATTATATATGGTCCTGAAATAGTGTCGCTACAAACACTCAAACAGCTTACATTATGGCAATGATAATGTGCGTACGTCATACAAACCGCACTGTAAAATGTCAGTACCGCAGGCGAATCACGTAACTTTATGTACTAACGGTAGATAGATTTTACTGTCAAATATGAAGTATAAATGGTTGGGCTGACAGTTGAAATTTGACATTAAAATCTATCTAACGGTAGTAAAAAAGTTACGTGATAATCCCGCCGGTCATGAGATCGTTCACTAATTACTTACAAAAATTGTTATTTCAATTCTATGCAAATCCGTCGTCCTTTTTTAAGGTAAATGTTTTTATTTGTTAAATTCAAAATATTTTTCCTGCATCGTTGGAGATCTTTATTGGCATTTTTGTGGTAATATCGTTTATAATTTGAGACATATTTCTATAAATACTAACTTCGGTTGTCAAAGAGTAACCTTGCCGGTAATATAAATTAGTACCACTGAAAATTCTCAACATGGCGAAGGACAAACTAATAAAATCTTATTAACAGGCCATACTGAGTTAGCAAAATTTGTTCTGACATTTTGATCTAACTAATCTTTATAAAACCAGACCTAAGAATGTTATATCGAGCTTAATTGTTATCGAATGATAAAATGAATAAAAGATCAATTTAGGTTTTTTATAACGACGAAAACTAATTGGTAGTAAGGTTCATCTTTCAAAAGATCCCACTGGGTCGAAGTGCATCCGCTAGGGCCCTCATCTAAATAAGATAAGGTTCATCTTATTTTAGTCAGGAACTAAGTACTGTGATAAGTAATGGGATATGTCGCACGAGCGGCACGAGAGGTACGGGTTTAGAGGTACTGGGAGGAGACCTAGCTAAAATATAAAACTGTAGGCACATAGTAATCTAGTATATTTCATACTGACGACCGGTTTAGCCTAGTGGGTAGTGCACCTGCCTGTGAAGCTGACGGTCCTGGGTTCGAATCCCGGTCAGGGCAAATATTTGTGTGATGAGCATGAATATTTGTTTCTGAGTCTTGGATGTTTTCTATGTATTTAAGTATTTATATCTATTAGATATATCGTCGTCTAGTACCCATAACACAAGCCTTCTTGAGCTTACTCTGGGGCTAGTTCGATTTGTGTAAGATTGTCCTCTAATATTTATTTATTATACTGTTACTGAAATATAATTACAATAAACTCTTAAATGATTTACAGAGCATGTGACTCCGATGGTGTCGTGAAGACAAGTCCCTGGAAAACCAGTTGTTTCCAGAAGAATGCCGGTTTGACTCATTCTCAAATCATATTTTAAATTCAATTTGTATACGTTATTATTCTGGAGCTACACGGCCAGCCTCATACCGTAACAACCTCTACAGTAACTAGTATGATTTTATTCGTCTGGATTGACAGTCTGGCAACACCGGCCGGCCGGGCGGCGCCGGAGCGGCCGCGCCGGCTCGGCGGGCGCCGGCCGCTGCAGTACCGACCGTCCCCATGCTCCCCAATTCGGTGCTTAGGCCTCTGTTGCACTGGCCCTAATTAAACGTAAACATTAGTTAAAGATAACTGTCATAGCCGTGTTCTCCCGGCGAAAAAATAAACAATAGCATTCTTTTGTAATAAGCCCGGGGATCCCAGGGACCGGTAAATACTGGGTTAAAAATAACCTTGACGATTGGACTTGGAGCAAACGACTATAGTCGTTCTTAAGTTATTTATAATAGTTAACTTCATTTTCTATGATAATGTTACCATTAACCTGATCTGGTAATGGAAGCCGGAAGGTAGGCAACGGAACTCGGTAATAAAACAGTGCAGCTTAGCCGTGTTCGAGCTTATTGGAATCGTCATGAGCTGCACTCTGGTAGTGATTCACTAAAAAGTGCGAAAAAAAACCGATTTCAGAAAAAACACTGAAAAGTAAAAAAATATTGCCTAAGTTCTAATGTCGTTTGAGACTTATACGCTTTTTTTTTAATGTTATAGAGGGGCAAACGAGCAGACGGAACGCCTGATGGTAAGCAATTACCGTCGCTCATAAACACCTGCAACACCAGAGGAGTCGCAAGTGCGTTGCCGGCCTTTCAGAAGGGAATTACCATTTCATCAACTTTAAACAATTTCTTTGTATGGCACCGACTTCAAAAATTAGAATACGAATAGGTACTTACCAACATTGTTCAGTAAGAAACGTTTTAGTGTCATATTGAGGTATTAAAAGTTAGGCAATTATTGTTACATTTCAGTGTTTTATTGGAGCTGTTTTTTATTTTTTATTATACATAGTAACTAGTAACAAATTTTATAAAGATCAGTTAGAGCACATGTCAGATACAATTTTGGGGGTTATGATCATTTCGTCTAAAACGCAACTAGTACAAGCGGTAACAGGTCTAAAACGCTGCTAGTCTAAAACGCATCTCGTCTAAACTGCAACTGGTCTAAGTAGCTACCAGTCTAGGTCGCTACTGGTCTAAACAGTAAGTGGTCTAAAACACAGCTCGCCTAAGAGTAAGTGGTCTAAGCCTTAGCTGGTCTAAGTAGTAAAGGGTCTAAGCCACAACTGACCTAAGTAGTGTCTCGTCTAAAATGCAGTTGGTTTAAGTAGTCATTTGACTAAACATTTGCTGTTTTCTTAAGCAGGAAGTAGCTAAAACTCGACTAACCTAAGTGTCTGTAATAAGTTGTGATTTATTTGTTTCTTGATGAAATATAGCTTGTCTTATGGTCCTCAGGTCTCATTTTTTACCCCACCTGACCCTAGGGTGTAGGGTATTCCGTTGATCGAGAACTATGAAATTTAATTTAAGGCGGTTTGGTGCCTACATCACTTAAAAATGTCACTTGGTAAACCAAAAATTTGAGAAAAACCTATGTTACATAGAGCTTGATTATTCAAAACTGGATCATAAAGTATAAACTAGTGGCTCTGTGAGCTGTAGACCTCGTTGAGACCTCGTGATTGAGTTTTTTTTATCATTACCAAAATCTGACATTATAAAAAAGATCAATTACGAATATCGAACCTGCTAACAAAATTTCACGAGAAGCGGTTGAGAAAAAAAAGGGAGTTAAACTATCTCGCTCTAATGAGTAACATAGCTTAACTCCCCTCCCCAATTGTGTCTTTAGTCATGTCTAAAGGCCGCTGATTTTTCGTGAAGTACATTTTTTGTGTTATTTTAAGATATGATAGCCTTCATATTTGTTAGGAAAAAGCATATTTTTGTTTTGTTACAGTGTATCATAACATGAAATTTTGTGTTTAATAGATGAAAATAATGATATAAACTGCTTCATCATTTTTATTTTTAATTATTTGTATATACAGCCACAAGCACGTGTGCTATACAAACAAACGTAAACATTTTTCATATTTTCATGTATCTATCTAATAGGCACACTGTCCCAAGCCACAATTCGTATTACCATTGGATTATTTGTTTCAAGTTTGTATGTGCGTATGTATGTATTAAAGTGATTAATAAATATTAATTCGTGAATAACGACTTTTCTTTTATTGACTTTGACATCACTGTAATGGTGGTACCGTGGGGATTATACAAATACTCACCGTACCACTAGAGATATAGGCGGTAGTATGGTGGGTCTGGCACGGTTTTAAGAATAAACAGGAAATAAAAGGCTGAACCTTACCGACGATTGACATCTAGTTTAGACTAGGAGCGTTTTAGACCAAATCAGCTTTAAACGGGGTGCGCCTTAGACTAGATGTCTTATTAGACCAGTTGCGTTTTAGATTAGATGCGTATTAGACCAGTTGTGTTTTAGGCTAAATGCGTTGTAGACCAGTTGCGAATTGCCTGCTAGGCTAGATGCTACTTAGACCAGTAGCGACCTAGACTGGTAGCTACTTAGACCAGTTGCAGTTTAGACGAGATGCGTTTTAGACTAGCAGCGTTTTAGACCTGTTACCGCTTGTACTAGTTGCGTTTTAGACGAAATGATCATAACCCAATTTTGGTAACCCAATACATTTTTTGACATTGATACAATGGTGTATAATTAAAAATATAATGGTGTATAATCGTTATCGTACCCAAAGGTTGTCTGGAAGCGATCGCTTTTTAGCGACAAGACCGCCTGCTGTCTACCATCAACACGTTTAATTTTAATCTTGTTTTCAATGTATTTTCTGGTGAACAATAAATAATATTTATGTCACACCTGGCCATAAAGTGGCAATTACCGCACGCTCCGCGCGCGGAAAATCCCGCTTCCTGGCCAGGGGGTGACATAAAATTTTGTACTTACCTCGGGCGGTAATTAAGAAAGCCTCAGATCGCATAATTCTCGCCCTTGCCTTCGGCTCGGGCGTCAAATACCTGCGATCTGAGACATTCTTTGTTTTACCGCCCTTGGTAAGTAATGTACTATTGTATTGTATTAAACCGGAAATGAAATCTAACCATAACGATTCATAGTAGGTGATGGACAGTTAATACATATGAATATACAGTAGAATCCGCTTATAACGACTCCGCATATAACATTTTATCACTTTTAACGACTTCAAAATCACCTCGAGTTAGACTTCATAGTAAATATTTTCAAAGTAAATCAGTCCGTTTTGTGCGGCGTTCTGTTAGTGCGTCGTATTGAAATGAAATGATTAATCATCAATTTAGGCATGTTACATGTACTTATGAATGTCAAAGAAACTATTATCCGGATTCTACTGTACTAATAATACCTATTCTAGTTACCTACAGGATTAAGGTCAGTTATTTATGACTATGTGCACATGTGATTCTACGGCAAATGCAGCGGCTCCGCTTATTATTAAATATTAGTTAACAATGCAACAACAAGTGTTATCTTTCTGTGTGTACCCACTTCGCTGTGAATATTTTATGTGCAAACTTAGATGCTGCGCTTTGTTATTCGTACACTTTGTCTAAAATTGATTAAGTATAAATTATGTTTGTTATTATTCTCTAGTTTAAGTGAATTGTATTCTTTTGGAGAAATGAATTCTTAAACCGTAAAAGAAAGTTTAAAAATAAAAATGTCTAACTAGGTACCTACTTTTACTGAGCTTTCCGTAACTAAGTGTGGTCAAAAAGCCCAAAAGGGTCTCCTCAACCATCACTGAAAGGCTTTGCACCCAGCTTTCAACCATCTCGGAGTCAATCTGAGACATGCGTTTCGCATTCTGAGTAATTCAATTCAATGTATTTCGCGTCCTCATTTTGACACAATAGCTGGGCGCTCGTGCGCATTACAACCATACAGCTTTGTTAACCTTTTATGTTTAGGTAAATATGGGTATTTATACAAAAACAATAGGCAATGAGCGTGTACCGGCGGGAGCTCGAAATCGGCCAGCCATAAAAATAAGCTCCCAAATAAATCATGAACAATCATTAGTGGGGCTCCAGCGACGGCCTGAGTCATAAGCGGCGGCGGGGATATTGGTTTTCCTTTTTTTTTTGTTTTTTTTTTCAACAAGCATACGGTCCACCTGATGGTAAGCGGCCACCGCAGGCTATAGATGCCCGTAACTCCAAAGGAGTCACGTACGCGTTGCCGACCCTTTATAAGATTGAAGATGCCCTGTGTTGACAGCAGAAGGAACAGGTTTAGGTCCCTCGCTCTCAACACAGTGCATCCTCGGGAGCTCTGGCAACCTTGCTCACCTCCACAAGTGTAAGTTATCTTTAAAGGCCCAGTCAACTAATTCGCATCCAAAAATGTACTTACAGTCCATTTTTGACCAACTGAAACGAAGGTCTCTGCTTCAAGCTACAACTTCGACAAAAAAAATTTCGAGGCAGATTTTGGTAAATTCCAATAGAAAATAACTCTTGAGGTGTGCAGCTTACAGAGCCACTAGTTTTATTAGACCAAGTAACAGATGTCAGTGTGACTATCGTAATTTAAAAATCATTTCACAACGATATAATGTAACCGGTAATCACAGATCACCTCCGCCGGTGATGTAAGGGTAACTTTAATTCATAAAAATTACTGCAAGTTTTAAACATTATGGAATAATCACGTGCGATGTGTTCCCGTAAGTCAGTTTAATTGGTCTAAGTAAAAAAAAAAAACTTTATTCTCCAATACGTCAATACCTATAGACCCCAATGCAGAAGGGTGTATAGTGCGTGTTCTACACAAAGGCGTGCGCTATTACGCATGTGTATTATTATTATATATTTGAGCACTTGACACAAGTTAAAATTTATAACATAGTATGGCTAAATGGATAGAAAACCTTCAAATTATCACAATAACTAAAAAATTAGACACATTAATCAACATTATAAAAATATATGGGACTATTTTTTTTATAGTCCAAATGTAAATTGGATGTTACCTATAATAGAGGTGTCATGTTCAACAAAAAAGTAAATTGTACTGAAACTATGTCCATAAACGCAATATCTCACGAACAAAACGGCAAAATCCTCTTTTTCACATACAACGGTATCTAGTACGAGACTATAGAGCTGTGACCTATGACGTTACATTTTGCTGTCCATCGTATGGAGCATTTTCATTGCTCAAAAACTTTGCTTCTCATTTTCGTCTTTTGAATTGCTCGTATTTGTTAAAAAAAAAGTTTAGAGCTGTGTACCTCTTTTTCACGTAATTGTCACCGTACAAGAGGGATGGGAGGTGTCTTGGCCGGCTTAGTGTTCCCGGCATGCACCCGCCGGCTCCCGTGGCCGGCGCCGGGCCGCGGGACGCCGGCGGCGGGCCGGCGCGCCACGCGGCGCCCCGCGCAAATAACCGGGCGCCAACATACTGTCTCTAGTCTACCTAGACTTATGCCAGATAACGTGCAACACCTACAGCACCACCATATATTAGCAGTATTTAGGCATTCATATCCGCCGGGCAACCAGGAAAACGCTAGACGCAAAACCTACTTACCTACTTCATTTGAACGGTATTTAAGTAGTAATTAATATTTTAGCCCCTAAAAATTGCGATCACATGTTCCCAGAGAGCAAATTAAATTAAATTATCTATGGCAAATTCTAGCATCTGTAGATTTAAGTAAGGACGGAGAAAATGTATTTACTTTATAAGATTTCAAGCTTACATGGTCATTTACATTAGAATTACGATTTGAAACGGGATGTTTACCATGTATATTTGTATTTTTGAGTTCCCGATATTTCGGCACTGTTGCAAGCGCTTATCAAGGATTAACTGACGTGCTGCGAGTTTTAGTTGTGGTCTACCCACACACCATAGCGATCTACCCTCTTCCTATACATGGTAAATATCCCGTTTCAAATCGTAATTCTAATGTAAATGACCATGTAAGCTTGAAATCACCATGGTACAGATACAAAACAAGATACTTACCTACCAAATATTTGATTAAAGGCATAAAAATAACAATTACAAAATGGTTCTAATGCTTGCTGTCATACCTACTGAAAATGACAGTGGCACTCGTATTTCTCGACTACCTTTTGGAACGGTTGCTTGGAATTTGAGCTCTAAGTATTATGCATACATAGATATGATTGTTAATTTTTGCTTGGTTTTTGGGCTAGGTTAGGTTCACGGCCTAAGGTGAAAATCAGGTTCATACACGCATAATTCCATCAGTCTTTTACTCATAGGTACTCATAATTATTTATTTATTGTAATGGCAATTATTTCGAACCGTGAGATCTTCGAGAAGACAGTACGGTTGCCAGTTTTGTTACACTTTTAGCACCTCTCAGGGGTCACGTCACGTGTAGGGTAGCGGTCTACGCACGTGGTGCAACTTCGACCCCCCTTGTCAAGTGAGTGGGCAACTTGACTATTAGAAGTTCGTAGCCGAGCAGAGGCCTCTAACTTCGTTTAACGACTGCTATCATAAACAGCAGCCGAGATCACCGATTTAACGTGCCTTATTAGTCATCAGCAAATTCAGCATTTCCTACAAACTTTACTTACCTAGTGGTTTGGATACCTGCAGAGTCAAACACTCACGATAAATTTAGGTCAGGTGCACTTTGCGTCGAAGAACTTACTATTTTTATTTATTGTTCAGAACACATACAGTCATACATAAAAAGATAGAGGTAACTTACAAATATGTGATAATCCACATCGAAAGGGACCTTATGGCGGCAGGCGCTTACGTTGCACCTATTCACTCAATTGTATTGGAACAGCGGCAATAAAGGCGTAAGTGCCGGCCGCCATAAGGTCCCTTTCAATATGGATTATCACATATGTATAAAAACAGACCTGGAGGTTCATAAATACAAACATTAAGCAAAAATATACAACAGCGTCTTAGCGAGTAGGAAAGTAAGTGGGTAGAACACTAAGTATTATTGATCAATAACAATTTGGATCTCGTACGTTCTTTTAGAATATCAAGGGAATGCATAAATGGATCGATGTCACAGAAATACTCATTGTAGTTTTTTAGTACTCGTTTGGAAAATGTATGTCTAGAATAATTAGTACGTGCGAAACTCACACTTACTATGATCAATATGCCGGTCAATTATAGCAACAGATACCTATTATGATTATTAGGTAAGTAATTATTGAAATAAAACAACTATTAATTATTATCAATAATTTATTAAAGTAAAAATTTACTAATTATTATGTACTAAGTATTTTCCCTTCTAAAGTTTTGTAAGTAAATACCTGTTTTGTACACATACAAATAAATATAGTATCTGTACTCTTCTGTTACCCTTTGTTCTTTTCTGTATTAGTGTAGGGTAACTGGTCATTAGACCAACGAACTAATGATGCACATCAGGGATGTAACAGATGTGGTTTTATCAGAACCGGAACCGGAACCAGATGTTTATATTCGGTATATAGGAACCAGAACCGGAATCGGGGCCGGAACTGAAAACGGATGCGGAGCCCGAGTGATAGATGTATAAGATGTTAAGGGCAGGGCAAGCCTAAGTCTATTCCAAATAAAAATTATAAACCTGTTTGTTTTTGATGTGGGTACGCCGCTCATTTCTCCCTGCTGCGCTTTGACATCCGATATACTTAACATCCGTTTTAAAAATAACAGAACCGGAACCGAAGCGCATGTTTAAAACTAATCGGAAGTTCCGACTTAACGGAACCGGAACCGGAGCTCTGTTACATTCCTGATGCACATTAACTCTGTATTTGTAAGAAACTAAGAGTTATTAGTTTTTTGTATACAATGAATTGAAATCCGTATGATCTTTGAATTAAGCCGTCGTCTCCCGGCGAACAAAATAAACAATAGCATTATTTTGTTATGAGCCCTGGGATCCCAGGGACCGGTAGACGACGGCTTAACCCGTTAAGTGTCTATTACTAGTGCCCGTCAGCTTAGTGTCCAACACTTGTGCCGTTACTTTAAGGCCTTGTTTATAAACAAGCGATATCGAACAAACACAAACATGTATCATAATTAGTGAAAAGCGACCTTAAAGTTGTAAAATACAGTATACTTATTTAAACTTAAAAATGAATCATTTATTCTGAAACTAGTACGTTGAAACATTTAGGTACAGTCGCCATCAGATATATCGGAGCGAACAAGGTGCTCACAAATATCTGAACACGACTCTATTGTCAAGGCGTTAAAGTGCATGTTCAGATATTTTTGAGCACCCTGAAGAGTACAGATATATTTGATGGCGACTGTACAGCGTACCTTTTCCAAAAGTTACATAAGTAACGTAACTTTATAGTTACGTTACTTATGTAACTTTTGTTACGTATGTAACGTATTCGGTAGATTCTACAATTTATTACGATATGCCCTGCTATAGATTTTTATGTACTCGTAGCTGCTACAAGTAAATAATAGTTATTCGTTATACAAGGGTGCAAAGTTGTATTTTAACCGCGAGTGTGGAATTGAAACAAGAGTTAGCGAATGGATTCTATAGTTGAACTACGAGCTAGCGAATGGATTCTATAGTTGAACCGGCGCAAGCGAAGTGAGTGGTTCAAAATAGAATCCCGAGCATAGCTAGTGTTGCAACACACGAGACGTAAAATAACTTTGCAGCCGTGTATAACACAAATCTTTTCACCTCACTAGACCGAGGATTTTTTTGCTCCTCCTCTTCCTAGCGTTATTCCACTACAGTTGCATCCTAATTATAGTTGTCCACTACCTAATCCCGAGATTTGGCGTAGGTACTAGTTTTTTTAACATAACAGCACAATATAAAATTGTTGCTGGACTGTCTGGACTGGCCTTTGCATGTTATTATGTTTAAACAAGTTACAAATAGCACGTTCGGATTTCAAATATGTGATAATCTACATCGAAAGGGACCTTATGGCGGCAGGCGCTTACGTTACACCTATTCACTATTGTATTGGAACAGCGGCAATAAAGGCGTAAGTGCCGGCCGCCATAAGGTCCCTTTCAATATGGATTATCACATATTCTTTGCACTCTTGTGAATAGAAATTTTTGCTATCTGTTTTTTTTTACGTAAAAAAGGGCTTTCTGAGCTAGTGAGGTGAAAAGTAAGTAGTTATTCAGTTTAATATTATGCTAATTAGGTATACATAATATATCACTCTAGCTCTTACCACCCCTCTGTGAAACAGTGGGGTTGAGTTATTCCGCCGTACGCGCGTTTTGTTGTAACCGCATCGGTGGCAAACAAGCATGCGGCCCGCCTGATGGTAAGCGGTCACCGCAGCCTATGGACGCTTTCAACTCCGTTCGTGGGTGGACGGCATTACAGACTACGCCATATTTGCAATCATTGTATGAGCTAGGACAGATTTCAACTGCCTATTCTAATTCTTAATTATTTGTTTCTGAGTCTTGGATGTTTTCTATGTATTTAAGTATTTATATCTATTAAATATATCGTCGTCTAGTACCCATAACACAAGCCTTCTTGAGCTTACTGTGGGGCTAGTTCGATTTGCGTAAACAACAAATCTCGATTGTTATTAGTTTCTTAGTCTTATTTTTGACATGTAACACTACATTTAATTAATGATACTTTGATTATTGTATTATTTTTATTTGATGTACCTAGATAGATTTTGACTTGTAAAAGTGCCCTTGAGGCCTATTTGCAGAATAAATGTTTTGATTTTGATTTTGTAAGATTGTCCTCTAATATTTATTTATTTATTCGTAGAATAAATGTTTTGATTTTGCTCGTCCAATCATTTTGAGCTGACGGCGCATTTCTTACTAGAGTCAAAGGAATTTAAACCTTCACTACACTAGATACATTCCACTTCAAACCTTTAAGGTGCAGGGTAGGGCAAGGCCTTCTCCATACAAACTCTGTGCAAGTTTTATTACTCGGTTTTGGCACTCCCGAATATATATTCTATTGCTTGTAAATATTCGATACACGAAAAACGTGAAGAAAAAGAAATTAAAATTTAAAAAAAATTAGAAACAAAAAATACAAAACAAAATCTCCCGGTTATGGCTAAAGGAAAAATAAGCATACTGAGCAAAAATCATAACTGTAGTGCAAACTAGCGAAGCGAAACAAGTGAAGAAAAACTTGAACAAAGTTTGCATGGAGAGCGCTTACCCACCCCGACGCCTTAACCGCCATCGTCTGATATCAGACAAAGTGACAATGTAAATGACATCTTTATAATTTATGGTATATACTTTTATTAGAAGATCAGTCACTTACACAAGTGCAGACATAATTTCAACTCGATTATAGGACTTCGGCAAGTTGATCAAAATCGTCTCACAAGATTTGGCCTGTTCTAGACACTTCGGCAAGTTGATCAAAATCGTCCCACAAGATTTGGCCTGTTCTACACACTTCGGCAAGTTGATCAAAATCGTCTCACAAGATTTGGCCTGTTCTAGACACTTCGGCAAGTTGATCAAAATCGTCTCACAAGATTTGGCCTGTTCTAGACACTTCGGCAAGTTGATCAAAATCGTCTCACAAGATTTGGCCTGTTCTAGACACTTCGGCAAGTTGATCAAAATCGTCTCACAAGATTTGGCCTGTTCTAGACACTTCGGCAAGTTGATCAAAATCGTCTCGCAAGATTTGGCCTGTTCTAGACACTTCGGCAAGTTGATCAAAATCGTCTCACAAGATTTGGCCTGTTCTAGACACTTCGGCAAGTTGATCAAAATCGTCTCACAAGATTTGGCCTGTTCTAGACACTTCGGCAAGTTGATCAAAATCGTCTCACAAGATTTGGCCTGTTCTAGACACTTCGGCAAGTTGATCAAAATCGTCCCACAAGATTTGGCCTGTTCTAGACACTTCGGCAAGTTGATCAAAATCGTCTCACAAGATTTGGCCTGTTCTAGACACTTCGGCAAGTTGATCAAAATCGTCTCACAAGATTTGGCCTGTTCTAGACACTTCGGCAAGTTGATCAAAATCGTCTCACAAGATTGGCCTGTTCTAGACAGAGAGCCTACCGCGAACCGTAAACGAGGCACTTTGCACTTGCAAGTATGTACCTAAGTGCGACAGAGAGAGAAAACTTCGTTTGTGGTTCGCTGTAGCCCTTCAGAATTATCAAGTCATCACGATTGATCGACAAATCGAAATTAGTTTTCGGGTGTGGTAGTCATCGAATACATCCGTACACTTCAGGACGTTCATAAATCTCTGAAAATGCATTCTAAAGCTATAAAATCGTGTTTATATGATTGTGAGCACCTCGTGGGCACCGACGTATTTGATGGCGACTGTAGTTGGAGAATCGGTTAAGACAAAGCCCATTCACAGATCTGACGAAAATACTGAAGTTTGAGCTTCCAGTGCGTGTGAAGAGATAATGTAGATAAAAAATACACAAAAAATACTGTGGACTGAAAAAGAAACAAAATAACTTTTTTTTTGTTATAGGGGGCAAACGAGCAGACGGATCGCCTGGTGGTAAGCAATTACCGTCGCCCATAAACACATGCAACACCAGAGGAGTCGCAAGTGCGTTGCGGCCTTTCAGAAGGGTATACGCTCTTTTCTTGAAGGTTTGAAGGTCATATCGGTCCGGAAATACCGCAGGCGACAGCTCATTCCATAGTTTGGTTGTGCGAGGCAGGAAATTTCTTGAGAAACGCAGTTTTGGAGTGCCAACCATCTAAATGGTGAGGATGGAAATGCTGACTCTGTCAGAAGTCCTAAATATCATGGTAAAAATAAACTTATAATGCCGCATATTTCGTAATTATCAACGACAGTCACTTTTTTTACATAAAGGATAGCTTTTTTATTGTTCTAATAAAATAACCGTAGGTATAGATTTTTCACAAGTGATTCAGTGTTCCAGAAATCTATTGAAATGAACTAAATATTTACGATAATACGCGCAGATCTTCCGTAGAGCGGGATGGTTAATTGCAAATTCACGCGTGTTAGAGGGGTCATTTGCAATGGAATGGCCTTGTCTTAACGTGAAAGTTTGAAAAATAAAAGACGGAATATTATAAAACATATGTAATGTAATAAGTTTAAAGCTAGATGACATAAAATACTTATCTTGGGTGTTGCGGAAAACTCGTCTGTCAATATTATTTTTTTCATAATATACCAGTCCACATTAATTCTTTCTTCCTTCTTATTCTCCCCCATTTACTCATTCACTGCTGTATATTTAACTATATAATTAATATAATTATGTTTTAAATTTTTCACATCACTGACATAAATAGAAAAGTGTGCGCAACTTCCTGACTGTACTTAAGATTATCATTTGTGATAATCCATATTGAAAGGAACCTTATGGCGGCCGGCACTTATTACGCCTTTATTGCCGCTGTTCCAATACAATAGTGAATAGCTGCAACGTAAGCGCCTGCCGCCATAAGGTCCCTTTCGATGTGGATTATCACATTTACAAAGGGCCTATGTACTTCGTAGTTTTTTATATTACGGTAAAAATGGTGGGTAGATTGAGTTCCTTAAGGCTCGGTTTTATAATCCGTTGATGTTTTATGATCCGTTAGACCTTATGTCGGTTTGTTATGTCAAAAAATGTACTGAGTTACTGAAATTTGATCTGAGATTTGGTCTAACGGATCTTTATAAAACCCGGCCTAAGAGTCCTTATCAGTTAAAAACGATCATTATTTAGGTAATTTTCTGATTGAATTGACACTGTTCTTGACATTTTCTCGATGTTACTATCTAGAACAGGACTATTGCGACTTTATGTCATAAACTTTTAATGTATTTTTTGAATTTTTCATTAAGAAATATCGTTTCAAACATCACTCCAAATCGACCATTTTCAAGCTAAAAACTTGTTTTTTCCGCTTAAATTCTACTACACACAATAAAATCAAAAAATGGCTATGTTACCATCTGAAACTTAAATAAAATCATCGTATCCTTTAATCACTTTATTGGTAAGATGTCTTCAGGTAATTCCGAAAATAATCAATTCCAGTCTAACTAAGCGATTTTGTTGACTAGCAAACATCAACAAAATCTTTAACATTTCTTTTTGATGGTGATGATGAGATGCAATAAAATAGCTTAGTTATACTGGAATTTGCTATTTTCGGAATAATCCGACATTCGGAATTACTCGAAGACACCGTATTATCAATACTATTGTTATAATTTGAATTCAAAACATTTTTAAACTTATAAGGCATCTTAACCTGGCCCCTATTTCACCAAAGCTGACAGGCGCGACAATTGTCAAAAAACATTACAATTGTAGTTGATGAAACAGTTATCACATGAAAATTGTCGATTTGTCAGCCTACATATGTCAAATACATACATGTCAACTTGGTGAAATAGGGGCCTGATCAATATGCAACTTCTTACAATGTCCCAAAATTTTTTGTCCATTGAGTGACAAAACTTATGGGACTTTCGTAACTCAGTGGACAAATTCTATGAAAATGAATTTTAGGGTACCGTCAACCGGGGTTACTTACAAATTGAGAGGCAACTTTAAAAATACAGCTTTTATGCCGTGTTTTAGTTTTTTTTTGCTTAACATGAGGTCGGTAAAATACCTTGGTAAATTTCTCATTGACTAAACTGAATCAAACTAGAAATACTTGGTTATGATTATATAAAGGTCGGTTGCACCAACATATGATCACAGGCCGGTCATTGTCAAATATGGCGCTGGCAGCTGTCATCCCAGACACTTGTCAAACTTACCATAGATAAGATTTTAACGCACACCGCTTACGATTACAGACGGTTTGGTGCAACCCACCCTAAGTCTTCTAAATCTATCAAAGTGGCCCCGTTTTTTCTTAGTGACCCCAGTGGCTAGCACAACTTGCTGACAAATCGTATCTCGCGCGACTCAGCGATTCCTGTCTCGCTCGAACTGTGCGGGTTAGAAAGAGGTAGGTAGATTATTCTCTACTCGCGTCGCGTCGCAGCGGTAGTTGCGCTAGCCCCCCAGTTTACGGTACATATTATGATTGTATACGTATTTTGTACAGAATCGGGAGCTCGTCCAACGTATCTATTTTTATCAGATTCTGACGTAAAAATAAAAATCGACAACAATATAAAAATGGCCCTGGTATGGTCGACGGCAAAGATATGTTAACATTTTTCGCCTTATTACAATGGAATAAGGTGCAAAAGCATAAACATATTTTTGACGTCGACTGCACATTGAGTAGTTTTCCACAACACCACATATTATGACAGCGAAATCTCCCGTGGAAGATACCTCGTGGCAATTACATACAAATCGGGTAAGAAATCAGTATCTAAAATTAATAACCTAGTCCGAAATATAACCTTAACCAGTACAAAATATAGCTCATTTTGGAAGGTTCGTTATTCTGTTCGGGTGTCTTTTTTGCCGCCTAATATTCATAAGTTTCATAATATTTGACCTGATTCTCAATCTTTCTTATCCTACTAATATTATAAATGGGAAATTCAGATGTTTGGATGTTTAGACGTCACGCAAAAACGGCTGAACGGATTCAGATGAAACTTGGTATAAGACGAGTTTATAACCTGGATTAATATAATAATACATAGGATAAATTTAGAATAAAGGAAATATTGAAAAATTTAGGCACCGAGCAGGATTCGAACCTGCGACCTCCCGGCACTCGCGGCCAGTCGCTCTAGCCAACTGAGCTATAGGTGCAATCACTACCCAGTCCTAAATTCATCAACCGTTCCTTCGTATTAAGCAGTACCGCTGCTAACGTAAACTATATTTTTATACAAACGCCTTAAGGGAGACGTACAGCGACATCTACCAGAAGACTCATGCTTCATTAACGGCACTAACGTCTCAAATCATGTTGAGAATCGTCAGAAAAAAAATACATAGGATACTTTTTATCCCGAAAGTCATCCCTCGAATTGATGAAATAAGGAAAGCAAGCTTACGCGCATCTGGCAAACGTTTTTAACACGTTCACTGTCCGAATCCGAGTTATAAACCTTACGTCTTTGTAATAGAGGCCTGCAGTGACCCTTATCAGGGTCACGGACTGTCAACGTGTTAAATACAGGCTGTCCCACGGCTATGCCACATAGAGGGAAAGTACTTTGAATATTGTAGATGGAACATTTACGTACGTCCCATCCCAACGCCCAATGGTGGGCACATGCCGAATGAGAGCGAGATGAAAAATAAATGTGCTGCCACAGTGATTAAAAAGCTTTTGGCTCATTTTACTAACATGATACCACAAATGCTAATGTTACTAATTTCATAACCAGCTTAAACTGCTGACGTTTTCGCTTAATCCATCGTTATCTAAATTATGGTGCTAATTTGGCTACATAAACCGTCTTTCATTTAACGTCGACCAAACGAATCATGCAGTAACCAAGGTCGCTTAAAACGAATTTGTCGTGTACCCTGATGCCGACCGAACACATTGTGCCAAGGTGTAGATATTTACAGTAGTACCCAACTGATATGGCTTACCGATGTACCTGCACAGAAGATGAATTTTGAAAGCGCGGGAAATGCTATTGACCAATCGCCACGCTCCACGCACCGCGCTTCTTGTTCCTGCACCGCTATTGGTCCGCAGCCGCCGCCATGTTAGCGCGCGCCGCGTGGCATGTTAGTCAGCCGCCATACTTCTGATCGAGTGCACGCGCATTATAAACAGTGTATTATGAACCTTATAGTAGTGATCTAAGGTTAATTGTAAGTTTTAAGCATTCTTTCGTTGATCTTCGGAGCGATACTTTCTTTTCTGCGCGAACGAAGATTCACGACGCGCCTTATCAGTTGGGTACTACTGTACTTGGCGGTATGTTAGTAGTTTTTGCCGGTAGTTCGTTATTTTGGCCCAATGTGTACAACAGGCCTGAGATTATTGACCGCCACTGTCGGCTGTAGCCGTCACAGCCTGGCCAAAGCAATAGCGATCTATGCGCGACTGCGTAAGGTTTAATTTCGCGGTGTGGCGTCAGCGATGTGTCCGATGCTTGGCGCTCAAAAGGTTAGTGCTATTTCCACTGACCGATGCGCATTCTACTAAATGCAAAGGAATTTGAGATAAATTTCACATTTGAATAACGTTGCGTTCGTTACGAGGCGCTCCATTCAAATATGAACCGTAACTACTGTAAAGACGGTTCAAATTCCTTTGCCTAGTAGAATGCGCTCCGGCCCGACCCATTCGACGAGAATCATATTTTAACTGTTTGGTCCAACGCTTGGTTGTGTTTGGCAAACTCGCCCACGATTAAATTACTTAATACATCGTGCACTCATATAAAAAATTAGTGCCAAAATTTAAAACATTACGTTGAGATACTCCTTACGTCGGTAAGGTAGATCATAGTAGGCGGCAATTTAGACCTTGTTGTGTGGACACAGGGTTCAATTCCGGAAGCTGCGGTTGGCCTTGAAGCCGCCGCCGCCGCCGCCGCCGCCGCCCGGCGCCGACTTGAGAAATAGCTCGATGTAGCGGTGGTCCATGTTGTTCTTGTCGCGACGCATGGCCTGTGGTAATAGACGTACACTTGAAGTTGTGTGCATTATACTCCTTGTTTAATCTTGAGACCTTATAAATCTCTACCAATATTAAATTAATTTTAATTTTGACGCTCAGAGACCATGTACATCTCTGGGATATTATATTAATTTCATTATACTTCTTGTTTAATCTTGAGACCTTATACATCTCTAACTTTACTGATGTTGTAATATTTGTAATAGATAACTTTGCAAGTTTATCTTCACTGTATGACATTAATTTTGTTATAATTGTAAACTCGAAATTATTATTCCTTCTTGAACTGTAAATTAATATTTTGACATGAAAAATGTATTACTTATTATAGTCAGACTTACTTAAATTGTAAATTAATATTTTGACATGTAAAAGTGCCCTTGTGGCCTATTTGCAGAATAAATTTTTGATTTTGAAATCATTATATCTTTGTTTTTTGTTGTTTATATACTGATAAGCAGTCGTCTCCCGGCGAAAAAATAAACAATAGCATCGTTTTATGATCCCGGGGATCCCGGGGACCGGTACACGACGGGTTAACTTAATTAAAGTAGGTGAAATATTATCATTATAATTAAACATATTTTTGGAAGAAAATTGACTGGCTGTCGAGCGTTCTTTCGGCGTTTCTTCTCGGCAGTGGTCTCATGAGAAACTCTAGTAGTTTTTGACTTGTAAAAGTGCCTTTGCGGCCTACTTGCAGAATAATAGTAGATTGTGTCTCAAGGGAGCAAAATGATATATTTACGGCGAGGGCGATATATTGAATTCTGAGTGAAGCGAAAGATTCTACAATAGAATCCTGAGCGTAGCGAGGGATTCTAAAGTAGAATCTTGAGCGTAGCGAGGGATTCAAGTGTTTACGCCCAAGACGGAAATAATTTTGCTACCGTGTGACACATACTGCTTTTCACACCGTCTATGAGGCCCGCTGCTAAAAACATGAAATATCTTACAAATGATTTTACTACAGAGTGTCACATACTGATTTTCACATCTTCTATGAGGAAAAGAGTCATTGTTGCCCTCAAATGAGGGAAGAAAAGTATAACTTTGATCCCTCATTCGAAGGCAACAATAACTCTTTTCTGAATGGCAGGTGTGAAAAGGTCATTTATTTCATTTTATTTATTTCATCAACTAACAATACCATTTCAGTCTAAATTTTTACGAGCCCCAATGCAAATGAGTACGTCTGGTAGGAAAAAAATGTACTAAACTAACGTTAACCTAAAAATTCTGGGGGACGAAGGTGTTTGGAAGAATTAGCAATATAAAAACAGTATAAGTTATAAATCGTATTTTATTTATTCAATGAAAAAAAAAACGAACTTTCCTTGGTAATAAAAAAAACATTGTTTCACCAATTGTACTAAAATGCAAAAAAGTTCGTCTTTAGTGTTACCGACGCAGATTAGAACGTCTACCACTTGGTGGCGTCTCCTTTTGCATCTAAAACGGCTTTAATTCTGAGCGGCATTGTATCTACCAGCTGTCGACACTCTTCCGGGGTTGTTTCATTCCAAACACAGGTAAGTTTCTCTTTAAGATCAGCTTTTGATCTGGACGGGTCCTTTCGCAACTTCTTCTTCATTTTCCACCACAACGTTTCTATGGGAGACAAGTCCGGGCTGCTGGATGGCCACGACATGGTAGGTATTTTTTTCTTTTTCAGCCACGCCATCGTTGCTTTAGCGGTATGGCATGAGGCACCATATTGTTGAAAAGTATACGCATTTTTATACTTTAACTTACGTATAGACGGCAGCAAACTCTCTTGTAAGATGCTTTTGTATTTTTCGGCATTGACGGTTCCATCTATAAATTGCAGACAGCCGACACCCTGTGCCGACATGCAGCCCCAAATCATTAAGGAAGCTGGAAACTTTACCTTACGCTTAAGACAATCTTTTTGAAATGCCTCTCCTTTTTCGCGAATGACTTTACTTCGTTCATCGCCTACTGTGACTTCAAATTTAGATTCGTCACTCCATATAATTTTACGCCACTGATCGACGGTCCAATTTCTGTACTTTTTGGCGAATTTCAACCTGTTAGTTTTCTGCCGTTGTGTAAGTAACGGTTTCTCTTTAGCAGTGTAAAAACCGTAGCCCATCCTCTTCATCACTCTCTTGCAAGTATCCACTGAAATGTTTTTTTTAATTGCGTCACGCCATAGTACCGTAAGTTCTCCAGCTCTTGCACGACGATTTTTCTTGATGATCTTCCTCAGAATCCTGTTTTCTGCTTTAGTAGTAATTCGTGGGCGGCCGGATTTCTTTAAACAAGAAATTTTGTCGTGTTTTCGATGATGCTCGATGATAGTTTGGATTGTAGACCTTGGCATAGAAAGGTCCTTGGCAATTTGGTACGTAGATTTGCCTTTATTGTTACTGGAGATTATAATTTTCCGCACTTCTTCAGTCACTGGCTTACCTCGTGCCATCTCGATAGAAAAACGATTTGGAGTAATAAAAAATTAGGCTGAATTTGCCCTTTTATATAGTGGTTTGTCATTTTACATGACAGAGAATATTCCGTATTCAATTTGAAAATAATATTTTATATTACGAACCCTGGTAAACAGGTTTTATTTTAAATAGACGACCTATTTTGCCTTAAATATGAAGCAGACGTAATTATTTGCGTGTGAGATGTAATATTTATAATTAAATTATTTTAAAATAAATAACGAGATGTACACTTTGTACAACTCAAAACTAAGCTAGCTTTAGTGACATTGCGTCTAGTGTATTCCATTAATCATCAAAGTCGATTCGGGTAGAAATACTAGTTTTTTAAAAAAAATACGCATGCAGAATTGCGACTAGACGAGCTATTTTGCATTGGGGCTCGTAATAGTGAAAAAATACACGTGAGGTTTCATGGGGGGGGATCTCCTAGAACCTCACCAAAGATCACCAAGGGGGAGGAAGGGTCTAAAAGTGGGGGTCTAAAAAACCTGATTTCTGGATAAGCCCTAACATATGTTCAGGATGATAATGATAAAGGGAGGCGGGACACCAACCCGCATGGCGTCCTCGTGGCACTCGAACTCCACGTCGGCCTCGCCCGACGGCCGCCCGCTGTTGTCGTACAGGATGTTTATGTTCATGGGCCGGATCGGTTTGAAGAACTGAAACACAAAAATATATGTAGGGGTGGGTTCAAGTAGTTAAAAAAAAACTATTTAATTAAACTTTTCTTTTTATTTTAGCACCTATGCACTACCGCGCCGCCATATCCCTTCTATCCCCTCTCTCTCTCTCACTCTCATCCATCCCTTTCACTCTATCCCTGATACGTTCCCTTTCACGCTAACTTATACGCTAGTAACTAAATCAACATAAAATCCTACATATATATATACATTTGTAATTCCGAGCGCTTAGTTAATAACTATTGCATTGCATTTTTTTTTATTTTTATTTAAGGAAAAAAGGAGCTTGTCGCCAGGCGAACATACCGCCCCGTATAGGCAGCAGAATATGTACAAAAAACTAAAAAAAAACTTAAACTCTAGATTTTAAACCTACTTCTACTAAATTGTATAAAAACTCGGCTTCGTCCGAAATAGGAAGCGACAAAAAATTGCATTGCATAAAATGCATTTCTACCCACTTTGATTTTTAATATGTATACCTTATCTTTAAACACTGTATTCTTAGATTTTAGATTTAATTTTAAACTTTCTCGTGTAAGTGAATTTTGTAATTCTTATGGGAAATAAAGCTCTTTAAACCTATTTGTATCATCATCATTAAACTTGAGAGCTACGCTTTTGTCAGTAGTGTGATCGCCAGTCTTCCCGGTTCTCTGCCAGTCTTTTAACCTCCAAAATCCAAAATAATAATAATAATAAGATAAAACCGACTTTAGAATAAAGGAAAAATTGAAAAATTTTAGGCACCGAGCAGGCCTCCCTTAAGGCGTAGGTGTAAAAAAAAAAGATAAAACCGGTGGTTTCCCTTCTTTTCGCAATAGCCCTTGCATGTTGCGGGTGCTCTCTGGCTCTGCCTGCACTATTGAGGAGATGTATCTGTGCCTGGTAGTATCCGCTAGGTGTACACATCCCAATACATTATCGTATCTCAAAGGGGCCTCTTCGTGTTGGATCTGTATCCCCATGAACGCCTTCCAAAAGGACCGGACATTGTGCCGTGATATCCCAAAGGAGAGATACATAATAATAATATATGTATATAAAGAAAATCATTACACTCACGTGTATCCTCTTTTCTTAACATCTTTAGTTTTTATAAGCTGATAGCTGATGTCTGACAGCCGCGGTTGATTGACATTAGATTTGCTTTAGAATGAATACGGTAAAACGTTATATTTTTATTGGAGAACTATAATATTATTAATGTGTGGTAAATAATTAACAAGGCCAGAAGTAAAGGCTTAAAATTTTGTTTCTTTATTGTTTACAGGTGAGTGAATAGTTTATTCGGTATATTGTAATTGCATTTATGAAGATAGTAAATAAATCTTTATTGTTAACAGAGAAACGCAATAATAATAATAATAATATACTTTATTGGCAATTTGGTCTTTATTTTAATAATTTACATAGAAGAGTATCATTATTATATGTATTTTAATTTGTATCAACAATACTGTTTCGCAATAGTAAAAACAAATAATTTGTGCATTAGCAATAAACATTTAGAAAAATACTTGGAAACTGACAAGCTTCTACAATTTTTTGCTATTTTTAAAATTTTTAAATACATAATGAATATAATGAATGTTGTTTGTTCATAGAAAACTATGAAGTTACCGTAAAAAGAGGATTAGATAGAAGGAAGATTAGCGTATCACCAAGAGGGACGGACTTATGATAGGCTGTCTAAAATGAGACGTATCAGAAGACTGATATGGATCTAGCAGAATTCTGACATCTCATAATTAGTCGTGCTGTATATACATTGGCAGCAAATTTGAATTAAGCCAATAGGCTTAAATATGAATGAATAATGACACAGGCAGGTGACAAATAATACGCAACGAGGGACAGGAGATGACACATTGTATATCGTTCTCGCGTGTGTATTTCTTTCGCACATCTTTGTATGTGTGTATTACCGGCTCCAGTCTTATCCTTACTTTATGGTAGTTACCTGTCTGTAAGTGCAAATTTAAAAAGAAAAGAAAAGAGAAGTTGCTTGACCCGTTTCATCCCATTTCACATACGATGCCGCTATTCGTTATCGTTACATGATATAACTTGGCGAGTTGGTGTAATACAGAGCGTGACTAAAGGCCCGTTTACATTGTACAAGAAGTTGCATGCGATTTTCATTACATTGCATCCCCCTCAGTAGCCCACAATCCCCCAATCTAATAAAAATCACAATGCAAGTTGTTGCACCGTGTATATCGCATTGAACACTCACATAGGCGACGTCCTGCGGCGAGGCCTTGAAGGGCAGCCCGCGCATGTGCACGCAGTGGCCGCCCCCTCCCCCTCCCCCGCCCCCGCCCCCGCCCCCGCCCCCTCCCCCGCGCCGGAAGCCGCCGCGCCCGCCGCCGAAGCCGCCGCCGCCCGAGAAGTTATCTCCTGCACCAAACAGAAGCAACAAATTATTACATGCAGGAATCCCGGATTGTTCAGTAAGTCCCTATTCATCTTTCTAGTATTTGAGTGAATTACTGGCTCCATTTTACATAGTCAACATAAACTTGAACATATTATATTGACTCTGTTTGGGACCTAGGTTCCTTTCTAGGTAAATCGGGAACGGCCTAGGTAGATTTTCAATGAAAATTGTTATTTTAAATAAAAAATCGGATTCATTCCGAATACAAAAATCAAATTTGGCAGACAAGGTGCTCGTTGGTTACAAGTTTTGAATGGTGATTGTCGTTGACCACTGTTGACGACCGTTAGTTGCCGCGCATCGCCGATCTTCGAATATCGGGTGTTTTCGGAGACAAACGGCCGTTTGGATGCGTTCTGAACAGACTCACTTTCCATCCTCGCGTAGACCTGAAGGCCCCATATCTCCAGACGTCTAGTAACTTCGTCTTTGTGATCGTATGTCGCGAATGGATACCTACATCTGAAACCCCATTATCTTCTACTGTTTACTAACCTCGAAAAATGCTCCCTCTGCCTCTGCAATACTGTAACGATGCAGGCTAACTAGCTCCGCGTAAACTTGAAACCGCCATGCCTTCTAGTCGACTAACCTCGAGAGAAGCCCGGGCGGCCTCCGAAGCGGTCTTTGCGGTCATAAGGCGCGGGCCGGTAGCCCCGAGTACACCTGAAACCTCCATTGCTGCTCATGTCTAGATCCACCTACCTCGAGAGAATCCCGCTCGGCCACGGCCCGGGCGGCCTCCGAAGCGGTCGTTGCGGTCATAAGGCGCGGGCCGGTAGCCCCGAGTACACCTGAAATCTCCATTGCTCCTCATGTCTATATTCACCTACCTCGAGAGAAGCCCCCTCGGCCACGGCCCGGGCGGCCTCCGAAGCGGTCGTTGCGGTCATAGGGCTCGGGCCGGTAGCCCCGAGTACACCTGAAATCTCCATTGCTCCTCATGTCTATATTCACCTACCTCGAGAGAAGCCCCCTCGGCCACGGCCCGGGCGGCCTCCGAAGCGGTCGTTGCGGTCATAGGGCGCGGGCCGGTAGCCCCGAGTACACCTGAAATCTCCATTGCTCCTCATGTCTATATTCACCTACCTCGAGAGAAGCCCCCTCGGCCACGGCCCGGGCGGCCTCCGAAGCGGTCGTTGCGGTCATAGGGCGCGGGCCGGTAGCCCCGAGTACACCTGAAACCTCCATTGCTGCTCATGTCTATATATCCACCTACCTCGAGAGAAGCCCCCTCGGCCACGGCCCGGGCGGCCTCCGAAACGGTCGTTGCGGTCATAAGGCGCGGGCCGGTAGCCCCGAGTAGACCTGAAACCTCCATTGCTGCTCATGTCTATATATCCACCTACCTCGAGAGAAGCCCCCTCGGCCACGGCCCGGGCGGCCTCCGAAACGGTCGTTGCGGTCATAAGGCGCGGGCCGGTAGCCCCGAGTAGACCTGAAACCTCCATTGCTGCTCATGTCTATATCCACCTACCTCGAGAGAAGCCCCCTCGGCCGCGGCCCGGGCGGCCTCCGAAACGGTCGTTGCGGTCATAAGGCGCGGGCCGGTAGCCCCGAGTAGACCTGAAACCTCCATTGCTGCTCATGTCTATATCCACCTACCTCGAGAGAAGCCCCCTCGGCCACGGCCCGGGCGGCCTCCGAAGCGGTCATAAGGCGCGGGCCGGTAGCCCCGAGTAGACCTGAAACCTCCATTGCTGCTCATGTCTATATCCACCTACCTCGAGAGAAGCCCCCTCGGCCGCGGCCCGGGCGGCCTCCGAAGCGGTCGTTGCGGTCATAAGGCGCGGGCCGGTAGCCCCGAGTACACCTGAAACCTCCATTGCTCCTCATGTCTATATTCACCTACCTCGAGAGAAGCCCCCTCGGCCACGGCCCGGGCGGCCTCCGAAGCGGTCGTTGCGGTCATAAGACGCAAACCGGTAGCCCCGAGTAGACCTGAAACCTCCATTGCTGCTCATGTCTATATCCACCTACCTCGAGAGAAGCCCCCTCGGCCACGGCCCGGGCGGCCTCCGAAGCGGTCGTTGCGGTCATAAGGCGCGGGCCGGTAGCCCCGGGTAGACCTGAAACCTCCATTGCTGCTCATGTCTATATCCACCTACCTCGAGAGAAGCCCCCTCGGCCACGGCCCGGGCGGCCTCCGAAGCGGTCGTTGCGGTCATAAGGCGCGGGCCGGTAGCCCCGGGTAGACCTGAAGCCGCCGCCCTCCATGCGGGCGCCGTACGCGCGCACCTCGTCCGCTGAGCTCATGAACACTTCTATGTATCTGTGGAGGAAGGGGGGTGTCAGATGCTGCGGCGTTGTTGGTGTTGCGTTGGGACGCTTCAGACTGGAACTACGCGAGGCCAGAGACAGCTATGCTAGCGCGTTTATGATTTAAAGACAGGTGTCGATATTTTTAATTCATATTAACATGCCTTCAAAAAGTTCATAGATTAAATGAGACAGAAAAACTTGCCATGAATGAAATATTAAGCCAGGTACTTATAAGCGGACTGTAACCGTAACCGAACGAATACTGTAACGATTTTAAATGTGTAGAGAGTACCATTCATAGGCTTGCTGCGAGCCGTTCGCGAAACATGTAAACACTGGTTACTGTAACCGCTCGGTTAGTTACTGCTAGTGAGTACCCGGCTTTATAAAGTACTCGTAGGATATGTATCAACACGAGTAATTATTATGTAACTTTTGAATTAGGTTAGGCTTTTCGTTTGGAGCTACAATAGCTTCGCGTAGCTGGCGTAAGAAGAGTCCAAACGCTGCTGCTATCCGGTCGAAACATTCTGACTTTGTCATCTTACAATTATTGTTTCACAATATTATGTTCAAACTCATTTTGTATACTATACAATTCAAAATAAGAACACATTTTCTATTGTTTTATATAATTCTT
The DNA here is from genome assembly GCA_963556455.1 of Epiblema foenella. Lineage (NCBI taxonomy): Eukaryota > Metazoa > Arthropoda > Insecta > Lepidoptera > Tortricidae > Epiblema > Epiblema foenella. The sequence continues at coordinate 31,988,171 of OY747098.1, read as the reverse complement.
AATTAAAATTAGGTAAAGCTATATACTCGCAGCCGTGCATGACAGATGCAAGGGACGCAGCTATCTGTTAAAATGAGAAGGACACACAGGGTTACCGTCCCATCTCATCAAATACAGCTACGCCCTTGTCAACGTAGCCTGGACCGTGAGTATGGCATTTCGGTGTGTTGATTTCCCGTTGACGTCGTACGCCATGATGTATGGAAAAGCGGCGTATGGCGTCCACGAAATATCAGCGTCTTTAACAGCTGGTTACACCCTACATTTTTAACTGACAGATTATATAGACAGCTCGATTTTATGTTGACGTTACTAACCCACGTAAGATTTAGTATATCTCTGATAAAATCGAGCTTAAAACTGCCAGTAGGTGACCGTAAGTAGGATAAAAACAGTCGCTTCTATTCCACCCACGACCAATCGTAACTACTCAATTAAACTGTCAGTTAAAACTGGCCGTGTGTAGCCAGCTTTACATTTAAAAGTAAACGTCGTCATAAACAAGTGTCATCCGGTACCACAGACAACAATATCCCCGCCGGTCCGTCTTCCCCTCCGCCCGCCGCCGCCCCGCTCCCCGCGCCGCCCCACCTTCGACAACTCAACAACCAATCACTTGTGCACACAAATGCTACCTATTTGTATTAGGCATTGTGGTGATTTTAGGATTTATAAAGCCACTAATCCGAAGTCACAATAAAATAAACAAACATTCATGTTGGATTGGACGATGAAATGAGTTTTATCCACTATTAAAAGGTGCTGTTAAGTGTTTTCGGCCTTCATTATTCAGCAGAAGAGCTTTTATAGATCATTACACACACATAACATAATTTTCCTCACTAGCTCGGAAAGCCCTTTTTTATTATTTAAAAACAGATAGCGAAACTGCATTTTATCTACAAGAGTGCAAAGAATATTTGAAATCCGAACGTGCTATTGTAAATTTTTTAAACATAATATTTATTTTCATGTGCTGTTGTCTTAAAAAACCTACCTACGCCAAATCACGGGATTAGGTAGTGGACCTTTGAATCACTCACTTCGCTCGCGGTTCAACCATAGAATCCATTCGCTAGCTCGTGTTTCAATTCCACACTCGTAGTTAAAATACAACTTTGCACCCTTGTATAACAAGTAACTATTGCTACTCACATTACATTAGCAGCCATTGGAATTGACAATTAATTTGTTCATAGCAATGTCAATAATTAGAATACTAGATAAACATAATTATTGTGCCTAGTGTTGAAGCGGATTTCCATTACAAATGGCATATAATTAGTACCTGAATGGGTACACCATAACATGTATGAGTTAGATAGGTCTTTCCGTATACCCATTATGATTCGAAATCGAGTGAAGATTTACTAACGTGACTCAGATATTCAGTGGAGTTATAAAACATGTTGCAAAGTTCATCAAGTTTTTGAAATGAACAATCAACAGCATAACAAACGAAGTGAGTCTAAATGATCTTCACATGACTCCTATTATCAAGAGGCTGAAATAACTGACTGAAAGCTCGTAAAATCACCACAAAATCACAACTCATAGGCAGCATTATACGTGCGGCAATTTAAACCAATTTATGCAATTAAATATCCCATAGGTTTACTAATTTATCGCCAATATATTGCTGTAGGCATTGCATTACAGAATTTATTTATTTCTTGATGGAGTGATTACTTAACTCCCTATATATAAAGTGTAAGTTCATGTTTTAATGAAATGAAAATGTATGGTGTATTCTGTAATGCAAGGCATCAAAGAGGGTCCCGTAAATACCCCACTACACCAATACTGTATTACTGTCGTGGTCTGTTGCTGCTCGCGGTGGGAGTGTCATAAACCCAAGTAACTAGTGAAATATATTACATGTCAATCTTTGTGACATTGACATTTTTTTCAGTCTGTAGTCTCTTAATAGCACTAACTCTTGTCACTGAAAACAAATTGAAATTGTTGTTGGATGGAGAGAACTATAATACACAGAAAATTATGTTTGAAAACAGTTCAATCGACTTATATTTGGCAGATGCTTGCAATATCATTGCCAAGTATTTTTAAACTATAATTTTACCATGCATTCTAAATATATCATACTTGACTGCCCAAACAGGTTTTCTTGATAAACTGTTGTCTTAGTGACACACGAGACATAATTCACAATGTTTTTGCTGTCTCATGTCTCAATATATAAATTCAAGGTTCAAATAACATGTTTCTTCTCGGCAGTGGTCTCATGAGAAACGCTAGTAGTTTTTGACTTGTAAAAGTGCCTTTGCGGCCTACTTGCAGAATAAAGTTCATTTATTTCATTATTTCATTTATGTATTAAGATTATGAAGTCTTCACTAATCACCATAATCAGCCATTTAAAGTTGCACAATATAGTCAACATGACTGAGCTTGTTACTTGAAAGGCAGTAATTGTTTTATTGATATTATATTTAGTTCCAAGAGATCAACTCCCCTTGACACCCCCGCGGCACAACCCCGACAGCGTTCCAAACAACATTCCCCCCACCTGTGTCCTATTTTCTCCCTGTCCCTCGCCAGCGCCTGATCCGCGCTCTCCTTGTCTACGAAGTGTACGAAGGCCTCGCCGGAGGCCCGCCCCGTGGAGTCCGATAGCAAATGCACCCCGTCAGTAGCGACGTTCAACCCTGAGCACCCACGTGGAAATCAGGTTATATGAAGTCGAGACACTTGTATAAGTTACATCGACGATGGATGGAAGCGCAGGCCAAGGAATGTAGCCGGGATTCTTCAGAGTGGGGCAAGGAAAGAAAAACCGCATTCAGAAGGTCCTGCAGGCAATAAGATAGAGCGAGAAAACAAAGATCATTCCCAAGGTCATCACGCGATGCACCGCCTTGCAGGACCATCTGTATGTGCCTAAACTCTACGAAGGTTGAGCAATGTGTTACATATGTATAATTTTTCTAGGACAACCTTGCGATGAAAGTGACGCGTGTATACGTGTGGTGATGGTTGGGTAGATTGAAGATGATTTGAAGATGAATAATATAGGTGATTGAAGTAAATATGATTGATTTTCGCTCCTATGAATAAACTTCGTCTGCGCGATCATCGTTGTAACTTATATAAGTGGTATTACTGTTAACTGTAAGGGGTGAAAAGGTTTCGTTGTGTTAAATATGTTATCCTAACGCTACGCCCAGTAACAATTCGATATGCTATGTATAATATGTGCGTTTCATTCGCGCGTCTCTAAGCACGTTTGATATACAAAAATGATGAAACAAAAGATATAAAAAAGTGTACATTGAATTAAAGTGTTGCCAAACTACGAAACTAAATACAACATACAAATACAGCCCCCCAAGCCAAAGGCCGTATGTTGTTAAAAAAAGGTCAAGTGCGAGTCTGACTCGCGCACCGTGGGTTCCGAACACATATCGTGTACCCGTGTAATCTTAATAGCGCGATGTACAAAATACAAATTGAACGCCGTGGGTACAGCTCCGTCTATCGGCGCATTTTGTTACTAATTTGAGCATGAATAATGTAGTAAGGTATGTTGGTTTTTCAAGAATAATTCTTTAGCACATGAACAGAGTTTACAAAACAAAAATACATGCAAAGGTGATTAAATCACAAATTTTATTTCGTAATTCGATCTATTCCGTGAAGAGGGTTATACTAGAACTAATTTGCAATGATTTTGATTATGGAAATTTTGAATAAGATACAATTTCATGGTAAATAAACCTTTTTCTGATAGCCAATGATAGTTTATTGACTTACCGATTATTTTAAACTAAACAACATGTGAAGGATTGCTAACATTTTAGTAATTATAGGGTTTAAAGTCACAAGTCATTGTTGTGACTTTAAACAAAGCACTCTAACAACTTCATACATTTTAGTTGACCCATCAGCTTCTTATATATAGCATAAGTCGTTTTTAGTTTTGTTATCATTTAGCTCTTGTAATACCGGTCACAGATATTCGAACTAAATCAGAAGCGAAATTCGATTTGTAACTACGATCGTTATATAAAAAATAATGCGAAAACCTGTTTTAACTTAGCCACGATAATACTTAATATAAAGTAGTAAATTATGTAAAATTATGTGCATTAGCTTCAACTTCATCTACCTAATATCATCGGTATAAAATGACACGCCAATGCCAATGACGCTGTCATATATCGTGATATTGAAAACTGTCTACAGAGTCGCCTCACCATACATCGTCATTATACCTTGAACCTGAGATTCGTGACAAATATGTTCATATTTGGAGGTCAGCCTTATACTGGTTCATCTGAGACGAATTTTCCGCACTTCAGCAGATATTGCAAATATTTACATGACTCTGGTTTGGTTTATAGGTTCAACTCCCACCCCCAAATTCATGAATTTGAGGGATGGTTCAAGAGATAAATAGTATCCTACATGTTAATCCAAAACTCTATGTATACAAAGTTTTATCATGTGTTTAGCCGTTTCTGCGCGATTGAGTAACAAATCCAAAGATCCAAACATCCTAACTTTCGTACGTATAATATTAAGTAGGATATTTTATATGCTTTCATTACAAATGTATACTTTTCATATTTTTCCCTGTACTTGTAGTATATGACGATATTACTTATTTTTTCATTTCATAGTTCTAGGTCAACGGGAAGTACCTTATAAATTTTCATTCTCTTGAGTGTCGAAATATACGTATTTTGCGGCATTAACGGCCGTATCTTTTTTTACGTCAACTTAGAAATTTGGTTTGTCCACGGATTCAAGGGACTGTAGACCTGAGTATAAGGTTTTAATTTCAACTCGATACCTCCACGGGTTCCTGAGATAAAGGGCCTTGACAGACAAACAGACAGACGGACAACAAAGTAATCCTATAAGGGTGTCCTTTTTTGTCCTCTTGAGGTATGGAACCATACAGGTACGATCTAAGCTGGCGTGTGGACTGTGCTGAGAAACCAGTGGCTATTACTTTAGTTGAGCTTTTCTACCGCCACTATTCATCTAACAACGACAATTGTGACAACAGCGGAAACGCGCCCAATGTTGCGTAACGTATTTCATACGCTTGGTCAAATTCAGTACGGCTCTACATTTTAGTATCAAATTTTACACTCTTTGATGATTGTTGGGTAAATAGTATAAGAAGAAGGTAGGTGGTTCGGACAGAGCCGAAATTGTAAGCAGTTGTATGTTTGATGGTCATCCTAGATTGTAAAATTTAGTATTAGGTTATACATATCTGTGAATATTCTGTGTCATTCATAACACATAGTATTCACAGATTAATAAAATTATTTAAAAAAATAATTTAAAATGAGATTAATGATCAATTGTTATGTCAATATCTAATATTTCTTAAAGTGGCCCTCTAAGTGAAAGTGATTCACTTAGAAATGTCTCAATTAAGTATGTCTTTTCTAATGTTAATATTAGACTAAACCAACATGTGTGTAAACCTTTTCACCCCTACCACATCGTAAGGAGTTACCCCCAGAATTTTAATCCAACAATTTTACTACACAACTTAACAGTGGCTTTACAGAAAACTCATCTATCGAAACATGTTCTTCCAAAAACCATTATTACTAATGAAATTTTCTGCTCAAGGAATACTTTGAAAATGACATAGAAAACAGACAGTTGCCACAGGATTAGGGTAGAATATGAAATAAACAACAGCCTGGGTCAAAAATGGCTTTTGGATAAAACTGGATACATGAGAAATGAGTTTCTGGTGAGCCCGTATGGAAAGTTTCCTCTTACAATAAGCATACCATCAAAGAACTGGACAATCTCTTCCTTGGAGCAGCCGAAGGGCAGGCCTCGTAGCTTGACAATGCCCATGTCGTCTGTGACGTTTGGGAGGCTACTGAAGCCATTCTCGCTTTGGCGCATGGCGTTCAGCGCCCATTCCATATCTTGGCGGTCAGTGGAGAATACTAAAAAAATAAATTTGTTTTAGTAACTTGGTGGGCTAATTATATGTGTGTGACTGTGCGTGTATCGCTAATGTAAGGACAAGAATATCGGCAACATCCATTGATGTTGCCGAAATTATTGTTGAGGACCATTGTCCTTGTCTTAGGTTTTGAACTGAAATGTCCCCATGCATATTGTCAGGATTACTAAGTGCTGTCTGAAAAGGAGGGATTGGAGTAGGGAAGCCAGTAGCTAAGGACCATTTCTAGTAGCATTTAAATAATATTAATTCACAAATCTCTGATGCTTATATCAATTGAACCATTTATGGGGACATGTATGTTGACGGGATGGCCAAGTGTAAGGATCTGTAAAATGAGGGTATGTAATGGGGATTACCCCAATACCCATGCATTAGGGTAAAACACAATGAGAGCACTACATATTTCTAATACCTTTTGCATAAAAAAATATGTGTATGTCTGAGTGGTAAATTTACTCATACATATTTATTAATTATTTAGGGAGATAACACATGTGGTATTATAATATTACAATAAAGTTTATATTACAACATTACTATTTGAAGGTGAAAACTCAACTGAACTAACATTGAGTCCCAGTAAGTTGTTTGACATGCGCATTCGATGGCAAATACTGAATATAGAACATTCTTTGTGACCAATGAGTTGACAACTACTCAAACCTCATTTCAACACTGGGGATGCTCAACCATATTGTTGGGTTACAAGCAAGTCACTAATTAAAAATACCTACATAAAATAAAGCTCGTATATCAGCTTTGTTTCAGTACTGAGATACGAGGTTTCGAAGAGTAGTGACAGATTTGATAGTGGGGTTTGCTTCTCACCCGACGATATACTGTGGGCTCAACATACTGTAAGACTGTGGGAATTACTAACTATCAGTGGCGGAGCTACCTTGGGTGGCACCCGGTGCGGAAGTTGGTGGTGGTGTCACCCCATCGAAAGTAAAAAGGTTGGAGAGCACGACTCAAACCCAATGGACATGCTATCCAGTTTACGCAATGCTGTTATTAAATTAAGAAACAACTCTGTTTTTATTTTAAGTGTGAGGGATAACACAGAACTTGATGTAAATAATCTTAATTATATGTTGAGAAGTAGCTGTTTAAATGTAAACAATTTAATATTTATTGATAGCATGTTTAAGCAAAATAAACTAACCAATAGGAAAAAATACCTAAAAAATACATGCATGAAAATATTGCTGAAAATTGATCAATTAGATTATAAAAATGCGTATTATAACTATGTTGAAGTTGAAAACGTATCCGCGCTTTGCTGCGCACAGTCTCAAAGTATTATAAATGAAGAAACTTCTATAACCGCCAACAATATTCCTACAGTTTCAGAAAAGCCTCTACCACGAAAAGGAACAATACCATTTTATTTTTTTCGTTCCTAAAAATGCCAAATTAAGCACTAATGATACTACAAATCAAAATGAAATACGTTCTCCTCAAAAAATTAAGCAAAGCAGTTTGAATATTTTTCATCAAAATGTGCAAGGCCTTAAATCAAAAATTAAGCAAATTGAAATATTTGCCCTTTCAACTAATATTGATATTTTTTGTTTCTCTGAATCATTTTTAAAAAAATATGAGACGCATATATTACAGATAGCTGAATATAAAATGGCGGCACATTTCTGTAGAACTCACAAGTCTCGAGGTGGTGTCTGTATTTACGTCAAGAAGTCCCTAAATTGTCATGAAATCGAATGGATTTCTAATATGTCAATAGAATCGCATTTTGAAACTTGCGGTATCGTCTTAGCTGACTTAAACCTGGTAATAGTATGTATATATCGCACCCCCAATAGTGACTTTGAACTCTTCACTAGGAACTTTGAAATGTTATTAAGTAAATTAATACTTAAATATCGATATCTTAAACGTAAACTTGTCATAGCAGGTGATTTTAATATAAATATATTGAAAAATGACAGAACAACTGCCACGTTTCTCTCTACTCTAGCGAAATTTAATCTTCATCATACGATAAAGGAACCAACCCGGGTTACGGTTCAATCTAATACTTGTATCGATAATATTTTGACAAATAGTTCTGAATATACCTCTACCGTTATAAATTTAGGCATTTCTGATCATACTGGTCAAAAAATTACACTTCCAACAAATTTTAGCTTCAGTCAAGGGTATTGGTATAGAAAGATCCGTAGAATAGACTTCTATCTGGACATATTTAAGAAATATCTGGCACAAATAAATTTTACTGATATTTTTAAAGAAATAAACCCAAATACAGCCTATAACGAATTTATAAACTTATTTACCCTGATCTTTAACTTATGTGTGCCATGCGAAAGAATTAAAATTACTTACAGAAAGAAGCCAAACTGGAGATCAAAAGGCATTTTAAAATCAAGTAAAACTAAAAGAATTATGCATTTAAGACTTCAAAAACACAAATGTGATATTGCCAATAAACTAAAATATAAAACATACTGTCAAATTTTAAAAAAGGTAATAAGATTATCGAATATTATTTCAAATGATAAAACAATAACAAATAGCGTCAGTAAACCTAAAGCTACATGGAAAATAATCAAAGAAAGTACAAGTTTCTCAAATATGATACCAAACCAGATTCCCAGAATAGATGTCAATGAAAAAACTATAATAAATCCTTTGGACATAGCTGAAGCTTTCAACAAGTATTTTATAAATCAAAACTCTGGTAGCTCTATTTTACCCGTTAAATACAAATGCATTTCAAACGGAAATTGTAATAGTATTTTTTTAAGACCGGTAGATGTGTATGAAATAAAGAAGATAGTAAAAAACTTAAAAAACAAAAAAAGCTCAGGTTATGATAACATACCCATGACCGTAATTAAGTCATGCATTGATGAAATTGCGGAAGTTCTTGTTTACATTATTAATCTTACGCTAGAGACTGGTATATTCCCCGAGCAGTTAAAAAAAGCTCTGATAAAACCTCTATATAAAAAGGGATCGAGAACTGATATGGGAAATTTTAGACCCATAGCCCTATTATCAAGCTTTTCTAAAATTATTGAAAAGGTTATTTATCATAGATTAACTGAGTTCTTAAGTAAAAATAATATCCTAAGCCCTTTTCAATTTGGATTCCAAAAAGGAAAATCCACTTCATTAGCTATATTTAAGATATTTAAACAAATTTGGGACAATTTAAATGAGAAAAAATCTTGCGTTTCTCTTTTACTTGACATGTCAAAAGCCTTTGACTGTGTGGTACATGACATACTCTTTCAACAATTGGAAAACATAGGGGTAAGGGGAAACGCTCTCCAGCTGTTTAAAAGTTATTTGTCCAATAGAGAACAAGCTGTGCTTATAGAACACTACGATGTTACTAATAAATCTATTGAGTATATACAGTCTAGCTTTGAAAAAATTTTATTGGGAGTCCCACAAGGGAGTGTGCTTGGCCCTCTTCTTTTTCTTATCTACTTAAACGAATTTCCCAACTTAATATCTGAACCATGTGTGATGTTTGCTGACGATGTTACGGTGCTATTCGCCAGTGAAAAGCGAATTACCGACCTGAGCAACCATATTAAATGTACCCTTGGGAAAATAATAAAATGGCTTCAGTCCTTAAATCTAAAAGTGAATCTGAATAAAACAAAACTACTACAGTTTCGTAATTATAAAACCGCTCCTATAGCAATAACAGTATATGAAGCTGATACTCCCATAGAAGAAGTTACGAACGTAAACTTTCTTGGAATCAGGATAGATTCACACTTAAATTGGAAATCTCATATTGACCAAATTAACAAAAAAATTTCTTCAAACTGCTATGCTCTTTCAATATTGTCTGAAACTTGCTCTGTAACTGTAGTAGAAAATGCTTACTACGGAAACGTGTATCCTATACAAATACAAATACAAATACAAACATTTATTCTGCAAATAGGCCACAAGGGCACTTTTACATGTCAAAATATTAATTACAATTTAAGAAAGTCTGACTATAATAAGTAATACATTTTTCATGTCAAAATATTAATTTACAGTTCAAGAAGGAATAATAATTTCGAGTTTAACAATTATAACAAAATTAATGTCATAAAGTGAAGATAAACTTGCAAAGTTATCTATTACAAATATTAAGTTAGAGATGTATAAGGTCTCAAGATTAAACAAGGAGTGAAATTAATATATTATCCCAGAGATGTACATGGTCTCTGAGCGTCAAAATTAAAATTAATTTAATATTGTTAGAGATGTATATGGTCTCTAAGTCACTGATAATAAAAACGAATCCACAACAGGATGATGTCTCTCGTCAATCCCCTATAAAAAGACACTAGTATTAACGTAGTCACTATGTCCTAGCAAGCATGAACAGACCGGACTCCACAAACAGCACCCGATCACGAGTATGACGCGTATCTCAGCCATCGCCTCCCTCGACCATCTGTTAGGGAAGGTGGCGACCCGATCAACTACGCCACCGTAGGCAAAGCCCTTAAAGCGAGCATGACATATTCAAGCTGGCGGACATTGATAATAACAAAGTTAAGGCGACTGTGAGGCGAGAAATAGCATCATGTTACATAAAACGTAACGGAACTACTATACAAGAATATATCCTAAAATAAACATAGATATATTAAAAGTAACAGGATTAAACTACCACTGGCTTGAAAGCATTTTTGTCATTTAAGAAATCGTTGACAGTATAATACGCCTGGCTTAGCAAATACCTTTTAATATGGGACTTAAATTTACTGAATGGCAAATTAACTATTTCGATAGGTATTTTATTATAAAATCGTATACAGTTCCCCACAAATGACATGCTAACCTTTCGGAGACGACTGGCCTTCACTGCAATCTTGTGTTTACTTCTAGTGTTGTAGTCATGGATATCACTGTTAAGCTTGAATTCCTGTAAATTTTTCCGCACATGCATAATATTTTCAAGAATGTATTGGCATGCTACAGTAAGAATGTTTGCCTCTTTAAATTTATCTCTGAGAGATTCTCTGGCTTTTAGTTCGTAGATGGAGCGTACAGCTCGTTTCTGTAGCACGAAGATGGTCTGGATGTCAGCCGCTTTACCCCACAACAGGATTCCGTAGGACATAACACTATGGAAGTAACTATAATACACCAGCCTGGCCGTTTCAACGTTAGTTAACTGTCTATACTTACTTACGGTGTTATCTACTGGGGTAACTCCGTTGATGTTCAGAAAACGTTCACACTCCAGAAGAGGTGCTTAAGGACTGTGCACCGCATCCGCGCAAACGTTTCTCTACGAGACGTGTTCCGGAAGAAAGGTTTTCTCACTTTAACCGGTATTTATATATTAGAGATATGTTTATTTGTTAAAAGTCAATCATCATACTTTACTAAAATTTCTTCGTTAAAATCAAATGTAAGAGATCAATATAGATACAATTTATACCTACCTAAAGTTAAGAATGTGATGTATAAAAAATGTACTTTTATAATGGCGATCCGTGTTTTTAACCATTTACCTGCCGACATTAAAGTCCTTGAAGGGAATATTTTTAAACGGAGGCTTAAAAATTGGCTAATCGAAAAAGTATTTTATAATTTAAATGAATTCTATTCTACGTAATTTATTTTGTAATTATTTATTTGAATGTATTTTTAGTCTAGTTTTTAGTTCTAAGATTAAATTATTGTACGCCCGTAATGGGTAACTGTTGAGACACAATGTAACTGAAGGCCCATCTCTGTATTCACACAGTTATACAATAAATCATTATTCTATTCTATTCTATTCTATTCTATTCTATTCTAAAAAGCAATAAATTTTATATGATAAAGGACATGGATCCTGAGCTAGTGCTAGTGGAGGAATCCCTGAAAAAGAAATTTTTGTGCTAGCGGTTTATTGATTTTTTGTTTGTACATTGTTCTTAAAGTTGAGAGACCGGGTGGGTGTCACCGCAAAAAAGGTGACACCCGGTGCGGCCCGCCCCCGCCGCCCCCCTTTTGCTACGCCACTGCTATGTAGTATGTAAAAATTCATTTCATATAAATAATTTTACCTTCAATGTACCGCTTTCCCATGTTCTCCTTATCCTTCTTGAGGGCTTCATCGACATCCTCCGGAGTCTCAACTTCCACGAAACATTCCCCCGAGGGCCTGCCCGGCCGCACTTCTGTTAGGTGCACACCTGTCAGACAATCAAAACATTATAGGCTCACCTGAACAGAATTTTTAAGTTATGATTAATTTTTAATAAAATATTTCAAATATTTATAATATTTTTTATGTCACACCTGGCCATAAAGTGGCAATTACCGCACGCTCCGCGCGCGGAAAATCCCACTTACTGACCAGGGGGTGACATAAAATTTTGTACTTACCTCGGGCGGTAATTAAGAAAGCCTCAGATCGCATAATTATCGCCCTTGCCTTCGGCTCGGGCGTCAAATACCTGCGATCTGAGACATTCTTTGTTTTACCGCCCTTGGTAAGTAATGTACTATTTTGAATATGGTAAACAATCAAACAAAACTACGAAATGAGAACATATCTCGTATATATTTTCGACTAGCTTCGTTTCTTCACAGATTTTATGTGAAAGTTTCTTACTACAAACACAAACATTTTTTTAACAATTAGGACAAATCAATTAAATAAATATCAGAGGGAATATAGCCGCAATCGCTTCTCCAGTGAGCCGCACCCTGCCGGCCCCCGATATTGGAACCAGAAGGGTGGCATAGGGCAGTGACGATTGAAGATGACCCTACAATAATCACTCACCGGTCGCTTTATCACAATGCAAATAAACATTCTGGAAGATTATATACTAGTTTCGAATACGGTTAGGTCTAGTCTCACCTTCTTTTCCATTCAAGACATTGACGCCGCTGAGAAAGTCTAGTACGTCGTCAACGGTTGTGGAGAAAGGCAAGCCCCTCAGCTTGACGATATTGCCGCCGTCACCGGACCCCAACATTATCACTAAAACTACACCAACAGTCTAAAATTATAATACAGTTAGAACAATACTCAAGTACGCGATCGCTAATGAAGACGCGATTGAAATTTAATTTTAGAAAATGTTGGCGTCGTCGGCCATCACAGCGCGCATGCGAGAACGTGAAGTGAGTGAATGTGAATGAATGAAGCAAAGGAATGAAGTGAACGTAACGCACGTCACTACGTCACTGCGATAGTGATAACAAGCAACAGAAAATCGAAAATAAATTAAGATCGATAAAACGCAGTTGTCTTGATTCGATACCAGATTATGTTAGTAAGTAATTCATTATCTTCATTTATGCAAAATGAAACACTCTTTATAAACAATAATAATAATTATCATAATTTCAACAAGCATATCAGCCGAAAGAATAAACTAAAGTTTTCTCGAGATCGAAATTTGAATTTGTTGATACCACAGGTAGATACGACTACCGTCATCGATTTAAAATACCCTAGATACACTATCACCTACAAATTCAAGACGAAAAAGTGTCCGAGCCGGCCGAGCTGACACTGTGAGTGTGTGCGTGTTAGACACACGCTAAACGAGCGTAAGTCAATTGGGATCAATTTATTTTTTTCCAATAGTCAGCCTTATATCACCAGCGTAACGTTTTATTTTAAATGAGAGCGTTTGGCGGTTACAGCATTACAAATTGCACGAATCAAGTCGGGACTGATTGTGTTGGCAGCATTGGACATACATTGGAACAGAGTCGGTATCGTGTACCGTGGAGTCGAAAATGATTTGTTTAAAATAGGTAGGTGGTAAACAAGTATACGACATCAGGTGTTAACGTCGATTTATTATAAATAGTAATGATAAATCGATTTATTATGTTGTATGTTCTTTTTTAATTTTTATTATTTTAATGTGTGTTACTTTAGAACTCCGTAGTTTATGAACCGATTCGGAAAATTCTTTCTTTGTTTGGAATCATATGCTCGAAGCATGTTGGTCCCGTTGTTGCCGTAAACTAGTTATGATGATGGTATCCATGAGGAATTGAGGGAAATCCTCAAAAAACCAGGGGAAACATATAGCGATTTTAGTTTTTCGGTAACAAATCAAGCATTTGCATTCAGAAAGTAGCATTTGGAGAACAGAAGCTGATGACGAAGACCATGGATGGGACCATCCAAAACACCTAGTGTTTGTGTGTGGCGCTAAGATATTTCGATCAAGATACTCAAGCGACTATGACAAAGCCACTTTAAATGGTTCTACTGTAATTTCATGTTATGTTACCATTAAATTAAAGCAGTTCTAAATTTAAAGCAGTTAATCGAATAAGTTATACTTGAAAGAAGAAATAGAATATTATTATCCGTAACACAATATTTTTAAAAACAAGGTTTAATTTACAAAAAATACACTGAATCAGAGTAACTTATATATATGATAGTGTCTCAAGCTTTGAAATCTTTATTTTACATTTTGAAATTACATTTGAAATTACGTTCTGGTAATTTTGAGAGGTACATACAGGTACCCCTCAAAATTACCAGAACTTATCTTTCTACAAACAGCCATAAATCATTTAATACTTTTTATTCACTTTCTTTTAGATAAACGCTAATATTTTAATTTATAGTTTTTACGATCTTACATATCTACATACACACTCCATAGATGTGTACTAATAACAAACAATACTTGAAAGCTTTCATAAAAAAATTAGTCAGTCTGCGACTCCATTCCTTCGAAATTTTACTATAGTCCGATTCATAGGTCTCCCGTTTCGTTTCGATATACGACTCACTCAACGTGAGGGAAAGAGACAGTAGCATAGCTGGTCGTGTGTCTGATATTTTGATAAAATAATTGTTATAAGCGCGTTAAAGCTTAATATAACTACAAATCAATTAAATAATGAAACTTTAAATAAATACTCACCGAAAATACGAAATTCCATCCTTTTTTAACGTCGTTAACGTGTTGTTTATGCATTTTTTTACGGAGCACTCGGGCATGTTGACTCGCCGATGGCTAGCGCGCGACTATGAGCGCAAGAGTGCTTAAAAGGCATTTAAGCACTCTTGAGCGCGGACGCTTTTGACAGGCGGATGGTGCATCTAGGGTATTTTAAATCGATGACTACCGTCTATTTTCGACTAGGCATCACAAGAAAGTACCATACCATAAACTAAAATATGAACACAGAATGAATATTTAAAAAGCATGATATATTTCGGAGAGCTTGCAACAGTAAGTTCGGTTAAATATCATAATTATGTATTACGGGAAAACAGGCGCATTTATACAATATTATGTTTCATGTTTATCACTTTTCATTCATTTGCATGCCTTTGCCTCTTCCGGGCAGTCTCGGGCAAGAAGAAAAAAGAAACAAAGATGTTGTCTATGACAGCTAATACTGGCTGGCTGGCTCGTCTCGATTTCTTTTAGCTCAGCGAATTAAAATTTTCTTCAAGAAAAGGGGTTACGATTCATAAACTAATCTGTAATTTGTAATCGCGAGTGTCGTACCAATCAAAATGACGGTGGACGGTGATGAGAAACCGGAGCGCGATCGCGTTTTCATGGACATAACTATTGGAGGCCTACCATCCGGCCGGATTGTTTTCGAGCTATACAACGATATTGCTCCTAAAACCGCCGAGAATTTCCGCGCCCTGTGTGCTGGGGACGCCGGAATCGGGAAGGTCACAGGGAAACCACTCGCCTATAAGGTTTGCAATGATATCCTAATGTTACACCGTGTCTAAGGGTTTTTTGTAGGTACATTCGGTTTCTGTGATTTTAAACACATCAGCAGCTATTAGTAATGGTCATGCAACTGGCTTATAATCCGTTTTAGTTTACTCAACATGAGTTCACCAAACATGTTAGCACTAATTATTATTTGCTGCTATAATACACACATACTAGTCACACACTAAATGTGTATGTATTTTATGTAATCGGTGAGGGCAGGTTTTAAAATTACCAATGCATCTCTAGGGCATGCTCTTCCATCGGGTGGTGAAGGACTTCATGATCCAAGGCGGAGACTTCACCAATGCCAATGGGACAGGAGGGGAATCCATTTACGGAGGCACCTTTGAAGGTATACTTGGTCAATAATAATATAACATGTCTTATATTGTACAGGACTTTAAAGAGTTAAATATATATTTGATTGTGAGGCATATTTTTTAAATGCTTTAGGTATATGGCAACAATTTTAACTAAATAAATAAGCTATCAGTTACAAATACTTATGTATCAGTATATGCATTTCAAATTACCAGCTTGAACTGATATTTTTAAATTTGCTGCTTTTTGTGACATGACTTACTCATCACTCTTGCCCCCTTATTCAGTAGACTTACAAACCTCTATGAAGTAAAAAGTGTTGTGTCCCTTTCTCATAAACACAAATGTCAAAGTAACAGATAAGAACAAATGAAATTTAGTGGCTATCTAACTAAGATAGGTTTGAGTGATGTTTATGACTAATACTTACTAATTATATTGTTATAGTAACAGCCGATCCATGTACATTCCTTATGTTTTTGATGAGAAAATATTGTCATGTTTAATGGTTATTTCATGGATCAATCTATTGATATTTTTAGGCATGAAAAATTTATCACCACAGGTGGGAAATTGTAATTTCGTTAGCGGTTGCATCCGCTTGAACAAATTATATATATTTTTATATTCCAGATGAGACGTTTGAGCTGGCTCATGACAGGCCATACCTGTTGTCCATGGCTAACCGAGGCAAGGACACCAACGGCTCGCAATTCTTCATGTAAGTTCTGCGGCAAATGGTAAGGACATTGTCTTTGACGGATCATGTTATGACTTTGTTTGTTATTTACTTGATTTCTGCCGACATACATAGGTACATACATATCTACTGTACCTATTTTCACACATGTCCTGTATTTTCAAAAGGGGTGGATACAGCCAAATTTGATTTCAATGCCACTTCATACAATTGCAGGTTTCTTTGATGAGTGTTTGAAAAATTAGCATTGGAGAATACTTTAGAAGATTACATACCTGTTTGTAGTCATTTAAAATTAAGGTCATCCTTGTGTGGTTACAAGACTATGTCAGAATTTTGCTACATACACTTCATGTCATTATAATGTATGGGAGAAGTAGGCACGTATCCAGAGGGGGGGGATAGTTGGGATTTATCCCAGAAAACGTTTTTAGCCAGTAGTGATTACAGCGATTTTTACACAGTTCACATGGTTGTTTCAATGTTGGTCCCCCCCGAACCAAAAGTCTGGATACGTGCCTGGAGAAGTATTGTTAAACACCGGTATGGTGCCGTTACTATTCTTGTTATTGATGAATTATAATTTCAGAGTATTTTAATATATTTATTTAAGCTTCCTAGAAAGAAAACCACACTCTTACTCGACTTTTTGTATAATTGACATTACTTTATAGAAAAATCAATAGGAACCTTCAAATTCAATTTAAATAAAAAAAAGTTAAAATGGACATGTAGACGATAAGAAGGTCTGTCGCCAACAAGTATGTTTAAAAAGAACTCCTGGGTTTGAGCCCATATGCTGGTGGTTTGAGTAACGCGCGCTTGTGTTGTAGAAGGACAGCGGGCGGCGGCTGCGGGCCCGCGCTCTCATTCTTGTTGTTCTGTGTGTTGTAGAACCACACAGCCGGCGCCGCATCTCGACAAGTAAGTACCCATATTGTATACATAAATAAATATGACGACCGGCTTAGCCTAGTGGGTAGTGCACCTGCCTGTGAAGCTGACGGTCCTGGGTTCGAATCCCGGTCAGGGCAAATGTTTGTGTGATGAGCATGAATATTTGTTTCTGAGTCTTGGATGTTTTCTATGTATTTAAGTATTTATATCTATTAAACATATCGTCGTCTAGTACCCATAACACAAGCCTTCTTGAGCTTACTGTGGGGCTAGTTCGATTTGTGTAAGATTGTCCTCTAATATTTATTTATTTTATTTAAATATAACTGAACAATCTTACACAAATCAACCTAACCCCAAACTAAGCAAAGCTTAAATGCCGCCTGTTTTAGGTTTAAGTTAGTTTTAATATTATTTAAGTTATTGTTACTATTATTACTGCAAAGTGTATTAAGATTTTAAAAAGGCAAAGCTTGTACTATGGGTACTAGGCGACATTATTCATACTTATATAGATAAAGACTTGATATACAAACTTAAATACATTGAAAACACCAAGACTCAGCAACAAATATTCATGCTCATCACACAAATGTATGTATGTATGTAAGCACTTTATTGTACACAATAACAGGTTAAAACAATATACATGTCACATAAGATTAGAGTACAAAGGCGAACTTATCCCTAATGTAATTGACGATCGTTCCAATACAAAGATGCGTTTTGAAAAAGGGACAGAGTATGCCTCCTCTTAAAACTTAGCAGACTGATAATTATGTAGTTATTTATTCTTTTGAGTTAATTTTTTCGTCATTTGATTAACAATTTGATCCTTTTTCGAGAGAATTTGAACATATTGATTTTCTTATTTGGTTTTAACATCCTTATTATAAGTACGTAGACGTCGCTGACGTATCGTTAGTCAAAGTAATTGCTTTAAATTCGTTTTAGTTGGGCACACCTGTGTACCCGTCGCTTTATCGCCATACTAATAGATTAGAATACTGATAGATTTATAATCACCTCCCATATGAACTGAAGATGTTACCGTTGAAATCATTTAAAACGAAACTGTTCTCTTGGTTAACAAATAAGTGCTTTTATAGTTTAAGTGAATATTTTTTGGAACCTGACAGTTAAATTGCTGTAATAGGTAATAATTAATTAATATTGTATACCTCAGGCAGGTAGAAAATGGAGACTCTGTAAAAATTACTAACCACCTATGTAACCCATTTTCATGCAATAAATACATTTTTACTTTTACTTTTACTTTTTACTAAATTTCCAACCGGCAAAGCCGACAAAGTACCAGTGTCCACTTGCTTATGAGGCCGACTGTACCGCAAGGCATTAGTCTAAACACCCTTCTCGTTGTCTCCAGTGTCCACGTAGTATTCGGAGCTGTGGTGAGCGGAGCTATGCTGGTGCGGCAGCTGGAGGCGCTGCCGGTGGACCGCAACGCGCGCCCGCTGCAGGACGCCGTCGTGGCCAACTGCGGCCAGCTGGTGCGGCTCAAGGGTGAGTGCTGCCGGGGCGGGGCGAGTGGCGGTGACGATAGCGCGGCCGTAGACAATTAGTGCGGCTCAAGGGCGAGTGCGGCCGGGGCAGGACGTGGTGGTGACGATAGTGCGGCCGTAGACAATTAGTGCGGCCGGGGCAGGGCGTGTGGCGGTGACGATAGCGCGGCCGTAGACAATTAGTGCGGCTCAAGGGCGAGTGCGGCCGGGGCAGGACGTGGTGGTGACGATAGTGCGGCCGTAGACAATTAGTGCGGCCGGGGCAGGGCGTGTGGCGGTGACGATAGCGCGGCCGTAGACAATTAGTGCGGCTCAAGGGTGAGTGCGGCCGGGGCAGGGCGTGTGGCGGTGACGATAGCGCGGCCGTAGACAATTAGTGCGGCTCAAGGGTGAGTGCGGCCGGGGCAGGGCGTGTGGCGGTGACGATAGCGCGGCCGTAGACAATTAGTGCGGCTCAAGGGTGAGTGCGGCCGGGGCAGGGCGTGTGGCGGTGACGATAGCGCGGCCGTAGACAATTAGTGCGGCTCAAGGGTGAGTGCGGCCGGGGCAGGGCGTGTGGTGGTGACCATAGCGCGGCCGTAGACAATTAGTGCGGCTCAAGGGTGAGTGCGGCCGGGGCAGGGCGTGTGGCGGTGACGATAGCGCGGCCGGAGACAATTAGTGCGGCTCAAGGGTGAGTGCACCGGGGCAGGACGTGGTGGTGACGATAGCGCGGCCGTAGTCAATTAGTGCGGCTCAAGGGTGAGTGCACCGGGGCAGGACGGCAGGACTTGTGGTGGTGACGATAGTGCGGCCGTAGACAATTAGTGCGGCTCAAAGGTGAGTGCGGCCGAGGCAGAGCGTGTGGTGGTGACGATAGCGCGGCCGTAGACAATTAGTGCGGCTCAAGGGTGAGTGCGGCCAGGGCAGGGCGTGTGGTGGTGACCATAGCGCGGCCGTAGACAATTAGTGCGGCTCAAGGGTGAGTGCGGCCGGGGCAGGGCGTGTGGCGGTGACGATAGCGCGGCCGTAGACAATTAGTGCGGCTCAAGGGTGAGTGCGGCCAGGGCAGGGCGTGTGGTGGTGACCATAGCGCGGCCGTAGACAATTAGTGCGGCTCAAGGGTGAGTGCGGCCGGGGCAGGGCGTGTGGCGGTGACGATAGCGCGGCCGTAGACAATTAGTGCGGCTCAAGGGTGAGTGCGGCCAGGGCAGGGCGTGTGGTGGTGACCATAGCGCGGCCGTAGACAATTAGTGCGGCTCAAGGGTGAGTGCGGCCGGGGCAGGGCGTGTGGCGGTGACGATAGCGCGGCCGTAGACAATTAGTGCGGCTCAAGGGTGAGTGCGGCCGGGGCAGGGCGTGTGGTGGTGACCATAGCGCGGCCGTAGACAATTAGTGCGGCTCAAGGGTGAGTGCGGCCGGGGCAGGGCGTGTGGCGGTGACGATAGCGCGGCCGGAGACAATTAGTGCGGCTCAAGGGTGAGTGCACCGGGGCAGGACGTGGTGGTGACGATAGCGCGGCCGTAGTCAATTAGTGCGGCTCAAGGGTGAGTGCACCGGGGCAGGACGGCAGGACTTGTGGTGGTGACGATAGTGCGGCCGTAGACAATTAGTGCGGCTCAAAGGTGAGTGCGGCCGGGGCAGAGCGTGTGGTGGTGACGATAGCGCGGCCGTAGACAATTAGTGCGGCTCAAGGGTGAGTGCGGCCAGGGCAGGACGTGTGGTGGTGACGAAAGCGCGGCCGTAGACAATTAGTGCGGCTCAAAGGTGAGTGCGGCCGGGGCAGGACGTGGTGATGACGATAGTGCGGCCGTAGACAATTAGTGCGGCTCAAGCGTGAGTGGCCAGTGTTTATGTGTACCACTTCGGTGGCAAACAAGCACTATAGCCCGCCTGATGGTTACTGGTCACAGTAGCCTATTGACGCTTGCAAGTCCCGGAGTGTCACATGCTCCTTGTAACAGGATTGTGTCGTGCTGTGGAACATACCTATGGTGCCAATCGTGTAACCGCCGAGTTACTCGCAATTTTCAACTCTGTCATAAATAAATCAAGGTTTCATTCACACTGTCACTTTGTCTTCTGTAATGGCGGTTAAAGAGTTAAAGTTAAATATATATGGTGACATAGCCTTCAAAATTGCGAGACTTAAGTGGCAGTGGGCAGGGCACATTGCTCGCAGGACTGACGGTCGATGGGGCCAGAAACTGCTCGAGTGGCGTCCACGCACCGGAAGACGAGCTGTCGGTAGGCCTCCGACAAGGTGGAGTGATGGCCTGGTGAAGGTCGCGGGAATCCGGTGGAAACGAACGGCACAGGACCGGTCTAAATGGCGAGCCTTGGGGGAGGCCTATGTTCAGCAGTGGACGTCTTTCGGCTGAAATGATGATGATGATGATGATATATGGTGATATTTTAACAAAATAAGCAATACAATTATCTGATTGTTTCAGCCAAGAAACGCAAGGAAAAGAAGAGCGAGGAGAGCGACGCGGAGTCCGAGAAGTCGCAGAAGAAGGAGAAGAAGAAGAAGAAAGAGAAGAAGGAGAAGAAGAAGAAACGGTGAGACATATTTCTTTATTGAGATACAATAAACTATGAACACTGGTGAGAAACTGACAATGGCCGCCTGAATTTTTTTTTTATACAACATTGGTACAACATTGACGACCAGTTTAGCCTAGTGTGTAGTGCACCTGCCTGTGAAGCTGACGGTCCTGGGTTCGAATCCCGGTCAGGGCAAATATTTGTGTGATGAGCATGAATATTTGTTTCTGAGTCTTGGATGTTTTCTATGTATTTAAGTATTTATATCTATTAAATATATCGTCGTCTAGTACCTATAACACAAGCCTTCTTGAGCTTACTGTGGGGCTAATTCGATTTGTGTAAGATTGTCTTCTAATATTTATTTATTTATTATTATTATTTATTTATAGACATAGAAGACATAGAAATATTTTATTTAACATCACAAGGCATGACATAACAGTAGCAGTTACATGTACAAATATCTTAAAATTAAACTTAACATGTTAACATAGAATAATCATACGGACATAATTATGTGATGCTAAAAAGGGGCTTGCCTCAGTATAATGTTGCAGCAAGTTCACTACAACGCTGGTTTTCAGGCAGACCCTGGTAACTACAATAAAAAATATCCATTGCTCGCTATTGTTCGAAAACGAAGTGTCTCATCTCATTTATAAATGAATAGTGTAAATATGTGCGCGCGGGAAGGTGTGTGTATTTGTATGTATGTGTGAGTGGGTTTGTGCGCGTGTGTCCCTCTGTGTGTGTGTTTAACTTGGAATACAAGAAGAAGTATTGTTTTATTTGACCTGCGAATATATATAAGTATGTGTATGTATTAAAATATATATACAACCTAATTAACGCTAGTGCCACTAATAATAATAAATATTAATGCATTCGTCACATATATGACGGGACAGCTCGACTGCCGGGGGAAGTGTCTGTTGTATCTGCAGAAGGTGTCGTTTAAACTGTAATTTAAAACTGTTTATGGTCGACTGAAATTCTTTTTTTTAAATACAACGCCGGTGGCAAACAAGCGTACTGTTATAATGGAAACCGCCAAGGTCTTTTTAAAAAATATATTTATTAATCACACACTTATTTTAATTAACCTAAGGACATAACCTTTAGAATTAGAGGTATAACGCGATTCGCGGTTCGGGAGCAACTGAGGGTTGTCTGGGCTTGATCGAGAAGCTGGGATCGGTTGGAAGGGATTACTGCTGATAGGGATGGTTGGTCAGCCAGAAGGTATACAGGGTGGAGGTTATAACAGTACGGTCCACCTGATGGTAAGCGGCCGCCGCAGCCTATAGACGCCCACAACTCCAAAGGAGTCGCGTGCGCGTTGTCGACCCTTTATAAGATTTGAGGATGCACTGTGTTGACAACAGAAGGGACAAATTTAGGTCCCTCGCTCTCAACACAGTGCATCCTCAGCAGCTCTGGCAACCTTGCTTACCTCCAGGAACACAACACTACATACTTGTATAGTAAATAATGTTATTGTGGCTGTGGTCTTCTGCAAGGCGGAGTTACTTCTCCAGTTGGGCTGCTCCAAATTCGAGCAAGATGACATTTTGCTGTGCCCTACCTCTCTAATGACCCATAAAATAAAATAATAAATATTTGTGGACAATCTTACACAAATCGACCTAGTCTCAAACTAAGCAAAGCTCGTACTATGGGTACTAGTCGACGATATACATACTTATATAAATAAATATATACTTAAATATTTGCTTTGTTTTATTTAGGCCTAAGCTTGTTTTATTGTATTCTTTCTGTTATCTTAAACATGCCACTAGCCGCTTATGTAATGATTATATGTAAACCGCACCGATTTCCCCACGGGACCAGGCTATGCCTAGTGTGGGGGTCAGCACAAAATGTAACTGGTTTTTAAATATTTATTTGGAAATAAACTATTTGTATTTGTATTTTGTTGTATAATACATAGAAAACATCTAATACTCAGGAACAAATATTCGTGTTCACGACACAAATAAATGCCCTGACCGGGATTCGAACCCGGGACCTCCAGCTTCGTAGGCAGGGTCACTACCAACTAGGCTAAAGCGGTCGTCATAATCGTCTTTATTTCTATCTTTACAGCCACCATTCAGCATCCGCCGACGAGGGTGAAATCATAGAGCCCTCCCACCCTCTAGTGCAGACTTCCAAGATAGACCCTCGCGAGATCCCCGAGGTCCCGACAAACAGGTTCCTCATGCGGGGTGGGAGGGACAACGACAGGGACAGGGAGAGGCCCGATCCTAGGAGGGACAGAGAAAGGTACAGCACTGATTTATAAATGTTGTTGATACATCCTAATTGGGCCAATTTTTATGATTAGATTAGATTTCATTTATTACACAATACAATTATTATAAATTACATATAAGTCAATTTAAAAGAATCCCTATTGTGGTCGTCAATACATTGAATAGAATAATAACACATAATAAAACAATTAAAACAAAAGAAAAACAAACATAAATTAAATAAAAATAACATTTCAAGTTTCACCCAAGAGGATCGTCGTACTATTACTAATGTAGGCATTGATAACAATATAGTAATGGATAAAATACGAAATTACCTAACTATTTATCTAAATACTTACAATGTCAAAAAACTCAATAACAATTGTATTTTTTTTTAATTACGGTAAAAATTGGTGGGTGGATTAAGTTCCTTGTTCTGATCAATATTTGCACAATTTCTTACAGTGTCCTACATTTTTTTTCCATTGGATGACAAAACTTACCTATGGCATTTTGGTAACTCAGTGGATAAAATCCATGACAAGAAAAATAATTTTGGTGTACATATTATAATTTTATATGTATTTTGTACAGAATCAAGAGCTCTTCCAACCTACCTATTTTCATCCAAATCAAAATCGACAACAATATAAAAATTGGCCCAATTACCTTTATGGCCATCATTGTGGTACAAAATAAAACGAATAATACTCATTAGTAAATTTTGTATTAAGCAGTACCGCTGCTAACGTAAACTACAAATTCGTCGCAACTAAAAAATCCTGCTCGGAGCCTAAATTTTTCAATATTTCCTTTATTTCTAAATTTGTAGTTTACGTTAGCAATACAAAATTAATTTAGTACGGGATGATGCATCGTAACTGACGATTTTCAACATGATTTGAGACGTTAGTGCCGTTAATGAAGCCCGAGTCTTCTGGTAGATGTCGCGTCGCTGTACGCCTCCCTTAAGGTGTTTGTATAAATGAAGGAACGATTGAGGAATTTCGGGCCGGGTGGCGGTTGCACCTATAGCTCAGTTGGCTAGAGCGACTGGCCGCGAGTGCCGGGAAGTCTCAAGTTCATACCCTCCTCGGTGCCTAAATTTTTAAATTTTTCCTTTATTTCTAAATTAATACTCATTAGTGTTATTATAGTTTCAGCAAATTTTTGATGTAAGTTAGTTTTTTCTTAATTAACAAACGTTTTCCAAGTATCCAATAGTAAATATTGCGTGAACACTGAACTAAAATAATAGATATATTTTTCCATTGATGATAAATTTTGTTAAACTGTATTTACGATCGACAAAATCGAATCGAATCATGACCTACCATAAGGTCATTTTGTTAAGTCATCTAAATACTAGTAGGTTGAAATTCGCCTGAACATACATTTCTATGGTGACGAACTTCTTATCACTGACATTTACTAACTACTGTCTTAAACAGTTTGGATAACCATGACTGAGTCTTGGCCTCGGCTATATTCGTTGAACACAAAAGAGAAATGCTATTACTATCTCTGTTCCTCACAGTAATGCCATAGCCTTTTTCACTGAGCACTATAATCCGAGCTCTTTGTTCTGCCAAATGTCAAATGTGGATGGTGGAAATCTCATTGACTGACCACTTGACATCTGACAAGCAATTGATTTTTGAAATTGAAATATATTTTTTTGTGATGGAAAGAGTTAGGTTTTTTTTATAGTTCATAGTTCGTTTATTCAAGAACAATACATTAATTGTGTTTGAATATAAATGTCATACATAATACATTACATTGAAATATTATATATTTACAGGCATAATGTCACACAAAAAAATAATAAAAATAAAAAAGGGACATTCTTAATTACAAGTCGTAATATAATATGTAAATCATATGTCGTCTATGTTGTAATAACAGTCCTTAAGGAGAAAGTCTCGGAGACGTGAGTTGAAAATATTATAGTTAGTTATACATTTGAGATGTATGGGTAATTTATTAAATATTTTAACACTTTGAATTATAAATGACATCTTATTCGATATTCTATGATAATGAAGGTTAAAGTTGCATAGATCTCCGATAAGTATTGCCGCAATTTGTTAGTATTTAAAACGACCTAAGTGCTACATAGTGCGAGAAATGAAAACCTTATTGTTTTGAAGGTTCCAAGCCATTTGCAGGCCAAGTGGGGCATGAATCAGTTAGTTCGACTGTACAAGTCAAGTTAGCATCCTTTTATGAAACTTTAGACTCTTTCGTTTCGTATGGGGGTCAAGCCGCCTCGTGGGAAGCCAGTTCTGTCAAGCTGGTCTAATTTGACAGACATTCAGATGTACTCTTTGAGTAATGATTGCGAAGATAATACAACACAATACATATGAAGTTTTGTAGGGAAATGTGATTGGAGACGTCACAATTTTCTATGGTTAAACTGAGTCTTTTTCATCGTTATTTATTTAAGAAAGTTATAAACAGCATTAAAGGGTTCAGGTTTGATGGTTTAGAAAATTTATTAAGTTATCGTGATTTTTATGCTTTTATAATTATCGATTTGATAATAACCTAAAATTGTAAATTCGGCATGAGTCTTAAAAAAATACGTGCGTGAATTCGAACGTTAATAATTGCGCTCTGTATATGTGTTTTAATGATGTTGTAATGATTAATAAAAAACTAGCAATATATTGTACAGCAACTATTTATTTTGCAGCCTAAAACACCATAATCTTTTATATATTAGTATAGAGTACAGTCTGTAATGGTAAAAATACATTTTACAGGTCATATCATGCATAGGAAAATAAATTTAACTAATAAAATAACGTATACTAACTACCCTACCCATAAGAGGGATAATTATCCGTTAATTATCGCGATAATTATCAAAGACCATAATTATCTTGATAATTTCGGACCCTGGTTAAAGCGCTTTTTACCAATTTATCCGTAATAGGGGCCGGTACCGCGAGCGGGACAGGCAAAACGTCTACACTCGCAGCGGTCGCATCATCAAGGGACGAGGTGTCTTCGTGAGTAACTCTTGTAAACTTTTTTTCTACTCCTTGCTGGTTCTAGCAAGGTGGATATCCTCCTAAGACCCCGCGTCCTATATAAAGGACAAAATATGGTCAACGGAAAATAAGTTAAATTTTGAAGTGATAGAGTTGCATTTGTTTTGGTTTGATTGATTTGACATAAAATCAAATTCAAATTTGTAATCGGAATTGTTAGGTTCAAATTCGATTGTATTTTTATTTGTATGGCGGGTCTCAGGAGGATATTGATCAAGTTTTTGGACTTGACGCGCGAGGTCTTGTAAACTTGTGGAGCTAGCACAACTTCCTGACAAACCGTATCTCGCGCGAATCAGCGATTCCTGTCTCGCTCGAACTGTGCGGGTTAGAAAGAGGAGGGTAGATTTTTCTCTACTCGCGTCGCGTCGCAGCGGTAGTTGTGCTAGCCCCCCTGGTTGACAATCAAACGTCACTATCAAATCTATCACTGCTCTTAGAAACCTAGTATCTCAGTACTGAAACGATGTTGAGATACGAGCTTTAAGTAGGTATATGTTACTTTGTGAGTTTTGCTTGTCGCCCGACTATATAGTGTTTGGTAGTTAGGTACAAAGCCTTGGGGATGATAGAGGTCATTTTGACATTTTTTACCGCACTAACTTTACTCTAAAAGTTTTTCAGAACTCTTGACTGTTCAGTAAGTGTGGCCAAAAATGTCTAAAATGACCTCTATCATCTCCAAGCCTTTGCACCTAGCTACTAAAAATAACCTGTATTCACATGTCATGTGACTAAATACATTTTAGAGATTTGGCTAAAAGAGTGAGCTGCAGAAAAGGTGAGCCTCGGTACATTATATCTTCTTTTAGTTTAAGAGCCGACACTGAACTTAGTTCGATAAGACTCCCAGATGATATATATACAGGGTGTCCAGTAAATAATGGACAAGCTTCTAACCACCGATAGAGCACCTGAGGCTGATCCAAAAAAGGACTTTACAAAGAACGAGAATATCTCTTCATTTATGGCCTCGACGGTCATTAAAGTCAAAGAAGGTAACAATTATTAAGAAAATGAAAAGTTCGATTATCTCGAAAATCAAGGGACTTTTAATAAACCTGAAATTCCATTTTCTGGACCAGCCTCAGGTGCTCTATCGGTGGTTAGAAGCTTGTCCATTATTTACTAGACACCTTGTATATATAATAAGACATCTAGGAGTCTTAGTAGGGAGTAGAGTAGGAAAGTCAGAGAACATAGAGATCAATAGTACGGCCAAGAAAGTGGTCTACCATCGGCTCAATTACCTGGATATTGAGGTGAGGTTTACCCACCAGTTTGGGAAATGCTGGTTTAGACCACTCTTTTGGCTGACTGTATCGAAATAGTAGAAGAGCCGACGACACTGAACCTAGTTCTATAAGACTCCCAGATGATACGTAAATAAGATACGTCACTCATGGGGGAACACGAAATGGCGATGTTGCAATGCAAAAACCCGGTGGCGCCAGTAAAAAAAAAATCCGGTTTCTAGTACGATACGTCTTCCAAGTATCGTTTGTTCTTCGATACAGGGGAGGGGTAGGACTGTACGATAATGCAGTGCTGCAAGCCCCCCTGACTGGCCTTGTCAGTCACAGCAGCAGCATGATAAGCGACGCCCGTTCTTAGGTATCTAGTATAATCGGTCTCCTTAAAAAACCTCGCGGAGGGCACCAGGTTTTTTGCATTGCAGCATCGCCATTTCGTGTTCCCCCATAAGTGACGTATCTTATTATATATGTATCATCTGGGAGTCTTATAGAATTAGGTTCAGTGTCGTCGGCTCTTTTACTATTTCGATACAGTCAGCTAAAAAAAGTGGCAGCTTATAGACGCCCGCAACTCTAAAGGAAACACGTACACGTTCCCGACCTTTTATGAAATTTGAGAATTCACTGTGTTGACAGCAGAAGGGACAAATTTAGGTCCCTCGCTCTCAACACAGCGCATCCTCGGGAGCTCTGGCAACCTTGCTCACCTCCAGGAACACAACACTACATACTTGTATAGTAGATAATGTTATTGTGGCTGTGGTCTTCTGCAAGAGTACTTCCCCAGTAGGGCTGTTCCAAATTCGAGCAAGATGCATTTTGCTGTGCCCTACCTCTCTTAAAATAATATTTCTGGTCAGGCTTTAATATATTGTATTCTCAAGCAGTTGTCGCTTAAGGGCCCTTATCAGTTTAAAAACGCTCATCTATTTACGCCATTTTCTGTTTGAATTGACACGCATCTTGACATTTTCTCGATGTTACTATCTAGAATAGGACTATTGCGACCTTATGTCATGAACTTTAAATGTATCTTTTGGATTTTTCATTAAGAAATATCGTTTCAAACATCACTCCAATTCAACCATCACTCCAATTCAACCATTTTCAAGCTAAAAACTAGTTTTTTCCGCTCAAATTCTAGTAAGTAAGTAAGTATTTTATTTGTGATACACAGGTTACATGATAGGATGACAGAAATAATGAGTTAGACAGTCCTCTGTGATCTACCCACAAGGGTGTACAAATATTTGGCCTTAAAAATTTAACATTACCTATACATTAGACTATGGTTTTACAGTGTTGACGCTTACATATTTATTAAAACATTATTTTATTATTTCAAATTTCTTAATTATAGTTATTATCGAAGTGGGAAATACAATTTTGAATTTACGTTTAATTATTTAAGATCTACTACACACAATAAAATCAAAAAATGGCCATGTTACTATCTAAAACTTTAATAAAATTATCGTAGCCTAATAACCTTATTGGTATTATCAATACTTTTGTCATAATTTGAAATCAAAACATTTTATAACTTATAAGGCCTCTTAAATTGCGACTGCAATTCCGCTACAATATGTATGAGTGTTGTTGGTGTGCAGCGTTACCGCACGCCGTCCCGCTCGCGCTCGCGCTCTCGCTCCGCCACGCCGCCGCACTGGCGGCAGGCGCAGCGGCGCATCATCAAGCTCTCCGAGTACGAGGTTAGTGCTGGACCTGGACACCTGCGCTCCTCGCGTGGACTTCTGGAGGAGGCCTTCACCTCGGACGGGTTCCTCGATACTCATCATCAAATCAAATCGAATCAAAACATTTATTCTGCAAATAGACCTCAAGGGCACTTTTACAAGTCAAAATCTATCTAGGTACATCAAATAAAAATAATACAGTAATCAAAGTATCATTAATTAAATGTAGTGTTACATGTCAAAAATAAGACTAAGAAACTAATAACAATCGAGATTTATTAGAGATGTATAAGGTCTCTAAGCGTCAAGATAAAATGTAATAAAGTAGGTACACTAATCATAATAAAATATGTTGAGCTATATCTATAACACGTCAACATGAAAATAATAAAATCTATTAAATAAATATCCTCAGAGATGTATAAGGTCTCTGAGCGTCAGTCTAAAAATAAAATCAAATGAGAACAGAGTGAAGTCTCATCATCCTCCTAGCGTTATCCCTAAGTATGCCCGGGGTCCGCTACCTAATCCCAAGACTTGGCGTAGGCGCTAGTTTTTACAGAAACGACTGCCATCTGACCTTCCAGCCCGAGGGGAAACCAGACCTTATTGGAATTTGGCTTGTCAAGTGAGTGGGCAACTTGACTGCTAGAAGTTCTCACGCCGCCCGAAGGCCTCTAACTTGGCTTAACGACTGGTATCATAGACAGCAGCCGGAATCAACTTCTTAACGTACCTTCCAAAGCACGGGAGCGCTCAGTTAATAACCACTCAAAGCGGTCACCCATGAAAGAACTGACCTGGGCCGACGTTGCTTAACCTTGCATACCGCACGCGGTACGCGAGCGCCGCTGGGCCACGAGCGCTGAGGGGTTCCTCGATACTGATTAACAAATAAATAAATATTAGAGGACAATCTCACACAAATCGAACTAGCCCCACAGTAAGCTCAAGAAGGCTTGTGTTATGGGTACTAGACGACGATATATTTAATAGATATAAATACTTAAATACATAGAAATCACCCAAGACTCAGAAACAAATATTCATGCTCATCACACAAATATTTGCCCTGACCGGGATTCGAACAAAATACTGTTTTTGTTTTTTTTTTAACCTGACTGTGGCTTTATAGGTCAGGCCTAATAAAGCGATAGGAGTGCGCGGTTGGAGAGTAGCCTGGGGAAAAACCAGGGAAAACCTCCGACACGACCACGCCTGTGGTTTTGAACATTGGAATACTCTTAAGAGTTTGCGCTCCAGTGAGATTGATTGAGCGGCTTCAACCGAATCTGAGGTGTGAGTGCGATCGAGCTACTGGTAGTTTAGCCGCTGAGAAGAGTCCAGCAAGAAACTCAGCTAGGCCCTATTATTATTGTACGACTATTAATGGCCGCAAAGTAGCTGGCAGCGGTTTGAGAAAAAAAAAACTCAATTCCGATGTTGTCTTGCCAGTGGGAGGCCTGTATCCAGCGATGGACGGAAGTGGGTTGATAATTCAAAAATTCAAAATTATTTTATTTGCC
Source organism: Epiblema foenella (assembly GCA_963556455.1). Taxonomy (NCBI): domain Eukaryota; kingdom Metazoa; phylum Arthropoda; class Insecta; order Lepidoptera; family Tortricidae; genus Epiblema; species Epiblema foenella. The sequence continues at coordinate 31,956,721 of OY747098.1, read as the reverse complement.
ATAAGTATATCGATATACATGCAAATACAAAGTAAAATAATAAACACAATGCATTTTAATTTTATATCTTAGGGTACTGTGGTATATTACGTGGTATATATATTAATACTGGGGTATGCTGCTCGAGAGGTACGGGTTTAGAGGTACTGGGAGGAGATCGTAGCTAAAATATAACACTGGAAGCACATATGAAATTAGTATATTTCTTACTGTACCGAAATATACATACAATATGCTCTTAAAATAATTTACAGAACATGTGATTCCGATGGTGTCCTGAAGACAAGTCCCTGGAAAACCAATTGTTTTCAGAAGAATGCCAGTTTGACGCATTCTCGAATCATAGTTTAAATTCAATTTGTATACGTTATGATTCTGGACCTACACGGCCAGCCTCATACCGTAACAACCTCTACAGTACCTACATTTTTGCCTTAGTCTAGTGCATTAGAAAAATATTCATTGATGGAATAAAATGGTCTTGTTAGAAAAAAACATTTCAGTTTTCTGTCGAAAGTATTTATAATAATGATTGGCATTAAATAAAAGGCTTTTTTTTCTCTATTTAGTACTCACTCCTCTTAGCATAAGTTTTGACAGACTTTTACCTAGAAGTAGAAAATTGTACGTAAACTCATAATAGTAATCTCACTTCGCAATGTCGTAGCGTGTGGAGCAAGAGCGCGCTGAGAGGGAGCAACAGGAGGCGCCGAAGGGCAAGCCGAGCAGGCCCGACCCGAAACACACTCGCGCGCGTAAGTAACTGAAATGAAATCATTTATTCTTCAATTTAGGCATGTTACATGCACTTATGAATGTCAAAAAACTACCACCGGTTCATTTTTTTTTTTGAACCTGACTGTGGTTTTATAGGCCGGGCCCAATAAAGCGATAGGAGTGCGCGGTTGGAGAGTAGCCTGGGGAAAATCCAGGGGAAAACCTCCGGCACGACCACGCGTGTGGTTTGGAACACTGGAATACTCTAAGAGTTTGCGCTCCAGTGAGATTGGTTGAGGTGAGGTTTCAACCGAATCTGAGGTGTGAGTGGAATCGAGCTACTGGGAGTTTTGTCGCTGGTTCACTAAACCTATCCTAGCTGAGAAGAGTCCAGCAAGAAACTCAGCTAGGCCCGACCTGGGTCGGACTGACTTTACCCGGTGTGCGGTGGTACCGGGACGAATAGGGACTATATGTGTCACTGTTGTCGCGATCGCGCGGTGGACGCCGGTTCATAAAATAAACCTCTGCCTCGAGAAGAACCGGCGTAAGAAACTCGGCGAGGTGTCATTTTTTCAAAATAATATACTATGTATATAAAATAACAGTAAAAATAGTACAAAATTCAAATGCTACCTACAGTATAAACATACATACATATTTTTTAATACTAAGGACAAAATATTTCTGCGTTAGATTACTTGTGCGGGACGCTATCACTGCCAAACATCCCTATCCATGATGTAATCGTTTATCTTATAATATGCTTTTGAAATAAGTGTCTGTTTCACAACAGATTTAAATTTAGAATCCGTAAGTTCAGTAATGTGTCTTGGAATTTTATTGTAGAATTTTATACAATTTCCCAAGAACGACTTTTTCGCCTTCACTAGTCTATAAAAAGTTATTTTGAGTTTAACTAAATTGTAACACATAAAAAATGTTGCTTGAGCCCTTCACTCGGCTCGGGATTCTACAACGGAAAACCCTCCGCCTCGCTCCGAGTAAACCACCTCTCGATTTCAGGCGCAGCCTCGGGCGGCACTCCGGAGGGACCTTTCGAGGAGAAGGAGGAGGGCGAATGCGATACTACCCTCGGTTAGTAAAATTTAATGATTCTACCTGTATTTTTTATGCAGTTATTATGTGTATATAATTTTGACGTTAATTTTGTTGTAGAGCGCTCCCGCCACGAGAGGATCGATTACAATGCCTTGGACTTTGAAGAGGACATTGAACACGACGGTATGAATTGCATTTTATTTATTTATTTTAAATACATGGAAAACCAACAGCGTAACACATTTGTATAAACTACAATAGAATTACACAGCCAATTAAAGGTTCTCACTTATTATCAGAAATCGGACAAATTTGCGTCATTGCTCGCAATAATGTGGACGTGTCTCCAAAGTTAATCAACATGTTAATCAATTAATTACTTCTTGAAATAAAATTTGAATTTCCGGAGATAATAGTTTATACGTGCTTATAATTATTAGCAAAATGTTATTCAACGTCAACCGATTTTTCAACGTCTTAATTTTAATACCCATACTTACTATAGATTGAACATTGTAAAATTTTGAGAAATAAACCTTTTTGTATTTGTATTTATTTAAAGTGATTATCGTTTTCGTTAATATTTTTATATAATAAAGAAGTTACGATAGTTTAAACTGACACGATTATTTACACTAGAAATAATACCCAACAATTACTACATGGTACATTTCACTGTATATTATGCTATACAGAACGATTACAATAGCATTGTCTCAAACATACAATGAAAAATTGAAGTTATGTTCGTTAGACATTTGTAATAGGGATGTTGACACTCAATAAGAAAATCAATAAGTTCGATTTGTCTCGAAATAGGATCCAATTCTTAATCAAATGGTGAAAAAAGTAACTAAAATAAATAAATAATTACACAATTATAAGTCTACAAAGTTTTAAGAGGGGGCATACTCTGTCCCTTGTTCGCAAAATGTATATTTGTATTGGAACGATCGTCATTCACTATGGCGCTCGTGGTCAATGACGTCACTGATCTGTCGCGTTTTCTCCCTCTAATCACCAACATTAAAACGGTTGTAGCTTCGTTATTTTTTGAGATATTTGAATACGATTTTCACCATTGGGCATATTTTTTTGCCTTGTTTCATTTGGAGTGGTATTATGGAGTAATCAAATTTAGAGTCAACATCCCTATTATTTATTTGCATAGACACAGTATACGGATGTTATAATACATTTTGTTTCATGCATCTAGCCTGCATGCAAGCGTGCAAATACATAAAATGTCAAAAGTTACAGTCCATTAAAATGTCAAAAGAATAAAAAAATAAAAAATAAAGATAGGATGTTGTAACAGGCTGCGAAGTGTCACGTTCGGATGGTACAAGTCATAAGACGCCGACTGTTGTCTTGTTCATCTTGTGTTTAGGTACGAATCGATCTAATTTCTCGACAATCTTGGGAGATTTATTATTTAAGAGCGCTTTAATAAAATGTAACAGGTCCACTAGCGCCACTCGTAAGTAATTGTAATTATTTAAATTTAACGATATATAACTAAACAAGGGGACCGCTACGTACTGTAGTTTGTATTTAAGTACTTTTTGAATCCATCAAACTAGTTTTTACGTTGGTAGATTCGTCTCCCTATGAGCTCAAAATTAAAACGGCCGTTTTAACTTTGGACGCATAGATTGACGAATCCAGTAACGTAAAAACTAGTTTGATGGATTCAAAAAGTACTTAAATACAAACTACAGTACGTAGCGGCCCTTTTTAAGTTATATATTTTTAAATTAAATAATTACAATTATTTACGAGTGGCGCTAGTGGACCTGTTACATTTTATTAAAGCGCTCTTAAACTTATGCGTTTACTCAACTTGGATTGAGAACTGTTTTACTGTTATGACTTTTAATGAAAAGAGGCTCTTTTATCTCTTCAACCGCAAAATGACAAAAGACTAATTCGCAGTATAACATTGTCTGCGTGTGATATATCAGACTATGGCGGTACCTACCATATCGATATAAATTGGAGTGCGTGTTTTGAGGAAGCCCTGCCTGTACTGTGCAGCCGCGCCGCCCCGCGCGCCGCGCCGCCGCTCGCCGCGCGCCGCGCCCGACTCGCGCGCGGACATGCTCGCCATGGCGCTCGGCGTGGACCCCAAGCACGATCAGAGGTAGGTGCCTGTGTCCGCGCTGGACTCGCGCGCGGACATGCTCGCCATGGCGCTCGGCGTGGACCCCAAGCACGATCAGAGGTAGGTGCCTGTGTCCGCGCTGGACTCGCGCGCGGACATGCTCGCCATGGCGCTCGGCGTGGACCCCAAGCACGATCAGAGGTAGGTGCCTGTGTCCGCGCTGGACTCGCGCGCGGACATGCTCGCCATGGCGCTCGGCGTGGACCCCAAGCACGATCAGAGGTAGGTGCCTGTGTCCGCGCTGGACTCGCGCGCGGACATGCTCGCCATGGCGCTCGGCGTGGACCCCAAGCACGATCAGAGGTAGGTGCCTGTGTCCGCGCCGGACTCGCGCGCGGACATGCTCGCCATGGCGCTCGGCGTGGACCCCAAGCACGATCAGAGGTAGGTGCCTGTGTCCGCGCTGGACTCGCGCGCGGACATGCTCGCCATGGCGCTCGGCGTGGACCCCAAGCACGATCAGAGGTAGGTGCCTGTGTCCGCGCTGGACTCGCGCGCGGACATGCTCGCCATGGCGCTCGGCGTGGACCCCAAGCACGATCAGAGGTAGGTGCCTGTGTCCGCGCCGGACTCGCGCGCGGACATGCTCGCCATGGCGCTCGGCGTGGACCCCAAGCACGATCAGAGGTAGGTGCCTGTGTCCGCGCTGGACTCGCGCGCGGACATGCTCGCCATGGCGCTCGGCGTGGACCCCAAGCACGATCAGAGGTAGGTGCCTGTGTCCGCGCCGGAAGCGCGCGGACATGCTCGCCATGGCGCTCGGCGTGGACCCCAAGCACGATCAGAGGTAGGTGCCTGTGTCCGCGCCGGACTCGCGCGCGGACATGCTCGCCATGGCGCTCGGCGTGGACCCCAAGCACGATCAGAGGTAGGTGCCTGTGTCCGCGCTGGACTCGCGCGCGGACATGCTCGCCATGGCGCTCGGCGTGGACCCCAAGCACGATCAGAGGTAGGTGCCTGTGTCCGCGCCGGACTCGCGCGCGGACATGCTCGCCATGGCGCTCGGCGTGGACCCCAAGCACGATCAGAGGTAGGTGCCTGTGTCCGCGCTGGACTCGCGCGCGGACATGCTCGCCATGGCGCTCGGCGTGGACCCCAAGCACGATCAGAGGTAGGTGCCTGTGTCCGCGCCGGAAGCGCGCGGACATGCTCGCCATGGCGCTCGGCGTGGACCCCAAGCACGATCAGAGGTAGGTGCCTGTGTCCGCGCCGGACTCGCGCGCGGACATGCTCGCCATGGCGCTCGGCGTGGACCCCAAGCACGATCAGAGGTAGGTGCCTGTGTCCGCGCCGGACTCGCGCGCGGACATGCTCGCCATGGCGCTCGGCGTGGACCCCAAGCACGATCAGAGGTAGGTGCCTGTGTCCGCGCCGGACTCGCGCGCGGACATGCTCGCCATGGCGCTCGGCGTGGACCCCAAGCACGATCAGAGGTAGGTGCCTGTGTCCGCGCCGGAAGCGCGCGGACATGCTCGCCATGGCGCTCGGCGTGGACCCCAAGCATGATCAGAGGTAGGTGCCTGTGTCCGCGCCGGACTCGCGCGCGGACATAGACCCCAAGCATGATTACATTAGATATATATCCATTTGACTTATGGATTTATTCGGTTTTGATAAAATATTATGATTTCAACTGTGTTTTTCTCAAAAGTCACATGGAATTATACTTAACCAATTAAACTATAAGAAAACTAGATATTTACCCTTTTTTGTACGAAAATCTTAAAACATGTTAGAATTGTATTTACTTGAGTATGGAGTTAGCGATTCATATGGTCTTGTCACTTTACCGGAATATATGGGTTTCTACTCGTTCCAACCTCAATTTAGAGGGAACGGCTACATTGTTTCATATAATATTTTGCATATTAAAAAATGTAGGTTTTTAATTTACTTTTAGTCAATAAAACTCAATAAATAATTTACTTTTAGTAAATAATTATAACTAATCTAGATATATAAGTGAACAAATGTTACTAACAATGCTATGGGTGTCTTGTCTGAAAATAAAATGATTATTATTATTATAAAACAAATTCGAAACTCAAGTGTCATACCTTCTTAAGATTTTGAGCATATTTTTTAATCTACTTTATTTTTGTAAAAATTAGATGGTCCACTATTAATATAGTGGCATTTTATGATTATTAATTCCATATGCACATTCTCTATTCGCAGAGATTTAGATTCCCGACCCCCCCGGCGCCGGCCCGGGCCGCAGTCGGCCGTGGTGGCCCCGCGGGCCTCGGCGGCGGCGGTGGGGGCCGCGGGCGGGGGCGGGGGCGCGGGCGGGGTCCCCGAGGGCGAGTACGACCCCTTCTCCATGCTGCGCAGCACCTTCCGCGCCAACAAGGACAAGGAACACCTCAGGTGACACTTCGTCGAGCATGCAATGAGATATTAACTTTATGTGAGTGGAATCGAGCTACTGGGAGTTTTGTCGCTGGTTCACTAAACCTAGCCTAGCTGAGAAGAGTCCAGCAAGAAACTCAGCTAGGCTCGACCTGGGTCGGACTGACTCTATCCGGTGTGCGGCGGTACCGGGACGAATAGGGACTATATGTGTCACTGTTGTCGCGATCGCGTCACTGTTGTCGCGATCGTGTCACTGTTGTCGCGATCGTGTCACTGTTGTCGCGATCGATTGTATCTGTTATTCGTATACTTATCTACAGGAAAGAAGAGAGATCTGAGACTCGCCGTGATCGCCAACAAGAGAAAGAAAAGGACCACGATAAAGACAAGGGGCGTGACCGAACTAAAGAGAAGGCAGATCGGCACGACAGGGAGAAGGAGCGAGACAGAACCAAAGAGAGGGATGACAGGCGTGACAGACACAAGAGCGAGAAAGACGAGCGAAGAGACAAGAGGGAAGAGCGAAGCGAGATACGCGATCGATCCAAAGAGAGAGACAGAACTAGGGACCGTAGTGAGAGAAAAAGAGAGAAGTCCGACGATAGACACAGAAGGAAGGATAGTGAGAGCGAGAGGAGAAACCGCAGCGGCTCCCGCGACAAGGACCGCAGGGAGAAGAGTGAGAGAGACAGGAGACGAAGCAGGTCTAATGATAGGCAGAGAGAAAAGCGAGCGAGAAAAGACACGGATCGCAGCGAGACGAGAGAGGAGGATAGAGGAGGGAGGGAGAGGAAGAAGCGGTCCAGGTCCCAGTCTAAAGACAGGTGAGTTACGTTGAGATCAGACTAAGGGTGGGTTGTACCAAACCGTCTGTAATAGTAAGCGGTGTTCGTTAAAATCTGATTGTATGGCATTTATTCGCGCGTGAATGTTGCGCGTGAACCGCGGTGTCTATGTTTTGTGTGTCAAAGTTTAGAAACAAAAACATGCCGCTAGGCACCGAATTATACATTGGAATTTATTATTTATTTTAGGTGGGTGATCTTTGTTTATTTATTTTCTCGCAATCGAAAGCCATATTACCACTCGAACTATCTCGTGGTAACATGGCTCATTATAGACGACCCTTGTCATACAATCTATAGTGGTATTTTTCTAATATATCCGAAAAGCCATAAAACGCTTATCGTTAGCAGTTCAAAATGAAAGGAAGTATGAAAAAAAAATCCGCATAAATAGCTACCTTCCGTTCTAGATGATAAGGGTCAAATTGTAATGGCTTGGCAATAAAACAGTCACGGTCAACAGTCGGAGCTTGCCCAGTCGGCCGGCGTAGCGCGTGGCAAAGGCTGCTACTGTTTTATTTCCAAGTCATTACAACTTGAACCTTATCGTCTAGAATGGTAGGTAGCTATTTGTGTGGATTATCTTCTTTCATACTCCCTTTCGTTCCGAACTGCGAACTATAACCGTTTTATGGTTTTTCGGAGATATTACATAAATACCACTGTGCTATTATTGATCGATTGATGTTATTTGTACCGCAGGAGCACCCGCGGGCGGCGCGCCTCGAGGGAGCGGTCGCCGGCGCACGACAAGAATAAGGTACATTTTGTTAGGGTGACGCCACCAGTCTTGGACACTTTAAACTATTATTTTGACGACCGCTTTAGTCTAGTTGATAGTGACCCTGCCTTCGAAGCTGGAGGTCCCGGGTTCGAATCCCGGTCAGGGCATTTATTTGTGTGATGAACACGAATATTTGTTCCTGAGTCTTGGATGTTTCCTATGTACTTAAGTATATATTTATCTATATAAGTCTGTATATCGTCGCCTAGTACCCATAGTACAAGCTTTGTTTAGTTTGGGACCAGGTTGATTTGTGTAAGATTGTCCACAAAATATTTATATTTATTTATTTATATATTTATTACCTTTTATCTTGACGCTTAGAGACCTTGTACATCTCTAACAAATCTCGATTGTTATTAATTTCTTTAGTCTTATTTTTGACATGTAACACTACATTTAGTTAATGATACTTTGATTATTGTATTATTTTTATTTGATATAGATAGATTTTGAGTTGTAAAACTGCCCTTGAGGCCTATTTGCAGTATAAATGTTTTGATTTTGATAAACTTACGATAACTGCGGCTCTCTAGGTAGCTGTTGGGATTCAAAATTTTATTTCTGGCAAAATTTGGCAGAATATTTGTAAGTGGCTCCCTGGGCAGCCGCCGAGTATTGAAGGATTAAGCTTACAAGCACCAGTGATGTACAGTTCATCCTTAATTCAAAGACCATACGGTTTTAAATTGATTGCTGTATAAAATTTAACAAATTGATGCTTGTCCCTTACTGGTGGTGGCACCCTACTTTGCAACAGCAGTAGTATTTCGGTTTTACTTAGTTGAAAAAACAAAAGTCGTCTTTCCTGTGGTCAATAGTTAACGGCTTATGCGCATGTTAGCTGTCTTTATTACAGGGATTTATAGAAACGGAGACACTGTTTATGCGGGTTACTGGTCCAATCCAAAATTAAGCTTTGTAGCCCTTAACTTTTGGTATGTCCACAGAAAAGACGCGAACTTAAATCCGTGTATGACATTTTCTTTATTCATTCCTCAAATTGAGTTTCGCGTCTGTTATTGCTTGTTTTTCGTAATCTTTCTGTACTGTCAGATCGTTTTTGCATCCGCTATAACGACGTATGGTTATTTTTGAGGTCTTGGTACGAAATCATATCTAAAATTTTTTTTTTTTTAAATTTAGAACTATTTATTTCATAAAAAAAGTACATATAAAATTTTCTTCTTTGTGTTGCGAAATCTCTAATATTTGAGATTATGTGCGCGGTCACTCCGCTCTCTTTGTAATCTAAATCTATATTTTGCACTGTTGGTACGTACCTATTTATAAACACTGCTATTAACTACGGTTGTTTGTGCATAGTTTGCAAGTATATTCCCCAGCATATTTCCCCTTTGTAAAATATTCCTTTAATATTTTAGTGGTCTGTGAGGGTTTTTTTGTTTCTAACACTTTTACAAGGTTCTTTTGCCATATACATTATTCGTCTTAGGTGTTAAGTAAAGTGGTAAATATTTGAGTTGGCGTAACTTTTTCGGTCTCTCTGTTTTCTGTAGGTGGTATATTTGATCAAATTGCTCTTTTATTATACAGGGTTGGGCACATTAAGTGTCCTAGCTTTATATCGTATTTTTTTTCTTACACAATCCAACTTTTTTTATTACATATACATGTTTTTAAAAATAAAATTTATTCGTCTTTTTGATCGCTAGACTTCATATTGCCTTTTTTTTGTTTTTCTATTGTTTTCAACAATGGACGCGAAACGTGAGCTCGTTGTCGATTTGCACATGAAAAATTTTCGCCCGTGCGAGATATTAAGAAAGCTGAAACAATTAAATATCAATATAAAGTTCATATCGCGGACAATCAAGCGATTCAAGGAAACAGGGTCTTCACGAATCAGGCCCAAACCTGGCCGCAAACCATCTGTCCGTGTCCAAAAAGTTGTTAAAAATGTTCGTGGGCGTATTAGGCGAAACCCGGCTCAGAGTGCAAGTAAACTCGCGAAAGATATGAAAATATCCCGCCGATCCATGAGTCGTATATTGCGACAGGATCTTGGATTGAAGGCCTACAAAAAACAAAAAATTCACGGACTGACGGACGCCCAGAAAAAAGCTAGAGTCACAAAATGCAAGGAGCTCCTAGCATGGCACGACGGCGATGACATTATTTTTTCGGATGAAAAAATGTTTCAATTGCAAGATAGCCACAACCAACAAAATGACCGTGTGTATGGCGTATCATTGAGAGACATACCAGTGGACAAATTAGCTGTCCAGCGATTTCAAAGTGCGTCGGCTGTCATGGTTTGGGGTGCTATATCGTCTAGAGGGAAGTTACCACTGGTGTTCATCGATCGAGGAGTCAAAATCAACCAAGATTACTATATTCAAAACGTATTGCAGGGTCATTTACTAGAAAATGCCCGGAAGTTATATGGGAGTGATTATTTTTGTTTTCAGCAAGACAGTGCTCCATCTCACAAGGCCAAACGCACTCAAGACTGGTGTCGAATGAATTTGACAGACTTTATACCTTGGCAAGAATGGCCTTCTTCGTCACCAGACTTGAATCCGTTGGATTTCTCAATATGGGGATTTATGCTGAGTAAGATAGGGAGCACACACGGCATGAATTTAAATTCATTCAAGCATCGATTAGTGAAGATATGGAACGATATTCCAGATGAGGTAGTGCGTGCCGCGTGTAACTCCTTCTATGGCAGAATGCGGAAAGTAATTAAAGCAAATGGAGAGAGATTTGAACTTATGAATTAATTTAATAATTTACAGGTAATGTTTTATATATTTATTAAAAATTATTTGAAATCTATCGAGTTGTTTTCATTTTATGGACATTTTAAAGTAGGACACTTAATCTGCCCAACCCTGTAATTCCGCTAACCTTGTCGAATATGTTCATAACTTTGCAATACTCAAAAAGTTGGTCATAATTATCTATTGTCTGTTCGGTTTAGGAGGAGGCGCAGGACGAGGCCCGCAAGGAGCTGATGGAGATTGTTCGTCTCATTAAGTCACGCCAGAAGGACCGCGAGTCCAAGGCACAAGGTAATTCTTCCTTCATTTTTTTTTGTATTTGTAATATGGACTTCAAGCATGCTCAAGGGATGACCCATGTCCAAATGGATTGTTGCTCATTGCTAAAACTCATGATTAATAGATTTAAACCGTATAAAATCACAGTTTTAAAGAGTGACTGAGGAGACGTAACCATGGTAACGGGCAACAAAGAATAGTTGATCCACCCATAATTAAAATGAAATATATTTAAGACAATACCCATTCACAGATCTGACGAAAATACTGAAGTTTGAGCTTCCAGTGTGAAGAAATAATGTAGAATTACACTACGTAAAAATTACAGTAGACTGAAAAAGAAACAGAAAAGAAATAACAGAACAAAATATTGAAAAATGACTTAGTAACTTTGTCAAAAAATCCTAAATATCAGTGAAAATAAACTTTAATGCTGCAGATCTCGTAATTATCAACGATAGCGATACGTTTTTTTTACAAAACGATAGCTATTTTATTGTTCTAAGGAAATAACCGGATAGATTTGCTATAAGTGATTCAGTGTTCCAACAATCAATAAAAATGTACTAAATATTTACGAAATTACGAGCTCCCGTAGAGAGCGGGATGGTTAATTACAAACTCACGCGTGTTAGAGGGGGTCATTTGCACTGGAATGGCCTTGCCTTAAAAGTAAATGTATCGTTATCAGCAATAAACACAAGGTTTGATCACGACTAATGCCCGTGGTGCTTTTTTTTTAAACTGACTGTGGCTTTATAGGCCGGGCCCAATAAAGCGATAGGAGTGCGCGGTTGGAGAGGAGCCTGGGGAAAATCCAAGGAAAATCTCCGGCACGACCACGCGTGTGATTTTGAACACTGGAATACTCTAAGAGTTTGCGCTCCAGTGAGATTGGTTGAGCGGATTCAACCGAATCTGAGGTTTAGCTCCCACCCTCCCCCTTCCCTCCTTGCTCTCTGGCTGCACACTGGCTGTTATAAATGTTATATAATGTAATATAACAGTGTACCAAGGGTAAAGCCATGTACCGTTATGATATTGAAAAAATATAGTTTGCTGTTATATATAACAGCCAGTGTGTAAGCACCATAACGCGCCGTGCACTCACCGTGACCAAGCCTCGAGCAGTTCTGTTCTATTATTGACCTTGCGAACTAAGCTACAGAGTTGAAATTTGAATAGCAGTCTGTTGAGTGATTGGTTGACATTATGTTTTATTTAAGCTTGCGGTACCCTCCACTCGGCTCCAAAAAATAAGAAAATCATTCATGTGTAATTGTGTAAAGTTTTATAATAAACTACCTACAAACGTGGCTAATTTATCTATGAATAAATTAAAGACTTATGTAAAGCGTAAACTCATATCGAAAGCATATTATAGCACAAAAGACTACATGAATGATAAAACACCGTGGGTATAATTGTGGTTCAAATACTAATTATATTTTAATAATTATGACATTACATCTTAATGACTATTTTCATAAGTTTGACATTAGATGTTGACTGTTAAATTTTCCTCTTGACATTCAGATTTTGTTCTAGAAACTGTCTAGATTATACAATTTTTTATGTTTTTATTTTACATATTGACGATCTTTTTGTGAATTTATTTACTCTCTTTTGACATATATTACAGTAATTCATGTCTTTTTTTAAATTTGATATGCATCAATAAATTGCTCTGAATAATTAGTTTAAATTTATGTAATATATAACTGACGATTCAAAAGTGCTTGTTGCTAGGCCTATTTGAATAAAGAATATTTTGAGTTTGAGTGTATGTGTGTGCAGAGGCTCAGAAGAAGCGGCGCTCGTCGGGCTCGTCGTCGGACCGCGCGCGCAGCCGCGAGCGCAGCGCCGGCGCCGGCGCCAGCCCACGGTAAAAAATTCAAATTCAAATAATTTTATTTCGGATAAAATCCATATATGGTTAGTAACATTATTGTACTTATATCTATGATAGCCTCGTGGCGCCCACGCGCCTTTTGATAAACCAAAATAAGCATGGCGGCTCCAGCCCAGCACTTTTTTCAACTAACCTTCAATTACTGCCCACGCGCCTTTCAGAAGGCCATATTAATAAACTCTGTAAATCTAATAATTGAGGCCCAGTGGCCTTTGTAAAGATCAAAAGGTAGACAAATAATTGAATTTAAAAACACATGCTAATATAATCATAATTATACCCTGAAAGTTTCACTTCAACTCTAACATATACAAATTTCAACTCAAAATCTTGGGCGGATATGACTGTAACTATTATGTCCTATAAGGACAGTCGGGTCATAGTTAAAGAGGAGCCAAAAAATCTTTGGGCGCCACGAGGATAGTGGGGTTACATAATAAATAAATTCAATAAAATTAAAAAGAATAACATAATAAAGGCTACTTGATATATTTCACAATCAGGGCTATTTAATATATTTCACAAGTGTCCTAATCTGTGCCACCCAGTGACAAAGAATGGGACAGTTGTACCTGTCAGCTAACACCTTCAAAACGCTGTTTTGACTATTTCTGACACGGTCCATCAACGATGCAATTAACACGCGCTTTATGTTACGACACCTCACTCACTCACCGTGACGATGAGGGCTATCGCGTATGAATTCGCCGCCAGAGGCGCTAGTGTAGCGTGGGGTCTCCGAAATGTCAAGTCACTCTTTGTGGTTGCGTTACGCGGGTTAATATCTAATTGGAACAATATGGTGAGTATTTTGCAATACCTGAGCTTGATTATGGCAAATATGAGTTACGGGTCAACGACTGTCAGTGCTTTGAGACAGTTTAGTCTTTAACTTATTTCCTCCTTTTTTTCCGAACAAAACGGGACCGCGCTACAATGCGGGATGTTCGATATTTTTACGGTACGGTTTTAAGGTATTAAATATAATTTAAATGTACGAGAGTCATTGTCAGTTGTAAAAACAATAGTTGTCAACCCGGTGGTCAATAGTTATCGGCTTATGTACATATAAGTTATGTTTTTATTACATGGATTTTAGTTATGGAAATACCGTTTATGCGGGTTACTAGACCAATCCAAAATTAAGCTTTGTGGCCCTTAACTTTTGATATGTCCACCGAAAAGACGCGAATCTAAATCTGACAATGATCCACGAGTAAACTTCGTTCTCATGTTCATAACAAGAAATAAGAATTATTGACAGCTGGACCTTAGTCGACAGTGGCGCCAACTGGTGAGCACAAAAACGATAGCCCTCATTAGAGCACGCGGAAAATCACACTTTCTTCACAGCCAGGAGGAGACAAGATCTTGTGCTTACCACGGGCGGTAATGAAGAGCCCCGGATCACATTTTATCGCTCGAGCCGAACAAATAATAATAAATATTAGAGGACAATCTTACACAAATCGAACTAGCCCCACAGTAAGCTCAAGAAGGCTTGTGTTATGGGTACTAGACGACGATATATTTAATATATATAAATACTTAAATACATAGAAAACATCCAAGACTCAGAAACAAATATTCATGCTCATCACACAAATATTTGCCCTGACCGGCATTCGAACCCAGGACCGTCAGCTTCACAGGCAGGTGCACTACCCACTAGGCTTAACCGGTCGTCAAATCCCTGCTATCTGAGATATTCTTTGTTTTATCGCCCTAGATTAATAATAGTTCTGTACCCAAAGGGTAAAACGGGACCGTATTACTAAGACTCCGCTGTCCGCCCGTCCGTCTGTCACCTGGCTGTATCCCATGAACCGTGATAGTTAGACAGTTGAAATTTTCACAGATGATGATGTATTTCTGTTGTCGCTATAACAACAAATACTAAAAACAGTATAAAATAAATTTTTAAGGGGCCTCCCATACACTGAACAAGATTTTTATGCCGTTTTTATAGATAAAGGTACAGAACCCTTCGTGCGCGAGTCGGACTCACACTTGGCTGGTTTTTTATTATACTAACCCTTACCCAGAATGCTCCAAATATCTTCTCTGTCTCCTAAGCTACATTTCTGTTACATAAATTTACACTAACGTGAGACATATTTACGCTTAATAAGAGAACAACGGTTGAAACTCACTATTTGCGACATGTTTCGGACTACAATTAATAATAATAATAAGACGTTTATTCAATGATTGTATACATTTACAGGTAACCAAGCCAGGTGCAATAAATGAAAGTATACAAAAACAATTTAAAGGGTAGGTGGCTCAGCTTGTGTCTGTACCAAGAGACCACTAGAGACTCTTGTCTACAGACGCTGTTATTCTGCCACCCCCGTGGCTTAAAAACTATAGCATGTGAACTAAAATAAGCGTCACACGAAGCTAGGCAATTGACTTACATACTAAGCCGTTTGCGGTCGAGTGCGAACCTCACTCTGGCTATACCGTCGCATAAGCACCGTGCCTTCTCCAAATCTTTCTCAGTGCGCGCCGTAAAATTGTGGAACAAGTTACCGTTGTCCTTAAGACAGTCCCAGTCTGTAGCATCATTCGGGAGCAAGTTGAAGGAATTATGGCTATCCAATGACTTGTGAATTGCTTGGATACTATATTTATATGTATTATTTTATATTTTATTTAGATATATGTACATATATGTATATATATATATTTATATATTAGTAGTTATATATGTTTATTAATGTGTAGTTGTATATCTAGAATATTTATATAAGTACATCTTTGTACACGTGTTGGTTTGTCTACAGTTTAGTTCCTATTCTTCACTCAATTGCTCAAAGGTTAACTGGAAGAGATCCCTTACAGGGATAAGTTCGCCTTTGTACATGATTGATCTGTTTTTTTTTCTGTATAATTTATTTTACTTGTCTTGTGTACAATAAAGTATTTACATACATACATACTAAGTAGGTAAGGTAGGTATTGGAGTCCTTCATCAGGTTGAGTGTTGTCAAGGCAACCGACCGCGCAACACTGCCCTCCGACGCGCGCGAAGCTCGCGAACTCTCAAGTACTTGGACAATTTGTTGGAGCAGCCAACTCTAACACAGGACTGCGCGGTTGGTTGCCTTCATAACACTCAACCTGATGAAGGACTCCAATTGTAGTCCGAAACATGTAGCAAATAGTGAGTTTCAACCGTTGTCCTCTTATTAAGGATGCAAGGACTAGTAACTTCGTACTAGTGTTCAGTGGAATTGACATAGAAAGAAAGAAAGAAAGAAAAACATTTATTCGTGACGATACAAACATAAAATATAGATAAATAAACGTAATTAGAAAAAAACAACAAGTAATCACCACAAAAAGGTTGACATGATGAGAGACTTCACTGTTCTCATTTGATTTTATTTTTTAGACTGACGCTCAGAGACCTTATACATCTCTGAGGATATTTATTTATTAGATTTTATTATTTTCATATTGACGTGTTATAGATATAGCTCAAAATATTTTATTATGATTAGTGTACTTACTTTATTACCTTTTATCTTGACGCTTAGAGACCTTATACATCTCTAACAAATCTCGATTGTTATTAGTTTCTTAGTCTTATTTTTGACATGTAACACTACATTTAATTAATGATACTTTGATTATTGTATTATTTTTATTTGATGTACCTAGATAGATTTTGACTTGTAAAAGTGCCCTTGAGGCCTATTTGCAGAATAAATGTTTTGATTTTGATTTTTTGATTTTTGATTAAGTACATTTCTATTGTCACTCAGCTGACTGTGTTGCGAACTGACATGTGTTGTGTGTTCGACAGGCGCCCCCGCGCACGCTCCCCGCGCCCCCGCCGCTCCTCCGAGCGATAACACCCCCGAGGTGACGACGAACTTAACCGACGATGGAGACATGTTAATATGAAGGATGCTGCTGATGACATGTTTTAAACATTTTCCAGGACTACGATTTATCGCCCACATACGTGCCGATAGAATTGCAATTTTAGCGCCAGCGGTTTTAGGTTAAAATTAAATTACGTTTTTAGAGATAAGGGAAAGATTTTAGTATATTATGCAACTGGTGTATAAGAAGGGTATAAAAAGGCGAGTGGTGTGGGTTGCAATGTGAGCCTTGGCGAACATCGCAAGTAAAGACACCACGAGCCTTTTTATACCAGTTATACACCGTTGCATACTATACTTTTTCTAAGACTCATTTCAAATAAAAAGTAAGTATTTATCATACTTTTCATGCGCCATTTTTTCCCTTAGTAATTGTGCAACTTACCTACGCAATTTCTTCAGTAATGCTGTATAACTTCTTCGTGGATTTTCAAAAGAATCAACGTACCTACACATTTTCTTCATGGACGCAAAAAAAATTGATTTACGTAATATAATAATTTATCAGCTTGAATGTTTTCGTTTTCAATTAGACATTTGGTGGGAAATCAAAAATATGACACTTTGTTTATGGTTTGTTTTTTTTTTACTTGCTAGACTTGGCATCCGACCTAAACTGAATTCAAATCCGGATCGACACTTAACTGTTTCGTTTTCATAAATATATCCGAAAATAGATAAAACTTGTTAAACAACACAAAAAAGATGATAAATGTATGTATTTATATTAGTAAATAATATATTATGCATTAATTAATACATAAAAATTGTAGCAAAGTTGCGTTAAGTTGGCAGCACTGATTTTAATCATAAAAGTTTCACTTGAACGCACCAAAGAATGACTACTAAACATAGTATTTGTAGTAGTCTGTGACTCTCTGCGACAGTTCATTCCATAGTTTGGTTGTGCGAGGCAGGAAATTTCTTGAGAAACGCACAGTTTTGGAGTACAACTTATTCGAATGATTACAATAATCGTCTAATCGAATTAGTATCATTCAAAGTCGCGCATCACTAATAGGGATGATGACTCGTGTTACAATTTATAACATAGTGTAGCTATATTGATAGAAACTAGTGATCGACCGAAACATGTTATTTTGCCGAAACCGAAACCGAAGGTTCGGTTTCATTGTAGTTTCGGCCGAAACCGAAACCGAAACCGAACCTTTTATAAAAAAAAAGTCCTTAAAAAGTCGAAAAAATGTTAGTAAGTTTTTTTCTAAAATTAATATCTCGCCGACCTATAATTACAGGTTTCTACTTTCAAAGATTTATCACAATGAAATTTCAGCACAGTTACAGAGGTTCTGTTTGAAAATTTAACTACCCTATAAATAAAGTGAAAAAAATACATTATTTGTAACACAAAGTTAGCGATTTTTTAATGGTGGTATAAAATAAGTCGGCCGGCGGAGTCAGGCGAGCGACGCCATATTGCCAGCCGTGCCGAGCGCGCCCGACGTTAGCCGAGCGCGACCCGAAGGTACGATGTTGTAAGTTTCGGCGCGGCCGAAAGGTTCGGCCGTTTTTGGCCGAAACCGAAACTCGGGCCGAAACTTGATTTTTTGGCCGAAACTGGCCGAAACCGAAACCGAAACCAAAATTTCGGTCGGACACTAATAGAAACCCATCAAATTATCACAATAAATAGTGACTACAGTATGGGGTTCTTTAAGAAAGGAGTGTATAAACTTTTAAAGGGTCGGCAACGCGCATGTGACACCCCAGGAGTTGCAAGCGTCCATGGGCTACGGTGACCGCTTACCATCAGGCGGGCCGTAAGCTTGTTTGCCACCGACGTGGTGTAAAAAAATGAGACAAATTAATTAAAATCATAAAAATATATGGAACTGTAAAAATTCGCAGAAACATTGTTTATCGGCCAAATGTGACGAAAAAAAGTGTGAATTAACTTCTCATGCTGCAATAAAGAAGAAATTGTATGACAGCTATGTACATAAAAGCAATATTTTTAAGACTAAAACGGCATAGTTACCTTTATGCCATACAACGCTAGTACGAGGCCACGCAGGCGTGAGGGCGTGACGTCACGCCTGCGTGTCAATCAGTATGGAGCGTTTTCGGTGTTCGTCAGCTATGCTGTACTTTGCCTCATTTTCGTCTTTTGTGTCGCTCTAATTGTAGTTGGCCCCATACAAACATGGGAACGTCTCTAAAACTGGTTCGAATGGCATTCATTTTGTTTGTCCTCTAGTCTATTACGGTTACGTAACTTGTAACTTATAGCAATAGCCTCCTAAGACCCCGCGTCCTATATAAAGGACAAAATATGGTCAACGGAAAATAAGTTAAATTTTGAAGTGATAGAGTTGCATTTGTTTTGGTTTGATTGATTTGACATAAAATAAGATTCAAATTTGTAATTGGAACTGTTAGGTTCAAATTCGATTGTATTTTTATTTGTATGGTGGGTCTCAGGAGGATAGAGGAATATACAGGTAACAAAACTAGTGAGTATCCGTTTAAGGGCATATTCGGTATCGTGTTCGGATCAGGAAAAAGTAGAAGATTTCTAAGTAGAGATCACTGTGATTTTAAATCAGCTTGATAATAAAATTGTGACCATACAAAAATCTGTCAAGAGAAAATATAAAAAATGAAACTTCGGACAAATGAAAAAAATGTAAAACGTGAAAAGGCGTTTCGTTTTCGGACTTTTAATATTCGGCATAAAAAATTTCGAATTTGCCAAGAAAAAATTTTTTTGACACGATAAATTTTTTCTTCTATGGGGCAGGTCGTCCAAGTCAACTGTCCATACAAAGGCCAAAAATTTATTGCGTCGAAAAAAAATTTCTTCTACATTTTCCTAATCGGAACACGATACCGAATATGCCCTTAAAAGGATTCTCACTAGTTTTGTTACACACTGTATAATTCGTCTTTAAAGATTTCCGCTTGAATGAATGAATGAATGAATGTATGAATGTTTTATTCACAAGAACATACAGTATACAACAGGTGTTACATAATAATATATTAACATTGCAGTTCCAGTCCAGTACATTCAGCCATTTCAGGCATGTGAAAATTAAGATCAACTTAACTAAGAAATATATCAGATGAGTAATAACGCAAATCCATCCATGTCATAACAAATTTATGCATAAAAAGTCGTATTGAAATAATTGATATTATCAAAAACAAAATTAAAAATTTTGAAAAACCCACGACCGATGTACGGTGAAAAATGTTTACTGCAGCGCCCCCTGGTGAGTTATCATCGTAACACCCAGCTAAAATTCGTCCCGACTAAACTACAAATCTATTGCCGAAAACCGCTTCTAAATCGGTCAAGCCGTTTTGAAGATATTGATGTGCACAAACAAACAAACAACCTCTCACCCTAAACGCATATACCTTCTCCGTTCCGTCGTGGGTAAAAATGAAATTTAAGATAAAAGTCAGTCATTTGATTTATAAGCTGTTGTGAAATAGGTCTCATGGCTAGGGTTGCCAATTTATGTACTCAGATTTGCTGTACTTTTGTATTAAAAATGCGGGACTCACGCACTCAGGTGTCAACATTTTCTTACGTTTAGGAAATGAAATGGATTAATTTATTCTTCAATTTAGGCATATTATATGCACTTATGAATGTCAAAAAACTACCACCGGTCCATAAAATGGATTTCTGCCTCGAAAAGAAACGGCGTAAGAAACTGCGAGAAAATAACAGTATCATATTATATAAAATGTCATAGTTATGAAAATATAATTAGTATTTCAACCACAATTATACCCACGGTGTTTTATCATTCATGTAGTCTTTTGTGCTATAATATGCTTTCGATATGAGTTTACGCTTTACATAAATCTTGAATTTATTAATAGATAAATTAGTCATGTTTGTAGGTAGTTTATTATAAAACTTTACACAATTACACATGAATGATGAATGATTTTTTATTTTTTGGAGCCGAGTGGAGGGTCCCGCAAGCTTATATTTGTTTCTAGTATTAATATTATGTATGTCACAGTTCTGTCTAAAATTTACAATATTTTTGTGTACATACACAATATTGTCATAGATGTATTGACAATGCATTGTCATTATATTAATGTCCTTGAACTTATATCTAAGTGAGTCTCTATGTTTCATCTTATATATTGCTCGAATAGCCCTCTTCTGCAGAATAGACAATCGGCGTCCCGCACGCATCCTTTGCGGGACGTATCCTCTAGGGCGCTGGAGACGGGACGGTTGGCAACCCTACTCGTGCTCGTACGTACTTATGTTAATGAAGTTAGATTCTGAGAACTTTTTTGCAGTAATCTGTTGTTTCTTGTCTTAGTTAGAGTGGTTATCTCATTTTTGAATAGACACAACATTCATTGTGTTGACCCTGAGAAGCCACCGGCAAGTCAATGAACTTTGTATTAATTACGCACTTTATATATCTAGTAGACAAATTTGGAATTTGCATATGGTTTATATTTAGTACACTAAAAATAGATTTGAGTTGATCCGTCAAAGTAATCCGTATAAAAAGAGCCAGATAACCAGAACCAGGCATGCTATTTACTAGACATGCGCCGAATATGGGTTTGACCGAATACGAACATTCGGCCGAATATTAGGTCCAGCTGTTGCCGAACCGAATATTCGGTTCATCGTAATTCCTTCATCTATTGTTGTAAAACAGACTAATTGAATGGTAAAATTTTTGTTCATTATCAAAGCGAAATCACTTCTGCAACTCCTCTGGTGTTGCAGGTGTTTATGGGCGACGGTAATTGCTTACCATCAGGCGATCCGTCTGCTCGTTTGCCCCCTATAACATAAAAAATATATATTGACAAAAGATAAGTTAAATCACTGTTAGTAATGGGTCAAGTATTAATTCCACTTGTAACGAAACCCTCTCAAACTTGTTCGGTAAATATTCGGCAGCTGAACCGAACATGCAGAAACATGCCGAATATGCCGAATACCGAATAATAACCGAATATTCGGCGCATCCCTACTATTTACGTTGTCACCGCACCTCTTGCCTCACTATTCACACCTAGTATATCTTGAGACCGGGTGTCGTAATAACAACACGCAATCGTAGGTCTGGTGCATTTCGAAGAAACGTACTTTATATAAGTAACTAATAACATAGACCAGAGGGCCTGCTCCAATGGATATGTACGTTCAAGCCGATTAGAGGACAATACAATATTTGAAATAGAAACAAAATTAAAATAGTACCAAATTTATTCCGTTCAGAAAGAAATATTATTTTAGAATATGTAATAAAATGTATAGACATACTAATCGATTATAAGAAATCGCCTCTTCAATTTTACTAAAATCGTCAAAATAAGTTAAGTGGGTCTCTAATTTTGCAATCTAGAAGATTCAAAATCCGATAACAGTTCTATAAAATGTAGGTATGTTGCATCGCCCTTACAGGGTATCATAGCAGTACGTATCACCTTGTAAACCTTGTACAGTCAGCGTCATATACAGGGCGTCCCACGACTATGCCACATGGAGGGAAAGTACCTTAAATATTGTAGATGGAACATTTTACTGAAAGAAGACATTATTTGAATTTAAAAAACAATTTAAACTGAATTCACAGATATTTAAATAATTTTGTGGTTGAACCGGGAATCGAACCCTTTACACGTGATCAATTGATTAATTTTGTATTAAAAATGTTAAAATTCATGGTCTTCCTTTTATTTCTGATACTATGTTATTTAGCAAAAAATAATCCATATGATGAAGCCTTTCGATTGGTATGATAAAGCTACAGGATAATTATTTTTCTTGTGTAACGGGTTCGATTCCCGGTTCACGGTTTAATTATTATTTAAATATCTGTGAATGCAGTTTAAATTGTTTTTAAAATTAAAACAATGTCTTCTTTCAGTAAAATGTTCCATCTACAATATTCAAGGTACTTTCCCTCCATGTGGCATAGCCGTGAGACACCCTGTATAGTATTGTAGCTGCCAAAGTGGCCAAAAAGATTGTAACGCCATACAAAATATACGGTATACCGAACTATTTGGCCATTTTGTCTCCTACATACAATATGACGCTGATTACCATGAAACGACCGACAGAAAAGATGTGTGCTTTACGAACTTCGATCGTCGGGAACAATAAACTAAAGTCCACAATTAGACGATGTAAACTGACATATAAGGTGTTGCCAGGAGTAGAAAAAAATAAATGGTGACGGTATCACTACATAGTAGGTATAAAACAAAGTCGCTTTCTCTGTCCCTATGTTCCTATATCCCTATGTATGCTTAAATCTTTAAAACTACGCAACGGATTTTGATGCGGTTTTTTTTAATAGATAGAGTGACTCAAGGGGAAGGTTTATATGTATAATACATGCATCAGCATTGCACCCGTGCGAAGCCGGGGCGGGTCGCTAGTATATCGATAAAAAAATATCGTTAAGCATAATCTTGTACTACCAAACTTATTTTGTTGTAATCTATGATTGTTTAAGCGGGACAAAATGTTATTTAAATATGAAGTTTAGTCCTTTAACTTGGAATAAATCATAAGATTTACAAATCATTTTAATTTGACAAATTGAGAGAATACTTATTTCGATGTTCTCGACATGCACCTAGGAATACCTAATAGATTGCGCCGAAAGATCGGTAAGTCTGGTAACGCCTTAAATAATATCGACAGGGGGCTTGCAATGATCGGCGCGCGAAGCTTTAGATACCTAACGCTCACAGAGTAGGCACTTTCTTATGCCTAAACGCCGTTTTTGTTAGGAAGTGAAGCTTCTGTACTTGTACTATTACGTATTCTGTGATATCGATACGAAAAGCACTGTCTATACTGTAGCAACATTTGTGCATTCTGACTTGTCATAAAACTCGCCTAATGGTGGACTTTACTGTAGGTTCAAATTTTTAACTACCCATGATCATGTGCCTGTAAGCCTGTATATGCCAGGGATGTAACAGAGCTCCGATTCCGGTTCCGTTAAGTCGGAACTTCTGAGGCTCGGTTTTATAAAGATCCGTTAGACCTTATGTCGGTTTGTTATGTCAAAAATAGTACTGAGTTACTGAAATTTGATCTGACATTTGGTTTAGAGGATCTTTATAAAACCCGGCCTGATTGGTTTTAAACATCCGCTTCGGTTCCGGTTCTGTTATTTGTAAGGCACTGGTCCCACCGCCGGCGAGCAGCGAGTACTCTCATAGTAATTCTACTCGTTTTCTCGCTCAAGCGAGTAGAATTTCTATGAGATTACTCGCTACTCGCCGGCGGCGGGACCAGTGCCTAATACGGATGTTATATCGGATGTCAAAGCAGCGCAGCGGGGTGAAATGAGCAGCGTACATTAAAAACAAACAGGTTTATAATTTTTATTTAGAATAGACTTAGCTTAGACCTGCCCTGCCCTTAACATCTTATCCATCTATCACTCGGGCTTCGCATCCGGTTCCGCATCCGATTTCAGTTCCGGTTCCGATATACGGAATTTAAAACATCTGGTTCCGCTTCCGGTTCCGATAAAACCACATCTGTTGCATCCCTGATATGCACTACTGGGATAACTGGCACAATTAACGTGAGCTCTATATACACTACATACATGTCATCACTAAATTTAGCCTTATGTAAAGCCTTTTGTTGACTGCATTAAGAACTAAAGTGGTGCATTCTTCAATCTGTTCTTTAGATGTAATATTATGTGACTAATTATTTAAATAAAAGGTATTCACATTAATGATGTTTTAATTTACAGATTAAGGGTGGGTTCCACCAAACCGTCTGTAATCGTAAGCGGTGTTCGTTAAAATCTGCCAAAGCTGACAGGTGCGACAATTGTCAAAAAACATTACAATTGTAGTTGCTGAAACAGTTTTCAAATGAAAATTGTCGATTTGTCAGCCTACATATGTCAATTACATACATATGTCAACTTGGTGAAATAGGGTCCTGACTGTATGGAGAGTTTGACAAGTTTCTATGGGATGACAGCTGCCGGCGCCATATTTGACGATGACCGGCCTGTGATTGTATGCTGGTGCAGCCGACCCTAAGCCGGATTCATATTTATGTAACGTGATGTGTCAGGTCATGATGCGACAGAACGATCATTTCATACTGTTCACTCCAGGACACCCCGAACCCGACTCCCTCCAAATCGCACCTTCCGATCCGAATTCTCTTAAGAGGTATATTAAACCTAATCCATTATCGCGCTGGCACTATGCCACGCAAACCGCGAATTCAACCAAATCATCATCATCATCATCATCATTTCAGCCGAAAGACGTCCACTGCTGAACATAAGCCTCCCCCAAGGCTCGCCACCTAGACCGGTCCTGTGCCGCTCGTTTCCACCGGATTCCCGCGACCTTCACCAGGTCATCACTCCACCTTGTCGGAGGCCTACCGACAGCTCGTCTTCCGGTGCGTGGACGCCACTCAAGCAGTTTCTGGCCCCATCGACCGTCAGTCCTGCGAGCAATGTGCCCTGCCCACTGCCACTTAAGCTATCAACCAAATATATCTACAAAATTCAAGTCATTATGCGCGTCCGCACACGCGGCTCGTATCCAAAAACCCGACTGTCTTTTTCATCAACTGACAGCTCAATGACGTGTCGTTTTTCTGCTCCGAATTACGCTAAGGATGCGTTTGTCCGCAACACGTACATTTAGTACGGTTAGATTAACATTCATCTGATGTACTATGATTCGCAATCATATGACAGATCTTACAGGCGTCAGAACGCATCAGACAGCGTCAGTATGAGCCCGGCTTTACAATCCTGTAACGATAAGAAAACAAGCATGCATGTGTTGAGAATTGAGATTGAGGTTCCTAAACTTGCCTTTTGTCGACAGGACGAATCCTCAAAACAGTATGGGGTCGGCAACCCTATACCATCAGGCAGTTTGTATGTTTGTTTGCCACCGTAAGGTCTTCTTGAGTTGAAATTTGAGGGATACTTTTTTGACGTTAGGCGGTTAAAGGGTTAATTAACCTCTTTGACGCCATTCTCCATGAAAGTCATCATCATCATCATATTACCCCGGTACAGATGCATCCTGAAGGATGCCCGGGATCCGCTACCTAATTCCAAGATTTGGCGTAGGTACTAGTTTTTACGGAAGCGACTGCCATCTGACCTTCCAACCCGAGGGGAAACCAGATCTTTGGAATTAAGCTTGACAAGTGAGTGGGCAACTTGACTATTAGAAGTTCTCAAGTCGCCCGAAGGCCTCTAACTTGGCTTAACGACTGCTATCATAGGCAGCAGCCGGGATCAACGGCTTAACGTGCCTTCCAAAACACAAGTGCGCTCAGTTAATAACCACTCAAAGCGGTCCCCCATCCAAAAACTGACCTAGGCCGACATTGCCTAACCTCGCATACCGCTCACGGTACGCGGGCGCCGCTGGGCCACGAGCGTTGCTATAATTCACTGTTGAAATAAAAATCATACTTACTCTTAAGTAGTCCCTTGGAAGACCCTCACTAGTTGTTCTTAACTAGTTAGGATCAAAAGCGGACACATAAAGAAATACCGCTGAAAGCGTTCAAAGATATATGAGGATGAGAGCGGACTCAGAAGTTCAATCACTCCTATCGCTTTATTGGTTCCGGCCTACAAAGCTACCAGGTAACCAGGAAAAGTACAGAGCATCATAAAAAATTATACATTATAGGCCTACATACACACTCTTATCTAGGATAGGCCTATTGCTTAGAGATAAGATCGGAAAGTATATAGTATAAGTGTATAGTATGTAGTATATTCGTTCGGTCAAATATGGAGAAAATGGGATTGCCGCGCTGCTTCTATACGGTCGGGAATATAGGAAAATCTGGATAAAATTGTGGATTAAACTGTGTTTGTGCATAACTAAAGACAATTGTGTAGTGCTAAAAAAATAATTATTGAAGATACAGTCCTGTGATGCTGGGCTGCTGCCCATGCTTGATGCTTGCGCGGTCTCCTCAATGACGGAGCGGCACAAAGGTATGTGGTTATGTTTGTATGGAAACGATTCTGGTAATGCCTATATTGGGGTTTAGGTTATTAGTAGTTACGTGTACCTACACAACTGTTGAAATATGCAGGCGCGGATCCAGGATTTAGTTCAGGGGGGGGCACTTTCGAACTTTCCGCAAATAAAACTGACTTTTGATAACTGTTTTTATTGTCAGAACATATTTCCTACGTCAGGACATAGGGAATTGCCCTCCCCTGACACAGGCTTCAGGGGGTGGGGGGGGAGGGGGCAATTGCCCCTGTTGCCCCCCCCCCCTGTATCCGCGCCTGGAAATATGGAAAGCAAAACCTAACAGCGCCTGTTAATTATCGTCGAGCAACGAGCAACACACACACGCCGACTGATTTATCAGATCTCATTCGTTAGGTTCACTTTCGTTTATGTAAGCACTAAGCAAAGTCACGTAGTCATTGTATTTTCATATTTAATAAACTTTTATGTTACACCTGGCCGTAAAGTGGCAATTACCGCACGCTCCGCGCGCGGAAAATCCCACTTCCTGGCCAGGGGGTGACATAAAATTTTGTACTTACCTCGGGCGGTAATTAAGAAAGCCTCAGATCGCATAATTATCGCCCTTGCCTTCGGCTCGGGCGTCAAATACCTGCGATCTGAGACATTCTTTGTTTTACCGCCCTTGGTAAGTAATGTACTATTTCCTATTTGTTATTATCAAAACTCGTATTATTTCATCAACAACAAATAAGTGAATTAACGGATAGTGATAATTCTTGGAATTGGAAATAAGAACATTCCTAAGGAACCGTTTCCGTTCCGCGTGACTAAGTGTAGGTACCTACCAGTGGCGGCGCATCAAAAATATTCTTAGGGAAGCCGGAATTAATTTTCCTTTCTTATTCATCATGAGCCGTAGTAAAAGAACTGTAATGGCTGAAAATTAGGTAAGCCGGTGGTAATCGAGTTGTATGGACGCTCCGCTACTGGTACCTACCTATTGTTTTGTGATACCAGTGTGTAATACACACCGAATCACGTTTCTCGGAACTCCGATCTGTTATCCTGTAAGTTACAGTTTTATAAATAATGTGCTGAATAACTAAAATTTGATCTGACATTGACTTGTAAACATTTTGCCTCTATTTTTTTTATGTTATAGGCGGCAAACGAAAACGAGCAGACGGATCGCCTGATGGTAAGCAATTACTGTCGCCCATAACCAACTGCAACACCAGAGGAGTCGCAAGTGCCTTGCCGGCCTTTCAGAAGGGAATACGCTCTTTTCTTGAAGGCTATTACTAGCCGACGACGACACAGTCTATGGTTGAACCGCGAGCGAAGCGAGTGGTTCGAAAATAGAATCCTGAGCGAAGCGAGTGGTTCAAAAATAGAATCCTGAGCGTAGCGAGTGTTGCAACACACGAGACGTAAAATAACTTTGCAGCCGTGTATAACACAAATCTTTTCACCTCACTAGAGCGAGGAATTCTTTTTCCTCCTCCTCGTCCTAACGTTGACAGTTGTGTCCTAAATATAGTTGTCCACTACCTAATCCCGAGATTTGGCGTAGGTACTAGTTTTTTAACACAACAGCACAATATAAAATTATTGTTGCTGGACTGTCTGGACTGGCCTTTATATGTTATTATGTTTAAAAAAGTTACAAATAGCGCTTTCGGATTTCAAATATTCTTTGCACTCTTGTGGATAAAATGCAGTTTTGCTATCTGTTTTTAAAGAATAAAAAAGGGCTTTTCGAGCTAGTGAGGTGAAAATTTGTTTTTAACTTACCACCTACTTAGTTTTTTTCTCACTTCTCACACCGAAACCTTTTCATTTAGTAATATAATGAAAAAAACACTTACAAAAACCTACCTAGGTGGACGGAGTGGGTTGTCGGCTAGTAATAGAGGACATTTTGGAGGGCGGAATTGAAGGAAGAAAGGGTATAGGTAGACCGAGAATGACGTACTTCAACCAAGTGAAGGAAAACATTGATGCCACGTCCTTTTTGTTTTTTTGAATTGTTTGGTGACATTTCTACCCTAAAGGCTGTCTTGGTCATTACTTTATGAACTTCTTGAAATACGTCCTGCATCAATTATCTTTATATTGTAGTATAGGTATATAGCACTGGCGTGATCCTAGGCTATCTGCTGTTGTCACGTTTACTGTAATCCGCCTGATAATATAAGTGCTAGAAGCAATGTTATGATTTCAGACTTGACGCCCGCTCACGCCGGCCATGTTGAATTTTCTTAAACTCAATATGTACAAATACGTAGGCAGAATTAGGAGAAATCTAACACCACTTCTATTGTTGGAATCCATCAAAATGCAAAATACAAATACAAAATTATTTATTTACCAAAACTGCAAAACAATAGATACATTATCAGTGGCTCTCACACTAGGTCCAGCCTGTGTCGTGAGGACCGAAAGAAAGCAGTAGGGATTATACAATAAGCAGATGCGTGTACACATAACATAAAGGATTCCATCAAGCATCTTGACTTGGAGATGGCAGCAAAATATCAGTACTAGTTTAACGATGATTGAAACCATTGCCCTGCTTTTCGATTTAGCCATAGTTAGGTAAAATGTTAACATTAACATAGCTCGTATCCTATTGCGTAAATCTAAGTTGATTTGAAATTCTTGCAAGCTTCTAATTAGATATTATCCCCTGAAAAGACATTAACGGAAAATCTCACATAATGATGCATTTTACTCAGGGACCGATACCGATATTTTTAAAAAACCCTGAATTAGCCCAAAATTTTGGATTATTTTTTGCTTTTTACGTAGGGCTAAATCATTTATTTAGGTAACAACGTTGTATTATTAGATTGTCCCATTAAAAACGAAATAATGAACCGGTGACCGTAATAATACCGGTATTTTTCTATGGAGAAAATACCGGTATTTTTTACTCCACGAAGACATGTTTGTTTTCTAGTCACAGTTATGTACTACAAGTTAGTGCAGAATTTGCTAAGCTTCAATATTGCTCTTGACCACATTTGAATAAGGTACGTAGATTTCGCACAATATACGAATATCTTCCGGATGGAATACATTTTCCAAGATAGCGGCGGCTCTAGTAGGTCCTCGCCTGGGGACTTTTGGGAGACTAAAACAAGGGCATTAATGAACATTCTACCAAATTTCATCAAAGTTACCAACATTTCGAGGTTTTGCTTCACCGACTGGGTTATAGCGTAAACGTGGCAGCCACATTCTCCTTCACTAGACCTATATAAGTCAATCTAGGCATTCCTCAACCTCTTTTCACATATATTACAATACAATACAAATACTCTTTATTGCACACCTCACATAATGAAATAGCACATAAAAAACATAGATACAGGGAGACAGAGGCAGAACAGGCGGTCTTGTCGCTAAAGAGCGATCTCTTCCAGACAACCTTTGGGTAGTGGAGAAATGAAAATATAAAGCTGAAAAGTAGGTGGTGCATAAACTATTACAATGAGAAAAAAAAAAAAAAGATTCCAAAACAACTATTCAATATAAATACACATACTTAAATAATATATAATTATATATATCACTGCTATAGAATAGTAAAAATAAAATAGTGTCAGCCATAATAATTAATTTAAAATTTTAAGGGAGAGACAAATAGTATTCTTTAAGATGGGATTTAAAAATAGCAATCGATTTAGCACGTCTTAATTCAACTGGAAAGGAGTTCCAGAGTCGGACAGCCCGGAATGTAAATAAACAATTATAAATTTTTGACGAGGATGATGGTACTGTTGTTAGGAGCAAGTTATGAGATGATCTAAGTGATTTAAAAAAAAACTGAAACGCTCTTTTAGATAGCAAGGAGTAGCGGGGTATATTTTTCCCTCCAAGGTTTTTAAAAAGCAACAACAATCCAGGTATATCGGGTTTAACAATTTAACATAATATTTCGTAATCCAATGCGCGAGAACGCGATCGCTGCCTCGCGCGTACCTACAGAGAGCCAACCGTGAACCGAAGACGTAGTATCTCCCGCTAGAATCCGAAAATTCACCAAAGTCTGAATCGACAAAAAGTCCATAAATCAAAATCAAAGATCAAAACATTTATTCTGCAAATAGGCCTCAAGGGCACTTTTACAAGTCAAAATCTATCTAGGTACATCAAATAAAAATAATACAATAATCAAAGTATCATTAATTAAATGTAGTGTTACATGTCAAGAATAAGACTAAGAAACTAATAACAATCGAGATTTGTTAGAGATGTATAAGGTCTCTAAGCGTCAAGATAAAAGGTAATAAAGTAGGTACCTACACTAATAATAATAAAATATTTTGAGCTATATCTATAACACGTCAACATGAAAATAATAAAATCTATTAAATAAATATCCTTCGAGATGTATAAGGTCTCTGAGCGTCAGTCTAAAAATAAAATCAAATGAGAACAGAGCGAAGTCTCTCATCATGTCAATTCCACTGAACACTAGTACGAAGTTACTAGTCCTTGCAAACATGAACAGACATATAATTTTGGAACCCCTCACAAAATTTCACGAGAATCCATTGAGAAATGCGACCTGTAGAGAAAAACACCCCGATTACGAAGCCCAAAATGAAACGGAGACGCGTTCAAAAATATCTGAACATATACGAATGCTTTGACGATAGTAGTCGTATCGGTACCGCACCACACTGGGTAGAGTCAGTCCGACCCTGGTCGGGCCTAGCTGAGTTTCTTGCTGGACTCTGCTCAGCTAGGCTAGGTTTAGTGAACCAGCGACAAAACTCCCAGTAGCTGGATTTATTTATTTAAAAAAGGTACACTTTACAGACATCACACAATAAATGATACAGTTAAGTTTGCACAAAGTCAGTAGTTTATAGACCAGCATGACATCCAAAGCAAGTGCACACAGCATGATCAATAAGTAAGCGCATAATTGACCAAGTGCACATACAGCACAGTGTCAAGTGGACGCACACAACACAGAGCAGGGTTAATTACATGGTTAAATCCAATCAAGTTCAGCATTCAATAACACGGTTACCCTACTCTATTTCAGCCAAGTCGAGCCAATGTTGCATCAACATGAACACTACTAGTAGCAAAAGTTTAATTAAGTAAAGGAGATAAGTATACATTCTTAGGTACTAAACGATAAAACTGAAACTAAATTAAATAAACAAACAAGGAAATCAGGGTAAAGCGTTTACTTTTTAGGGGTTTATTTCACTCACACCTCAGATTCAGTTGAAACCGCTCAACCAATCTCACTGGAGCGCAAACTCTTAAGAGTATTCCAGTGTTCCAAACCACACGCGTGGTCGTGTCGGAGGTTTTCCCCAGGGTACTCTCCAACCGCGCACTTCTATCGCTCTATTCGGCCCGGCCTATAAAGCCAGTCAGGATCAAAAAAAAACTACACACCTTTGTTAACTGTTATTTTTACTTGACCAGTTGTCTATAGTCAAAAACGGATACCGGAATACTAGCAATGTTTTTTTACTAGCTGTACGTATAATTATCTAAGAAATCAGCACAGATTAACGGTTCTCAAAAGGAGTATATTTAACCCGCTGCTTGCCAAAACATATTTATTGAACAGAATCTACGAAATTGATCGATGTAACTGGGGACAGTGCATTTACCATGAGTTTGCATGACCGTACTCGCTAGCGACTGCGTAGAAATGTGTATGGGCAAAAGTACAGCGCCTCTGGCGGTTACGCAATAGAACTAAGAATCGGCATACTAAATCGTTTACGCAGTCGCTAGCGAGTACGGTCATGCAAACTCATGGTGAAGGCACAGGAGAGCTGGCAGCTTCCTCGCTCAACGCATAAGCATTGCGATTCAGCGAGGAAATGCTGCCAGCATCCTTGGTACCACGCCACAGGGGCCTATTTTAGAATTAGGCTTTTAGTTTTTGTTTTATATAGTTATTGATTAAGTTAGTTATATTCTGTAATAATTTTTATTTTTATAAGTTTCTAATACGTCTTAAATTTAATAAAATATCTACGAAATTAATTGAGATTGAGATTTATTGATAAAATTATAAGTAATTTTAATATCTATATTTTCATTTTTATATTCATTTACTTACTAAAAATTAAATATAGATTCAGAACAAAAACCAGCCACGTGCCGAACGTCGTCGGGAATCAACGAACATGACCGAAGGTAGGTGTAAAGAATCATGTCGGTCACTATTAAACGGACATTTATTAAAAATGGGTCATAATAAGCGACATGTCACTGTAAGTCATTACAAAGATTTTTATGTGAAAACCAAACTTCGTTATGTAATGAGGGCTGTCGCGTATGAATTCGCCGCTAGAGGCGCTAATGTAGCATGGGGTCTCCGAAATGTCAAATGTCACTCTTTGTGGTTGCGCTACGCGGGTTAATATCTAATTGGAACAAAATGGTGACTATTTTGCAATACCTGAGCTTGATTATAGCAAATATGAGTTACGGGTCAATGACTGTCAGGGCTTTGAGACAGTTTTGTCTTTCGGAAACTAATTTCTTCCTTTTTTCCGAACAAAACGCGACCGCGCTACAATGCGGTATGTTCGATAATTTTACGGTACGGTTGAATATGATTTAAATGTAAACTTCGTTCTCATGTCCATAATAATCAATAACAATGTTTGACAGCTGGACCTTAGTCGACAGTGGCGCCAACTGGTGAGCACAAGCTAAGTAATTTAGCACTGCGAAGGCAGGTAGCTAAGTAATTTAGCACTGCGAAGCCCTGTAATCTCTGGCAAGTTGGATAATCGGGTTTACAATTAAGGTTATATGCGTAACAATTAGCTGTAACTTTTCTGACGAAGGCGAACTCTGAACAACCCAGTACTTGTTGCAGTAGGTCAGGGTGTGAACTCGACATATTTTCTGAAAGGGTGGACAATTCAATTAGAAAGGGCTTTTGGAAGGGCCTTTCAGAGAGCCGAGTGACCGCGACACAAATACCTTGTCTCTATTGTTTTAATACTATATACGACGGCCTAGGTCAGTTACTGGATGGGTGGTCGCTTTGAGTGGTTATTAACTGAGCACTCCTGTGCTTTGGAAGGCAAGTTAAGCCGTTGATCCCGGCTGCTGTCTATGATAGCAGTCGTTAAGCCAAGTTAGAGACCTTCGGGCGGCTTTTTTATGTTATGGGGGCAAATGAGCAGACGGAGCGGCTTGAGAACTTCTAACAGTCAAGTTGCCCACTCACTTGACAAGCCCAATTCCAATAAGGTCTGGTTTCCCCTCGGGTTGGAAGGTCAGATGGCAGCCGCTTCCGCAAAAACTAGTACCTATGCCAAGTCTTGGGATTAGGTACCGGACCCCAAGCATCCTTCGGGATGCAATTGTACTGGGATAACGCTAGGATGATGATGATGACTATATATGACGCAGGCGCGGATACAGGATTTGGTTCGGGGCGGCAATATCCATCAGGGGGGGGGCACTATTGGCGAGCGGGGGAGAGGAGGAGGATACTTTAAAAAAAAAATAACCAATGGCCTGCTTAAATGTAAGCTTGCGGTACCCTCCACTCGGCTCCAAAAAATAAGAAAATCATTCATGTGTAATTGTGTAAAGTTTTATAATAAACTACCTACAAACGTGACTAATTTATCTATTAATAAATTCAAGACTTATGTAAAGAGTAAACTCATATCGAAAGCATATTATAGCACAAAAGACTACATGAATGATAAAACACCGTGGGTATAATTGTGGTTGAAATACTAATTATATTTTAATAATTATGACATTACATCTTAATGACTATTTTCATAACTATGACATTAGATGTTGACGTTAAATTTTCCTCTTGACATTCAGATTTTATTCTAGAAACTGTCTAGATTATACAATTTTTTATGTTTTTATTTTACATATTGACGATCTTTTTGTGAATTTATTATACTTTCTTTTGACATACATTATAGTAATTCATGTCTTTTTTTAAATTTCATATGCATCAATAAATTGCTCTGAATAGTTAGATTCAATTTATGTAATATATAACTGACGATTCAAAAGTGCTTGTTGCTAGGCCTATTTGAATAAAGAATATTTTGAGTTCAGTTTATGAGGGGCAAATGCTCCTACTTATTGCCTGCCTGATGGTAACGCACACTTTAACGTTCATGCTCGAAAAGTGTGTCATAATACTCATATTAGGCTTATCAAGCGGGGGCAGCGGGGCTAAAGTAGTACATTTAACCCCTAGGGAAAATCTGAATACATATTTATGATTTACAAAACATCAGTGGCGGATTTACCAATAGGCTGAGTAGGCTGGAGCCTAGGGCGGCAGATTTTAGGGGGCGGCAAATTTACCCCGAATTTTTTTTGTCGTACAAAAAAAATCTAAATGTTAACTATGTCCGCTCACACAATTCAATCAACGTGTAATATCTTTCACCACTTAAATATGTTTTATACCGTAAATTGAGGTTCCTTTGCTCCCCATTGGATAACTATGCCCCAACTGTTTATTTGGTTTTATAGCGTTATAACCAAAAGTAATATATACTTTGTCTGTTTAAAATGCACTTTGTCTGTTCTTAACTCTGTAAAACAGCAATTGTAGTACATACGCAAAATTTGTATGTAGCAGAATATTTGACAACGGGGTAAAATGGCTAGTTTTGAAACATTTTTCATTCTGGAGCACAGTTACCCAAACATTGGCTTACGCTTGTAGGTTGTAGGTAGGCTTCAAAGTGTTTAAATTTACTAAAACATTATTTTGATGCCTAGTAAGTGTTATAACAGGATCCATATGGTCATTCTACTACCAAGTTTTTAATACCTATGCCTATAAAAATCTACATACCGCATTATGATAAATTTTAAAATAATTCAGTACTTAATTTAAATTTTTGAAGGCGTGTTTAGAGCAAAGAAGCCTCGTTTTACGATTTTCATAGTGTGTCTGTAATTTTAGACATACATTACCACACCTTATAAGTAGTGTCCGACCGAAATTTCGGTTTCGGTTTCGGTTTCGGCCAGTTTCGGCCAAAAAATCAAGTTTCGGCCCGAGTTTCGGTTTCGGCCAAAAACGGCCGAACCTTTCGGCCGCGCCGAAACTTACAACATCGTGCCTTCGGGTCGCGCTCGGCTAACGTCGGGCGCGCTCGGCACGGCTGGCAATATGGCGTCGCTCGCCTGACTCCGCCGGCCGACTTATTTTATACCACCATTAAAAAATCGCTAACTTTGTGTTACAAATAATGTATTTTTTTCACTTTATTTATAGGGTAGTTAAATTTTCAAACAGAACCTCTGTAACTGTGCTGAAATTTCATTGTGATAAATCTTTGAAAGTAGAAACCTGTAATTATAGGTCGGCGAGATATTAATTTTAGAAAAAAACTTACTAACATTTTTTCGACTTTTTAAGGACTTTTTTTTTATAAAAGGTTCGGTTTCGGTTTCGGTTTCGGCCGAAACTACAATGAAACCGAACCTTCGGTTTCGGTTTCGGTTTCGGCAAAATAACATGTTTCGGTCGGTCACTACTTATAAGTAGTATGTAAGAGTAATTGTAGGTGAACTAAAAAAAAAAACCCCCCCAAGTGTGTGTCGGACCACGCACAATGAAGGGTTCCGTACCAACACCTACTAGTCCACATTTAAAACCACTATCCAATACATTGAACCTAAAAAAAATCGTATCTTCATAGGGAACTCACGGCACCTACGACCTTTAGTTTGGGCAAGTCAGTTTTTAAGTGAAAACTCAAAAACCGTAAAACCTATTTTGTTCAAACCAAAAGTCTTTGAAAGTATTTATTAATGCACACCACCTCAATTTTTTTCGGTATTTTAAACTTCATAGTTTGGAAATTCTTTATTTTGAATCTTTTTTTCTTTTTAGTTCTTTTATCCACTGCAGTCATGTTTTTTAATTGTAATTATTATTTTATTTCGCAATTTTTGATTTTCATTTTAAAGTATCGTTGCCGTAAAATCATGTTTTAAATTTTTGGTCAGAACACACAAAATATAGATAAATAGTCCGCCATATTGTTTTTATTGCGACCTCACATCCTATGTAACAAAGAATCTCACATACATACAGACATGAACCCTGCAAACATTACACTCCTTTTTTTGGGCCGTCGTGTAAAAATGATGTGAAATTACGAAAAAATATTTTTAATTTTGGAAGATACGACCTTTTTAGATTCAATGTATTGGATAGTGGTTATAAATGTAGACTAGTAGGTGTTGGTGCGGAACCCTTCATTGTGAAAAAAAGAAAGAAAAATGGTTTATTCTATAAAAGACACAAAACAAGACTTTATACAGACATATGTCCTACAACTATGCACAACTGCGCGTGTGATCCGACACGCACTTGGTCGGTTTTTTTTATTCAATGTATTAGCAAGTGGTTTTAAATGTGGACTAGTAGGTGTCGGTACGGAACCCTTCATTGTCCGTGATCCGAAACGCATTTGACCAGTTTATTTTTAGTTTTTCAGTATCTCAATTTTATTTTTGAATTTTATTTT
The DNA here is from genome assembly GCA_963556455.1 of Epiblema foenella. Classification (NCBI taxonomy): domain Eukaryota; kingdom Metazoa; phylum Arthropoda; class Insecta; order Lepidoptera; family Tortricidae; genus Epiblema; species Epiblema foenella. The sequence continues at coordinate 31,919,438 of OY747098.1, read as the reverse complement.
TCTTCTGCCCGAAACCGGGCGAAAAATGACCGCATTTTTCACATTTTACCGATTTTCGAAAAAGAGTTTTAGTCGAGCAGAAAAGTACATCTTCTGAATAACCCATCAGTGATCGGCATGGCACCTCCAATATTTATTTAAATATATCGCAGTCATTTCTAGGCCTTTTTTTCGGTATCGGAAATAAGTCATTTTTGAAATATGTTTTTTTTTTCTGACTGAATACGGGCTGCAGATGACCGCATTACTCACTTATTACTGATTTTTCAAAAATGTTTTCGAGATTTCAATTTTTTTTCTGTTTTGAAGCCTTCGTCGAGACGAGTTTTTGACACCCCATTCAGCCACTTACTGCCAAAACCCACAACACCAGGGCGATGTTCCGCTTTCACTGAAAATGGGACTTGAGGGCCTACTCCGAACTTCGAAATCTGAACTTCGTATCGTGCCGTCCCTTTCACTCATATAGTGAAAGGGACGAGAATGAAAGGGACGGCACGTTACGAAGTTCGGATTTCGAAGTTCGGAGTAGGCCCTTTGATACCAAAGCGGCAAAAACTAGGGTATCGAATTGCAGTAGAGGTCAATAGGGGCGGCAAAATTTGAATAGCCTAGTGGCGGCAAAAGTGTAAATCCGCCACTGCAAAACATTCTTATTTGACCAGTCAAAATACTTCACCATATTAAATCCACCAATCAGAAAACACATCGACAGCCAATCGGAACATTGGGTTCTTTTTGGTACATACTTTGTTCTACTGATTTAATTATTAAAAGATTAGATCTTTTTTCGTCCCTGTTTCAACTACTACGTATCTGAGTCAAAACAGTTTAAAAAACCCTAAAAAGATGCCGCCATATAAGGGGATTAATTGTGGGTGGATAATCTTTGTTTATTTATTTTCTCGCAATCGAAGTGAAAAGTAGAGTGTGTAACTCTAATCTAAAAGCCATAGTACGGCTTGAACTATTTTCCCGAACGAAGTGAGTTACGAACTCCAGATTTTACCCCCGAGCGTAGCGAGGGTATTATGAATTGATTTCCGAGCGAATCGAGGTAATTAAGACTCAGTCCTGAGCGCAGTGAGAGATTTAAGCGCGCCTAAGACAAAAACTTATATACGAGGGGAATACTCTACTTTTCCCACTTCTTGCGAGACAATAAAAAAATACCAAGGCTAACTAGAAACATAATCAATCAGTCAGCCAAATCCCAATCACTTTCGTGACTTGAATGTTATTAGGACTGTATCTTTGTTGAACTGTATTTTGGCAGAATCTGCAGTTTTACTAACTAATGCAGGCTCTTGTAACACTCCCGGCTTTGTAGGTATTTAATAGGTACATTACTGCAAAGCCGCGATGGATGGTCATCCCTGTTCCGGCCGAGGCCATTTCTCAAAAAATACAATGAAGTTTGAAAATTTTACGGAAGCTCCAAAAGAAATTCCAAGGATTTTTCAGACGAGCGGGGGTGTAGCGGTGCGCAGCAGTACACCCACCCTTCGGTCCAGGGCATCCAGCTCAGTCTGTGTCCATCTTAGTATGCCAAAGGGGTATGTGAGCAAGGGCATCACCCAGGCGTTGAGGGCGCGCACATTATTGCCGCTTAACAAAAGACAATTAAGTATTTTTGTCAGGTGACAGAAGAAGCGTTCCTTAAACGCCCTCTTTACGCCCTCACCCTCAATACCCAAAGACTGTGACATACCAAGATATTTATAGGTTTCTGCTTCGGAGAAAGATCTGAGGGACATTGCCTCAGAAAGTTGTAAATTTGACGAATTTACAACTTTCCCCCACAGTACAAGTATGACCGCACACTTATCTACACCAAATTCCATTTCGATGGCGCTACTGAAAGCTCCAACAGGTCCTGTCTATTTGGTGCAAATAGCTTCAGGTCATCCATATAGAGAAGATGAGAAATGACCTCACCTCCTCTCCGGAGCTGACAACCTAGCCCTGAATCCTTCAGCAAAGTGCTGAGCGGGTTCAAAGCTAGGCAGAACCATAAGGGACTCAGACTGTCACCCTGGAAAATACCTCGCTCAATCCTGATAGAGTCCTACGGGCCAGAAGGGCCGTCTCCTCCTCCCGATTGATGAAGAACTGTGATCCACTGCCCCATGCAAGCACTTAAGAAGGATCTCAAAGCTGCATCAATTTTATACAGCTCTAAGATCCTCCTCAGCCATGAATGAGGCACCGAATCATAGGCCTTCTTATAGTCAATTCAGGCGGCCGACAGGGTTCACCCTTTGTTCCGCCGGACTCGTTGGCAAATGGTCATGTCTATGAGGAGGAGCTCTTTAGTACCACGCGACCCAACCCTACATCCACTTTGAGCTGGAGCCAAAATATTGTTCGCAACTATGTGCATGTTAATTTTTGCTCTCAAAATGGATGTAAGGAGCTTGTACAGAGTAGGCAAGCACGTGATGGGTCTGTAGTTCTTCGCTTCCGTGGTACTACCGGACTTATAGAGCAGGGAGGTAACACCAGTTGTTAAGGGAGGTGGCAGGGAACCGAGCTCGAGGGCTTGCTGGAACTGCGTTGCTAGACGTTCGTGTGAGCATCGAAACCATTTCAGCCAGAAGTTGTGCAATCCATCCGGTCCCAGACTTTTCCAGTTCGGGGCCGTACGGATGGCAGAACTTACGTCTTCGGGGTTGATGGTTATAGGCCCCATGGGTTCGATGGACTCACACTCACGTTATTATTATAATTAAGTCTTTAAACCGCCCTAAATAAGGCGTTTCATACTTTATAATTCCATTACGCACATTGAAATGACGACCTGAATTGAAATAGCCTGCGTTTTAAAAAAAACCTTTGTTCCTCTCTGCGCCTTATATTTTCGTACGTTGATGGTTTCGCAAGGCTTGCACTAGGACAGTTTTATTTTACTGTGTAATTCCGTCCCGGATATCGCGAAATTGCGACCTACGGCATGCTGAAAACGAATACCATATGAATGTCAAAAAGTGGGCCGCCAGGCCGGCACCGCGGCGCGTAAGGTTACCGCGGAAAAACAACTCCCAAACGGGCAAATATGACGTTAGGTAGGTTATGTATATTTAGTGTCAGGTGTAGATATTTAATATCAACAATTTTAAATAAGTTAAAAGCTTGTAGTTACATATTTGCTATGCTAATGGCAGAGTGATTGCCATAAAATTGCCGGCGATTTGTGAGTAAACATCATGTTGAATTAAACGCCGGTAGCTCGTACGAAGTTGTGATTCGATGGTATCTACATGAGAGGCGATGTCATCGACTTGCATCTCACGTTGCGGATGCACCGCGCGTGCTTAAAAGCGGAAGTATAGTGCGATTATCGATTGCTATGACAGAAAATGCTTTGAATGAAAGGAGCGCGCGGTGGCGGCGGGCGGGGGGCGGGGGGCCGCGTCGCTCGCGCTCGCGCTCGCCGCTCGCCTCGCCAGTGCGCCACAGGACGCGGGCTGCGACACACGCTCCGCGCAGCCCGCTACGCCGAAATCCCGAGTGCAGTGCAAATGCTTGTGTTTATATGGCGCTCATGTTACTACAAGTGCTCGTGCTGGGTGTGTTCGCTGCAGCGGCCGGTGGTTAGTGTTATGTGTTCTTTAGCCCACGTGCTGGTCCCGGGAAGTGTTTACGGCGGCCGACGCATGCGCCTGGATTGTTTGCGTCGTCCGCGGGTCAAACACCTAACCTACAAAGCCTATATCGTTAGAGGCTGCCAAGTAAGTCTAGTTATACGGGGCAGGCGGCTCGAGGACTGCACAATCGTCGTGGAAGCGAGCTACATTCTCACTCCTTCGTCTTTCCTCGTCCTGTTTGTATGTGTAATAGGTCCGTTTGCGAATGGGAATCGTTATTAGATAATACGGCATGTCCTCAGGTTGCATTCCGCAGTTGTTGCTCGTGCATGTCATGCGCTCAAGGTCTACCTGGTTTTTTATCGGAAACGCGTGGAGCGTCTAAGAAGATGGACCGTTTGATCGGAACACTATATTCAGTTCCTCCTGTTATGCTTCCTTTCGAAACTTGTTCACAAGTTGTTCAAAACACTGGGCTATTCATTGTATGCTTATGTTATAATAAATATAATCTATCCGCTACCGGTTCTTTCGTATCGTGGACAGAATTTTGTGTGATAATCGTCATCTGAATTTTTTAGATATTTACCTAATTTTTAGGAGAATCATGTAAATATGGGAAAAGTTCGTTTTAAGTCCTTAAATGTTCAAAATAATCTAAGCTTCCTTCATTTTGACGACCGGTTTAGCCTAGTGGGTAGTGCACCTGCCTGTGAAGCTGACGGTCCTGGGTTCGAATCCCGGTGAGGGCAAATATTTGTGTGATGAGCATGAATATTTGTTTCTGAGTCTTGGATGTTTTCTATGTATTTAAGTATTTATATATATTAAATATATCGTCGTCTAGTACCCATAACACAAGCCTTCTTGAGCTTACTGTGGGGCTAGTTCGATTTGTGTAAGATTGTCCTCTAATATTTATTTATTTATTTTGGGATATACTTACATTCCAAAGCGGAAAACTCGCTCGTGAACTTTTAAACAGTATATATGTTCTCATAACGGAGAACAAGTGGCTGCGTAGCCACCTACCTGTCTAATTACTCATGCTTGTACTAATAGCCAGTTAAATGGCTATTAATTACTCATCTATTCTTTCGGATGAGTTTGCTTTAGGTGTTGTAAACTATCGAATAGATAGTTTCTTACCACTGCAATCTCGTCATCCTTTTTTAACTTCCGTAGCTTGACAATTTGTTTGTGGTTGCGCTATTTGGAAGGCGAAGTTCTCTTCAAAAGATGATAGCTACCGTATGTACCGGTGACTGCCTTCTGAATACCTTGTCTATGTCTTCAGTTCCCGACTATTTTTATTTGAACATTACATTCATCACCAGTTTTGTCCTGTCCTTGTCTTACCCCATGTACTTGGTTCTGCGCAGCACGTCCTTTTCTTCCGTACTTCTCCATCCCCGTCACTTCCTTCTTCTTGCCTCTTCATATCGTCAATCACACATGCCACATAACACAGTCTACCAATCTTTGCCTTAGCCTGTATCGTCTCTTACATACCTCTACGTTCATATATAATATTCTTATGGTCACATGGCATTTATACCTCCGCATTAAAATACATAGTAGGTATGTATCTTTCTTCGGTTGTGATTGGTTCTCCAAAGACTGTTAAAGTTAGAAGACAGACATAGACATTATTTATTGATAATAACACATTACAGGTCAAGAAAAAATATGTATGTCGGCAATTCATGAATATTAAATAGAATTAATATAGTTTACATAAAAAGACCGAAAATCAAGATGAGAAGAAGATATGGGAGTTTTTTCAAATGTTAACGGTATGAAAATGTTTTAGGTTAGGTTAGGTTAGGAGTCTATTTTTAAGATTTTAACTGATAAATTGTCATCCCTTTTTCATATCATTCAGTGTGTATAGTGTATAGTTACATTACGAACATATGTATGGGAACTAAGTATTGTATTCTTTCTGAAATAAATATTTTTTTAGCTTGTGCGTTTTATTCCTTAATGACATCGGAATCGGAACTAAAAATAGGAAATACAGATAGCTCTATAAACACGAAGATATCAATGACAATTTAAACAACATGATTATCAGTTGATTTCCTTTGCAAAGGAGTATAATATATTTACAACAAGTTTGTTATCTCGGTTATGTCAACCTTGTCTGTTACGAGTCATAATGAAATAAATCCTACTTCGCAATATTGGTATCCTCATAGTCTTATTCCCGGGACTCATCAAAGGCATCTAGAGCTAACCTCTAACGTTATTTACGTCCTCAAATCTCATTAAGTGAATCGCAAACAAGAATTATTATGTTGAGATAACTCGTTTGTGCTGTAGCTGCCTATACTTAGGCTCTGAAAGCTTAAAACTGAACGAAGATTGTTAATATCAAAGTGAGTAGGTACCTATAGTTAGTCTTCGAGCTATCCTCTAACGTAACGGAATATGCATTATGTTAGTTGATATTCTAAAATATTTGAGCAAAACTTATTTATTCTCATTTTATTGGAGAGTTTCCGACTGTTCCAGAGCTTATGATATATATATGAAGATATTTCTGGGAACAGAAAAGTTGTCTAATAAAAATGATCAATAGAAAATCACTTGTCACTTAAGCGTTTTCTATGTCGCTCGTAGATAATGAGTCTATATTTACTTACTCTAACGATATTTATAGGTGTCGCTTTATTGACAAAATCTCTAAGATGTCGAATTCGACACAGCTGAGGCCTTCCTTTTGAAAAGGTATCATTGATGAATTCTGGATCCTACTAAAAACATCGGTAAGAATGTGATTTTGCTATTTAATATCTTATTTATTTACCAAATTCTGATGTTCAAGAAATCGAATGGCAAGAGACTGTCTCAATACTCTCAATGCAACCGGAATTGATTATCGCCCAAGATCGTAGCAGATCTAAATGGTTATTCTTCCGACCGACGACAAAGAAGTGGAGGCTCTTATAAACAACCTCAAAATAGATTCTGCTATAGCAATTGAGCAAGTCTGGAGGCTTTATAAAACAATTTAAAGATGCTATAATTCCTCCCCTCATTCAAAATCAAAATCAAAACATTTATTCTGCAAATAGGCCTCAAGGGCACTTTTACAAGTCAAAATCTATCTAGGTACATCAAATAAAAATAATACAATAATCAAAGTATCATTAACTAAATGTAGTGTTACATGTCAAAAATTCACATTGTTATCTTTCAACGGGAGTTTTTCCAAATGTATACTTCGCTGGCGAAGTATTCTGAAAGTAAGCATGTTCCTTCCATATCTTTACCACACAAAAGTTCAGGCACGCACGCACGCACGCACGCACCCAATTCTCATACATACCATTGACATCTTAATTAATTGCCGTATGAACTGTATACTTTGTTGTGGAGTGAATAAATATATTTTATTATTAAATAAATAAATATTAGAGGACAATCTTACACAAATCGAACTAGCCCCACAGTAAGCTCAAGAAGGCTTGTGTTATGGGTACTAGACGACGATATATTTAATAGATATAAATACTTAAATACATAGAAAACATCCAAGACTCAGAAACAAATATTCATGCTCATCACACAAATATTTGCCTTAACCGGGATTCGAACCCAGGACCGTCAGCTTCACAGGCAGGTGCACTACCCACTAGACTAAACCGGTCGTGATTATTATTATAATAAAAATCCGTATACATATACCTGATCAGACATATTTCTCCGCATACCAGTGACACATAAATACAACAGGCAGAATAATAAATGAAATCTCGCCCAGAGAGTGAGTCCAAGTTCGGACGCGAATGGATATCCTTGACATTCACCTCACTTAACTAAGTTCTAGTTTCGCTGTTACGAAATTGATGAGAGGACATCCTCCCATAAACGTCGGTAAAGCGATCCGTGCCCGCTAAGTGATCCATTGTTGTTCTACTTGGGAATTCGCGGGAAATTTGCGCTGTAGCGTAAGTATTTTATGTACCCAAGATGAGATAAGACGTAGGATGCAATTCAGGACGAATTGACGATTGAGGACCAGAAGAAATGTTTACAGTGAGACATGTTTACACTTAATATGAGAACAACGGTTGGAACTCACTTGGAAAGTCACTATTTGCGACATGTTTCGGACTACAATTGGAGTCCTTCATCAGGTTGAGTGTTATCAAGGCAACCGACCGCGCAACACTCCAAATAGTGACTTTCCAAGTGAGTTCCAACCGTTGTTCTCATATTAAGAAGAAATGTTGGTGGAATGAAGATATAGCAAGAAGTAATCCATATTTCACTATCCCTACATAGTATAAAACAAAGTCGCTTTCTCTGTCCCTATATCCCTATATCCCTATGTATGCTTAAATCTTTAACACTACGCAACGGATTTTGATGCGGTTTTTTTTAATAGATAGAGTGACTCAAGGGGAAGGTTTATATGTATAATATCATCCATTAAATAGTGCACCCGTGCGAAGCCGGGGCAGGTCGCTAGTAATATTATAAATGCGAAAGTGTGTTGGTCTGTCACCTCTTCACGCTTAAACCGATTGAGATTGAATTTGGTATGGATGGAGATAGGTTTGGTACGGGGTAGGACATAGGCTAGTTTTCATCCTGGAAATCATCCCTTGGTGGATGGAAATTTGTATGGAAGAGCGATGACTAGGTAAGCGCCGGGTATAAAAAAATTGCATTTAAATTCTATCGCAATGAATGAGTTCTAGGCAGACGAAGGCGTCGGCAAAAGCGAGTATTATATAGATTATCAAAGAAAAAGGGGGTTAGAGTCTTGTAAATTGACATGTAATTTATATTGTAAATAAAGAGCTACGAGTTTGCGGCGCTTGCAGTGGAAACCATGGGAACCTGGTCAGCCGACATGAAAGCCTTCATGAAGGCCTTGTCGTCACGGCTGGTCCACGCCTCAGGGAACCCCAGAGCTGGCGCATACCTCACCCAACGGATTGCTCTTGCGGTTCAGAGGGGTAACGCCGCCAGCGTTTTGGGGTCCATGCCGCAGACAGAACTTTTAGATGGAGTGTTTTTTTTGTAATTGGTTTTATTTGTTTCTTTGTGGTAGTTGTAAGTATGTATCTTGTGTTTATTTAATAATATATACGTGTAAATTGGTTTCATAATAAAAAAAATTGTGAATAAATAAATGAATCTGAATCTATGAAAAATAAAGAAATTAAAGTCGATAATACGAGTATTAAACTAGCAATTTCAGTGTAAAGGAAACGATACAAAACATATATAATTAAAATAAAATCTCGAAAGTTATGTAAAGCCCGACCAGGGGCGCTACCGTGAACAGCAAACAAAGTTTTCCCTCTCTGTCGCACTTACGTCCGAACGTGCAAGTGCGACAGAGAGCGAAAACTTCGTTTGCTTTTCGTGGTAGCGCCCCAGTAATATACGACCACGCGCCATGTTGCGGAATTTAATTGTAACTAATTTCTTACACTGGCAATAATTATAATGATAGGTCGTCACTTGTCAGTGTCACAGTTGCGGTTTATTTCAATAATAGTAGTGTTGAAAATTAAATGATAATAGTTAAAAGATGCCCAAAACCATTCATAGTCAGTAGCGAATCCTTATTAATAATGTATTTCATGAAATTCTGAAAGAAAAACGCCCGTAATAAAACTATTTCGCTGCCAAAAATTCAAAATTGACATCAGAGCTGACATGTTATTTTTTATTTTTTTTTAATACAACGACGGTGGCAAACAAGCGTACGCTCCACCTGATGATAAGCGGCCACCTCAGCCTATAGACGCCCGCAACTCCAAAGGAGTCACGTGCGCGTTGCCGGCCCTTTATAAGATTTGAGACACATGGCATGTAAACAAAATCAAATGTAATTTTAATCTGTTGCCACATAAATCAGAATAAATCCGCCCTCTTGACAAGGGAACTCTCATATATTTCTGATCAGGCTTTATGTAAGCGCATTTTAAATTTATTTTTATTGCGTTTGCGTTTATAATAGTCAGGATTAGGTTAGTACAAAAGATAATGTTCGAGAAATTATACGGAATAGTGAAAATCATGGGTTAAATAACTCCATATAAAAAGTGAGTGAGACAGAACACAGTAAAGGCCTGTAAATTTAAGATTTGGTCCCTTTTTCTTCATTAGTATATCCGATTGAAGCCGGGCAGCTAATTGAATATATACACGATATTTCATTTTATAGGGGTTGTAGAAAAATGAAGTTATTAACTGACAATGCAAATTTTGGTTCAAAACATGTATTTGGAATCACTACATAGTATAAAACAAAGTCGCTTTCTCTGTCCCTATATCCCTGTATGCTTAAATCTTTAAAACTACGCAACGTATTTTGATGCGGTTTTTTTTAATAGATAAGAGTGATTGAAGAGGAATGTTTATATGTATAATAACATCCATTAAATAGTGCACCCGTGCGAAGCCGGGGCCGGTCGCTAGTTAAACTATAAATGTATCTAATTCAGCATAGTGATAAAACTATTGATTATCTGCATGATATTAACATGTAATGGTAAAGCAGTAATATTATGAAACCGTATAAAAAATCAAGTCAGCAATAAAGGAGACAAAGGCATTTTAATCGCAACTGTCAACCTCAATTAGGTCCGGAGGGGCTACTCCGAATTTCGAAATCGGAACTTCGTATCGAGCCATCCCATTCATTTGTATGGTGTATAACACGAGAGTGAAAGGGACGGCTCGATACGAAGTTCGGATTTCGAAGTACAGAGTAGGCCCTCAAAACGTACTCGCATCCGCACCGGTGCTCATGTTTCATTTAGCAGTATTTAATTATGCTTCGTGGCAGGTCGTGCGTTGTACGTATACAAATCATCTAAGGGAATATACCCAAACTACGTGACCCGTTTAGGGGGGGAGGGGGTCGTCAAAGTACCACTCTTGGTCACCGGGGGTAGGGGGGGGTCGGTTTCTTTATTTCATTTTTTTTCATTTATTTATTTCTTGTCACGTAGCCGGTAGAATACTTTTGAGAAACATTCTAATTGAAGCGGACTCACGCGCCACGGTTTAACCCCATCACTAAATTTAACATAATTACGTTTATAGGCACTTGATTGTAATCCTTTTTTAACCGCCCTTGGTGCGCAATGTACTGTTTCTTCTTGATATATTTTTTACTAAATACAATTACAATTGAATAGCTACGCTATACCACGCTTGCACTCTCGAAGTATGCATTTTTAGGGGCCGTATGAGAAAATACAAAGAAAAGCCATTATTTTTTCAACTTTCCGCAAAATTTTTTTTATAAAATATACTACGTGAAAACTAGGGGGGGGGGGGGTCTTGGCATATACTACGCTTGGTCACCTAGGGGGGGAGGGGGGTAAAAATCGCAAAAAAAATTGGTCACGTAGTTTGGGTATGTTCTCTAACTTGATGATATAAACCACCGATTTTAGAGCCTAATTAGAGTATGTAAAGTTATGTAGTCCAAAAACCCATAAGAGATATTAATTATTTCAAACAAATCACAATTTAAAAAATCTCAATTCTAATACACCCTAAAGGCATGACGTAGCCACATACCACTTTTTCCGCACAGGCGCATTAACTGCATGGTTATTAGGCAGTTTAATTTACTTAAGTTTGGTATCTATCCTACAAAAAGGTTTCGATACCGAAAGTGTAGTTCTGTTCTCAATCGCAAGAGTGCAAACTATTTACCTTTACTGATCACTAGCTGATAGTTTGAAACTGATTTCACTAAAAATGACAATGTTCGCTCTCTGTTTCTCAACTTGAGTAATTAAAATCGCTTACTCTCTGAAGTAAAGGCTTGTTCACAAAGAAGCGGTCAATTAATATGATTAAATTTTTATTGACATAGTAATTTAATTAAGACACGTAATTGGACCCATGATGATATAGCATTATTTATCTTACCTTATCTTATCTTATTTAGATGAGGGCCCTTGCGGATGCACTTCGACTCAGTGGGATCATTGTGCAATTGCCCCCTCCTTTATGCCTACTCCAAGCTGCTCTCCAGCATTTCCACAAACCGAATGTTGGAGTTCAACGGGAGTACTCTGAATTCCTTTGGTTCAGGATAACCATTGCCAAAGTCATTCATTCTTTGTCTGGCAAGGGCGTGACATTAACACAGTAAGTGTTCCATTGTCTCGCCATCCTCGCCACACATCCTACATTCTGTGTCGTCTGCCAGTCCCATCTTAGCCAAGATTCCTTTGACTCCGAAGTGACCTGTAAACACCCCAGTTATCATCCTGAGCTGCTTTCTGCTGTATTTCCAAAATTTTTTGGTCCAGCCTGTATCCACTCCTTCCATGAAGAGCTTTGTTTACATATATAGCATTATTTAGTTATACTGTCGTCAAAAATACGTGGTTTAAATTTTTCGGGCTTCATATATATTAACTCTGCACCACCTGCTGTGAATCGTTCGGATTAGATTTCATTATCCGCTACCCTAAGGTTGTCTGGAAGAAATCGCTCTTTAGCGCCTGTTGTTTGCCTCTTCTCATTGTGTTTTTGTACTGTACTGTATCCTTTGATTGAGGTGTGCAATAAAGAGTATTTGTATTGTAGGTATTGTTATTGAATCCCACGGTGTATACGGAAACATTCCTTTCTTAACTTGTTAGGGAGATCAAAGTTACCAAGACTAATAAGAATAACTTATTAATATTAATAAAGCTGAATCTGATAATAGTAGAGCACATTGTATGCCGTGATTAATATTGTTGCCTTTGAAAACTGTTATTTCTAAAACATTCCATTAAAAATATGTATGTTACATGAAAAAATAAAAATAAAATAAATATTTGTGGACAATCTTACACAAATCAACCTAGTCTCAAACTAAGCAAAGCTTGTACTATGGGTACTAGGCGACGATATACATACTTATGTGGATAAATATATACTTAAATACATAGAAAACATCCAAGACTCAGGAACAAATATTCGTGTTCATCACACAAATAAATGCCCTGACCGGGATTCGAACCCGGGACCTCCAGCTTCGAAGGCAGGGTCACTACCAACTAGGCTAAAGCGGTCGTCGGAAAAGGCGAGATGTTGCCATTTAACCCCCACCAACGCCACTTGATAACGATCGAGAGACCTGAAGAAAGCCGCAGATATTAAAGTCGATACTGCTAAAAATAGAGCCTATCCTTTTTTGATTTGTGAGGGAAAATGTAAAATAAAAATCGTTCCCCCTTATCTTTGAAGTTTACCAAGGAAAAAATATGAAAATGTCTATCCTAGATGATAGGAGAAGGCTGAGACAATAATACTTCTACATAAATTTACACTAATATGAGACATATTTACACTTAATAAGAGAACAACGGTTGGACTCCAATTGTAGTCCGAAACATGTCGCAAATAGTGACTTTCCAAGTGAGGTCCAACCTTTGTTCTCTTATTAAATGATACTTCTATTGAAATACGATGAAACGGGATATTTACCATGTATATTTGTATTTTTGAGTTCCCGATATTTCGGCACTGTTGCAAGCGCCATTATCAAGGATTAACTGACGTGCTGCGAGTTTTAGTTGTGGTCTACCCACACACCATAGCGATCTACCCTCTTCCTGGTTCGCTTTTCGTAATTCTAATGTAAATGACCATGTAAGCTTGAAATCTTATACTTCTATTGAGTTTTATCCGCGGCATGATAATTAAAAATAAACATTTCCTGAGACATGTTTGAGTAGCAGCCATATTGAATATTATACATGCGAATGTGCGTCTGTCTGTCTTTCTGTTATCTACCGACCGAAGTGATTTAGATGAAATTTCGTGTGGAGATAGTTTGAGTCCCGGATAAGAACATTGAAACTTTATTCCTGAAATCATCCCCGCCGTCGCTTCCCGGCCAAAAAAATAAACAATAGCATTCTTTTGTTATGATCCCTGGGATCCCAGGGATCAGTAGACGACCGGTTAAAGGGACGGGGGTGGAAGTTTGTGTGGATGAGCGATAACCATGTAAGTTCCTTAAATTTTTAAAAATCTAAATCAATCATTTATTCTGCAAATAGGCCACAAGGGCACTTTTTCATGTCAAAATATTAATTTACAGTTCAGAAAGGAATAATAATTTCGAGTTTACAATTATAACAAAATTAATGTCATACAGTGAAGATAAACAAGGTCTCAAGATTAAACAAGGAGTATAATGAAATTAATATAATATCCCAGAGATGTACATGGTCTCTGAGCGTCAAAATTAACATTAATTTAATATTGTTAGAGATGTATATGGTCTCTAAGTCACTGATAATAAAAACGAATCCACAACAGGATGATGTCTCTCGTCAGTCCCCTATAAAAAGACACTAGTATTAACGTAGTCACTATGTCCTAGCAAGCATGAACAGACCGAACTCCACAAACAGCGCCCGATCACGAGTATGACGCGTAAATAAAGAATATCTAGTAAATTTTGACGCAATGAAAGATTTCTACGCGGCCAAAGTCGCGGGAAAAAGCTAGTATTGAATATATCGCAATAATCATTGAAGTTACACACGCCTAAACCAGTTTTCCTTCTTGCATTAACAACGTTGTTGATTAATTCAATGGAACGTCGGAAACATAACAAAGCAGAAAAAAAACCGGCCAAGTGCGTGTCGGACCACGCACAATGAAGGGTTCCATACCAACACCTACTAGTCCACATTTAAAATCACTATCCAGTACATTGAATCTAAAAAAGTCGTATCTTCATAGGGAACTCATGGCACTTACGACCTTTTGTTTGGGCAAGACAGTTTTTAAACGAAAACTCAAAAACCGTAAAATCTACATTGTTCAAACCAAAAATCGTTGAAAGTATTTACTAATGCACACCACCTCAATTTTTTTCAGAATTTTAAACTTTATTGTTTGGAAATTAGAGGGAGGGACACACTTTCTATGACTTTGAAAGCTAATATCTCACCAACGGTTGACTTAAATGGACAAGTTTTTTAGAAACCTCCATATAATTTTAAAGGCCTATCCATCGATACCCCACACGACTATGTGCGTTGAAATTTTTTTTTTCATCCACCGGTTACATGTATGGAGTGTCCCCCCTAATATAATATTTTTTTGTAATTTCACATCACTTTATGTAGCGGTTCATAGAATACACCTTCCTACCAAATTTCATAATTGTAGTGCTTATAGTCTCCGAATAAATCGGCTGTGACATACGGACGGACGGACGGACGTAAGGGTTCTGTTTTTGCCATTTTGGCTACGGATCCCTAAAAAGCAGAAGCACCCAACGGCCAAGTAAAGTAGTGGTGATCGCTCATACTTCACCTCCGACGTTTATATTCCCAAAAGAGGCCACACTTTTTTTTTACTTGTGTCCGGTAAAAAAGTGTGTGATTATAGACTATATAATCAAGGTCAAACGGAGCGGTTAGCTAATAGATTGTAGAGCAGACCGCACTTGGCATAGAGACGTCTATTGTTTAGGTTTTAAATCTGATTTAAGCCGTCGTCTCCCGAAATAAACAATAGCATTCTTTTGTTATTATCCCTGGGATCCCAGGGATCGGTAGACGGGTTTTTGTGGGTGTTCCGTTTGGTATAGAACTAGCGACCCGCCCCGGCTTCGCACGGGTGCAATGCTGATGCATGTATTATACATATAAACATTCCCCTTGAGCCACTCTATCTATTAAAAAAAATCGCATCAAAATCCGTTGCGTAGTTTTAAAGATTTAAGCATACATAGGGATATAGGGACATAGGGACAGAGAAAGCGACTCTGTTTTATACTCGTTATGATTAGATTTCATTTCCGCTACCCTGAGGTTGTCTGGAAGAAATCACTCTTTAGCGATAATACCGGCTGTTGTTTGCCTCTACTCATTGTGTTTTTGTACTGTACTATCCTTTAATTGAGCTGTGAAATAAAGAGTATTTGTATTGTATTGTATTGTATGATCATGTTTTGTAAACTTAGAGATCAAAATGTTTCGCATAAGAGACGACTTCGTCTAATAATTCATTCAGTACGTCATTTATTAAGTAAATACGGAAACCACCTAATTTTGAACACTATTGATTATTCATTATTGCTTAATGACTTTAAATTACCAATAAATCAATCCAAAATAGAGTCGATGCCTACAGTTATAATAGTATATTAACAGAATTTTACCAATATTCAATGTCCTAGAAATAAAGATAGGACATGACACAGCATCTCAAGATACAACGGATACCACACTGGACTTATATAAGGTTCCCATGAAGAAAAACTTGTGCCCTAAGCCTGATTTATTACGTGGCATTGAGCCAATGTTGGAAATATTCAGGCCTACTAAATTGATGGATGAAAATTGGATGTAAGTGTGTGGTAACAAATGACTGAGAGGCGTCCTTCATGGGCAGAAACTGCTTGAGCAAATGAGCATCTCGATTCATTACGACAATGTGATCTATGACTGTGAAATTGGCTCTCGCGCGGAAGATTCATCAAAACAACGTAGGAATGAAATAATTCCAGAGATGCTTTAGAGACCATTCGAGAGATGGTGTAGGTCAGTGGTGGGCAAAGTACGGCCCGCGGGCCAACTGCGGCCCGCGAAAGCATTTTATCCGGCCCGCCGCCGATATATCAAATTAATTAGTACATGGCCCGCGATGATTATATTTTCTAGATTATAAAACTCAATCATAAACCGACTTACTGATGAACACCTTTTTTCGCTGCTGAAAGTTACTTCGTCGCAACTCGAACCTGCATTCGACGATATAATGGCATAACAGAAACAATTTCATATGTCTCACACACCTGGTCCTTCGAGTAAAAAAAACAAAATTAAATATTTTGAAAAACCCACGACGGACGTATAGTGAAAAATGTTTACTACAGCGCCCCCTGGAGAGTTATCATGGTAACACCCAGCTAAAATTCGTTCCGACTAAACTACAAATCTATTGCCGAAAACCGCTTCTAAATCAGTCAAGCCGTTTTGAAGATATTGATGTGCACACACAAACAAACAAACAAACAAACAACCTCTCACCCTAAACGTATATACCTTCTCCGTTCCGTCGTGGGTAAAAATAAATAAAAGCTAAAAAGTGTGTCATTTTGATAACTACATATGATTAATTAAAGTTTAATTATAAGATTCATGAAACCACTTGAAATAAAAATTGTATATATTTGTGGTTTTTTAACGGTTTTATACCAAAGTGCAGTTTTGCTGCAATTATGGATGTCCTCCAAAATTTCTCAAACTTACTGGCCCGCCATGAAAAAAGTTTGCCCACCCCTGGTGTAGGTAATGGCTCAATATTTTATTGTTACCAAATTCTGATGGGCAAAATTCGTTGAAATGAAATGAAATCATCTATTCTTAAATTTGGGCATGTTACATGCACTTATGAATGTCAAAAAACTACCACCGGTTCATAAAATAAACCTCTGCCTCGAGAAGAGAAACTCGGCGAGGTGTCATTTTTTCAAAACAATATACAATGTATATAAAATAACAGTAAAATAGTACAAAATTCAAATGCTACAGTATAAACATGCATACATATTTTTTAATATTATGGACAAAATATTTCTGTGTTAGATTACTTGTGCGGGACGCTATCACTGCCAAACATCCCTATCCATGATGTACCTAATCGTTTATCTTATAATATGCTTTTGAAATAAGTGTCTGTTTCACGACAGATTTAAAATTAGAATCCGTAAGTTCAGTAATGTGTCTTGGAATTTTATTGTAGAATTTTATACAATTCCCCAAGAACGACTTTTTCGCCTTCACTAGTCTATAAGTAAAAAGTTATTTTGAGTTTCCCAGTGTTTCTTGTAGTTATTAACTTATCAGTATCCGTTGGGAAATTGTATAAATTCTTCCTAACATAGGTACATGATTATTTCAAATATGTACAGCGACGGCAGGGTTAGAATATCTATTTCTTTAAAGATTTCTCTCAATGACTCACGCGATCCCAAGTTATAAATTGCTCGTATAGCCCTTTTCTGTAATATGAATATAGTTTGCTCGATAACCAAATCGATACTAAATAAACCTGGTAGAAATCAGAGTAGCGTAGTGCGGGGCGGGAGGCAGGGGGCCGCCGCGTGCGCCGCAAGGTCAGGGGCCCCTGCGCGCGCACTTGGCCGCAAACCTTCGTACTACGCGCAAGCGTCTATTGACCAAAAGCGCCATTGTGCGCAGGATTCGCACGCTTTAGTTTTTGCTAATTACCGTCTAAAGGGCACCTTGCGCACTATGTCTACATTGACTAGATTTTGCTAAGCTAAGGATTAGTTATCCGTTGAGCGTTGTCTATATTGTTCGGTTACACCTGACAGGAGAATGAGACTAGCTGGTTCCGCAGCGTCTAGCTGTGTTCGAGAAAAAATGCGACAAAAAATGTGGATGCCATGTACGGCGTGAGAAATGTCTAACTCATTTCCTAAGGTTTAAGCAATTAATAATTGCAAAACATGCTTGTCCTGTCTCGCTCTGCCGTTATCTGTTCTCGGAACGGGCAATTACTCGGATTTTGGTGATTGGGTATTGAGATTATTGATGCTATGATGCTGTGATGTGGCAACTTGTAACGCAGACTTAAACTCAGTTTCAGTTTAAAGATATTTATTCTCAAAAAAGACAATCGAAGTCACTTATATGCAGGCGCGGATACAGGGGGGGGGGGTAACACGGGCAATTGTCCCCCCCTGAAGCCTGTGTCAGGGGAGGGCAATTGCCTATGTCCTGACGTAGGAAATATGTTCTGACAATGAAAACAGTTATCAAAAATCAGTTTTATTTTCGGAAAATTCGAAAGTGCCCCCCCCTGAACAAAATCCTGGATCCGCGCCTACTTATATGAGAACATGGATTTAGGAACATTTCAAGAAAAGTAGAAATTTGTTAATTGTTTTGTGTGTTCTCGCTTAAGGTATTCTTAAAGAGGGTATTGTTCATAAATATGAACCGCTAATTTACTTTTGAAAACCTTAAGTGAGCCTACAGCTTTTAAAACAGGCGGTAATTTGTTATAGGTATAAACTAGCTTTTTATAAAAACATGCTTTGCGCTTTTCATACAGTTATGTAGGTACCTATGCTCGGACAAGTTGAACAAAAATATGTGAACAAGACTGTATTGTTATTGGGCACTAGGTTGCTCAGATATTTTTGAACCGTTGCGAACGTGCGTAAATTTTAGTAGACTCTTCGAAGGCCCCTATCAGGAGTGGAAATAATTGAATACACGTGTTTCGATAGGAAGCTTTCTTATACGTTCGGTCTTTTCAATTCGAAAGGGTCTATCTAATCCAGGGTTGGGCAACCTGCTATAAATAAATGAACTTTATTCTGCAAGTAGGCCGCAAAGGCACTTTTACAAGTCAAAAACTACTAGCGTTTCTCATGAGACCACTGCCGAGAAGAAACGCCGAAAGAAACTCGACAGCCAGTCATTTTCTCCAAAATATGCTTATTACAATGATACTACTTAACCTACTTAAGTAAATGTAAGTGGTAAACAACAAAAGAGGAGAGGAATTGAAAGAAAAACGAGGAAAAAATAACAATAGGTATTTACAATGTGTAGTTACACAAGAAAACAAAACATGTCGAATCGTTATGCTTTCCTGCAAGAAATGTGTCAACTAGATACAATGAAAATATTAGACTCTTTACGCTATTTAGGTATTTGGTTAGCAGTCAAGGGCCACATAGTAGCTACTAAAATTGTCGTGGGCCGCACTTGTTAATAATTTGACTTTATCAGACATAAGGCACCATATTGTCGGTGGTCAATGAGGACTATGAGGAGGCTCGCGGGTCGCAAGTAATAAGCTCGAGTCGCGAGCAGGGATCGGATACCGGTATTTTCTCCATAGAAAAATACCGGTATTATTACGTTCACCGGTTCATTATATCGTTTTTAATGGGACAATCTAATAATACGACGTTGTTACCTAAATACATGATTCAGCCCTACGTAAAGAGCAAAAAATTATCCAAAATATTGGGCTAATTCAGGGTTTTTTAAAAATACCGGTATCGGTCCCTGGTCGCGAGCCGCCTGTTGTCTCTATTTATTGTGACTTTGTACTGATCTGGGTCCTTTAATTGAGGTGTGCAAGGTTTTACCCCCTTATTCATAAAACTTAACAAACCTCTGCTAACTAAAATGTCTGTTGTCACTGTCTCACAAGCACGTGTGTCAAAGTGACAGATAAGGACAAACGAACTTTAGCGGCTAGTTAACTAATATAGGTTTGATAGACGTTTATGAATACGGGGGTTAATCTTTAAATCTAGCGTTAAAACGTATTCGGGTCATTGTTAGTTGTAAAAACAAATTTTATCCACCCGGTGGTCAATAGAAGTTAACGCCTTATGTACCTAGTTACATGTAAATTATATTTTTATTACATGGATTTATAGTTACGGAAACATCGTTTTTTTTATACAACGCCGGTGGCAAACAAGCGTACGGTCCACCTGATGGTAAGCGGCCACCGCAGCCTATAGACGCCCGCAACTCCAATGGAGTCACCTACGCATTGCCGACCCTTTATGAAATTTGAGAATTCACTGTGTTGATAGCAGAAGGGACAAATTTAGGTCCCTCGCTCTCAACACAATGCATCCTCGGGAGCTCTGGCAACCGTGCTCACCTCCAGGAACACAACACTACATTTTACATACTTGTATAGTAGACAATGTTATTATGGTTGTGGTCTTCTGCAAGGCGGAGGTACTTTCCCAGTTGGGCTGCTCCAAATTCGAGCAAGATGACATTTTGCTGTGCCCTACCTCTTATGCGGTATACCATCGTTTATGCGGGTTACTAGACCAATCCAAAATTAAGCGGTTGGCCCTTAACTTTTGATATGTCCACCGAAAAGACCCGAACCTAAATCTGACAATGACCATTCCATCCCGCACATAAGTTTAAATGGTTTTCCTCTTCAGACATTTACTAAATTTGGATACCTGGGTCATTGGGTCACAGACACCCTGAAAGATGATATTAACATGGAAAGGGAACCCAGAGTACTGTTGGTTAGGGTCTAATATGCTATCATGCAGGTTTGCGCGCTGTTCATGCGAGGTAAAGATAACTCTGTTCAAAACTTATTCCCAAAATCAAAAGGTTGTTATTAAACACCTCAACGCAAGATGCTTAATATTAATTAAATAAGCTAGTACCCATCTTGTTTTATATTCAAAGGATAAGGATTTATTACTTTATTACTTAGGTCTTTAGATACTATAACTTGGTACAAAAAAATGAAAGTGAGTGTAATATTTCGCCGATAAACTTAACGTTTGGCGAAACGGAAACAAATGTAAACTGTACCATACTTTTTTGGGAAAAATAAATTAAAGAATATATATATTATTATTATTATTAAAGTTTATTTCAGGTTTGAACCCATATCTGTTAGTAAATCTTAAACTAGGTTAGTAATACATTCTTAAACTAGGTAGGTACAAGCCTTCTTGAGCTTACTGTGGGGCTAGTTCGATTTGTGTAAGATTGTCCTCTAATATTTATTTATTTTATTTTTTTTATTTTTATATTAACTAAAGGTCGCTTGGACATGAAGCTGCGTCCACCGACGCATGAGCGCGGAGTCCCAGCGGTCCGCGAACGCGCTCAGGATCCTGTTGGTGCTGCTCTATATATGTGTAACCTTTGGAGCAACTACACCAAAAAGACCTGTGCTCTGCGTGTCCAGTA
Source organism: Epiblema foenella (assembly GCA_963556455.1). Lineage (NCBI taxonomy): Eukaryota > Metazoa > Arthropoda > Insecta > Lepidoptera > Tortricidae > Epiblema > Epiblema foenella. The sequence goes on along the minus strand of OY747098.1, from coordinate 31,898,107 downwards.
TAATAACTCCTTTAGGGCGTTGGGGCTGCCTTGGCGCTGCAGTGCCTCAGGTATGTTTACCGCGTGCAGCACTGACGGCTTCGTGCCGGAGGTTTTCCCCTGGATTTTCCCCAGGCTACTCTCAAACCGCGCACTCCTATCGCTTTATTGGGCCCGGCCTATAACGCCACAGTCAGGTAAAAAAAAAACTGACGGCTTCCATGCTGTACTCTTGTGCTGCGCAAGCGCGTGGCGTCCCCGTGGGGCCGCGCGCGGCGCGCTGCGTGCGCGCCACTCTCCGGAGGGTTATCAAAAGGATGGACAGCCCTATTATTACTCATTGGATGGCTATTCGTGTATTACTAAATTATTATTTATTAATTAATCTATTATTAGTGTATAATCTATGTATATGGATGCCCGTCCGAAATAAATGATTTCATTTCAATAAAGAGTATTATTACGAGTCGGCAACGCGCGAGTAACGACTCTGGTGTTGCGTTCGTAGGCGACGGTAACCACTTACCAGCTTCACTGTCAGCTTGTTTGCCACCGACGTTTTTATACAAAAAATGAATTGTGTTGTATGTAGGTATCGCGTACATCAACGATATTGTCATTGAAGTATACTGGCGCAGTGTGCTAGTTCAGCGTCAGTTCGCCAGCAGTGTTGCCAGATGGTTACATTTCTTACATTTTTCGTAACTTTTGACCGGCTCGCGTAACATGTAAGTAACTTCTGTTGTAAAGGATTTTTTTGTAACTTTTGAGGATAATGAGACTGTATTTAAAAAGAAAGGTAATTGTATCTAACCGGGATCAAGCGACACAATTAATAGGCTTCCATACAGAAAAGGTGACAAAATAACCTACGTAGTACGACTCTGTCTATCTGTCTCTTGCAACTTTGTATGACATTTGAGACACCGCCCATCAGCTCGGCGTAATTCTGTCGCCGAACTCGCCGAATTGTAGCTGTATATGGCGATTCGTTTCTTAGAATCGAATGTTTTGATAAGTAATTATGAAAAATCTATAAAATGTAACTTTTGCATTAAAAATGTACCTTACCAGGAAAGGAAATGTAACTTTCGTCCCAACGGCCCTGGCAACACTGTTCGCCAGTCGGGAGCGTTAGAGCGAAACAGATACATCACCGTCTGTCAGGCTCATTTCTAGACTCGAGCGGTATCTGTTACGTAGATACTTTAATTCAGCTACTACTGTTCAATCCTAATAATATTATAAACGTGAAAGTTTGTGCGGGTGCATGTACGTTCCGCTTAATCTCAAAAACTACTGAAAGGATCTTTATGAAACTTTCCAGTATTGTAGCTTAGACATCAGAATAGGACATAGGCTACCTCTTATGCGCGGGTAACACCGCAGGGTGCTGCTAGTTATATATACGTTTATCGTCGCCTAGACTGGAGATAGGTCAACTTGTGTAAGCTCGTCCACAAATATTTATTTCTTTCACCTGCATAAGGGGAATCTATTTACACCGATGTGAACAAAATAAAGAATTAGTAGGCATTCCCCTGGCTTTGGAGTACACAGTAGTAATTGAGGTTCGACGCATTTATAAATGGGCATACATGTGCCTGTAATGGGCCCGGCTGAGTCACCGGCCACGCCCTGCGGAATAACAAATGTGTGGAAGCGAAGCCACACAATGCCCACGTGGTTACGCATGTATTTAACCATGAAAGTAAACCATTTTGGAACCTTACGTCTCTGTCTTCCCCTGCCTCTCCTCTCTATCTTTCCTTCGATTATCGTTTTTATGTAATTGTCATGTGTGTGTGTGTAATTGTTTTTTTTTTCTTTTTTTTAATAATAATATCCCTTGCATTTCATTAAAGTGTCAAAAGGGCCTCTACGTGTTGGCTATGTGGTACTCGTTTGGTACTTCGGTGCCTCGGTACTTCGGCTCCACGCACGCCTCCCAAAGGTTACCATACCATTGTCCCGTGATCGGGAAAGACATAATAATAAATATTAGAGGACAATCTTACACAAATCGAACTAGCCCCACAGTAAGCTCAAGAAGGCTTGTGTTATGGGTACTAGACGACGATATATTTAATAGATATAAATACTTAAATACATAGAAAACATCCAAGACTCAGAAACAAATATTCATGCTCATCACACAAATATTTACCCTGACCGGGATTCGAACCCAGGACCGTCAGCTTCACAGGCAGGTGCACTACCCAATAGGCTAAACCGGTCATCAAACCGGTATTTAAGCTGCTTACTTCAGTGAAATTTTTTACATAATTTTATAATCACTTACTTAACTATTAATCTTAAATTACAAAAGATTTTTTAAGTTAAGGAGTTGTGGATATACATTTTTATTAATCAGTATACATTGTTGTTTTATTTTGGTTATGACTTAAGTAATTAAGAATATTTTAATAGCTTGATTTTTTTAACAAATAATAGCTTAATGGCATTTCTGAATCTTTTGGCTTTTTTGTTATGTGTGTGTGAGACGTGCGTTTATAGATCGAGCAAAAGAGAAGGTCAATGTTATGTCATCAGGAGTTCAAAGCCTTGGCGGAGAAGATGACGAATGGCGGAGAGATATATGATGATGATGATGACCTAATGTACAAAAAGAGTCGAGAAATAGAACACTTTCTCAGTTGAAAGTACTTTAGTATTTCGCATAATAATATCTCCTTCCCAGAGAAATCGATGAGAGTCAGGTTAGCGGGTGTAGCTAAGCAAATATAAAAAATATTGTACCGAATTTGTACTATTTTGTACCACTTTCAATAAATTGTACCGTCCCTTATTTAAAAAAAAAAACTACCTAAATGCGTTCCTTCTGCTGTCAACACAGTGCTCCGTGATCCTCAAATCTTATAAGGGGTCGGCAACGCGCACGTCACTCCTTTGGAGTTGCGGGCGTCTATAGGCTGCGGTGGCCGTTTACCATCAGGTGGACCGTACGTTAGTTGGCCACCGGCGTTGTATAAAAAAAAATTATCTTGCCAACATGTAAATTTTCACCTCAAAACGATTCGCTGAGACGAGACAAAAATCGGTTCGTAAACTGACCGAAGTAAGTACGCAGTCGGACAAACCCCTCACGGTAGCGCAATAACTTTATCCTCAGTTACCTAGGTATACATCTACTTGCACTCGTCCTTCACAAAAGGCCTGACCTTCCGCAACGTCCCTTCCAAATTACAAAGATTTGGACAGGGGCAGACACCCCTGCAAGGGTTATTGTCAGTGTTTCCGTGCTCAGTTCGAGTCGTGTATTGATGCCAGAGAGACTACCGCGAACAGCAAACGAAGTTTTCCCTCTCTGTCGCACTTGCAAATTTGCACATAAGTGAGACAGAGAGGGAAAATTTCGAATGCCGTTCGCGGTAGCACCCCAGGCTCTGAGGGCTACCGCGAACTGAAAACGAACGAAGCTCCAATATCTCCCTCTCTGTCGCACTTGCTAATACGTTCCACAGAGAGGGAGATATTCGAACGTTCGTTTTCGGTTCGCGGTAGCCCCTCTGGGGAGGGAATGTGTACATTTCTGACCGGTTCTGTTTTTGAATGGGGAAAATGAGAAATTGGGCTAACGGTCATTTTAGCTACAGATGGCGACGGCGATTTCAATACGAGTATACGGTTATGGCTATACTAATAATATCACTACATAGTATAAAACAAAGTCGCTTTCTCTGTCCCTATATCCCTATATCCCTATGTATGCTTAAATCTTTAAAACTACGCAACGGATTTTGATGCGGTTTTTTTTAATAGATAGAGTGATTGAGAGGAAGGTTTATATGTATTATAACATCCATTAAATAGTGCACCCGTGCGATTTTTTTTAATAGATAGAGTGACTCAAGGGGAAGGTTTATATGTATAATACATGCATTAGCATTGCACCCGTGCGAAGCCGGAGCGGGTCGCTAGTTACCTATATAAACATGGAAGAAATACTTAAAATAGTATAGTAGTGAAATTTGGTAGGAGAAGGTGTATTCTATGAACCGCTACATAAAAGTGATGTGAAATTACAAAAAAATAATAAATTAGGGGGGCACTCCATACATGTAACTGGTGGATGAAACAAAAAAATTCAACGCACAAAGTCGTGTGGGGTATCGATGGATAGGCCTTTAAAAATGATATGGAGGTTTCTAAAAAACTTATCCATTTAAGTCAACCGTTGGTCAGATATTAGCTGTCAAAGTCATAGAGTATATAGTGTCCCCCCCCCCCTCTAATTTCCAAACTATACAGCTTAAAATTCTGAAAAATATTGAGGCGATGTGCATTATTAAATACTTTCAACGATTTTTGGTTTGAACACTATAGGTTTTACAGTTTTTGAGTTTTCGCTTAAAAACTGTCCTGCCCAAACAAAGGTCGTAAGGGCCGTGAGTACCCTATGAAGATACGACTTGTTTAGATTCAATGTATTGGACAGTGATTTTAAATGTGGACTAGTAGGTGTTGGTACGGAACCCTTCATTGTGCGTGGTCCGACACGCACTTGGCCGGTTTTTTTGTAGTCGGATAAAAATAATCCTTAGTCCTGCTACTCTGTGTAGGAACTAAAATGTAAAGATCTATTTATTTAGCCTTTAATTAAGAAAAATCGTTGACTTACGAGAAATTATTCTAACAAGTCCAAACTTAAACGAAGAGATCCGTTAAATATTGACACATCTAAGGTCATCAGATAAGGGCTCAGACTTAAAAAAAACTCTATCAATAGAACCAGCTTAAGATTATAGATATAAAGAAGCATTTAGGTTATTCAGAAATGTAAATAGGCTTTCTGTAGTCGCCGCTATTGATCTTATAAGAAACTAGCGACCCGCCCCGGCTTCGCACGGATGCAATGCTGATGCATGTATTATACATATAAACCTTCCCCTTGAGTCACTCTCTATTAAAAAAAACCGCATCAAAATCCGTTGCGTACTTTTAAAGATTTAAGCATACAGGGATATAGGGACAGAGAAAGCGACTTTGTTTTATACTATGTAGTGAAGATGTCAGTCACATCTTAACAGTTTGACATTTTTTATGTTTCAATGAGGGCTATCGCGTATGAATTCGCCGCTAGAGGCGCAAGTGTAGCGCGAGGTTTCCGAAATGTCTAATGTCACTCTTTGTGGTCGCTCTACGCGGGTTAATATCTAATTGGAACAATATGGTGACTATTTTGCAATACCTGAGCTTCATTATGGCAAATATGAGTAACGGGTCAATGACTGTCAGTTCTTTGAGACAGTTTTGTCTTTCTGGAACTTATTTCGTCCTTTTTTTCCGAACAAAACGGGACTGCGCTACAATGCGGGATGTTGGATATTTTTACGGTATGGTTTTAAGGTATTAAATATGATTTAAATGTAAACTTCGTTTTCATGCCCGTAATAACCAATAACAATTTTTGACAGCTAGACCTTACTGGACAGTGGCGCCAACTGGTGAGCACAAAATCGATAGCCCTCATTCCAATACGATCGCATATAAAGTTAACGCGATAAAGACTGAATGAAATCGATGTCTATCAAAATACATTAAACACGACTCTCTTGTTCGCTATTGGATGAGAATGAACCATACGGCATTAAGTCCGCCTTTTGTACGATAAGGTTTCTTTTGTGCAATAAAGATTAAATAAATAAATAAATAAATGAATTCGGGTGCATACGCATGAAGCGAATTTAAAAGATTCGTATCTGAGCTCATAATCCGAACTTCATATCGTGCCGTCTCTTTCACTCTCGCGTTATTAATTATATGAGTGAGAGAGACGGCACGATACGAAGTTCGGAGGAGCCCCCTGGTTATTTCTGAATGATGGTTCGTGGACGCGAGTAGACGGAGATTGCGAATTAGGGAACCAGTGCCTTTACCATGAGTTTGCATGACCGTACTCGCTAGCGACTGCGTAAAAATTTGTACGGGCAAGTACAGCGCCTCTGGCGGTTACGCAATAGAACTAAGAATCGGCATACTAAATCGTTTACGCGTACGGTCAAGCAAACTCATGGTAAGGGCACCGTAAAGTCAAGAGCAAAAGTAAGTTGACACTTTTGTATCTTATTGCATTGTGATAAGGTGTAAAACTATTACCTTACTTCTGATGTTGACTATACAAAGGTATTATTTGTTCAGAGAATAGCCTATAATATACAACTCAAAAGAAAATAGGGGCTACAAATATTTTAATCGTTACGTGAGAATTATAGGAATATGCAAGTGGCCCTTATTTTATTATCAGCAGTGTACTTACTACTATATTATACACTATCGGTAAATTAAATCGCTTCACGTAAAAGAAAAATACAATGAAAGCGGTCACTCATGTCCTTATGGTTGGATATCGCTCGGCAATTATCAAACTGTTACTGACTTTAACAGTGTGAATACTTATTGAAACGGTGGTGGTCCTTTAAGCCTAGTTATGAAGTTAGAAATAGAAATATTTGCCAGGGGGTGACATCAAATTTTGTACTTACCTCGGGCGGTAATTAATAAAGCCTCAGATCGCATAATTATCGCCCTTGCCTTCGGCTCGGGCGTCAAATACCTGCGATCTGAGACATTCTTTGTTTTACCGCCCTTGGTAAGTAATGTACTATAAAAATACAAGTGTTTAAGTTTTGGAATAGAGACGCACAAATTGGTGATGAAGTTACTTTTTAACAATTGGAAACATTTAATGGTGAGTTTGCACTGGCTTGGTTGTAGTAAGTACTTGTAGTGTACACCGTGTAGGACCAGTTACTATTTTAAAAATCGCGGTAGACCCGGTGATGAATTTTGAAATTGCATAAATAAATATATGACGGACGCAATAGGTATCTGAATGCCGGAAATTCCCTGTCAATAGCAAGCAGATAATGGTCTATGACGACATTATTCGTACTCGTTTGTGATTAGGAGAGACTAGTTCGGTGGCAATAGGGCTCTGCGCACGCCCAAGGCCGAGCCGGGCTGCGCGCGCGCAACTTAAAAGCTAAGATAGGGATGAGCATTCCATCGAATATTTACTTATCATCAACAAAAAAAATATATATTTTTCATTAAATAAATAGGTAAATAGGCCGCACTAGCAGAGCGCAGGAGCGCTTCTTTGTGTATGTTGCTGGGCGCGCGCGCGCTTTGTATGTTTACCCATATAGTTTTTAAGTAAACGTATTTTTATGCACTCAAAATTAAGTATTATTAAAGGATACTTTGTACTAACTTAAGAAGCGAAAAGCATGTACTCGCCAAGTTTGTATATTACATTGCGTAGTTTAGTTACTCATGCAAGTGAATTGTAAAATTCTTATGAGTAAATAAAAATTCTTTAAACCTAAATTAATATTTGTGGACAATCGTACACAATTAAACCCATTATACTATAACTAAGCGAAGATATTTGTACTATAGATAAATAGATACTTACGGTACATATCTATTTATCTATAGCACAGAAAAGAACCAAGACAGGAACAAAAGTTCTTGCTCATCGCACAAATAAATGCCTTAACTGAACCCTGATGAAACTCTAAATAAAGATCTGAATATTCTGATTTCACACTCCGTCTAAGTGGTATGAAAATGATAGCCTACGTATTCATTTTAAGAGTCTTTTAGATCAGTTTTTCCTTTGATTAATAAACCTCATGCAGATTGGGTCACTATTATTTTTAAAAAATCAACCATTTTCGAATGATGCGCTTCAATAAATCGGGTTATTAATTTAAATAAAAATAATCGGATTAAGGATGTTAATGGAATTTGAAGTGAGTTCATTATTATTATTATTAAAAAAAAAAAAGTGACAATTTATTTATTTACTTTTGTAACTTTGTGTTATCTATACTATTGTGATATTGATATGGGTTGTACTTGTACATTACCTGAAATAAAATTCATTATTATTGAATTTAATTAAAATGACTACTCATTGCTTTTTAACATGAACACTAAAATAAATTCCTAGTGAAATAAGCTACAAACTTAGTTTTATAAAAAACCGTGTACTTATCAAGTTGAAATAATCACACACTATTATTGTTTTTTAAGTAAAATCACAAGATAATTTTATAATTTATTAAGGCCGGGTTTTATAAAGATCCGTTAGACCAAATGTCATATCAAATTACAGTAAGTCAGTACATTTTTTATCATAACAAACCGACATAAGGTCTAACGGATCTTTATAAAACCGAGCCTAAGACTTTTAAAACCTCAGTAACAATTTCTATGCGACCGTCATGTACAATCTAAACCATAGATAACCTATTTATTAAATGTCAAACTGTATACACGTTTAGTTTCACATACAACAATTATAGCTTATAAACATTACCGATCGTAAAACAGGCATTAATGAATGTTACTACTTTTACTAGTTAAGTGAATGTTTCTAGCCTCGGTTTACGGCCTGCAAGTCTGCAAGTGCCGGTTTACTGGTCATATGATCTGTAATTATCTAGTTATTAGAGTGTTCAGTGCGTTTAAGCTTACTAGATTGACTTTTTTGTTGCTGCAATCACACAAACAACTGTACAATGAAATGTTTGTCACTTTTGAACCTTAATTTTTGCGCTATAAATACTTTTGATTCATTTACGTGTAGGGTATTTCCGTTTCAATAGCGATGGTGAATTATAGTCAAAATATAGACGCAAAAAACTGTTTTGGTAATGGTTGTTATCTAGCCGCGATTAGAATCCGATTAGATGTGACACGTTTTTCATATAAATAAATAATAATAAATAAATATTAGAGGGGGCCTACCGACAGCTCGTCTTCCGGTGCGTGGACGCCACTCAAGACAAGGTGGAGAGATGACCTGGTGAAGGTCGCGGGAATCCGGTGGAAACGAACGGCACAGGACCGGTCTAAATGGCGAGCCTTGGGGGAGGCCTATGTTCAGCAGTGGACGTCTTTCGGCTGAAATGATGATGATGATGATGAAATATTAGAGGACAATCTTACACAAATCGAACTAGCCTCACAGTAAGCTCAAGAAGGCTTGTGTTATGGGTACTAGACGACGATATATTTAATAGATATAAATACTTAAATACATAGAAAACATACAAGACTCAGAAACAAATATTCATGCTCATCACATAAATATTTGCCCTGACCGGGATTCGAACCCAGGACCGTCAGCTTCACAGGCAGGTGCACTACCCACTAGGCTAAACCGGTCGTCAAACATATACTAACGTCAAATTGGATATGAAATGACAGCTATTTTGATCGTAAACTATTCCCGGTGACGTGCAAGCAAACATGAGTTGAAGAGTGATTTTTCTGAGTATTTTGGTGTCTTTTTAAATGGTACATACCATGTAAGAGGAAAGAGTAATATCCCTAACAAATCTCGATTGTTATTAGTTTCTTAGTCTTATTTTTGACATGTAACACTACATATAATTAATGATACTTTGATTATTGTATTATTTTTATTTGATGTACCTAGATAGATTTTGACTTGTAAAAGTGCCCTTGAGGCCTATTTGCAGAATAAATGTTTTGATTTTGATTTTTTGATTTTGACCTGTGCCTTTACAACGAGTTTGCATGACCGTACTCGCTAGCGACTGCGTAAACGATTTAGTATGCCTCAGTTCTATTGCGTAACCGCCAGAGGCGCTGTACTTTTGCCTATCAATCAATCAATCAATCAAATCGTTTATTTGCTAGAATACAGTAAATACAAATAGGTCTTATACATTATAATACAGTTCCATGTATTCAGCCTGCACCCAGGCATGCAAACATTTGCGAGTGCTGCGTACGTTATGATATAATATGTCAACAATAATAAATTAGCAAAGAATACAATAATCAAAAATAATAATAATAATAATGATTATATAAAAAAATAATAATAATAATAACAGAATTCACAAAAAGTAATAATTATAAAAATAAATGTCAAAATACCCATGCAGTCAAAAATTGCAGCTTCTATGTCAACTTTCATTTAAATAGCTTTTTACATTGTAGAAGCATTTGTCTAAAAGCCAAATGGACAACCTGTGTTTAAAACTATTGCCCTGTAGTAACTTTATTTCGTCAGGTAAATTATTAAATAGTTTTATACACATGTTGAACACATTTCTGCCGTACATCGCCTTACGAGCGCGAGGTTTATGCAACAGGTTCATAATTCCCGGTCTGGTCTGCCTGTGCATGACTTCAGCGCGTTTTTTGAAGTATGACCGATTATTGCAGACAAAAACACATACATCTCTTATATATAAGCACGGTAATGGGAGTATGTTTAGCTTTTTAAATAAGGGTATACAGCTATCATCTATCCACGCATTAGAAATGGCCCTGACACTTTTTTTTTTGAATTTTGAAAACTCTGTCGACATCTACAGAATTACCCCACAGTATTAACCCATATCGGAGAACAGATGACACATAGCCGTGGTAAGCTGTGAGTGAAGCCTCAATTGACACAGTGTTTCTCAGCCTTCGGAGAGCAAACACAAACCGATTGAGCTTTTTGCAAAGTTGCTCTATGTGTTCTTTCCAATTGAGATGCTTATCGATTGTAACGCCAAGGAATTTAATAGATACTACCTCGTTAACAACATCATCATTATATTTTAACGTCATTGGTAAACTATTCGAATTATAAGACATAAATTCCATATATTTTGTTTTATTAATATTAATACTTAGGTCATTCATATTCAAAGTCGCTAGCGATTACGATCATGTAACATGGTAAAGGCATGTTGACAAAACATCGATATGCATTATCGACAGTGTCGCTTCCTTAAGCGGGCAGATGGGCCGGCCCTAGCCGCCCTTTGCCCAGACCTTAGGGGCCGTTCAAGTATTACGTAAGCACTATGTGGGTGGAGCGGGGGGTTTATGCTTTGTTTATTTTTGATGACATGGGGGGTGGGGGGTCCAGATGGTGATTACGTCAGCAATAGCTATTTATTTTTTTACACAAATGGCAACCCAGACGTCTATACTTGAAAACGAAACGCATTTTCGGGGATTCTCACAAATAATATATAATTGTTTAAGTAAATTAATATTGTGTGCGTTATAGTCTTCTATCCTAAATCTTTTCTTATTTCTAGACTTAAAACTGCTGCTCATGCTCAAAAGTAGTAGGTACCAATGTTTACGTAAGCATGGGAGGGGGGGTAAGAGCTTTGCTTAATTTTGCTGACAAGGGGGGATGGGGGGTAAATAGCACAGGCTGCTGCGTTCATATATATCACGGTTTAAAAAAAAAAGTCAAACTGTTTTTAAAATCCGTCTTCTTCTTCTTCATGTTAATCGTTCTTTATTTATTATTATTATTATTATTTCATGTTCGTACAGTTACACACCGTGAAATCACTCGACGGTCCCATCGGAAGACCAGCGCTGGCGATTGCCCGCATTATGCTGAGATGGTACCGTTTCGAGATAACACAACTTTTTTGTTTATTTTTATATTCTATTTTTGCTGTATAATTGTTGTCTTTGTCTCGAATAAATATTTCTTATTTGGTTGAATCAACTTTTTTGTGTTTGTTATCTTGACCCGTTGTCCAAGGGACACTAGTGGCGTAGTTTGTTAAAAAAAATGTTGTATTAAGTTCTACTAACATGCGCAGTAGATGGACCATTATGGAAATAACTTGTAAGTACCACAAATACGTATGTTTGATAAACTTAAATAGCATAAAATCACGTTCGTATTCGAATTTTGTCCCCTGGACAACTAGACGTAACCACGGCAACGAGTGGCACTAAAAAATTGATTCACCCAATAAATCTGCTTACGTAATACTTGAACGGTCCCTTAGCTGATTAGAAACTGGTTGAACGCGAACGAGAGGATGTGCAAAAACCCCTTTGTGCTGCGACAAAAGATTGCATGCGATTCTTCATCTGATGATATTCAGCCGGTAAATCTGACTGCGCAGGTTAAACTTGCTCCAAGTTATTTACTTAATTAAAAAATACCGGCCAAGTGCGAGTCGGACTCGCGCACGAACGGTTCCGTACCATTATCTACCGGTTTAGCCTAGTGGGTAGTGCACCTGCCTGTGAAGCTGACGGTCCTGTGTTCGAATCCCGGTCAGGGCAAATATTTGTGTGATGAGCATGAATATTTGTTTCTGAGTCTTGGATGTTTTCTATGTGTTTAAGTATTTATATCTATTAAATATATCGTCGTCTAGTACCCATAACACAAGCCTTCTTGAGCTTACTGTGGGGCTAGTTCGTTTGTGTAAGATTGTCCTCTAATATTTATTTATTTATTATCTATAAAAACGGCAGAAAATCATGTTTGTTGTACGGGAGCCCCCTTAAATATTTATTTTATTCTGTTTTTTGTTATAGCGGCAACAGAAATACATCGTCAATTACAGAATACTTACTTTCAGTGTTAGGCTTACGCAATGCAATAGAAAGAGTTCTAGTCATCAATAACATTAAAAACTTATTTGTCTTCATAATTACCTTAAGTGCCAAATTCGAGCGTCAACTAATTTGCTGTAGACATGACAGGTCAAAGCAAAATAATAGTTGTTCTACTTTGTATCAATTAGTAGGCGGAGGCTCAGTTAAAGTGGCGGTTATAGGTAGTTTAGAAGTAAGAGCAGGATAGTAATATTGGATGAGTGAATAGCATTTAATTCAGATTAAAATCCATAATATAACAGGCGTTATTATAACAGGAGCTATTCGTAATTGGGTCTATCAACTTTTTCTTGTTGTTATTTTCTCACGTCAGCGAGGAGACAACAGTAACCGAGTATATAAGAACAATGTTTATAGTATGGACTTGAAGCATGCTCAAGAGCTGACCCGTGCCGTGTCCAAATGGATTTATGCTTATCGCTAAAACTCATGTTTGGTAGATTTCATCATCATCATCATCATCATTTCAGCCGAAAGACGTCCACTGCTGAACATAGGCCTCCCCCAAGGCTCGCCATTTAGACCGGTCCTGTGCCGTTCGTTTCCACCGGATTCCCGCGACCTTCACCAGGTCATCACTCCACCTTGTCGATTTAAACCCTATAAAATCACAGTTTTAAATAGTGACTGAGGAGACGTAACCATGGTAACGAGCAACAAAGAATAGTTGATAGTAGATTTAAACCCTATAAAATCACAGTTTTAAATAGTGACTGAGGAGACGTAACCATGGTAACGAGCAACAAAGAATAGTTGATAGTAGATTTAAACCCTATAAAATCACAGTTTTAAATAGTGACTGAGGAGACGTAACCATGGTAACGAGCAACAAAGAATAGTTGATCCGCCCAATTAATAAATAGTCCGTCAGAAGTGTCAGAGGGGCTTCTCCCAAAATTCGAAATCCGATCTTCGTATAGTGCCGTCCCTCTCACCCGTATAGTAAATAACACGAGAGTGAAAAGGCCGGCACCAATTTAAATTCGAAGTAACCCCTAAGAACAGTTTGTAAAAGCATGACACTTGGTATAAACCAAACAGTTCTTGATTAGTTAGGTTACTTAGATTAGAAAAGAGAGTGGACCATGATTTGTATCTATAGGCGCATCTGGTAGTTCAGCAGTTCTGCATGGCGGTCTACAATCGTCCTGCAAGAAAGAGCAAGGTGCGGGGATTAGTAACCTTGGTTTTATGAACCCTATCTCCTATCTCTTTCTTATAACCTGCAGGAGGATTGTAGTCCGCCACGCAGGGCCGCGCTAATGAACCTCATATTTACTTTTGCTTACGTTACGAAAAATAGACTGTGCCTTTACCATGAGTTTGCATAACCGTAATCGCTAGCGACTGCGTAAACGATTTAGTATGCCGATTCTTAGTTCTGTCGTGTAACCGCCAGAGGCGCTGTACTTTTGCCCATGCAAATTTTTACGCAGTCGCTAGCGAGTACGGTCATGCAAACTCATGGTAAAGGCACTGTTTCAAAACGCGCTGTGTTTACGCAGAGCCTTAAGTAACTGTTCATAGTCATATATTTTTATTGCCATCATGTTCATTACATTTGTATGTAAGGCTCAGACGGCTCAGTTGCACCAACATACGATCCCACGCCGGTCGTCGTCAAATATGGCACCGGCAGCTGTCATCCCATAGAAACTTGTCAAACTTTCCATACAATCAGATTTTAACGAACACCGCTTACAATTACAGCCGGTTTGGTGCAACCCACCCTTAGTATTTTTGGTTAGTCGGTAGGTACATGATACCTACCCTATTAGGGCATTGCAATTTTCGTAGTAGGCAAGGGTGTAGCATATTCATTTTAAGAAGAGTAAGTAATTTTACAGCCTTTATGGAATGAAATCGCTAACCTTAACACGATATTAAGGCTCGGTTTTATAAAAATCCGTCAGACCTTATGTCGGTTCGTTATGTCAAAAAATGTACTGTTATTTTAGGGTTACTGAAATTTGATCTGACATTCGGTCTAACGGATCATTATAAAACCCGGCCTAATTATATCAATATCACTACATAGTATAAAACAAATATTATGATTGCTTCTGGGGTGCAGCCTCAGGGGTAAGAGTGGTCCGTCTAGTAGCTGAACTCGCAACCAAGTGAGCTGGTCGCGAGTTCACCCTCCACAATGCGTTTATACCCCTTCCACGTTACTACCGGTTTTATAATAGTGTTACCATATAATATATATTTACCCTACTATTGACTAACGTTTGCCATGTAAAAGTTAATTTTCCTCAATCATAATAATAAAATCATGACATTCGGCCATCCGCCTGCGCGCAGTCACCCGGCGCGCGCAAGTCTAAATAAAATTAAGTACTATGCGAATAAGGTGTAAATACCATTAGAATAATTACGTGGATAAAGAATTGATTTATTGCATAACTTAAGATCATGGGTATATGTACATCTTTTATTTACATGTAGTTAACTAATTAGATAAAACTTTTACAAAACGATAATGATTCAATTCTGAATGGCACAATTAATAATATTTTAAGTAACATGACTACGGTACGATTTCCGGTATTAGAATATATATACTAAGTAGATCATCAAAATCATGACATCGGTAGGTCATGTTTCTGTGGACGTATCTGACTCAGTTTTGTGCGCTCGCGAACAAATCATGGGTGTACGTAACTATCTATCATAAAAAGTGCAGCAATCCCACATCAATAACATCAATATTACTGGAAGATTTAATCTTAAATTATTATTATTTTTAGATCTGAATTAAATAAATTATTTGTGCATATTTTACTTTTTTGTGTTAATCGTATTTTTTTTTTATTTACTAATAAAAGATTACAAAAAGTTACAATGTAACAGCGGCTAAAGCCGTACAGGTTTAACTGTCGCTGTAATTCGCTCGTGAACTTAAATAATAAATCACATATGCGTCTACCGTGTAGACCGTACATCGTCACAGATATAGCGTTTTCATGATTTGTTTACATTTGTGCCTGTTATCACTAATCTTATGAAAATATCGGCGGGTAGTTCATTGATAATATTTGGTAAAAATGTACCCAACGTCGTGTGCCGTGCACATTACTACATTTCGGAAGGACAAAACGTGGCATATACACTAATTTCCTAAGATGTTCGCTTCTTGTTATTTTTTTTTAGACTTTCCATTTTATCAATTTCTTCTTTAACAATTGCGATTTTTATTTGGTTGTTTATATTAATGATTTTGGAATATCTGAATAACTCCTCATGACTGATTACATAATCCTTAAATCTTTAAGATAGACTAGATCAACGAAATAATGCATGTTCACTATTACGTGACATTTACAGTTATTACGAAAATGACGCAGCATATTAATGTGGGTGATGATGTGATAATAAGTGACTCAAATGTAAAAACTAAGAGGTATCCAACATCATTTACGCTGTTAACCACTGCAATACTAAAGCTTAAAATTCTAATTGACAACTTTGCCGTACGTACTGCTATAATTATCGGCATAATAATAAAATTAACAAACTTAATAGCATGTTATATGTTAAACTTACTCTTAAGATCACGAGGCGTGTCACTGAGAAATATTAATAAATATAATAAAAAATACTTTAGTCACCAAAATGTGATATGAGCCAATTTTGCATCATTTCTGCACTCAATTTATTTATTTATTCACAATTACACATGTCTGACTTACAGTTGTGGCACTTGTGGGCCGAACGACATTCAAATATTATTTAAATGTAATTCCGATCAAGATTTTACCTACAATACAAACACAGTAATCTTATTCACTTGTCATGTTCATCTCCAACTAAAATACCATACTATGTAAACCAATTTTTTTTTTTATAGATAGGGAATGATCTGACAGTAAATAATAAGCCGGACATAGAAAAGGCACAACTGGCTCACAATTTTCTGAAATACAAGATTCTTCTCATTCTCCAGTTCTCCACTGTTAGCATGGAATATCTATAAAAGCAAACGCAAAATATCAAAATTCAAAATCGAATATAAATATTATAATAATAATAATGTTAATGATATATCGGAAAAATATACATATATATGAAATGAGTGTTATATCTGATTATGTAACATGTCTTATAAATAAGATCTTAAGATCAAATATATCCCTCCCTATAACTTTTACTCATACATTTAAAACCTAGGCATAACCATGGACCGGACTCTCTCTTGAGCTCCTCATGTAAATGAAGTCAGTAAAAGGCTGTTCGCAACACTCCATTCTATGAGCCGCCTGCAGAACTTTCTCCCTCTAATTACTAAGATGTTGCTTGCTCGCTCTCTTTTATTCTCTCTTCTTGACTACGCTAATATTTCGTTCTTTGATCTTAAGGAGCAGCTTCTTGACAAGCTGGAGCGCTTACAGAACGTCTGCATCGGATACATTTTCAGCCTTTGGAAATACGACCACGTGTCTTATTACGGAAATGTGCTTAAATGGCTTCTCATTCATCGTAGACGGGATTTACTAATTTTAGGACTTCTTTTTAATATTCTTTTCGTCCCTTCTTCACCTCAGTATTTAAAAGAGAAATTAAACTTTATGGCTGACAGCAGTGGTCATCGTTTAGTTTAGCATAAACCTGTCGCTCTTTGTACCTATCCATAAAATTCGACAGATCTCTCGTTCTGTGAAGCTGTGGAATTCGTTACCTCCTCTTTTAATTGTCTTCGTCGGTTGCGTCATTCAAGGGGAAATAAAAAAATGTGGCTATCGGACACCAAGTAGGTAATAAATTAACAGTTATATTTTCCTGGAGTAAATGTATGTAGGCTTATTATTTTCTTATACCTTTTTCTACATGTTGCTGCATTTGCCTACCTTTTTTAATCACTTTTACTCTCATCTACTCAAAGGTTAACTGGTAGAGATCCTTAACTTCTTGTTCTGTCACTTATGTTTGTTATTTTCTACAATAAAGAGTTTTATTACTACTGCTACTACTATATACCCCCAATCTTTATAGAAAACCCTGCCTGATCCACATGTGTAAGGGTATAGGAGATAAAGCAGATGTGGGAAATTACCGACCCATAACTCTTGTCCCTGCGATCTCAAAACGTATTGAGTCGGTAATCTTGTGATACATCTTAAGGCACCTCGAGAAAAATAATTCCCTGCCAAACGCACAATACGCCTACAGACGTGCATGCTTCCACCACGGCAGCCGCTCAAAGGTTTATGGAGCGGGTGACCTGTCATTAGAAAACCAAGAAAAGGAGTTGAAACATTTTAAATTTGTCAAAAGTCTTTGACTCTGTATATCATTA
Source organism: Epiblema foenella (assembly GCA_963556455.1). Lineage (NCBI taxonomy): Eukaryota > Metazoa > Arthropoda > Insecta > Lepidoptera > Tortricidae > Epiblema > Epiblema foenella. The sequence continues at coordinate 31,880,385 of OY747098.1, read as the reverse complement.
TCTGCTGTTGACCAAGTCACATACATACGGGATAAGACAGTAACCCCTATTAAAATCCTTACTTTCAAATAGATAACATACAGTGGAGATAAAAGTTGATGGAAAGCACTACCGATCAGAGCCGAAACTAGTAACGGTAGGCCTATTATAAAGTTTGTCTAAAGGGACTTTAATCGAAAGTGCGCAAGACGTATCATTACTTGGTTTCCACCTGGATCCTACATCCTAGTGTAAAACACATATAGACTCGATCTGTAAAAAAAAACTAGCAAATGGGGCCTGTGTTTAAGCAATTAAAACCAGCCATCTACGATCATCTCAAGGAAGCTTATTATTCACACATTCACTCAATTATCTCATATGGGATTGAACATAAATTACAAAGATGGTTGCAGCAAACACTTGAAAAATTGGGTATATTTAACATCAGTGTCGACATATATTTTAGAAATCGTAATGTAGAATAAACATGTCAAAAAAGTGTCCTAAAATAATGACTCAGAAGCTGTACAATAAAATGCCTAAAGTAATTAAAACTCAGACAAACATTACCACTTCAACACTACACAACACTTCTTCATCAACCCTTTTCTTCGCAGTCAGAATGCTGCTACTTAGCAAAGCTGTAAGTATATAGCAGCCTAAACAACGAATATCATGAAAACGTGTCCATTTGAATGTATTAGGTTTACCGATCGATCTTTATTTTATTTAAATCGGAACAATGTATTTCTCTATTTTATAACTACGACACTATTATTATTCTGGAATTGTATTACTTACTTGACGACCTCAGTAATGTGTGCATGTTTTTATCCTATTAGATAGACATTATGTAATACTTCTGAGAAATAAACCATCTGGATCTGAATCTATCAAACCAAACCCAGCTTAGAAGTCATATGCTCACGGCAAACAAAACTCATCTGAATTAACGTGCATTAACGTCTAATATTGACACTTCACAAACAAAAGTTGATAGACGTTCGCTGATATCAAACAAAATTGCATAGACGCACGCTCACGCCAAACAATACTTCTTAGACGCACGCTCACGTCAAACAATACTTCTTAGACGCACGCTCACGTCAAACAATACTTCACAGACCCACGCTCACGTCAAACAATACTTCATAGACGCACGCTCACGTCAAACAATACTTCTTTGACGCACTCTCACGTCAAACAAAACTTCATAGACGCCCTCACGTCAAACAAACAATACTTCATTGACGCACTCTCACGTCAAATAAAACTTCATAGACGCCCTCGCGTCAAACAAACAATACTTCATTGACGCACTCTCACGTCAAATAAAACTTCATAGACGCCCTCGCGTCAAACAAACAATACTTCATTGACGCACTCTCACGTCAAATAAAACTTCATAGACGCCCTCGCGTCAAACAAACAAAACTTCATAGACGCACTCTCACGTCAAATAAAACTTCATAGACGCCCTCGCGTCAAACAAACAAAACTTCATAGACGCACTCTCACGTCAAATAAAACTTCATAGACGCCCTCGCGTCAAACAAACAATACTTCATTGACGCACTCTCACGTCAAATAAAACTTCATAGACGCCCTCGCGTCAAACAAACAATACTTCATTGACGCACTCTCACGTCAAATAAAACTTCATAGACGCCCTCGCGTCAAACAAACAATACTTCATTGACGCACTCTCACGTCAAATAAAACTTCATAGACGCCCTCGCGTCAAACAAACAAAACTTCATAGACGTCCTCTCACGTCAAACAAAACTTCATAGACTAACTTGTATGCAAATTAAAGTCAGGTGAAAATAAAGTAACAAAGATAAGTTCGATAATATGAATCTACTGCAGATTGAAATGTGCACTCGTCTGTGATTGACTATAATGAATGATCAAATAAATACAATATGAACTTAAACATTTTTTTTTCTTTATGTTTCAACTGAGTACATCTTTGTGATTTAAGTACACATTAATCTAATAAGTATTTAATGTAATCAGCAGTACCTATTCTCTCATATTAAGCACTACATTTCTCATTTAGAAAACAAAAATCATGATAGTTTTTTTTTTTCAGGGTACCCGCGAATGAGCGAATACGAACTTATTCTGTATGATATCACTTTACTTAGTAAATTGATACCAATTCGAGTATTAGAGTATTCCTGTGATATCTCCATATATAGATACTATAGCTTCGAATAAGTTCCAAATGAAATGGTATTTAACTATAGTCATATAACGCATATTCAGTAATTACACAGATTTCTTTCTTTATTGGTAATGTTAGTTACAATCTAATAGGGGAAAAAGAACATGCGTTTTTCCAACAGGATCAATTTTTCTTTTCGATCCCATAATTACTTAACCATACCATAAATATAAGAAGGCTATTCATAATTACAGAGAGGTGATAACACAATAAAATGGATTCTTGTATGCATAGTGCAACAACTACCCTCGTTTTTACACTTTAACTTCTGTTAAGTAATTGCAAGAACAATTTAGCACGCACTTCTCTTCTTAACTCAATTCAATCAATTAAAAATAATTTATGATAATTCGGGTATTCGGAAGATTACTTGAGCAATTCATCATGAACGAAATGCCGATTCTATTTTTTTTTTGTTAATAAATTTGTTTCACTACGATACTTATATAGCATAGCACATACCCATAGATTATGATTTGAAATACTCGGTAACATACAAGTATCATCAACTAAGAGATGTAAATCAAGACATAACTCACTTACTTCTCATTATTAGATTAGACCGACGGTTATGGACGTGAAGATCTGAGCACTTCTGAAATATTATGATTGCTTCTGGGGTGCAGCCTCAGGGGTAAGAGTGGTCCGTCTAGTAGCTGAACTCGCAACCAAGTGAGCTGGTCGCGAGTTCACCCTCCACAATGCGTTTATACCCCTTCCACGTTACTACCGGTTTTATAATAGTGTTACCATATAATATATATTTACCCTACTATTGACTAACGTTTGCCATGTAAAAGTTAATTTTCCTCAATCATAATAATAAAATCATGACACAAAGTCGCTTTCTCTGTCCCTATATCCCTGTATGCTTAAATCTTTAAAGCTACGCAACGGATTTTGATGAGGTTTTTTTTAATAGATAGAGTGATTGAAGAGGAAGGTTTATATGTATAATAACATCCATTAAATATTGCACCCGTGCGAAGCCAGGGCGGGTCGCTAGTTATATTATATACTAAGAAATTGTGATGTATCTTAGATTTTTTTATGCACATCAGTAGGCGTCAATTCAGTTACATCGATTACAAAAAGTGGGTAGGTATTGTCACGTCAAATCGTATATCGTCGTGTTAGAAGCAAAACCCACTATCAAATCTGTCACTACTCTTCGAAACCTCGTATCTCAGTACTGAAACGATGCCGATATACGACCTTTATTTTAAGTAGGTATTTGTTACTTAGTGACTATTTCTTGTAACCCGACGATAATTATATTCAACTCTGAAGAGGCCTTTTAAGTTTTAAAATGTTTTGATTTCAAATTATGACAGTAGTATTGATAATGCCAATAAAGTTATTAAAGGCTGCGATAATTTTATTAAAGTTTTAGATGCACAAGAATTCGGATAAAGCGACAGTCAAGGGACCGGTGATATTACGTCGCACTAACAGGACGTCGCACAAAACGGACTGATATACTTTGAAAATGTTTGGTATGAAATGTAATGTGTGGTGATTTCGAAGTCGTTAAAAGTCGGTCGGTAAAATGTTATAAGCGGAGTCGTTATAAGCGGATTCTACTGTAGTAACATAGCCACTTTTTGATTTTATAGTAGAATTTAAGCGGAAAAATCAAGTTATTAGCTTGTAAATGGTCGATTTGGAGTGACGTTTAAAGCTATATTTCTTAATGAAAAATCCAAAAAATACAATAGTTTATTACATAAGGTCGCAATAGTCCTGTTATAGATAGTAACATTGAGAAAATGCCAAGATGCGTGTCAATTCAAACAGAAATTGGCGTAAATAGATGAACGTTTTTAAGTCTCACACAGGCAGGTCATCGTCAAATATGGCGCCGGCAGCTGTCATCCCATAGAAACTTGTCAAACTTTCCATACAATCAGATTTTGACGAACACCGTTTACGATTACAGACGGTTTGGTGCAACCCACCCTAACTGATAAAGGCCCTCAAAATTGCTACATTCCGGAATATGCGTCATATGAAATTGGAATCGTATTGGTTTGTGAGCTCTTGCACTAGCTGTAGGTAATCTGTGTAGGAGTGAGCACACTGATTAATATAATGTCTCCAGTAGCTCGATTCCACTCACACCTCAGATTCGGTTGAAACCGCTCAACCAATCTCACTGGAGCGCAAACTCTTAGAGTATTCCAGTGTTCCAAACCACACGCGTGGTCGTGCCGGAGGTTTTCCCCTGGATTTTCCCCAGGCTACTCTCCAACCGCGCACTCCTATCGCTTTATTGGGCCCGGCCTATAAAGCCACAGTCAGGTTCAAAAAAAAAAAAAGAAAAAAATATATAATGTCTATCTAATCTGTAACTTCAGTACCTACCTACGTATTTTCTTTCGTGTCGCCAATTGAGAGAGAAACGAATGCGTCATCTCGTCTACATCACGTGAACACGAAGCTTTTTTTGTTGGTCAGCTATGGGGGCCGGTAGGGGGTTTTCGTAGACCAGCCTCTATCCCGCTCACGTCCAAGCTTATATAATACGGATGTCGCCTATTTACATACCTAAGGGCTTATCCTGAACCACGAGGTTTTTGGCCCACTTTTAGACCCCCCCCTCCACCTTGGTGAGTAAACTAGCCTCTATCACTTGTTCACGTCCAAGCTTATATAATACGGATGTCGCCTATTTACATACCTAAGGGCTTATTCTGAACCACGAGGTTTTTTGGCCCACATTTAGACCCGCCCCCCCCTTGGTGATCTTTGGTGAGTGTATTTTTACACGATTAAAAATTTAGACTGGAATGGTATTGTGTTAGTTGATATTGTGTTTATTTTCGTACATGTGACGACCGCTTTAGCCTAGTTGGTAGTGACCCTGCCTTCGAAGCTGGAGGTCCCGGGTTCGAATCCCGGTCAGGGCATTTATTTGTGTGATGAACACGAATATTTGTTCCTGAGTCTTGGATGTTTTCTATGTATTTAAGTATATATTTATCTATATAAGTATGTATATCGTCGCCTAGTACCCATAGTACAAGCTTTGCTTAGTTTGGGACCAGGTTGATTTGTGTAAGATTGTCCACAAAATATTTATGTGTTATGCAAGCGCTCCAAAATTTCAAAAAAACGTTAATAGACCCGCTGTTTTTCACGTGCGAAATGATGATTTATAATTTCCTACATGAGTAGATATTCTCGGTTTTGTAGGTACAGAAAAAAAAACACGTGAGGTCTACGCTGTACACCCCCCCCCCCTCCAACGTGATCGTAAGGTTTTGATGACCCCCTTCCCCTTCGGAACCGCGTGGATGGATTTTAGACCCTAAGCGTCCGTTATAACAGCCAGAGTTCCTCGCGCCGAGAGCGTCTCAAAACAACACACATTTGTAATCAAGAACTCAAAACAAAACTAGCGGTCGTCTGCCGTAACCCCGCGTAACTTATAACATGGGAAACCCAGTGAAATTCAGCGCAAGTGATTATAAATCTTATATAGTTATTGTTAAGGTGCGTGGTGGGTGTGTTTTTATGGTTTTGGCGTTCGCGGGCGTGTGGTTTAATTCACTGTGGAACCCGCGAGGCCCCGGCCAATGAACTCGCCAAAGATTAGTTAATACAAATTAGAATGTTAAGTGCGTTTTCTATAGGCATATTCTTATTAGTTCAAAGTGGGCTTAGATTGATTGTTTTTTCTTTTTTCTATTTTAACATTCTTGTTCCAATAACGTTTGTTATTGTGTACGAGTGCGCACTTTAATTTAGTTCAGTATATACAATCTAGCGCTATCTGTGAGATCCTGTAATTGGCTCTGTTGTTACATTGTTTGTACTGCTGTTGGTTTTCCTAATATAAATAAATAAATATTCGTCAGCAATAACGAAACGTGATACTATTTTTTTTTTGTTGATGGCTTTCACTCCTTGCTGAATTTGGCTAGGGGTATTACGCCAATGTCGCCGTATACAGACATATCACACGAGAGGAGAATGATCATGTTAAACATTTTGATTTAGATACTATTTTATAGGGCTTTTATAGTATTTGCATTATTTGACACATTATGACTGAAGTTTATAGAGATGTAACTAACCCAAATTGATTGTCACAGCAAGTGTTTACGATTGGATGGTACCTAGACTGAGGTATCGAATTGACCCGTTTAATGAATTTTTATTTGAGATTTAAATAAATCTAGAATTATAATGTTTTCCCGAAAGGTAAATGCAATAAAGTATTTACATCGATACATACCATACATACATTTAATACACCGACTGATTAGGTCGCACCTATCGTCAAAATCGAAACTAACTGGGGATCTATTTTAGAGTTCATTTATGTTATTTTTGTGTCAAATTTGCTGTCTGTAAGAGAATCTAGAAACGCACAGTAACACGGATAAAATACTACGAACTGCACCAATACAACATGTTTATTTTGAAACGTCAATACCGGATCGTTCGGAAATCGATACAGTATCTATACGTGAAATAAATAAAACTAGTTTTTTTAAACATGTGTTAAAACGGTTTATGGATACATTTTATTTGTAAGATATAATTTTAAAGAAAATGTAATAAACTTATATTAATACCTAATGCTTTTTCGCGACCTAAAATGAAAACTTCATATCGCTTTAGTTAGACGACTACCGATTCATAACGGTGGTGCCCGGCCAACCAAAAGACGTAGAACGTAACCGTTCGCAGTGCAATTGTCTTCCTTTGTGATATCGATGTGCAAGACATTTAACGTAGTGTTGCTGTTGTGAGTGACATGTGTCAAGTAATGCAAATACTAGGAGGACGTATTTTTGTTGCCTTTGTTTTGGCGGCTGTTAATCCTGGTGGCTATTTAGCGTGGTGCCTATGCTGTCACACTCGTTTTTGTATACGGCAGGACATTTCTCGCTACTCGAATATTTTCAAGAAACTTAAAAAAAATACTAATAAGAGACTAATGTAACACTGGTTTTACAACTTCACTGCTTGTAAAGAGAGTCGGTGTTTAATCCGTGTCTTCAGTGAATTTAGCTTTATGAAATGAATTAGCGCGTGACCTAGCTCTCCGTGGGAGCTGTAAATATTAAAACTCATTAGTTATTACCTAGAAAACGTTTTAAACAAGTTGTAAGTACTTAAAAGTTACTTTAATATACCATTTCAATTACGCACATCACAACCCTGTATTTAGCGCCAACCAATTTTATTTAGACACTATTTGTTTAAAAGTACCTCACACCCCAGCTACGCACGAGTGCGGTTGCATAGAGTACCAACCAATGCAATTGAGATAACCAATTCGTTAGTAGCCTTTTTGAGAATTGAGTTCCAGAGAACTCCCCATGTTTGAAGAAAGTTAGCTTCATAAGTTTAGTCGTTTGGAAACAATTTTCGAAGAATCTAAATGTTATTAAATAGTTTTAGAAACATGTTTCTATTTTGGAGTCAGCTGCAAAAGTAGGTATCTACTTATTTACGCAAAAAACACTGAAAATTATATATTCAGAATCTTGTCAGTAATGGTGTTTGCTAGTAGGTGCTTATAGTCAATTAATATTTTAACAGCATTCTTACTGAAAATATTTTAACATAGTTTGCTTAACACAATTATATATATCGTGGTATATATCTGGGTTTACTCGGAACCATTTTTTTCCGCCATCTGTCAAGTTGTATTTTTCTTATAATGATAAAAAAATAAAACCAGATGACAATCGTAGGTGTCAAATAACTTTACACTTAAACGGTCTTATATTGTCAGTAATGGTGTTCACTAGAAGATGTATTCAGGATTGATATTTGACAGTCCGCGATATCTCGATGATATCACCAGATTTGCCATAATACACGTACATCCCCTATGACTATGCAAATTTGACTCATCAGTTATGTGAAAATTGGCGACACCTTAATATCACCAGATAAAAAAATCATCATATTGTCGGGGATACTAGCACTGGTAAATACTGCGTATCCACACAACACCCATAGGGCAAATCCCCGTAACTGGCATTGGTTAATACCGCGTGTCTAACAAATCATCATCTTTTATAATGCGCACTTCTAAGGTTTGGAATTCACTGCCGGCGTTTGTGTTTCCGAGCTCATATAACCTAGACCTTTTTAAGGCACGAGTGAATAGGCACCTTCTGGGTGAGCTCGCTTCATCGTCGGCCACATCTTTGCCCCCTGGCTAGATGCTGGCCAAGAGCGATCCCATTTTTAATAAATAAAAAAAAATTTAGCCAAATTAAGATTTCCCGCCAACGAACGTAAAATTCTTTAAGAAAAAGTTTTAAGCTTCTCCTGTAAAGTTGGGTGTTGTGTAGATACGCAGTATTTACCAGTGCTAGTTACGCGGTTTTGCACTATGGATATTGTGTAGATACTCGTACGCACTGGTTACCAGTGCTAGTTACGCGGTATGGCATTATCCCCGACGATATGTCAAATTATATACAATATCTCGTGCTGTCAGAACAAACTCATTCTTTATGTGTGGATCGACTTGTTTTGTGTTGTTATCTCGATCCGTTCTCCAAGGGATACAAGTGGCGCAGTTTGTTAAAAAATGTTGTATTAAGTTCTACTAACATGCTTAGGGATGAACAATTGTTGAAAAAGCTTATAAGTACCACAAATACTTATGTTTGATAAACTTAAATAGCATAAAATCACGATTGTATTCGAATTTTGTCCCCTGGACAATTAGACCATGGCAACGAGTGGCACTAAAAAGTTGATTCACCCTTATCTCATCTTAGCGTTATCCTGGTCGCATCCTCTGCTATTTTCTTCGGAGTCCTTATACTATGGAACCCAAAAGTGGCTTTCTCTGTACTCGGGTAACGGGTATAAACTGTCATGCTAAATTTCCAACGGGTTAAAAATGGGTTAAAACGACACAGTAGGTAACAAAGTGTCTAGCTTCAGCTTTGAGTTCAACTGTACCCTACCAATTTTACGCTATGCTAGCAACTGTTACCGACACAATTTGCCAACGGCAATGTTATTTGCAGAGGGTTGTATTTCCTATTTAAAAATCCTCGTGTCGTAATTAATTCGATAACCCTCCCCAAGACGTCTCCCTCAAACTTATTGATTTCGCATCCACATTTATATCGCAATAACGTTGCCATCTTTACTACTTTTATACGACATATCTGAATCTATGGATAAGTATAACCATTCACTTAGGATGATGGTTATATTTATACATAGATTCAGCTCAAGATTCCTGAGCTCCGTAACTGAAATAATTCGGATAAGCGCGGTTCGAACTAACCCATTCTCAAATTCCTCACTAACACTACATATATTTGCAATGTTACGGCATTCTGAAGGTGATTGCTGGGCGGTTTGACTGTCCCATAAGTGCATGTAACATGCCTAAATTGAAGAATAAATGATTTCATTTCATTTCATTTGCAGGTTGCGAATCGGTCATTGCCACTTCCCAGCTCATCTTCATAGATTGAAATTGTCTAGTAGTTCGGTTTGTAACGCTGATAACTGTAATTTGGATCATTTGTTTTTCAATTGTCCTTATTTTAATTTAGATAGATTGTTATTTATTTGTTTGTGTAGTGATGAAATAAGAGAAGGCTGTTTTCCGACCTCTGTTCAGGAATTATTAAATCATGTCAGTTTGTATAATATTATTTTCAACTTTGTCAAGAACACTTTTGGCGTATTGTGAATACTAATACTAAATAACTGTTTTTCCTTTTCTTTGTACAGTTATTTCTGTTTATTTTGTATTCTTACAACTTGTATGCTAGTGTTACGTACCTACGTTTTTTTTTGTTATCTTATTCTGTAATTTTGTCTGTATTACTCTGATTCTGTTAAATTGTTTAAAGCCTGTAAAGTTGCCAAAGCTTAAATAAATTTAAAAAAAGAAGTCCGACCACAGAAAAATATGAATCACATGGGAACACTAAATGACATTTTGACTTTTACCTGTCAGCTGTGATGTTAATTATGAAATGTTTTGTTGCCGTTTCATTTCAAGCTTTTTTTTTCAGCAGTTTATTTACTTTATTAATAATGTTCCGCTGCTGACTAGGAATCGTTTTGGGCATTTTTTTATTATTTATCATTTAATTGTCAACAGTACTATTTGAAATAAATGGCAACTGTGAAACTGCCAAATCTGACAACCTATCATAAAAATTATTGCCCGTGTATGATAAAGTTCCAATGAAATTCCGCAAAATGGCGCACCGTGCGTACATTTCTGGTCGGGCTTTAAGAGGCTTTATAAGTTTTAAAATGTTTTGATTTAAAATTATAACAAAAGTATTGATAATACCATTAAATTGATTAAAGGATACGATAATATTATTAAAGTTTTAGATAGTAACATGGCCATTTTTTGATTTTATTGTCCGTATTGGAATTTAAACGGAAAAACACAATTTTTAGCTTGAAGATGGTCGATTTGGAGTGATGTTTGAAACGATATTTTTTAAAGAAAAATCCAAAAAAAACATTTAAAATTTATGACATTAGGTCGCAATAGTCCTTTTCTAAATAGTAACACTGATAAAATGTCAAGATATGTGTCAATTTAATCAGAAAATCGTCTAAATAGACGAGCGTATTTTAACTGATAAGGACCTTAAGTGTACGCACATCGTCATTACGCACTGTCGCGTCTGCGCACCCCGTCTCTGCCGAATCGTCACGACGTAAACGTTGGGAAGTATTTTTTCTGGCATCTTACGCACAGTGCTAGGCCGAGTGACCTTGTGCTGCGAGCTATTCTAACCCTACGTCACTGCTCGATCATCTCTCCCATTCCCACGCACAGGTTTCACAGTGCGTGCGAAAAGGTACTGCCCACGCTTCGCAGCGTCGACGGATGTGTTTTTGCGGAGGTTAGTAGTTGTGTTAACCGGGTAATTTGGGAAGTTTGTACTAGTGTAGGACGGTTATGTAAAGCGGTGTGTTTATGTTTCGGTCGGGTAAGGAGGCTCGCAAAAGGGCACGCGATGATAACGTTTCGGCAATTCTCACGGAAGCTATCTAATTGACGAAGGCCACGTGACTTCAAGATGTGTTGCTCGCAATATTATTACACACAGCAAGTCATGTGTAACAAACATAATAAACTCTTAATGATATAGGGTCGCTAGGCCAGTAACGCGGCCTGCGTCAGTTTGCGGCCTTCTGAAGAACGAAGATTTTTCAATGAAAGATACCTATTTACATTTTTACATGCCCTAAAGACATACAATACAATACAATACAAATACTCTTTATTGCACACCTCAATCAAAGGATACAGTACAGTACAAAAAACACAATGAGAAGAGGCAAACAACAGGCGGTCTTATCGCTAAAGAGTGATTTCTTCCAGACAACCTTAGGGTAGCGGAAATCTAAACAGAACGATTCATAGCAGGTGGTGCAGAGTTAATACATATGAAACCTACTAATAATTATAACAATAACATTTAATTAAGGATAATTAAACATAGTGAGTCGTATGCGTTTTAATTAGTAGCTATTTAATGGGAATATATTAAAAAAGCAAGAAAATATTCTTTCAGTTCATCAACTCATACAAGTGGCCGCAAACTGGCGCATCAAATTAACAGGCCGACCCTAGGTAGGTTTGTTGCCCTAGCATGAGCTCTGATATCGGTTGGCTAATAGGCCAATCTAAACTAGCTCTTGAATATCTATTGCATGCGTGACCGTAGATAGAAGTATTATAGGCAGGGGTGTAACAGAGCTCCGGTTCCGGTTCCGTTAAGTCGGAGCTTCCGATTAGTTTTAAACATCCGCTTCAGTTCCGGTTCTGTTATTATTAAAACGAATGTTATATCGGATGTCAAATGATGGATGGGAAATGAGCGGCGTACATAAAAAAAAACCGGTTTACATTTTTTATTTAGAATAGACTTAGCTTAGACCTAGACCTTAACATCTTATTTATCTATCACTCGGGCTCTGTTATGAGGATGCGTGGATCGGCAGTGTGTCTGTACCGCGCGACACAGGCTTGGCTGAGGAGGGCTAGGGGCTGGATGCTGCTAAATAAATAATACCTCACATGGTGTTCTTCAAGCCGGAGGTTTATTGTTCACAATAAACAAACACAACTTGCAATTCGTCATGTAAATGAAATTAAAAGTTATTTTCTATTACGAGCGACATACCGCTGCCTTAATGGCCGACACAGGAAGAGACATAGACCAAATAGATTTTTACCTATAATTCAAATTAACCATAGACATAAGGATGCAATACACGATGCACTGCATTGAGGATAATACACACTTAACAGGCTCTGCATCCAGTTCCGCATCCGTTTTCAGGTCCGGCTCCGATTCCGGTTCCGGTTCCGATATACCGAATTTAAAACATCTGGTTCCGCTTCCGGTTCCGATAAAATCACATCTGTTACATCCCTGATTATAGGTACTTGTATGTTCACGTGGGAGGGTTTAGGACTAGTGGTCATTATAACGCCTCTGCCCGAAAAAGGGTTACCAAATGGGCCTAATTTGTCTCAACGAGGGCTTGAATTACCTGCCATCCAAACGTATATTGTTAAGTAAGCAAGTGGTGCCAAAACTCCTGCTGGAACATGTATAGAGATTAGGTTTAATTTCAAACTCGCACATTACATACTGGGGTAATTCTACTTTTTCATGAGCAGTTTTCTATTACAAAAAAATATCTATGTTATGTATTGAATTAGTGTACACAAATAGGATTTCAAAAGTACCTGAACCTAATAAAAGGAATTTATAGGTAAGAATACGATGATGATGATGATGAGGTGCGTCGAACGTTTACGTTTTGTTTTGTTTTATACTATGTAGTGATTACACAGTATTATAAATACCAAATATTTACAAATTAAATACGTTAGTAAGCTCCTTCAACGTTGTTGTTCTCTTTTTTATCTAATGTAAGCTTTATTTGATTCCTACTAATTGAAACAATTATATTTAATATTTCATTGTACTTAAAATAGACAGACAAGGTTATTTCGAGCAAATCTTTTCTTAATTTGGTTATTTTCTGTTTGTCGTTTGGACGCCAGGGGTAGTATTATGATAATTATATTTAGTAAGTACTGAAACGATTTACACGGCACGGAATATCTATAGCCATATTGTGAAATACTCGTAAGTTTGTAGCTGTAGAACAAGTAACCTTAAAACCTAATGATATAACAATTATCATCAAGTAAGTCTTTGTCAGTTTCTGCAATTGGAACTTGGTCGGACGCACTACTGTGTGAGTTCATTGAATGTAAAAGCCCGTACCTCTAAATTAAATCTTATTTAAATTTAGAATGAAGGAAAAATTTAAAAATTTAGGCACCGAGCAGGAATTTAGGAGCGAAGAGGTGCCGTTAATGAAGCATGAGTCTTCAGTGCTGCCTAAAAATTTATATGGGCAAAAGTACAGCGCCTCTGGCGGTTACGCAATAGAACTAAGAATCGGCATAATAAATCGTTTACGCAGTCGCTAGCGAGTACGGTCATGCAAACTGGTAAAGGCACTGGTAGATGTCGCTGTACGCCTCCCTTAAGGCTTTTGTATAAAAAATCTCATTTAGTTCTTATAAGATCCATAATTGAAGAGAATAATTCATATATTAATGCCCTAGTGTGAACATCGATGATACTAAACTGAACATATTGCTATTGCTTTCATGCCCCGATTCTTAATTTCTTACCTATTGAGCGCCAAGCATTACATACAAATGAAGCATCGCTGATGCCACGCGTTCAATGCGAAATTAAACTTTACGCAATCGCGTATAGATCGCTATTGCTTTGACAGGCTGTCGGCTGTAGCAGTCGTTGGCGTCCATGGTACGATTTTCCGATGACGTGAATAGCCGACTGTGGCGGCCAAAGGATTAAAAAGGTCTAGAATACTGTCCATAGTATAGGGCTGACACCATGGGAGCCATAAGTCTGGGAAATATCTATGTTTAAATGGATACATTAACCCCTACTGTGCATAACATACATATAGTATTAACACATTTTTAATACTGTTGTTTCTAACAATGTCATTCTAGATTACACTTACTACATTTAAATTTAAATTTAGTTATACTTCACAGATTACGCACGCGGAGTTTACCTTTAAGTAACTGTTACACTACTCGTAGAAATAAGTAGGCATGTACATAATCTTAAGCATTGGTGTAAACATTTGTTGGTAAACCTTGATTAAATAAATAAAAAAAAAAATAATAATAACACCCCCAGAGCTAGGTTTTGCTTGCCGATTAAAGTGCCCTTTAAATTATTAAATATCTTTTAGTAATAAGGGAAGATGAATGGTGAGGGAAATGCCACACCATTGTTTATTTACAACGGCTGGATGTTTCTGTGTCTGACATATGGCAAAAAGCTAAGTTGATGACAAGTAGAAGAGTAAAACCAAGGTAAATCCCTTAGCGACTAGTTATTCATTAAGTTTAAAATATTTACAAGGTTTGCGAACTCATTAGATCCTTTTTTATACTATGAATTTTTAGTCAGAACTGTCCAAAAGCTTAACTTTTTGAAATAAACTTTGAACCCTATTATTAAGACTTGAAATTTTAAAACGCTCTGTTAAAGACCTACGTTGGTCCAAAAGGCACTGGTCCCACGGCCGGCGAGCAGCGAGTACTTTCATAGTAATTCTACTCGTTTTCTCGCTCAAGCGGTCCCACGGCCGGCGAGCAGCGAGTACTGTCATAGTAATTCTACTCGTTTTCTCGCTTAAGCGAGTAGAATTACTATGTCAGTACTCGCTGCTCGCCGGCGGTGGGACCAGTGGCACAACCTAAACTATAATAATATGTCGGAATATTCATGTCAGTTCAGCTTTTTTGTTATATTATTGTCACGTACCTAAGCTTCAATTTTAATCCCAGACCAACTTGAACAGTTAATATGTATACAAGACGCCATTATTAATTTGAAACAGCGCCTTAGGTAATATTAAAAGCACAACAAACACCATAATTTAACACAAACATGTGCCGAAATTGCCACGTGCACATTCTACTATAAATACCGTTACAGAAGGAAGGCCCGGGTCGATTCGCCTTGACCCCGGCGGTTGAATCCCATCGATTGACATGCGATGAAATGTCGTGCCAGTACTAATAGAACAGATGGTGGTTTTTCTAACTAGTGTGGTATTTATTCAATAATACAGGGTTTGGTATTTGCATAAGTAAGAAATAAGAATACGGGGTTTGGTATTTGTATAAGTAAGAAATAAGAAATATCTTATTTCTTATAATACAGGGTTTGGTAATTGTATAAGTAAGAAATAAGAAGTATTATAATACGGGGTTTGGTATTTGTATAAGTAAGAAATAAGAAATCTTATAATACAGAGTTTGGTATTTGTATATGTAAGAAATAGGAAATAAGAAATCTTATAAATACAGGGTTTGGTATTTGTATAAGTAAGAAATAATAAATATCTTATTTCTCATTTCTTATAATACAGGGTTTGGTATTTGTATAAAGTAGTCCGTCAGTATGTAAATGTAATTTTTCTCGCCCCCCTTTAGCTGCATTGGAACTTAAAACATTTAAGAATATCGTTTGACGTTTTGTACCTATAGATTTGAGTCAACAAGAAGCTAATACTGTGAATATTTAAAGATTTTAGCTCCAACCGTTTGGTTTTTAAGGCTGCCTTGTCTTACAGCCAACTATAACTTAATATAATAACTTTGCAAGTTTATTTTCGCTGTCGGTACGACATTAATTTTATTATATTTGTCATCTCGAAATTATTGTTCTTTCTTGAACTGTAAATTAATATTCTGACATGAAAAATGTATTCTTATAGTCAGACTTTCTTAAATTGTAAATTAATATTTTGACATGTAAAAGTGCCCTTGTGGCCTATTTGCAGATTAAACGTTTGATTTTGATTGATATTTTATTTCGATTACCTCGTCAGGCAAGCCCGGTTTCCGCCAAGGTATAGATATAGAGCTTTTATCAAACAATGTGAGAAAATAACAAGCATATTCACAAAAAACATTTTGTGATGTATCTAATAACACGGTGAAAAGTTTAACGCAGCGGAAAATAATGGGTTTTGGTGGGATTATTATTTATTTTATTTATTTATTTATATTAAGGAGTACCAACAGCTACTAGATTATGATAAGAGACTTAGATAATAATACAAAACCAATTAAAGGAACTCACAGATAGAAACAAAACAAGGAATCTAACCAACTTTGCGCACACATTCACACTTTGCTATTCAGAATTAACTAAATAATAACGGGAAAAAGAAGATTGTATACACCCCAAAACTTAGCTGGGTTATGGAATTATGATCTAGTGATAATATTAAGCCTCTTTATATACGAACTAAAACACTCGGTGAAATCGCAGCCTGCTAGATATAAAAGACATACAAATATATTATGTATTATACTCCTAGGGAGGGAAGAATTTTAACTTTTAAAGGGTGGATAAATATTAGGCACTGCCCGTGTTCGTTTTTCAAACAAAATACGACCCTTTCCGCGCATGTTTGAGAAAAAATTTTTGTTCTACCCCATCGAGTGCGGTATCGTTGTTTAGAGCTCGTTGAGTAAGTTATACCGTATCTTTTGTTTTAAAAAATATTGGAAAACAAAGGATTGAGAAGCCACTTTCCCCAATTAACTTTCCTCCTTTAATATCTCATTAAATATTAATCCCGGCGAAAGTGTGAGGAATCATTTTTGTAGAGAATTTTATTTAGTTACACTTACATATAAGAACATTTTTTGTTATGGGCCACCGCTTAAGAGCTATTTACGAAAAACGAAAAAGGGGCCTTACACCCATCCTCCTTAGCTCCACCCCCATCCATCAGTACTTTTAAGGCCTCGCCACATTCAACGCGGTAGCGGCGCGGTCACCGGCCCGCGCTCGAACTGCGCGGTAGCCGCGCGGTCCCGCGCTTGGCATGGCGTGACATAGCTCATAACGTTCCGTGCATTCAGATCAGCGAGGGGCCGCGCGCAAACTGCGACCGCGCCGCTACCGCGTTGAATGTGGCGAGGCCTTTAGTATGTTATTTAAGATACCTTTACCAACAACTAATGAAATAAATGAAATAAATGAAATAAATGAAATAAATAAATGAAATAAATGAACTTTATTCTGCAAGTAGGCCGCAAAGGCACTTTTACAAGTCAAAAACTACTAGCGTTTCTCAAGAGACCACTGCCGAGAAGAAACGCCGAAAGAAACTCGACAGTCAGTCATTTTCTCCAAAATATGCTTATTACAATGATACTACTTAACCTACTTAAGTAAATGTAAATGGTAGACAACAAAAGAGAATTGAAAGAAAAACGAGGAAAAAATAACAATAGGTATTTACAAAAAAAAACATGTCGAATCGTTTGATATGCTTTCCTGCAAGAAGTGTGTCAACTAGATACAATGAAAATATTAGACTCTACGCTATTTAGGTATTTGGTTTGGGCCATGCATTTCTGTCTGTTAGATAGTCCTCAACCCTATAATAAGCCTTTGACATCAAAGTTTTTTTTAGGTAATTTTTAAGAGCTGGAAAGGGTAAATTCAAAATTTCATCGGGTAACTTATTATAAAAACGAACACATTGACCTACAAAAGACTTGTAAACTTTACGGACACGAAACTTGTTAGTGGCAATTTTATTTTTATTCCTGGTATTAAAATTATGGATATCAGAATTTTTACAGAATGATTCTCGATTCTTTATGACATAAATAATATTCTCATAGATGTATTGGGATGCTACCGTTAAACTACATACCAAAGTTCGCTCATACACGAGTTATTGCCCATATTTGGCAGTTATTTCTGGTCTTCGTTGACTGAGCTATGTGAATAGACGAACTGTGCCTTTACCATGAGTTTGCATGACCGTACTCGCTAGCGACTGCGTAAAAAATTGTATGGGAAAAAGTACAGTGCCTTTACCATGAGTTTACATGACCGTACTCGCTAGCGACTGCGTAAAAATTTGTATGGGCAAAAATACAGCGCCTCTGGCGATTACGCAGCAGAACTAAGAATCGGCTTACTAAATCGTTTACGCAGTCGCTAGCGAGCACGGTCATGCAAACTCATGGTAAAGGCACTGGTAGATGTCGCTGTACGCCTCCCTTAAGGCGTTTGTATAAAAAATCTTATTTAGTTCTTATAAGATCCAATTATGGAGAATAATTCATATATTAATGCCCTAGTGTGAACATCGATGATACTAAACTGAACATATTGCTATTGCTTTCATGCCCCGATTCTAATAGAATCTAATACTAAATCGTTTACGCAGTCGCTAGCGAGTACGGTCATGCAAACTCATGGGACTTAAAGGCACTGTGGCGTATAGAAGCACGCCGGCTGTACGCGCTCGAAGACTGCTGAACTGGACTCGCTTGTCATGGGCGCCAGAAAGTGATTGATATGTTTATAAGCCGATAGCCGACGTATCGAACGTGTCTGCACTACTGTGAGATGATGGACGAGAGTTGATTGTAATCCGAATTTCCTATTGTGAATTGTGTTTTATAACCTAAAGACGGGTAGTCCAGTTTTTTTAAAGTTTCCAATCGATGTACTTACCTAGTAATAAATAATAAATATAAGAGCACAATCTTACACAAATCGAACTAGCTTAAGAAGGCTTGTGTTATGGGTACTAGACGACGATATATTTAATAGATATAAATACTTAAATACATAGAAAACATCCAAGACTCGGAAACAAATATTCATGCTCATCACACAAGTATTTGCCCTGACCGGGATTCGAACCCAGGACCGTCAGCTTCACAGGCAGGTGCACTACCCACTAGGCTAAACCGGTCGTCAAAAAAAAACGCTGAAACATGTTTGAGTCTATATAAGAAGTTTTAAATCTCTCACTTCAAAAAAGATTTGCTCGCCGTACAAACTTGCAACCCCCTTTTCACCCGTTTAGAGAAGCAATTTTGAAAAACGCTGAAATATGTTTATAGACTATATATACGAGAGGAGAGTATATACGAACATATTTGGCCAGCTTGCACCGCGTTCGAGCTTACGTGGTATTGTACATTTTATGTTGTAGGTATAAAAGCACGTGTCACAATATGCGTGTCGAACGTGTCGTACATACACCTAGTGCATCTGGCGGTGGCATCACGTGGCCAGGGACCGATACCGGTATTTTTAAAAAACCCTGAATTAGCCCAATATTTTGGATTATTTTTTGCTCTTTACGTAGGGCTGAATCATGTATTTAAGTAACAACATCGTATTATTAGATTGTCCCATTAAAAACTAAATAATGAACCGGTGACCGTAATAATACCGGTATTTTTCTATGGAGAAAATACCGGTATCCGATCCCTGCACGTGGCTCGTTTTGCATATAGGAGTATTTCAGTTACAATATCCATAAAACGTGAAAGTAAGTAAAGTGGTGAGAATATAATACTAGATACAAAAACACACTTGCCTTTCTGCTTTGCTTGGAGGTTGACTGGTAGAGAATGCCTCATGGCGTTAAGTCCGCCTGTTGTACGTTAAGATTTCTTTTTGTGCATCATCACTACATAGTATAAAACAAAGTCGCTTTCTCTGTCCCTATATCCCTATGTATGCTTAAATCTTTAAAAATCCGCAACGGATTTTGATGCGGTTTTTTTAAATAGAGTGATTGAAGAGGAAGGTTTATATGTATAATAACATCCATTAAATAGTGCACCCAGGGCGGGTCGCTAGTAAAGTATAAATAAAAATACAAGCTAGCAACTTCCAAATTAAATGTTTAAAAAAAACACGCGTTGCATATTTTTCTACCGACATTTTTATGTGAGCTTAGAAGAGGTTGACTTTCCCACCTGAGAAATGAAATGAAATAGTACATTTTGGTGCAAGTGCGGAAGGTTTGTCATTGTGCACGAGTGAAAATATCACTTCCGCATGTATAACAAACGACGTTTTTTAATACAGTTGCGAAAAATTATCAAAGAAACAAAACTAAATAAAACAGTAATTAAAAGAGAGACAAAACAAAATGTGTTTATTTGCCATTGTGGGTTTTGCACGTACCTGGTCTACATCTGGCGTAGTTTACATACATTTTATTTAACAACCGTATAAATTACATATATCACAAAAATATTATTAAAACAATACGTCACTACAAAATTAGTTCGTGAAATTATGAATGAAAGAAAGTCGTAAAAAGTCGGTTTAACTTTTAATTGGAAAGTCGTAAAAAGTCGGTTCAACTTTTAATTGATAGACTTTTTTCAGCGTGCCATGGGTTTCAGGATTCAGCCAAATCAAAAACTATTTAGAAAGAGGTTTTATGTCACACAGTAGTTTAATTACATTTAATAATGAAAAAAAAAAAAATAATTTTATAATCACTACATAGTATAAAACAATGTCGCTTTCTCTGTCCCTATATCCCTATGTATGCTTAAATCTTTAAAACTACGAAACGGATTTTGATGCGGTTTTTGTTAATAAATAGAGTGATTGAAGAGGAAGGTTTATATTTATAATAACATCCATTAAATAGTGCACCCGTGCGAAGCCGGGGCGGGTCGTTAGTAATATTATAAACGTGAAAGTTTGTGCGGATGGATGTACGTTCCGCTTAATCTCAAAAACTACTGATCGGATTTCTATGAAACTTTCCAGTATTGTAGCTTAGACATCAGAATAGGACATAGGCTACCTTTTATCCGCGGGTAACACCGCAGGGCACTGCTAGTACTCTATTAATCGGAGGTACTCAATCGGGCAACTTTTTGAAAATAGTCTTAGATTTTTTAATATATGATTTGATTACATTGATTTAACTTGTTTAATATGCAATTTTAATGTTTTAAAATATAGAAGTATAGTTTTAATATCAAATACTTTATTAAATAAATGAGTAAACTGATTGAAACTAAAACTCTTCGGTTGGATGTTTAGATTGGACCAACAGTAAATTAAAAAAAAAATGGAAAATTAAAAAGCACTAGTGCGAGAAATCCAACTTTGCGCACGATATACAGCTACATAAAGTATCAGTTTTTGAGCAACTGTGTTAAAAAAGATATTTTCTATCCACAAACGCTAAAACCGCTGAATTTACACAATAGAACCTTAATCACTGAAGAAACCCGTTTCAAGGCATTTTAATCTGAAACCTTTTTGCTTAAACAATGGGAGTGTAATAATAATTTCGATAAGTGGCAGGTGGTAATAAGCTAATAATTCATCTTGTTCCTTGTGTATACAATTAGTAACGTGTGAAGTGCGTAGAATTTGATGAGTCTAGAATGTAGATTTTGTCGCATCGACTGCATTATCTTGAGAATGTAGCCAGACTCGGAACCGGTTTTTAATATACCGGTAGAAACCGGTTTATTTCGGTTTAGTTTCCAACTTTTCGTGGGAACGTGAACGTGTTAAGAACTTTATATTAATTATTCGACGAGAGGCCCGGCGGGCGAACTAGTGGGGCTCACGTCTGTAGGTATTACGATAGGTAGGTATAGTTGAAATTCTTTTAGATGACCGAATTTCTATAAACATATTATTGGATTATGAACCTTATTGTTTAAATAGTAAAATAGCTTTTTAAAGAAATTAAGTTGATGCAACTCGGCCAACTCAAATGATTTCAATCATAATCGTGCGCCCGCATTAACCGGTTTAATAAATTCTAAATCGGTTAATCAGAACAAAGCTTTTATATAAAGCTCCTCCGGTTTAAATAAACCAGTATGATCAAATCAAATCAAATCAAATCAAATCAAATCAAAACATTTATTCTGCAAATAGGCCTCAAGGGCACTTTTACAAGTCAAAATCTAGTCAAGGTACATCAAATAAAAATAATACAATAATCAAAGTATCATTAATTAAATGTAGTGTTACATGTCAAAAATAAGACTAAGAAACTAATAACAATCGAGATTTGTTAGAGATGTATAAGGTCTCTAAGCGTCAAGATAAAAGGTAATAAAGTAGGTACACTAATCATAATAAAATGTTTTGAGCAATATCTATAACACGTCAACATGAAAATAATAAAATCTAATAAATAAATATCCTCAGAGATGTATAAGGTCTCTGTGCGTCAGTCTAAAAAAATAAAATCAAATGAGAACAGTGAAGTCTCTCATCATGTCAATTCCACTGAACACTAGTACGAAGTTACTAGTCCTTGCAAACATGAACAGACCGGACCCCACAAACAGTATATGTGTATCTAAACCGAAATGTAAAGGTTTTGCGGGAAGTACCTACATGATAACGGTTTGAAACATTAACCGGTTTCCGAGCCCTGTGTAGCAGTGGTTTGTCCCTTTTTGATACTTTTTAGAGATTATGAATTTCCGGCGCTTGCGGTAGAAACCATGGGTCCCTGGTCAGCCGACATGAAAAGCTTTATAAAGCATTGTCGTCTCGGTTGATCCACGCATCGGGAGGTCCCAGGGCTGGCAGGTTTGTCAACGGATCGCCATTGCGATACAGAGGGGTAATGCAGCTAGCGTCCTCTTAGAGTATTCCAGTGTTCCAAACCACACGCGTGGTCGTGCCGGAGGTTTTCCCCTGGATTTTCCCCAGGCTAATCTCCAACCGCGCACTCATATCGCTTTATTGGGCCCGGCCTATAAAGCCACAGTCAGGTTCAAAAAAAAAAAGTCTCTTTATTATATTTATTTTTAAGTTAGTTTTATTGAAGCTAGTGTAAGATCCTATGATATTCCAATTACAAATTATGTAATTTATTTCTTCATATATATATTTAAAGGACATTATATGCTGGTCTGCCGCATTAGGTATTACCCTGTACTGATAGACTTAAGTTGTTAATGTATATCTATATTTCTTTTTGTATGAGTTTGTCGCATTCACAATTTCTAGGCAGGCAACTTTATGTTATGAATACACTGATGTAACTTCCTTCGTTTCCCGGGCACGTCCCATAGCCACCAATCCCAATTTAATACGACACACGTATATATAAACTATTACACATACGACCTTTCTCCATCAAGGACTCACTGGATATCCGCATATGGTACTATCATTATCATAACATGACCCTTAACGGCTAAAATATTCCTTAGATTTACCAGAATAATGTATAAATTTGGTTAAGCACAACCCTAATTGCAGTGGACGTACTTAATGTGTGTGGCAAATTGAATCGTCAGTGATAATCAGAGCTCGGAATAGGTAGTGCCTATTTACCTAAACTTCGCGGGAGGACGTAACTAAGAGTGGTTACAAGCACCAAAAATAATTATTTCTTTTTAATGATTGCGGGATTTCCCGGGATTTACTGTATTATTCTAGAGGCTTTACTTATAAATCTTGTTATATTGCATATTATTTGTTTAATTACCTTTAATTAAAAATACAATATGGATCAAATTGAATCAAAAGGATTCCGAAATTTGATACTTTTTAGTTGACTTAGACAGAAACTGATTGTTATTTAAAGGTAATTAAACAAATAATATGCAATATAACAAAATTTATAAGTAAAGAGAAATGTATTAAGCCTCTACAATAATACAGTAAATCCCGGGAAACCCCACATTCAATAAAAAGAAATAATTCTTTTTGGTGATTGTAACCACTCTTAGTTACGTCCTCCCGCGAAGTTTAGGTAAATAGGCACTACCTATTCCGAGCTCTGGTGATAATGGCCGTGAGTTGAGTATCGATTGAAGAGGCGCTCCAGTGGCCGGTTGGTGGTTGTTACGACAGGGTTGCCACTACTTACAATATTATCGTCTACATATAAGATAATATTAGGCAATATTCCTAAACCAACCAGCACTTATCCCAAGTGTGTCGCCTTTTTTTCATGTGTTTTTAATTAATTTTAATTGTTTTAAGGCTGTTTCTTGTTTTTTTTTTTCATTTCGGTCTGTATCCCCCCACTGTTGAGTAAATTTTTCCTCATGTTCACACCAGTTTTCCCTGTTTTGAGGTAGTCTCATTCATATATAATACCTATGATTTTATTCATTATATGTATGTACACCTTTCCTATATAGTATTGAACTGCGTTCCGTGGATCACGTACGGTGCTGTCTGAAAACCAGCGCTGCAGGTGTCTAACACCTCGGCATAATGCTGAGACAGCGACCGATTCACTGCCGCGAAGACGCACTTTTTAACTGTATGTTCATGTACTGAGTATATTATATTTGTAACGGTGTGTCTTTTGGTGCAGTGAATAAATGCTTTCTTTCTTTCATTAAATCTCAAACTTTTGCGGAAATATTTGAAGTCGTTTTGTGAAATATTGCCGTCACGGTAATTGTCCATTCCTACAGTAGGCCGCATTATTAAATGACAAAAAGAGCTTTTTTTTTGAAGCATCTGAGGTTTACCGACTAAGCACACATACATACATAAACTCACGTCTGTATTCCCAAAAGGGTTAGGCAGACTACATGATTTTTTTTTATACAACGCCGGTGGCAAACAAGCTCACGGTCCACATGATTGTACGGCCTCCGCAGCCCATAGACGCTCGCAACTCTAAAGGAGTCACGTACGCGTTGCCGACCCTTTAACTAATAAAATGTGCCACATTTAGCAATAGCAAGTGTACGTTAAAAAGATGGACGAAATGTGATATTGCAGTGATAGGTTGCTAGCCCAACGCCCACAACACACTACAAACCAGTTCCCATAGTCGACTCTTAAGACACCCACGGGAAGAAAGTGCTATTCTAACCCGACACGGTCGACTAAGTATTTAATCAATTTACTAAATACTATTGCTTACACACTTCTGAAAAATAGAGTTCTAAAAACCGGCCAAGTGCGTGTCGGGCCACGCACAGTGTAGGGTTCCGTAGTTGCCCGTCCATCACGTCACGGTCATATGCGGAATTACGGACCCGTAGAAAGGTTTTTACTGATCTTAGTACTGATGATGTACTTTTTTGAGATGTAGTGTCGTATACATATTTTTGCCCTTTACGGTAATGTCTACTTAGCTGTGATAATTTTCCTTTTAAATTCATCGTATATACTACTACCATGATTTTTTTTCACATGCATAGTAGCCACCGTTTAGTTGGAGGGGGGGGGGAATACTTGACCATAGCAAAAATTATCACTTCAAATCTTAATATCACGCCAACCGATTCTTGAATCAAAAAATGCTTTTAGAAACCTTATAATATTTTTGAAAGAGCTATACAACGATATTCCACACGATGGGGTTTGGAAGAAAAAAAAATTGCACCACCACTTTACACGTAGGGGAGGTACCCTAAAAAAAACTTTTTTTTATGATTTTATTCCACCGTTTTGTCTGCGTCATTGATATGTATACCCATGCCAAATTACAGCTTTCTAGTACTAACGGTTACTCAGAAAAGCGGGGGACGGACGGACGGACATGGCGAAACTATAAGTGTGGGGTAGGGTTAGCGTATCCACACAACCGCGGTTCGTAAACTACTTTGGGGATACCATACTCAAAAATAATGTTCGTCCCTAATGGCTCGTTTACATTTTTCTTTATTTATCTTAATCTACTTTATACAATATGTCCTTAATCTATGTTGCTTCTGTCGTCCACAATAAGGGTTCCTTGTTTACTACGGAACCCTAAAAATGCCTTAAAAATACATGGTCGCTATATGTAGGCCTACTCCTGCTGCTGGACACAGGAAATTATGTGAATAACGAGCCCTATTATTCCTTAATTTACTCTATTATTTTGCCAGAACACACTTATTCTCGATTCGTTTCTCGTACTTGTAAGGCTATTTCGATTTCCGGCCTGTCTGGTAATGGCTTATTATAGGATGGAGGACTATCTAACAGAGAGGAATGCTTGGCCCAAACCAAAATCAAAATCAAAATCAAAACATTTATTCTGCAAATAGGCCTCAAGGGCACTTTTACAAGTCAAAATCTATCTAGGTACATCAAATAAAAATAATACAATAATCAAAGTATCATTACCAAATACTTAAATAGCGTAAAAAGTCATGTATATATCAAAAAATCAAAATCAAACATTTATTCTGCAAATTGGCCACAAGGGCACTTTTACATGTCAAAATATTAATTTACAATTTAAGAAAGGCTTTACTATACTAAGTAGTACATTTCTCATGTCAAAATATTAATTTACAGTTCAAGAAGGAATAATAATTTCGAGTTTACAATTATAACAAAATTAATGTCATACAGTGAAGATAAACTTGCAAAGTTATCTATTACAAATATTACAACATCAGTAAAGTTAGAGATGTATAAGGTCTCAAGATTAAACAAGGAGTA
Source organism: Epiblema foenella (assembly GCA_963556455.1). NCBI lineage: Eukaryota > Metazoa > Arthropoda > Insecta > Lepidoptera > Tortricidae > Epiblema > Epiblema foenella. The sequence continues at coordinate 31,853,874 of OY747098.1, read as the reverse complement.
TAATGAAATTAATATAATATCCCAGAGATGTACATGGTCTCTGAGCGTCAAATATTTTCATTGTATCTAGTTGACACAGTTCTTGCAGGGAAGCATATCAAACGATGAATTTATGTAGATTTTAGATTATTATTATTTTCCCTATCTCGTATTTGGTAATACCATGTAATACGTACCTATACATTTTTTTTTCTTTTTGGGTATGGGACGGCGCATCGTAACTGACGATTCTCAATATGATCTGAGACGTTAGTGCCGTTAATGCGTTAATGAAGCATGAGTCTTCTGGTAGATGTCGCTGTACGCCTCCCTTAAGGCGTTTGTATAAAAAATAGTTTACGTTAGCAGCGGTACTGCTTAATACGAACGGTTGATGAATTTGGAACTGGGTAGCGATTGCACCTATAGCTCAGTTGGCTAAAGCGACTGGCCGCGAGTACCGGGAGGTCGCAGGTTCAAATCCTGCTCGGCGCCTAAATTTTTTAATTTTTCCTTCATTCTAAATTTAAATACGTATGCAGTTTCGACATGTTTTTTGTGGAACTACACATTGTAAATACCTATTGTTATTTTTTCCTCGTTTTATTTTAAATCTCTTTTGTTGTTTACCACTCATTTACTTAAGTAGGTTAAGTAGTATCATTGTAATAAGCATATTTTTGGAGAAAATGACTGACTGTCGAGTTTCTTTCGGCGTTTCTTCTCGGCAGTGGTCTCATGAGAAACGCTAGTAGTTTTTGACTTGTAAAAGTGGCATTGCGGTCTACTTGCAGAATAAAGTTCATTTATTTCAATGGAGGTAATATAGCGTTTGTATAGGTAATGGGAAATCAGAAAACTAATAATGCTCATTAAAGATCCGGCGAATATATTTTGACATGAAAAATGTATTACTTATTATAGTCAGACTTTCTTAAATTGTAAATTAATATTTTGACATGTAAAAGTGCCCTTGTGGCCTATTTGCAGAATAAATGTTTGATTTTTTTTAAATAGTGCAAACTTGTTCAGTTTTTTAATCCTGTCATGATATTTATTTAATTTTACATCTAACCTGCACAAATAACATTTACAAAATTAACGTTTCCAGGTTTAAATCGCACTCCTAAAACCAATGAAAAAACAATATAGTAAAAATCGTCAGTTTAGGAGATTGATATCTTTATGATAGGACCCCGGAATTGCTAATACTGTTGGGTATTACGAAGAATAATCATTTCTTCTATGGGCTTAACATGGCTCGGTGGGAAAGCACCCTTATTAGGGAACCCTTTCGCATCGAGTAAGTATTACCGCTCAGTAGCTCGGCTAATTATTCTGTTACGTACCGACGCTGAGACGTATTGACACGTATTGATGTCTCAACTTCCAGAGTAGGGTAAAAATATGTCAGGATTTTTGCTCATATGTCCCTGTTTCTTTCTTCTTTATAATATAGTGATAAATTGTCCGTTTTGCGAGGAAAATGTGGGTATGCCGGGACTCTTTGATAAGCGATCTTTTGTAGATTCGGATGGTTTATATATTTATTTATTTAGGCAAGGTAACAAAATGTAAATTATTTCAGACATATACAATAGCTTAATAAGACAAGTGTTAAATTTACATTTCAATAATAACCAAGCACAACTTTCTAATGACATGCTAATAACAAATTATAAGAATTAAATTTAATGAGATCATGTGTTAGTAAATTACTTAACTATGAGACAATCTTTAACGCTATTTTTGAATGAGTTCAGACTTAAACGAAAAATATCAACGTCTTTACAGATTTTATTATAAGATGTGGACATACGTGCCAGTGGACTATTTTGAGTGACATTGTTGGAAGCTACAGGTACTACAAACTGAGCAGGGCTGCGACTTGGTTGAAAGCCATGTATTAGGAAAATGTAATTGTAGTATTTCTTGCCAAATATTTTTATATACTATGCGTTATTAAGCAAGCAATTTCCAAAATATTGTGTATACCATAGATTTTACCGGGAATTATTGAATATTTTGTGACCTTGGCCTTTCAAAATATTGTGTACCTACATTATAGATTTTGCTGCGAATTATTGAATATTTTGTGACTTTGGCCCTACATAATTGAGACGTTTTAAATTTATTATAAATGAATACCATACCGTATACGTTAAAGATACATATATAGACCTTTGTTGTTTATTCCAATGTAACGTGATGAATAATATATAAATATATATCACAATTTTGACGTCCGCATATATAAATAAATAACTATGTAAATAAAATGTTAGGCGATCGGTGACCGCTTACCATCAGGCGGACCGTACGCTTGTTTGCCACCGACGTGGTATTAAAAAAAATGGTTAAATATAATTTTCAACAATAACAAAATCTCCACGCCCGACCGAATTTGCCCCCTTGTTAATTATTAAGAGGCCTTATAAGTTTTAAAGTGTTTTGGTTACTTAGTAGAGGTCCCCTTTGGGGACCAACTTGGAAAGTCTGATTACAAAAAAAAAGAAAATGGTCGATTAGGAGTAATGTTTCAAACGACATTTCTTAATGAAAAATGCAAAAAATACATTTACAATTTATGATATTAGGTCGCAATAGTCCTGTTCCAGATAGTGACATCGAGAAAATGTCAAAATGCGTGCAATTTCAATCAGAAAATAGTCGAAATAGATGAACGTTTTATAAATATATAAATATTAGAGGACAATCTTACACAAATCGAACTAGCCCCACAGTAAGCTCAAGAAGGCTTGTGTTATGGGTACTAGACGACGATATATTTAATAGATATAAATATTTAAATACATAGAAATCATCCAAGACTCAGAAACAAATATCCATGCTCATCACACAAATATTTGCCCTGACCGGGATTCGAACCCAGTGCCTTTACCATGAGTTTGCATGACCGTACTCGCTAGCGACTGCGTAAACGATTTAGTATGCCGATTCTTAGTTGTATTGCGTAACCGCCAGAGGCGCTGTACTTTTGCCCATACAATTTTTTACGCAGTCGCTAGCGAGTACGGTCATGTAAATGGTAAAGGCACAGGACCGTCAGCTTCACAGGCAGGTTCACTACCCACTAGGCTAAACCAGGGATCGGATACCGGTATTTTCTCCATAGAAAAATACCGGTATTATTACGGTCACCGGTTCTTTATTTCGTTTTTAACGGGACAATCTAATATTACGACGTTGTTACCTAAATACATGATTCAGCCCTACGTAAATAGCAAAGAATAATCCAAAATATTGGGCTAATTCAGGGTTTTTTAAAAATACCGGTATCGGTCCCTGGGCTAAACCGGTCGTTTTGTAACTGATAAGGACCCTTAAGTCCACGTGAGATTTACCTCCGCGATTAGTTGTAGCTCAGCAAACCAGAAAATGAGGGTCAAACATCACAGACTTGTATCTCTACTAAGGGACGCTCTGCGAACCTGATTCTTAACATTTCCCTTTCGTTTGAAAGATACAGAGGTATAACGTAATTACGTCGCTAAGGCAATGAAGTTTATTTCTGTAGCTGTGTTTATTAGTCCGGCAATAATTAGATCACATATTGTTACGACAGGAAAACATCAGGTACATGTTATGAGTAATGTAAAGCCGCAGGGCGGAAACATTTTATTTCGTATGTACATATAAATGAAAATAAATATATTGCTTATCATCTGAGAAATTCACGCTCGGAATAAAATAAATAAATATTAGAGGACAATCTTACACAAATCGAACTAGCCCCACAGTAAGCTCAAGAAGGCTTGTGTTATGGGTACTAGACGACGATATATTTAATAGATATAAATACTTAAATACATAGAAAACATCCAAGACTCGGAAACAAATATTCATGCTCATCACACAAATACTTGCCTTGACCGGGAATGTTTTGTGAACTTTAAGTACAGGTCACCAGAAATCCTGAGAATGCATGTCGAGAGTAAGGTTACGGGTCTAGCTTAGCTGGCCTACTTTAGTGAACCAGCGACAAAACTCCCAGTAGCTCGATTCTGCTCACACCTCAGATTCGGTTGAAACCGCTCAACCAATCTCACTGGAGCGCAAACTCTTAGAGTATTCCAGTGTCTTAAACCACACGCGTGGTCGTGCCGGAGGTTTTCCCCTGGATTTTCCGCAGGCTACTCTCCAACCGCGCACTCCTATCGCTTTATTGGGTCCGGCCTATAAAGCCACAGTCAGGTTTAAAAAAAAAGAATAAAATACAACTTTGCACTCTTGCATATATGACAAATAACTATTGTATGTTCTAATAACGCTCGTTTGAAAAATTACAACCTTTAAAACATGTTAAACATGTCACTAGCACTAGCATAGATTTAATTTAAGTTGATTCAATAGTTTCCGCTTCGATAAAAGCTAAAAAACTAGCGAAGTAGTTTTCCGTAACAGCAAAAAATAGCGAACCCGCAATCTTTTCATAAAATCCGAAGCGGCAATCGAAATAAGTGCTCTTGGGAGCAGTGTTGCCAGGGGCCTTTGGACGAAAATTACGTTTCTTTTCTTGAAAAGTTACATTTTTGATGTAAAAGTTACATTTTTTATATTTTTCATAATTGAAATTACTTGTCAAACGTTCGATTCTAAGAAATGAGTAGCCATGTACAGCTACAATTCGGCGAGTTCGGCGACAGAATAACGTCAGGTTGATGGGTGGTATCTCAAATGTCATACAGAGACGGACAGACAGAGTCGTACCATGTAGGTTATTTTGTCACCTTTTCTGTATCTGCATATCTGTAAGTCTATAAATTGTCTCGCTTGGTTCCGGTTAGATACAATTGACCTTTCTTTTTAAATACAGTTTCTTTATTCTCAAAAGTTACGAAAATTTAATTTACAACAGAAGTTACTTACATGTTACGCGAGCCAGTCAAAAGTTACGAAAAATGTAAGAAATGTAACCATCTGGCAACACTGCTTGAGAGTTGGGGCCCGCCATGATAACGTTGTGTCAAAAGGTCGTCGACCCCACTGCAAGCCTTGCCAATTCATGCATTCGTCGGCAAATTCGTAGTTATGTTATAAAAACGACAAGTTATGTATGTTTATTCGTTAATTTTTGACGTTTATTAATCGTATTACGTATAAAAAAAATTGTAGAAGATACTCTGCTGAAAAGGACGTAGATTAGGTAGGCCTTGGGTCATTCTACTTTTTCATTACCAGTTTTCTATTATTAAAAAAAAAAACTATGATATTTATTGAATTAGTGTGTAATATATAAAGTTGCCTTGTTAAACTCATAAAATAATTTACTGTTAGAAGAGAGATGAGACTGATCGAGCCCACAGTCAAACTGTGCAAACGGTTTTGTGGGTCTATGTACTTGTTTGTGTTGTATTATTATTTCTTAATGAATAAATAAATAAAAATAATAATAATAAATAAAAATAGGATTTCGAAATAGTACCAAAACCTAATAAAAGGAATTTATAGGTAAAAATACTTAAGCCGAACAAGACGGGATATTAATATATGCTGTAAAGGTGGGTAACACAGTAGTAAAAATCATGTTTTCATACAAATGGTGAGACATCCAAAGACCACTGAGTTACTCGATTTATGGATATTAGCTGTGGTTCGTTAATTATCAAAACTATCGGAAGTGATACTGCAATTAAACCTCTTTCTAAATAACAATACAAAAATATGAAGCGAGGGTCATGTCAAATGTGCATTTAAAAAAAGTGTCTGAAAATTATGTACATGAAAAAGTAGAATGTCCCCCCTACTTATACTTTTCACCATGTTTTCACCTCAAATCTTTTTACGAGTGCGAACGATTGAAATGTCGGTATTTGTTTAAATACAATTAATGATAAGGTATGTAGTATTTTGCGGGGCATTCGCCAGCGGTCAAGTTTTCTAATACTTAGTCGTTTTGAGTTGAATAAAAGTCCGTGAGTATACAGATTGAAATAATTGAATATAATATGAAGGACTTGGAAATTCACCTACAATATTCAATATTTCTAATGAAAAGCACACAAAGGTATCATATATAGGTAAAACTACATTTAATTAATTATATTTTTATTATCGCATTATTTTTAATTGATATGTTTTGAAAAGTGCCCTTGAGGCCTATTTGCAGAATAAATAATTTGTTTTTGTTTTTAGATACAAACGGTAAATAAATTGTCAGATTATGTCTGCGCGCCTTAGTCTGTCGGTCATAAATCACAGCCAGTCTTTAATAAATAGTCATGTGCCATAAATATAAAAATGGCGGCCACTTTCCGAGGTGATTCATTGTTTGATTGTTCTTGATGACAATGTTGAATGTTTTTTATTCGCTGTTGTGCGACCGTTACGTATTTTAATTTGATGATTATTATATGAAGTGCGTGAAGGTCGGCCTCTAGCACAGTATATCACTATTCACTATACAGACCTGGGATTGCTCAATAAACTAAAAATCCTTATCAGTTGAAAACGTAAATAAATAAATAAATATTAGAGGACAATCTTACACAAATCGAATTAGCCCCACAGTAAGCTCAAGAAGGCTTGTGTTATGGGTACTAGACGACGATATATTTAACAGATATAAATACTTAAATACATAGAAAATATCCAAGACTCAGAAACAAATATTCATGCTCATCACACAAAATTTGCCCTGACCGGGATTCGAACCCAGGACCGTCAGCTTCACAGGCAGGTGCACTACCCACTAGGCTAAACCGGTCGTCAAATTTTCGATTAAATTGGCACGTATCTTAACATTTTCTCAGTGTTACTATCTATAACAGGACTCTATAGCTTATGTCATAAACTTTAAATGTATGTTTTGGATTTTTCATTAAGAAATATCGTTTCAGACATCACAAAATCCACCATTTTCAGGCTAAAAACTTGTTTTTCCCGCTTAGATTCTACCACACACAATAAAATCAAAGGCTATGTTACTATTTAAAACTAAAATCATAGTAATCTTTAATCACTTTATTGTTATTATCAATACTTTTGTCATAATTTGAAAGAAAGCCTCTTAACTATAAGTTTTCTTACTCTTCAGACATACCAAGCTTTTCACTTAAGGCAAGGCCAATCCATTGCAAGATGTTCCTCTAACACGCGTGAGTTTGCAATTAACCATCCCGCTCTCTACGGAAGCTCTGCGCGTAGTTACGTAAATATAGGTATTGAATCACTTATGAAAAATCCATCCGGTAATCCGGGGAGACATCGTTTAGTGTTGTATAACATTTTGACGACCGGTTTAGCCTAGTGGGTAGTGCACCTGCCTGTGAAGCTGACGGTCCTGGGTTCGAATCCCGGTCAGGGCAAATATTTGTGTGTTGAGCATGAATATTTGTATCTGAGTCTTGGATGTTTTCTATGTATTTAAGTATTTATATCTATTAAATATATCGTCGTCTAGTACCCATAACACAAGCCTTCTTGAGCTTACTGTGGGGCTAGTTCGATTTGTGTAAGATTGTCCTCTAATATTTATTTATTTTATTTATTTATTTATGACATCGCTTCGTGTATGTATAACATTCCACGATGTTGTTCTGAAAGCTTTAAAAATTATTACAGTAAGTATAGGTAAGGAGGACGTGACCATCCTATTTCGAACACTTTCACTTAGTATAATAATATGGATGTTGACTCCAAATTTATTGCTATGCAAATTAGTATCCAAAACAAAGAAGACATAAAACTCTGCGAAATGGTGAAAATCCCATTAAAATATCTCAAATAATAACGAAGCTACAACCGTTAGAATATTTTGAATTAGAGTGAGAAAGCGCTACAAATCAGTGACGTCACTGACCTAAAGCCCAATCGTAAATGACAACCGTTCAATACAGAGGTGCGCTCTGCGGAAATGGGACAGAACATGCCCCCACTTAAACTTTGAAGACTTGTAATTGTATATAATTATTTATTCTTTTGAGCTACTTTTTTCGCTATTTGGTTGAGAATTTGATCATATTTCGAGAAAATTTGAAGTCATTAATTTTTTCATTTGATGTCAAAATCCCTATTATTATAGTAACTAAGTATAGGGATTATGTTGAGTTACTCCTTAAATACCACAGGGGCACGTTTATATGTAAAATATTATAGAACGAATAAAAATAAATTAAATTAAATTAAAACGTATCTAACCTAACCTAGGTAAGGCTACGCGTAGCTACGTTAGGTTCCCCAAGTCTGATCCCTGCGGAACGGTGCCCATAAAGCGGGTATTACACTGTCCTGAATTCAGGCGTCCTAACTAGGATGTGATATAGGATTCATCATCATCATCATCATTTCAGCTGAAAGACGTCCACTGCTGAACATAGGCCTCCCCCAAGGCTCGCCATTTAGACCGGTCCTGTGCCGTTCATTTCCACCGGATATAGGATTCAGTTCGTCCGAAACCATCCTGACGTCCTAATTAGGATTCTTTTTAGGATCCTTACTTCCTGAAAGCGATTACACGTTCCTGAATCTGCTTCCTAACTCATTCAAGATTCTGAATTCAGGACAGTGTAATACCCGCTTAAGGCTGGCTGCATTCCCCCGTTGAATGGCGGTGCCTATTCTTTGTCCGAGGAATGAGCCAGCCCTAGGATAACGTGTTGTTTCCAAAAGTCTCTTTTTTAAGTTTTGGAACAGAGAATGGGCATCTCGACTCCACTAAAGTCTCCACTGCGAAAGCCGCAAATATGTGCTTGTGCATTAGATCAGCATTGTTGAGTTGGCACCAAATAAGAAAATCAGTAAGTTCGAAAACGAACGCAACTTTTGGACGGGGTCTGTTGTTTATGACATGGGCTGGGCAAGCTGGTTTTAGTTTTTAATTAATTCGTAATTATTTGTTTCTATGTTTTCTTTGTTTCTATGCTAAGTTTGTTATTTAATTTTGCAGCATGTATTTTTGTTTAATTTTGTAACTAAATGAAGAATGTTTATGGAATGAAAGAATCATATTATTGCTTATATACCACTGGGTAGTGCTAAAAGTGCAACAAGCAACCGTACTGTTTTCTAGAAGATCTCACGGTTCGAAATATCACCTCAGATTCGGTTGAAACCGCTCACCTCAGATTCGGTTGAAATCGCTCACCTCAGATTCGGTTGAAACCGCTCACCTCAGATTCGGTTGAAACCGCTCACCTCAGATTCGGTTGAAACCGCTCACCTCAGATTCGGTTGAAACCGCTCACCTCAGATTCGGTTGAAACCGCTCAACCAATCTCACTGGAGCGCAAACTCTCAGAGTATTCCAGTGTTCCAAACCACACGCGTGGTCGTGCCGGAGGTTTTCCCCTGGCTACTCTCCAACCGCGCAATCCTATCGCTTTACTGGGCCCGGCCTATAAAGCCACAGTCAGGTTTAAAAAAAAGGTTCGAAATAATTGCCATATGATAGATAATAAATAACTGGGAGAATTTATCGACTAGCCTCTTGTATGTAGGTATAGTATGTTTACGATGTTGCAACAGTATTGCTAACCTGTATGTCCAGTGACCTTTTAGAGCTAGACTACAAAAACCTAGTGCACCTAGAAAACAGTGAAAGTGGCGAGGCGGGATCGCGCAATCGAAAGTTTCTTCTATTAGCGTTAGTTCGATGAGAATATATACGGGTAATCCATGGTAACGGGGCAGAGGAAGAAGAATAACATGGATGGATAACCTCAAGAGTTGGACGGGAATTGACGCTGCCTCCCAACTCAGACACGACGCGTACACTTAGGCATTCCCGCCGGCGGGGACGTCCACCGCGCAATCGCGACAAGACAGACACTTATAGTCCTTATTCGTCCCGGTACCGCCGCACACCGGGTAGAGCCTGTCCGACCCAGGTCGAGCCTAGCTGTTTCTTGCTGGACTCTTCTCAGCTAAGACCAAACTCCCAGCAGCTCGATTCCACTCACACCGCAGATTCGGTTGAAACCGCTCAACAAATCCCACTGGAGCGCAAACTCTTAGAGTATTCCAGTGTTCCAAACCACACGCGTGGTCGTGTCGGAGGTTTTCTCCTGGTTTTTACCCAATCTACTCTCCAACCGCGCACTCCTATCGCTTAATTGGGCCCGGCCTATAAAGCCACAGTCATGTTAAAAAAAAAGACGCTGACTCGCCGGGCAGAAAAACTGCGAATAAAGAAGAGTTTCGGACAGTGGTAGCCACATCCGCAGAGGATATGGCACCTAAAGTAGTTTGAAAACACATTTTGGTTCATGTTAATACTAAACATTTGGACATCAAGAACGCTTAAAGGTTCGCGTGTTGTCGATTGGCGCTAATAATGCCTTGTGGCGAACGTTGTCAGTTATCCTCGTGCTTTACAAGTTGACACTAAGATTCATATTCAACCTCTTATGGAAAATTAGTTGGCGTGTAGATTTACAGTGTTACCTGTGTCATGTTTATTAATCTGATTGTGGCTCATAGGAGCAGACTCAATAAAGCGATAGGAGTGCGCGGTTGGAGAGTAGCCTGGCGAAAATCCAGGGGAAACCTCCGACACGACTACGCGGGTGATTTTGAACACTGGAATACTCTAAGAGATTGCGCTCCAGTGAGATTGGTTGAGCGGTTTCAACCGAATCTGAGATGTGTTTGGAATCGAGCTACTGGGAGTTTTGTTGCTGATTAACTAAACAGCCTAGCTGAAAAGAGCGCAGCAAGAAACATAGCTCGGCCCGACCTGGGTCGAACTGACTCTACCCGGTATGCGGCGGTACCGTGACGAATAGACACTATATGTGTCTGTGTTGTCACTATCGCGCAATGAAAGTCCCCACCGGGAGAATGGCGTTCAGTCTTAATAATCAAAGAGCGTGGCTCCCTGCCCCCCGTTACCCTGCCGTTCTAAGCTAAGCGGTAGACCTTTAGTAAACCTTTTTTTGTGGCAAACAAGGTCCATCTGATGGTAAGCGGCCACCGCAGCCTATAGTCGCCCGCAACTCCAAAGGAGTCACGTGCGCGTTCCCGACCCTTTATAAGATTTGAGGATGCACTGCGTTGACAGCAGAAGGAACACAATTAGGTCCCTCGCTCTCAACACAGTGCATCCCCGGGAGCTCTGGCAACGTCGCTCACCTACAGAGGGGCTACCGCGAACTGAAAACGAACGAAGTTCGAATATCTCCCTCTCTGCCGCACGAATTAGCAAGAGCAACAGAGAGGGAGATATTCGAACTTCGTTCGTTTTCGGTTCGCGGTAGCCCCTCAGGAACACAACACTACACCTATTCTGCTACAGTCGGTAAGTTATGTTGAACAGTACTCCAATGAAAATAAAGAAACATTAAATGACGGATGGCGTCGTTATGAAGGTAATACGGCGGCGCGGAAGCCACCTGCCGCGATGATAAGGCCGCGGCACACTGGCGGCGAGGCGATAGCGAGATATCGTCGGGTTAACAAGCAAAAGTCACTAAAGTAAAGTAAATATTTTTGGACAATCTTACACAAATCAACCTAGTCCCAAACTAAGCAAAGCTTGTACTATGGGTACCAAGTGACGATATACATACTTATATAGCGGTTTTAGCGATAAGTATAAATCCATTTGGACATGGGTCATCACCTGAGCATGCTTGAAGTCCATGTTATAAACATTTTTCTAAGAAACATGGTTACTGTTGTCTCCTCGCTGACGGGACAGAATAACAACAAGAAAAAGTTGCTTGACCCACATACTTATATAGATAAATAGATACTTAAATACATAGAAAACATCCATGACTCAGGAACAAATATTCGTGTTCATCACACAAATACATGCCCTGGCCGGGATTCGAACCCGGGACCTCCAGCTTAGAAGGCAGGGTCACTACCAACTAGGCGAAAGCGGTCGTCAAAGACTAAAAGTAACAATATAAAGCCACAGTCAGGTCAAAAAAAACTAAGTAACAAATACCTACGTAAAATAAAGCTCGTATATATCAGCATCGTTTCAGTACTGAGATACGAGGTTTCGAAAAGTAGTGACAGATTTGACAATGAGTTTTGCTTCTCACCCGACGTTATATACGTATATGAATACGTTTATCGCGCTAGATTTTAATTGCTATTCTTTTCTTTCAGGCGCTTACAGAGTTACCGTTCTTCCATATAACCAGGGATCGGATACCGGTATTTTCTCCATAGAAAAATACCGGTATTATTACGGTCACCGGTTCATTATTTCGTTTTTAATGGGACAATCTAATAATACGACGTTGTTACCTAAATACATATTCAGGCCTACGTAAAGAGCAAAAAATAATCCAAAATATTGGGCTAATTCAGGGTTTTTTTAAAATACCGGTATCGGTCCCTGCATATAACTTACGGGATGATTTCCCGGATAAAAAGTATCCTATATCCTTCCCCGGGATTCAAACTATTTCCATGCTAAATTTCATCTAAATCGGTTTAGCGGTTTAAGCGTTAAGAGATAACAGACACACTTTCACATTTTTAATATTAGTATGGATTCTCCTGACGATTGGGTATCAAATTTTTTCAGGATAAATTTTACTCTTTAGTCAAAACTTAATACATAAGACCGACCGTAAGAAGTACCTAATAGTTCAGTCATGGATACCAATATGTGTAAAATTCAGCTTCGTTATTCTATTGAAATAAGATCCAAAAATGTATACATATTTATTCCCTCTGTACATTCAGAACGTCCTCTGTCTATCAAAATTAGACAGACAGAACATTCAAATCATGGCATCTCGCTCGCATAACTATGTTCGCTCATAACACGTGCACGTTAGCACGTTCCATCCACAGCTGTATCTCGAGTGCATACTATATAATTTTAATCTTTTAATGGGGGCTATCGTTTTTGTGCTCACCAGTTGGCGCCACTGTCGACTAAGGTCCAGCTGTCAAAAATTGTTATTGGTTATTATGGACATGAGAACGAAGTTTACATTTAAATCATATTCAATACCTTAAAACCGTACCGTAAAAATATCGAATATACCGCATTGTAGCGTGGTCCCGTTTTGTTCGGAAAAAAGGAGGAAATAATTTTCCGAAAGACAAATCTGTCTCAAAGCCCTGACAGTCATTGACCCTTAATTCATATTTGCCGTAATCAAGCTCAGATATTGCAAAATAGTGACCATATTGTTCCAATTAGATATTAACCCGCGTAGCGCAACGAAAAAGAGTGACATTTGACGTTTCGGAGGACCCCACGCTACACTAGCGCCTCTAGCGGCGAATTCATACGCGATAGCCCCCATTGAATTAGCTTAGAATTTTGCATTTTCACAGCTTCAAGGGATTGTATCAGAATCAGAATCAGAAAAGTATTTATTGTAAAAGTATTTTATTGTAGATAGTATTTTCACATTAATTTCAAGTTCATACCAGCTCCACGCGTTCCTGAGAAAAAAGGGTCTTCGACGTCTTGACAGGCGGACACCGAATTGATCCAATTAGGTTTCCTTTTTCCGTACCTCAAAAGGAAAAACGAAACACTTATAGGATCACTTTGTTGCCCGTCTCTCTGTCTGTCAAGACCCTTTATCTCGGGAACACGTGGATGTATCGAGTTGAAATTAAAACCATGTATCCATATCTACAGTCCCTTGAAACTGTGAAAAAAATCGAACTTGTAAGTTAACGTAAATAAAGATACGAAACGTATTTATATTCGACACTCTCAAGGCAATCAAAATTTACAGGGCACTTTCCGTTGATCTCGAACTATGAAATTTGGCGAGTAATATCGTCGTATTAAATAACAGGGAAAAATCTGAAAATTATGTATTTTTTTTATTAAATCAAAATGTATTCTTTATTTAAAGTAAATACGTAATCAATCATCTAGATTAAAAGGAACGGTATGCGCATGTAGAGGCAGGGATCGTTACCGGTATTCTTACTACCGGTTTTAATTAAGGTATATATAATTGCATTTCGCTATTTATATAGCTAAAGCTCTGATTAGCGGTATAACCAAAACCGGTATTCAAATATATTAGCGGTTTAGCCAATTGACAACAATACCTCTATTTGACACTTTACCCATAAAAACCATTACCGGTAATAGCTGTCAGTGTCAATATACTCGATTATTTGTTTCTACAAACTGGCGTATTGTAAAAAGTAGGTATTTACACCTATTTGTCGCGTTTTAGCAGTAATGTTTAATTGACATCTTACCTTTCAGGTGCAACGAATAGCGGTATTGAATACAGGTATTTAATACTCGTATCGTAAATAGTCAATACATAGAAGTGTAGATAAAAGCAGAATGACAATACCTCTAATTAGAATATAGGTATTCTTTTATTAGCGGTAATAGTTTGTCAATCTCTACATACTCCACAGAGGAAATACAACAGATTGCGACCCAAAGAATCTGGAAATTCCTGGAGGCAACGGGTATAAGCAAAGAACTTTAAGGGCTGCCACAATAGATCAATACTGATCGAGGCGAAAGAAGGCCCACAACTAACAATAATAATAATTGTCAATTTCTATACAGGTGTTACGGAGTAATTTTACACGTCTGCTATCTATAGTTTTGAGACTCTTAGCGCCATCTGTGATCAGCTATTTGCAGTCAGGTACAGAGCCATCTGGAGAGTACGGACGGCGACGCTAGCGCATGTTCCGATCATTCGTCTCTTGATTTTGTTTTCGATATCCAAATAAATAGTTTTCACTAGAAGTCCTTAAATAATAAACAAAGATATTAAAAAAGGCATAGATTATTATAAACTTCTCAAACTAATTAATTGTCTCGAAATTTTGTTTGTTTACAAAAAGTTGGTGGTTCAGCATGCGAGAACGCATCGTTGCTCATGTCACAGACAGCAGCGAGAGGAATAGACGAAGATCAGTGCGTTGCCATCATGTGAAGGGAGAGCACGTACTCATTGGTATCCGCTTCGGCCTCTGGCCATATTTTTTTAACTTAGCTTGCAACTATGTAACAGTTTTAATCTAATAACATCTCGCAAAGAATTTGGGCGATGACACTATGGAATAGTAGGTAAGTGCGCGCGCATTATGTATGCATAGGCAGCGTTTATATTTGTTGGTTTTGTAAAACATTTCAGTGCGTGACACGTTTTATTTGTTACAGATGATTTAAAATTTAAAAACAAGAACTTAACCAAGGAATACACCTTAAGCTTAGTCTCGTATCTAGCCAGGTGAGTTTCATGTTTATCCCGTGATTGGTTCACTCTGTGCATTTAGAGATCGCGACGGGTTGCTTTCTTTTCAGGAGTGTTGTGTCGTGTTATGAATATATGTTAACATTTAACGGTGTTTACAGCGATTGGATGCTGGCCGCTGGGTTTCCCCCTGTCCCAGTTATCCATAGGCCGTCGATCGGACGCCGTGAGCGTCGAGGTGCAGCTTGGCGCATGCGCCGGCACCGAGCGCGGAACCCGTCACGAGCTGGTGGCCCCTGCGGTCATCAGGGGAGAAGCGTGTCGTGGTCTGCGCGTGCGTGAGCTCCGCCGCGAACGCCACGTTTGACAGGTGACATCGTTCCGCAATCAAAATTCTAACCTCAACGTGATTTAACGCATTCTGTGTTGCCGGATATACTCTGTAAAAGAGGTCTATAATTTGTAACACACCTCAAGTTCTCACACAGCCGCTTAGCCTTTATTTTAAACTTGAAAACTATAATATTCTACTTTAGAGAGTCGATTTCAAAACCTTGGTCAGGTTGAGTCCGCTCGGGACAGCCATTTGCCATGACATATAGATATAAGAATAAAGTGATGTAAGCAGGCATGGCCGTGTAACATTGTTTTAATGTGCTCTTACATATTCTAATATACATACCAGGTGGTTTTCAATTCAAGCTTTGTTTCAATTATCTAACCGTTATATATTCAACCCATGACTCTTGGCATTTGGAGTATAAATATAAATGCCTGGCGCCCTCTATCTTCTCTATTCCAATCGAGTATACTATTAGCGTAGATCCACGACCGCTGCCCAAACCTATCCACGTTCATCCCTGAAAATACTCTCAGCTGACTAGACCGAGGCATACCAACAAGTGTGGAAGGATGTTGTACCTAACCAAGTAACCATCACACTCAAGTAAGTGGGGCTGTCGCACAGAAAACTTAAATACCACAGCTTACACGTTACATTTCTGGCGGCCCAACGTATGGCTTTTGGGAGAATATTTTGGGTTTGTGGATGTACGCTCTTACTTCATTGAATAATAAATAATAATCTGTTAAACAAACTTGAATTTTAAACGTTATTTGCTGTGTGTGGGGCTTGTGGTTGTGATTAAAACAAGACTACTATCTTACTCAGCATCATAGATTGATAAGTATCCTCCATTGTGTCAACATATTTTAGATTTATTGTTGTGTATTTGCGAGATGTGATTAAATATTTTCACTCAAATGAGTAAAACTTTACTGCTTCTAATGTTCCAAGTGAACACAATCTGTGGATGGTTTTAGTAAATAAGCTAACCCACTATATAATTATTGAACTGTCAATTTCATACATAAGTTACTCTTGATATTACTTAAGAATAATTTTCTACTTCTATGTAAAATCACAAGTGTGATTAAATAACCTATCTTCTCCTAAATGAAAAAGATAAGTGTAATTAACACTAGGAACTATTTCCACTTATCTGTTTTATTTGTTTAACTGAGTGTTATACACTTATATACTTGTCAAACATGGCATTACAAATTGAAGTCGAAAATCTGACCAAGGACGAACTACTGTTTGAATTGCAAACAAGAGGCATAGATGTAGATCCTAGCAACACAGTAGATGAACTTAGACAACAATTTAAGTCTGCTAAAGGCACTTCCCTTGACAGTGTGAAAGCGAACACTTTCATCTCAGGCTTGTCCGTTGCCGACGAATTTCAGGTCTGCGAAGCGAAGCTGGATGCAGTGCTGCGGACTGACCACTCATCATTGTCCTGTCGGAGAAGGTGTCTATCGAAGTTGTCTCATGTCATACTCAGGTTAGAGAAATTGATTTTGACTAGTTCTGAACAGAGATTGAGAAAGATAGCGCTGGTGGCGAAGGCGTTTAACGCTACAGAAAATTTAAGATGTAATCCAAAGCCCGGCACATCTTCTCAAAGCTCTGCGACGAATACTGCTGACTCTGTTGCTTCTTTAGTCTGTCAAAAACATACATCTCAGGTACTTAAGTGGGGTCTTGTGTACGACGGTAGGGCTCCTGTCCATGACTTCGTCTTTAGATTACAAGAGCTCAAATACGCTTCGGAGGTTTCAGATGTAGAATTGTTGAGAAACGCGGTTTATCTTTTTTCTGGAGAAGCTCTAACGTGGTTTCGCATAAATAAGTCTCATTTTAGTACTTTTGAAGGTCTTATCGAGTCACTTAAAAATGAATTTCAACCGGTAGAATACGAACGGTGTCTATTAAACCAGATTAGGGCTAGGTTGCAAGACAAGAATGAATCGATTAGATCATATGTTAATATCATGGAAGGTTTGTTTTTACGCCTGTCAGTGCCTATCACTGATGCAGAGCAGCTCGATATCATCATGACTAACATGAATCCGTATTTCATCTCGCGTCTGGCCTTGACGGAAGTACAAACCGTGAGGGAACTTAAGAGTATTTGTGCGCGCTTAGAGGTGTCAAAGTTTAAATGCGAAAACCGTGGATTTTTAAACACCGGTAGAGAGTCTGTGGTACCTAACTTTTGTACTGGGATCTCAAACCCAATTCCCTTATCATCTGATGCTAGGCCTCGCAACGTTGGCCAGGGACAAACTAGACCCACTGTGAACTGTGCAAAATGTGGTGGAAACCACCACCACTCTCGTTGTGACGCATATCCCACGACCATATGTTTTAGGTGCAAGAGACCCGGTATCCTCACTAGAAACTGCCCTTGTACAAAAAACTAGGTCACAGGTCAGAGACATTTTACACTAATCTTAACAATAATGCTTCTGAGACTAACTAGGTCAAATACATTCAATCGTGACTATGTTTGTTCTGATGTAGGTACGTATAGTGCATAAAACACGCTCATATTGATCTGAGTCATAATCAGGGTAATAAAATATCCCAGCCTTGTAGGTAGACTCGTGATTTATCCATGACAAGAGTGCAAGATAAATAACTTTTTGTTTATATAATTGAAACCTTTAATTAGAGCGTTTCTTTTTATCGACCACCGATTGATAATTAAACCATGTAGGTAATGTAGGTAATAAAGAAACCATAATATGCACATTACGTTATGTATTGTGTTATACCTATAATGGAATTCTGCCAATCTCTTGAGAAATCGTCATTCGTTGAGTAGGATATAGGGACGTAGTTTCTCCTAGGTTGTTGCTGTAGGGCAATGACTACACACTCACGGAAAATACCGGAATGTACAGTCGACCTAAATAGTAGGATACGCTTTTGACTGGCCAACATTTGCGTTAGGTAGGTATAACATACAATATAGTCAAATAAGTGAATGCTTAGCTTGATTAAGTATAATCATTAGAATAGGTAGGTACATACCGTAAGATAGATAGGTATCGTATAGGTACATGAAAAATAGTTAGGTCTTAGCTAGATTCGTAGTCAAGATTGTAGCATAGAGTGGGGACGCCTGCGCATATAGGTAAACATTAAGATAGGATAACCGGTTCTAGAGTTAAGCTTAATGGAATGGCACCTATTGGCTTACAAGGTGTATACTTATAAGGTGGTAATCACATGTAGGTCAAGGGTCATTGACCTCTGTATGAGGATGTTTGTTAAGAGTTCATAGGCTAGTTCAATGGCATCGGGCTCTCTCGGATGGATGATATCTGTTGAAGTCTTGTTTTCCCCGCCTGGTCGAGGTAGTTGCTTCCTTTTGCTATCTTATCTTATCTTATCTTTTTTTTTTTTTTTTCAAAAAAAAAAAAAAAAAAAATCTACTATAGCGGTAATGTTACGGAGTAATTTTACACGTCTGCTATCTATAGTTTTGAGACTCTTAGCGCCATCTGTGATCAGCTATTTGCAGTCAGGTACAGAGCCATCTGGAGAGTACGGACGGCGACGCTAGCGCATGTTCCGATCATTCGTCTCTTGATTTTGTTTTCGATATCCAAATAAATAGTTTTCACTAGAAGTCCTTAAATAATAAACAAAGATATTAAAAAAGGCATAGATTATTATAAACTTCTCAAACTAATTAATTGTCTCGAAATTTTGTTTGTTTACAAAAAGTTGGTGGTTCAGCATGCGAGAACGCATCGTTGCTCATGTCACAGACAGCAGCGAGAGGAATAGACGAAGATCAGTGCGTTGCCATCATGTGAAGGGAGAGCACGTACTCATTGGTATCCGCTTCGGCCTCTGGCCATATTTTTTTAACTTAGCTTGCAACTATGTAACAGTTTTAATCTAATAACATCTCGCAAAGAATTTGGGCGATGACACTATGGAATAGTAGGTAAGTGCGCGCGCATTATGTATGCATAGGCAGCGTTTATATTTGTTGGTTTTGTAAAACATTTCAGTGCGTGACACGTTTTATTTGTTACAGATGATTTAAAATTTAAAAACAAGAACTTAACCAAGGAATACACCTTAAGCTTAGTCTCGTATCTAGCCAGGTGAGTTTCATGTTTATCCCGTGATTGGTTCACTCTGTGCATTTAGAGATCGCGACGGGTTGCTTTCTTTTCAGGAGTGTTGTGTCGTGTTATGAATATATGTTAACATTTAACGGTGTTTACAGCGATTGGATGCTGGCCGCTGGGTTTCCCCCTGTCCCAGTTATCCATAGGCCGTCGATCGGACGCCGTGAGCGTCGAGGTGCAGCTTGGCGCATGCGCCGGCACCGAGCGCGGAACCCGTCACGAGCTGGTGGCCCCTGCGGTCATCAGGGGAGAAGCGTGTCGTGGTCTGCGCGTGCGTGAGCTCCGCCGCGAACGCCACGTTTGACAGGTGACATCGTTCCGCAATCAAAATTCTAACCTCAACGTGATTTAACGCATTCTGTGTTGCCGGATATACTCTGTAAAAGAGGTCTATAATTTGTAACACACCTCAAGTTCTCACACAGCCGCTTAGCCTTTATTTTAAACTTGAAAACTATAATATTCTACTTTAGAGAGTCGATTTCAAAACCTTGGTCAGGTTGAGTCCGCTCGGGACAGCCATTTGCCATGACATATAGATATAAGAATAAAGTGATGTAAGCAGGCATGGCCGTGTAACATTGTTTTAATGTGCTCTTACATATTCTAATATACATACCAGGTGGTTTTCAATTCAAGCTTTGTTTCAATTATCTAACCGTTATATATTCAACCCATGACTCTTGGCATTTGGAGTATAAATATAAATGCCTGGCGCCCTCTATCTTCTCTATTCCAATCGAGTATACTATTAGCGTAGATCCACGACCGCTGCCCAAACCTATCCACGTTCATCCCTGAAAATACTCTCAGCTGACTAGACCGAGGCATACCAACAAGTGTGGAAGGATGTTGTACCTAACCAAGTAACCATCACACTCAAGTAAGTGGGGCTGTCGCACAGAAAACTTAAATACCACAGCTTACACGTTACACAGG
Source organism: Epiblema foenella (assembly GCA_963556455.1). Lineage (NCBI taxonomy): Eukaryota > Metazoa > Arthropoda > Insecta > Lepidoptera > Tortricidae > Epiblema > Epiblema foenella. The sequence continues at coordinate 31,833,334 of OY747098.1, read as the reverse complement.
TATTAAATAAAACCAGTTTTACAATCTCTGTGTAGAGGCGAGTTCGACTCGCACTTATCGGGTTTTGGATTTTAAGGCATGGAAAACGACATTTTAACATGTCACGATTGACGGTCGATTAAATATCTTAATCCACTGCGTCGCTATCTGTGTGCGCATGCTCTTACGTGTCGCAATATGAGCGTGTGTACGTGTTGATTATGAGAAGCAATAACAAACTTTAAGTACACACCCGGAGATAGCTGTCAAACAAAAAGTCCAAATGCCAACACAGCGGGCGTAAACATTTTTACTACTGCATGCTAGGCAGAACGCGAAACAAGTTTATCAATAATGTATTATTATAGTCGTCGTAAAACATATTGACAGTCTTACTTTATGATTATTGGGTATGTTATAGTTATAAAAAGTTCATGTGCTTCTATTTATTCTTTGAACGTCATCATTTATTTATTTATTTATTGAAAGAAACAAACGGTCATATAAAAAAAAATGTGTACAGAAATGCATATAGTTAACATAAGACCTACAGTTTCCTTAAAATGTAATTGTGCTAAATAAATACACTATACACAAGATTGTAATTAACATCATTTTAATATGTCGGATTCCTTAATAAGAAGTTTATGGGATTTTGAACCTTCAGTTTCAAAAATGAAGGTAGCTTTTAGGGTGTACGATACGGATCCCGGCATCTCAAAATTATAATTTTTTTTTTTTAAGTATACATACATTAAGAAACGCAATTGCGTGCAACATTATACATACACATAAATATATATACACACACACACACACACATCATCATCATCATCATATCAGCCGAAAGACGTCCACTGCTGCATAGGTCTCCCCGAAAAAGTGCCACAATGACCGGTCCTGCGCCACCCGCATCCAGCGGACTCCCGCGACCTTTGCCAGGTCATCGGTCCACCTTGTGGGCTTACCCACGCTGCGCCTTCCGGTCTGTGGTCACCACTCGAGAACCTTCCGGCCCCAACGGCCAACGGTTCCTAGTGCAATGTGCCCCGCCTACTGCCACTTAAGTGATAGAAAATTGTTACTACTCGGTGGACGCGTCCCTTGATGACAAAAATTTAGCAAATTATTATAAGTAAATTGAAATAAAATGTAAGCACTTAGACTTAAACATTATACATAAAATAACAGTAATATATATTATATAATTAATTGTGAAGTAAATAGTTGATTCACCTAACTTATTTGACATATACCATAATTGTAAATGTAATAATCGAGTTTTTAAATCTAGATTTAATATTATGACTATTGTGTGCCTTTACAGGGTGTCATGAAATGACTTAAATTAGAAATGTAACATCTTATTGTGTATGCATGACATCACAATGAATAAATAAATAAGTGTAGCGATTCGAAAGGCTATATCGGTTACTTTGGTTCTGCTACGATCACGCAGAGAAACTCCCAGCATAGCTTTGAACGTATACATATATAATTGCTATTGTTCATATCCGTCGATCAAGTTTTTTTTGTTAAGGGGCTCCACGCGCTAGTCATCGATTTATGACGAGTTTAGGGTTGATATTCCTGCGTCAAAACTATTAATATATTTATGGCACAAACGGTTATCGGTTCTTCAATCCTTTATCTACATTTGCATTTGTGTTTGCGATTTATAGATTTCAGGGTCCTTATCAGTTGAAAATCGCTCATCTATTTAGGCCATTTTCTGTATGAATTGACACATATCTTAACATTTTCTCAATGTTACTATTTAAAACAGGACTATTGCGACCTAATTTCATACATTCTAAATGTATTTTTTGGATTTTTAATTAAGAAATATCGTTTCAAACACCGCTCCAATCGACCATTGTCAAGCCAAAAACTTTAATTTCCGCTTAACACACAATAAAATAAAATAAATGGCTTTGTTACTATCTAAAACTTTCATAAAATCATTGTATCCTTTAATGACTTTATTGGCATTATTTATATTTTTGTCATAATTGGAAATCAAAACATTTAAAACTTGTAAAGCCTCTTCAGTTGACACAGATTTGTTGACTCTTATGAATGGGGTTAACCTTATATTTAATCTACAATTCTGGTTTTACAATTCTATATGTGACTGTCAGAGCATGCGTCGCGCAGGCTTCAGTGCCTTTACCATGAGTTTGCATGACCGTACTCGCTAGCGACTGCGCGAACGATGCCAATTCTTAGTTCTATTGCGTAACCGCCAGAGGCGCTGTACTTTGGCCCATACAAATTTTTAACCTTCTTGCATGTTATTTGTATACTCAAAACCAAAAAAAACCGGTTAAGTACGAATATTCTATGCATCTAGGTTACCCTACTTTATAACTGTTCCAAATTTCAAATCGATAGCAGAAGTAGTTCTTGAGATAATTAGCGATGTGACAGACAGACAGACAGACAAAGGGAAACCATAAGAGTTCCTTTTTTACTATTTTAGTAAGGAACCCTACAAATGGTATATTTTGTATTGATTTTCCGTTTTATTTGCTTTTGAGTGTATGTGCGTTTTGTGTATCGAAATTCAGGCTGTAGGTATAATCTAGGAACAGCAGGGCATCGAGGAAAAACCTGACACTTATATGAGATATAGTTCCATGGCAACAATTTTTTCCATACAATCATCAAATGTGATAATCCACATCGAAAGAGACCTTATGGCGGCTGGCACTTACCCCTTTATTGCCGCTGTTCCAATACAATAGTGAATAGGTGTAACGTAAGCGCCTGCCGCCATAAGGTCCCTTTCGATGTGGATTATCACAAATCCGCAATAAAAGGAGCTCCGATTTTTTGCCACATTTGACCGGGTATGATTCCCGACTTCACGAAGATTTTGATTAAATCTTCGAATTTCTGGAAATGAGAGCAAATGTTTTTGTGATAAGCATGAATATTTGATTCTGATTAGTGATGCGCGACTTCGAATGATTTGCCTATTCGAATGATTAGCGAATACTAATGTTAATATTCGAATTGGAAATTAGTAATATACTAATCCTGATAATCGAATGATGACTACTAATTAATTTATTTTACAGTTAAACAGGTTATTAAGTAAACAAACTATGCTAGTGGTGTATTATGCATTAGCGGACTCTGTCATTAATTATGGACTTGGCGTGTATGGTAGAACTTTCCAAACATACTTAGAAGAAATCAAAAAAATACAAAGCAGAGCTATTAAGCACCTAGTAAATGAAAATACCAAACATAAATGTAAAGGCAATTATGATAAATTATACGAAATTTGTAAAATTCTGCCGATACATGAAAGGGTTCATTATTTGATAGCCGTAGAGATTTATTTTAATGAGGAATTTAAGGTGCTGAAGCAAAGCAAATATAAGACGAGAAATATTAGACTAGGAAAATATGTGCAAAATTATGTTAACAATTACTATGGCAGAAGAACAATCAGTTTATGGTTCCAACTATTTATAACGAATTTAACTAGTTAAGAAAAGAGAAAAAATTTAGTTTAAATGTAGCGAAAAGCAAGCTAAAAAGACATTTCTACAAAGATTACCTTAACTGTTAACAGATTTAGTTAGTTAATATATATATATTTTATTGTTCTAGTTTTTACAATTACAAGTATTACTTAATTATGTAACTTAGGTGCATGATAATAGACTTGTTAAAATGAGCGCGGTCTCGCCAACAAACTGTCTTGTCAGTTTGGCGAGTAAAGTTGAAAATGGAAACTTTATGTACCTTTTTGAAAATAAATTAAAAAAAGATATATATTAGTTATTAATCTCCGCTCGCCCCTACTATACTATTACTATTCCAAGAATCCGAATGAATGACCATCGTAAGCGAAACCTCCGCTTCGTAAAATCACTATAAACGTAGAGCCCCGCCTACAGTGGACCGTTGTTCGGCGCGACTCGGTAATGGTCATGCCGACTTCGTCGGCTCTTATTCGACTTGACCGGGAGTTAGTTAGGTTAGTTGTGTTGTGGACATTAGTTACTACGTCCGTTTGACTCGGGCGAGCGGCGATTGCAGTATTACTAATATTAGTCGAATGATTATGACATTAGTCAACTTATTCGAATGATTACAATAATCGACTAATCGAATTAGTATAATTCAAAGTCGCGCATCACTAATTCTGATTATTGGATGTTTTCTATGTAATTACATCTATTAAATATATCGTTGCCTAGTACAGTCGCCATCAAATATATCTGTACTCTTCAGGGTGCTCAAAAATATCTGAACGTGCACTTTAACGCCTTGACAATAGAGTCGTGTTCAGATATTTGTGAGCACCTTGTTCGCTCCGATATATCTGATGGCGACTGTACCCGTGACACAAGTCATATTGGGCTTACGAGTACTATGGGGATAGTTCTCCCGCCGGCGGGGACGTCCACCGCGCGATCGCGACAACACTGACACATGTAGTCCCTATTCGTCCCGGTACCGCACACCGGGCAGAGTCAGTCCGACCCAGGTCGAGCCCAGCTAAGTTTCTTGCTGGACTCTTCTCAGCTAGGCTAGGTTTATTGAACCAGCGACAAAACTCCCAGTAGCTCGATTCCACTCACACCTCACATTAGGTTGAAACCGCTCAACCAATCTCACTGCTGAGATACGCGTCATACTCGTGATCGGGTGCTGTTTGTGGAGTCCGGTCTGTTCATGCTTGCTAGGACATAGTGACTACGTTAATACTAGTGTCTTTTTATAGGGGATTGACGAGAGACATCATCCTGTTGTGGATTCGTTTTTATTATCAGTGACTTAGAGACCATATACATCTCTAACAATATTAAATTAATTTTAATTTTGACGCTCAGAGACCATGTACATCTCTGGGATATTATATTAATTTCATTATACTCCTTGTTTAATTTTGAGACCTTATACATCTCTAACTTTACTGATGTTGTAATATTTGTAATAGATAACTTTGCAAGTTTATCTTCACTGTATGAAATTAATTTTGTTATAATTGTAAACTCGAAATTATTATTCCTTCTTGAACTGTAAATTAATATTTTGACATAAAAAATGTATTACTTATTATAGTCAGACTTTCTTAAATTGTAAATTAAAATTTTGTCATGTAAAAGTGCCCTTGTGGCCTATTTGCAGAATAAATGTTTGATTTTGATTTTGAAACTGGAGCGCAAACGCTTAGAGTATTCCAGTGTTCCAAACTACACGCGTGGTCCAAGGTCCATAAGGAGTATCTACCTACCCTACACGTGAGTCGTGGGTGGTGCTAAAACTGCTAAAAGTGCGACAAAATTGGCAACCATACTGTCTTCTCGAAGATCTCACGGTTCGAAATAATTGGCATACTATAAATAAATGAATATATGTAGAAGCAAGTCATAGTGCCCGTCGGCTGCCAGGCGTAATCCCCAGCTTTACGAATCCGGGCCAAGGAGGCTAATCCCTTATCAGCACTACTCCGCACTGGATATTGAGAGCTAACTTGGATTTTGTAGTTTTACCCCGTTATTCGTTAAGTTAACAAACCTCTGTTATCATAACTGAAAGGCATTTATCCCTTTCTCACAAACATAAGTTTTTTTTGAACCTGTGGCTTTATAGGCCGGGCCCAATAAAGCGATAGGAGTGCGCGGTTGGAGAGTAGCCTGGGGAAAATCCAGGGGAAAACCTCCGGCACGACCACGCGTGTGGTTTGGAACACTGGAATACTCTAAGAGTTTGCGCTCCAGTGAGATTGGTTGAGCGGTTTCAACCGAATCTGAGGTGTGAGTGGAATCGAGCTACTGGGAGTTTTGTCGCTGGTTCACTAAATCTAGCCTAGCTAAGAAGAGTCCAGCAAGAAACTCAGCTAGGCCCGACCTGGGTCGGACTGACTGCCGTAACGATGTTCGACGTTTACTCCAAAGTCCAGTTCCTTTACCATGAGTTTACATGACCGTACTCGCTAGCGACTGCGTAAAAAATGGATATGGAATGGCGATAGGAGTGCGCGGTTGGAGAGTAGCCTCCGACACGACCACGCGGGCGGTTTAAAACACTGGAATTTGCGTTCCAGATTCCAATGACATTGGTTGAGCGGTTGAGTTTGTCGATATCGGAACTCCCTACTTGTCAAACAATTTTGCCCCGCGGATTCCTAGGTCTGCTCCTTTGTTTTAGTGGGTGGATCAACTATTCCTTGTTCCTCGTTACCATGGTTACGTCTCCTGAGTCACTCTTTAAAACTGTGATGTTATAGGGTTTAGATCTACCAAACATGAGTTTTAGCGATTATCATAAATCCATTTGGACATGGGTCACGTCTTGAGCATGCTTGAAGCTCATGATATAAACATCTTTCTAAGAAACTCGGTTACTGTTGTCTCCTCGCTGACGGGACACAATAACAACAAGAAAAAGTTGATTGACCCTTGTAGTAGGAACAGCAATTTCTTTGTACAAAACCGGGTTATGTAGGAAGAATTTATAATTCCTCGTACATAACTGTCATTGTATCTGGTAATGTGCAAAGGAAGTAGGTTTCTTGGTACATAGCCCGGTTTTGTACGAAGAATATTTTTTCCTTATACATTGCTAGTAATGTAACTCAGTAATGTACGAAGAACAAGGGGAAAACTATTCGTTTTTAAAAGTATCTAATGTAAAAAGATGGTAATTATTTTACTTATTAATTTAGGGTAATATTTTTTTTTTTGATTTTAGCCTAATTTCAATAAGTTCTGGTTTTCCCTAGGGTTGGAAGGTCAGATGGCAGTCGCTTATGTAAAAATTAGTGCCTACGCCAACTCTTGGGATTAGGTAGTGAACCCCGGGCACTCTTTAGGATCAACTGTACCGGGATAACGCTAGGATGATGATGATGATGCTGATTTTAAAATAAAAAAAATCACCTTATTGCATTTTATATTACTTATACCTAAAGTCCAAATGTGTCCCCAAAAATGTATCCAATCCAAGTCCAATCTTTGTAGTCGACTATACAGTAATAGTTAGGTAGGCTCGCTAGGCCAGTTACGCGGCCTGCGTCAGTTTGCGGCCTTCAGAAGAACGAAGTTTTTTTAAATTTAAGATATTTACATTTATACATGCCCACATAGTGATTCGTATGCGTTTTAATTAGTTGCTACTGAATGGGAATATATTAAGCAAGAAAATATTCTTTCAGTTCATCAACTCATCCAAGTGGCCGCAAACTGGCGCATCAAAAAACCCACCTACCGACCCTACGCAGCACACACCCTACGTAGAATGGCATATATTACTTCATCGGTATATTAAAGAATTTATCGTGTTATATCCCTCGTAAGAAACAATTACGAGTATAAGACCTTTACCTTATCAGCCAATATGCAAAATATATCTTTGCACGTGCTGTAAAGTGTTCATGCTACAAGCTTGGGTTTCGTTTCTTCAGGCGTGGATACAGGGGGGGGGGGCAACAGGGGCAATTGCCCCCCCCTGCAGCTTGTGTCAGGGGAGGGCAATTGCCTATGTCCTGACGTAGGAAATATGTTCTGACAATAAAAAGTTATCAAAAGTCAGTTTTATTTTCGAAAAGTTCGAAAGTGCCCCCCCCCCCTGAACAAAATCCTGGATCCGCGCCTGCGTTTCTTACAATATTGTCTTAAATTTTATTGTTTTCGTATCATTTATACATGTCGCTGATGCTTAAACTAGGTAAATCCTGTGCTATAAGCATCAGCTCTCTTCCAGTTTGACTACGAACTATCAGTACGAGCCCCAATGCAAAATAGCTCGTCTAGTCGCAATTCTGCATGCGTATTTTTTTTCAAAAACTAGTATTTCTACCCGAATCGACTTTGATGATTAATGGAATACACTAGACGCAATGTCACTAAAGCTAGCTTAGTTTTGAGTTGTACAAAGTGTACATCTCGTTATTTATTTTAAAATAATTTAATTATAAATATTACATCTCACACGCAAATAATTACGTCTGCTTCATATTTAAGGCAAAATAGGTCGTCTATTTAAAATAAAACCTGTTTACCAGGGTTCGTAATATAAAATATTATTTTCAAATTGAATACGGAATATTCTCTGTCATGTAAAATGACAAACCACTATATAAAAGGGCAAATTCAGCCTAATTTTTTATTACTCCAAATCGTTTTTCTATCGAGATGGCACGAGGTAAGCCAGTGACTGAAGAAGTGCGGAAAATTATAATCTCCAGTAACAATAAAGGCAAATCTACGTACCAAATTGCCAAGGACCTTTCTATGCCAAGGTCTACAATCCAAACTATCATCGAGCATCATCGAAAACACGACAAAATTTCTTGTTTAAAGAAATCCGGCCGCCCACGAATTACTACTAAAGCAGAAAACAGGATTCTGAGGAAGATCATCAAGAAAAATCGTCGTGCAAGAGCTGGAGAACTTACGGTACTATGGCGTGACGCAATTAAAAAAAACATTTCAGTGGATACTTGCAAGAGAGTGATGAAGAGGATGGGCTACGGTTTTTACACTGCTAAAGAGAAACCGTTACTTACACAACGGCAGAAAACTAACAGGTTGAAATTCGCCAAAAAGTACAGAAATTGGACCGTCGATCAGTGGCGTAAAATTATATGGAGTGACGAATCTAAATTTGAAGTCACAGTAGGCGATGAACGAAGTAAAGTCATTCGCGAAAAAGGAGAGGCATTTCAAAAAGATTGTCTTAAGCGTAAGGTAAAGTTTCCAGCTTCCTTAATGATTTGGGGCTGCATGTCGGCACAGGGTGTCGGCTGTCTGCAATTTATAGATGGAACCGTCAATGCCGAAAAATACAAAAGCATCTTACAAGAGAGTTTGCTGCCGTCTATACGTAAGTTAAAGTATAAAAATGCGTATACTTTTCAACAAGATGGTGCCTCATGCCATACCGCTAAAGCAACGATGGCGTGGCTGAAAAAGAAAAAAATACCTACCATGTCGTGGCCATCCAGCAGCCCGGACTTGTCTCCCATAGAAACGTTGTGGTGGAAAATGAAGAAGAAGTTGCGAAAGGACCCGTCCAGATCAAAAGCTGATCTTAAAGAGAAACTTACCTGTGTTTGGAATGAAACAACCCCGGAAGAGTGTCGACAGCTGGTAGATACAATGCCGCTCAGAATTAAAGCCGTTTTAGATGCAAAAGGAGACGCCACCAAGTGGTAGACGTTCTAATCTGCGTCGGTAACACTAAAGACGAACTTTTTTGCATTTTAGTACAATTGGTGAAACAATGTTTTTTTTATTACCAAGGAAAGTTCGTTTTTTTTTTCATTGAATAAATAAAATACGATTTATAACTTATACTGTTTTTATATTGCTAATTCTTCCAAACACCTTCGTCCCCCAGAATTTTTAGGTTAACGTTAGTTTAGTACATTTTTTTCCTACCAGACGTACTCATTTGCATTGGGGCTCGTACAATATAAGTAATGAGACCGCTAACATGGATACTTGATTAACGTAGTAAACCTGCAGGCAAATGCGGCTAGGATCGGAACGGGGTTAGTCGCGGCGCATTCCGGCGAGGCTCCCACGGCCCCCGCGCCCCGCCCCGCGCCCCGCCCCGCTCCGGAAATGCCCGTGCGCACATGCAAAGCCTAGCGCGCCGCTCGCCGCCAAAAGGACGGATGAGAATTGTGATGCTATTGCCCTTTTAACGTAGTTCGGGTACGATGACACTTGTAATTTAGCTGTCATAGAGCACAAAATATAACCTTGAAATGTCAAACGTTACACGGTTTGTACTGGGATGATTCAGATTCAGATTATTTATTGGTAAAAATAAAGACATTTACAAGTCATGAATACACTAACTGAACAGACACACAAGTATTTAAAATTTGTTAGTAAGTATGCATATGTTACAGTCAGTGATTTCTTTGCAGAAATTCGTTTACATTATAACATGCCAGTTCGGTGAGCATATTTTTTAATTTCTTTACAAAATTTGTATCGCTTGTTGAGTCTTTAATTTCAAGCGATGACATTGGTGGTGTAGTTTTAAAGTGTTAACCAAACCACAAACCTACATATAATCTGTAGTTACGTATGATCACTTGCTCGGGCCTGTGCCTTTACCATGAGTTGCATGACCGTACTCGCTAGCGACTGCGTAAACGATTTAGTATGCCGATTCTTAGTTCTATTGCGTAACCGCCAGAGCTGTACTTTTACCCATACGAATTTTTACGTAGTCGCTAGCGAGTACGGTCATGTAAACTCATGGTAAAGGCACTGTTCCTTTTGCTGCTTCGGTTAACCTGCCTGACACACCTCCGTGGTATCCAGATATCCTGTCGCGCTAGGAACGAAATAGGTTGTGCTATGCGGCGAGCGAGTGCGAGGGGATGCCATGGTTAGCTGCAAACATCGGTTTGTTACAGTAAACAGTATTCTGTACGTAAGTTCTATTAATTATTCTGTGGTTTAGTTCTCTAAGAACGGGTTGCACCAAACCGTCTGTAATCGTAAGCAGAGTTCGTTAAAATCTGATTGTATGGAAAGTTTGACAAGTTTCTATGGGATGACAGCTGCCGGCGCCATATTTGACGATAACCGGCCTGTGATGTTGGTGCAACCGACCCTAAATGTAGAGCTAAATGAACTCTACACGTATACCACTCACATTACTTCACTCCGCATCACGTCCACAGAAATGTCTCTTCTAAATTAGTTCTGGCCTGTAACATAGTTGTGTGTAATGCATAAAATAGGGGCTTGAACTTTCTTTAGAAGACCTATGGGGCATTCTACTTTTTCATGTACATAATTTTCAGACACTTTTTTTTAAATGCTGATTTTGGAATACTGTGCCCTCACTTCATATTTTTGTATTGTTATTTAGAAAGCGGTTTAATTGCAGTATCACTTCCGATAGTTTTGGTAATTAACGAACCACAGCTAATATCCATAAATCGAGTAACTCGGTGGTCCTTCGATCTCTCACCATTTGTATGAAAAAATGGCTTTTACCACTGTGTTACCCGCCTTTTACAGCAATATGTTAATATTTAAGTATTTTTACCTATAAATTCCTTTTACTAGGTTCAGGTACTATTTCGAAATCATATTTTTGTACACTAATTCAATACATGTCATAGACTTCTTTTCTAATAGAAAACTGGTCACGAAAAAGTAGAATGACCCCTATACTAAGTAACCTAGTCTTAACATTTATAGATGTGCACGGACGATATTAAAGCAGTAAATTATTGATATCATTATCATCACTCTAGTGTTTTTCCAGCTGTGTCCAACCCCAAGATTAAGCAGCAGCAGTGATAGCAGTAGTTATATTTTACTAAAGCGATTGCCATCTAGCCTTTCAATCTAATTACTCCCTAGTAAACGTAATTCGTAATCCCGATTTGAACGTTTGTTGTTATTGTATTCATTCGTTGTCGCGCTTTCTTATAATGTTTTAGAATAATTCGAATTTTTTTAGGTGGCTAAGGTTTTCGGTCAACTTTGTGAACCACTGCTCAAAAATTTTGGGGTTTATCATTGATTAGAACTCGTCGAGGGCATAAGTGCTTTTTCTCGTTTAAATATATTGGAAAATTCCCGTTTTAAAATCCCATTTAATCCTAGCGAAAAAGAGTAGAATCTTTGTTGTAGAAAATTTTATGTAAATTACTTATGTCTAAGAGTATTTTTTTGCTATGGAACACCGTTTTCGAGGTTTTTTTTACGAAAAATCGAAAAATGGATCCTTCATATCAAACCTTTCCCCGGCTCAAAAGGGGGGAACTTTTGATAAGTTCACCTCCTAACTAGGCTAAACAAACTTACGAAGCCATTTTTTTTTAATTTTAAACATTTATTGATTTACTAACAGATAAATAACAATAACTTAAATAATATTACAACTAACTTAAACCTAAAACAGGCTCTTGGGGCATTGTACCGAGGAAGCTGGCGGCATTTCCTCGCTGTATCGCAATGCTGATTACGTTGTGCGAGGAAATCGCCAGCTCTTCAAAAATTGTGTTCACAGCATAATTAGTATTAGTAGGTTTAGTTTTGTGTATGGAATTACGGTTCTGAATTAAATTATTATTATTCTCTTTATTTATTTTAGGTCTTAGGTTACATTTTATAATAATTATATAAAAAGTAAAATATAAAACAATATTTACAAAACATAAAAACCTAACCTAGGGTGCCGCCGGCAGCGAGGCGGGGCCTAAGCTACCGGTGGTTAGGGCGACAGAGAGAGGAACCTCCTGACTATCCGCGCCGTGTCCAGGAGTACCGCCTTCTGTATCTGACCCTTGACCCAGCCATCTAGCGAGTCTCTTGAGGTGTTGGTCGAGACTCTTCGCTATTAGACCGTTCGCAGAGACGACTATTGGGACAATGATCGTTGAATCAACATCCCACATGGCGGTCACCTCGTGTGCCAAGTCTAGGTACTTGCTGACTTTGTCCTTCTCGGCCTTCACGAGGTTTTAGTCATGGGGGATGGTGATGTCAACGAGCACTGCCTGGCGCTTCGATCGATCTGTCAGCACGATATCAGGTTTATTGGCTACAATAGTCCTGTCCGTGATGACAGATCGATCCCAATAGAGCGTGGCACGACCATTTTGTTATTATTATAATAGGGATGTTGACACTAAGTAAGAAACTCAACTACTTCAAATTTTCTCGAAAAAGGATCAAATTCTCAACCAAATAGCGAAAAAAGTAACTCAAAAGAATAAATAATTACATAATTACAAGTTCTCAAAGTTTTAAGTGGGGGCATGTTCTGTCCCTTTTTCGCAAAACGCACATCTGTATGGAACGATCTTCATTTACTATGGCGCTTTAAGTCAGTGACGTCACTGATTTGTAGCACTTTCTCACTCTTATTAACAACATTCTAACGGTTGTAGCTTCGTTATTTTTTGAGATATTTTAATGGGATTTTCACCATTTGGCATAGTTTTATGTCTTCTTTTTTTTGGATAATAATTTGGATACCAATAAATTTAGAGTCAACATCCCTATTCCCTCTATACCTTTTCGTTGTCTGCCCTAAAACGGAACAAAGGGTTATTAATCTTTCATATCCGTAGTTACAGCCTTTTGCCACTAGCGCAGGCGCAGGGTGAATGCTCCCGCGCTGAGGGCTTACGGACCTAAAACGATATATCTGCCTCTATCACCCTTGCATATTCGATCGACAGAGAGGGAGATACTGCGTTTTTGGTTCGTGCTAGCCCTCCTGACCGTTGGCTCGGAAATTGCTGGGATTATGAATCATGCGCAGGTATAGCCGCTAATATTGCCATTCGCAGCTTCACTTCAACTTGAACGTTACACGTTACACACAGAGTCGCTTTTCACGTGTGATTGTTTTATAGAATTTAGCATTAGGTTTTTATGATAATATCTATCTGAATAAATTGTGTAAATGAGTGTGGTGGGTGGATTGTCTACTTTAAAGTTCAGGTGGATAATAGATGTCTTTAATAATTGTAGGAACTAGGCGTTACCCAAGGGATAATGACTGATGACTCGTGTTACAATTTACAACATAATGTGGCTATATGGATAAAAAACCATCACATTATCACAATAAATGGTAAATAACACAAATTAATTAAAATCATAAAAATATATGGGTCTATGAAGATTCGCAAACACGTTGTTTTATATTTTTCTAGCGACCCGCCCCGGCTTCGCACGGGTGCACTATTTAATGGATGTTATTATACATATAAACCTTCCTCTTCAATCACTCTATCTATTAAAAAAACCGCATTAAAATCTGTTGCGTAGTTTTAAAGATTTAAGCATACATAGGGATATAGGGACAGAGAAAGCGACTTTGTTTTATACTATGTAGTGATACAAACGCCTTAAGGAAGGAAGAAGAAGGGAGGAGGGAGGGAGGATTTTTTTTTTTCCTTTATTCTAAATTTGGGAATGGGATGGCGCATCGCAACTGACGATTCTCAATATGATTTGAGACGTTAGTGCCGTTAATGAAGCATAAGTCTTTCGGTACATGTCACTGTACGTTTGTATAAAATATAGTTTACGTTAGCAGCGGTACTGCTTAATACGAAGGAACGATTGATGAATTTGGGGCTTGGTGGCGATTGCACTTATAGCTTAGTTGGCTAGAGCACAAATTTCCAAATCTGAAATCGATATCATAATTAGTTTTGAGATATTTAGCGCTCAGTTGGCTAGTGCACAAATTTCCAAATCTGAAATCGATACCAAAATTAGTTTTAGCGATGTGATAGACAGACAGACAGAGTGAAACCATAAGGGTTCCTTTTTTACCATTTTGGTACGGACCCTAAACATATATAGTATGGGACAACTGAAACAAAACTACAACTACACAGAAGAACAGTAGTGAATATATATTGTTAAAACATATATTGTTCTAGAAATAACCTAGTATACAAAGGAAAAAGGAACAAAGAGATTTAAAAGTCTAATGCGGGAAACTTGAAGTTTCTCGGAAATACTCATAGATATTTAATAGTTATCAAGATACATCTCAAAGCAATAGATCTAGAGACATGTTATGATTTACCAATTCTCAACATAATGTTTACAAGGAAAAGTATATAAATTAAACCAACTACTATGGCGATAGATGCCTGCGGAAACGCATACCCTACATTTTAAACTGCGTGCCAACAGATATCAGACTGGAGGCCAATAGAGCAACATATAAAAGAATATTATTTAATTATTTCTTAACTAGCATAGTAGACACTAGTAAATAGTGATAGTACATAGTAATAGTCATGTATGTGAATTTAGTTACCGATGAGACTCCGATCCCACAGTCAAACTGTGTAAACCGTTTTGTGGGACAGACACTAATTGTAAAATTGTACCTCTTTATAATAATTAATAATAAATAAATAATAAAGTGTCTATTAGTTGTTAGGCGGTTACGTCAACGGGATACCAACGCATGATTGTGATTTTTCAGATGGCAATTCATACTTTATGGCATTTATAGCGATTGTATGTAATTTCAATAAAGCCCACCTGCCTTACCTGGATAGAGCGGCTCTGGGATGTTATTCACAATGTCCTCACCGCGCTTCACCTTACCACACGTGAACTAGTATTGAGAGATACCTCCTATCCATTGTTATTCTACAAGCCCCGTCGTCAAGATATACTTGATTTTGACGACCGCTTTAGCCTAGTTGGTAGTGACCCTGCCTTCGAAGCTGAAGGTCCTGGGTTCGAATCCCGGTCAGGTATTTGTGTGATGAACACGAATATTTGTTCCTGAGTCTTGGATGTTTTCTATGTATTTAAGTATCTATTTATCTATATAAGTATGTATATCGTCACTTGGTACCCATAGTACAAGCTATGCTATGCTTTGGGACTAGGTTGATTTGTGTAAGATTGTCCAAAAAATATTTATTATTTTTTATTTATTTATACTGGGGGTAAGGGAGAGGGATGAGGCTAGTGTCGTTTGAGGTTTGAGACTTTACACCTCCAAAGCCTATTTTCTTATTCGTTTTTTTTTTGCTGAGAACTTGTCCATCTCCACAGCAAGGACAATCTTCCAGCAAATACGTGTGTAGGTATTTGTCTACTGTGTCAATGTTGCTATGTATATATAGTTCGCACGAAATTATGTCAAACGAACGCATGCAAAAAACGACTAAAATCTCTGACTATAAGGTAGATTCTTGCTTGCGTTCATTTGACAGCACACTATAGTCATACTATAGCCAGTTTTAGATGAACTATACTCGCAAAAAAGAGCCCATGAGGCCGATTTTTTTTTAATACCACGTCGGTGGCAAACAAGCGTATGGCCCGTCTGATGGTAAGCGGTCACCGTAGCCTATGGACGCTTGCAACTCCTGGGTTGTCACATGCGCGTTGCCGACTCTTTAAAAACTTATACACTCCTTTCCTGAAGAACCCCATACTGTAGTCCCTCGGGAAAATCTCGGCAGGGAGATCATTACACAACCGGAGCGGCCGTGGGAGGAAATTCCTCTGAAAACGTACCGTACGCGACCATTTCGGTTCTAAGGTGTATTTTTTTTTTATTGATTATGGCCTGGATGCGAGTCCTTTAAGCCAAGTCTTTTTTTATAGTTGTTTACACTTCATTTTAGGAGTTAGAATGGCACAGAGTGCGCCAGCAACATTATTTATCACTTCACTTCACATTATATTTTTGACACTGTTTTTAATATACTTGTATAACGGAACGAAACTGTCAACATTTTTGAGAATGTCATTTAGGCGGCGGGGGACATCACTTTTAAACACTTCACTTAATTCACTTGCAAGGACGAGTCTATCAAATGCAAAAGCTTCACATTGAAATATAATGTGCTCAAGATCTGAGGCAGATGTGATTTTGATTATCTGTAAAACCCTAACACGTAAAAGATCCCTTGAAGTGCGCATAATAAATACAAAATACAAACATTTATTCTGCAAATAGGCCACAAGGGCACTTTTACATGTCAAAATATTAATTTACAATTTAAGAAAGTCTGACTATAATAAGTAATACATTTTTCATGTCTAAATATAATTAAAGAATAATAATTTCGAGTTTACAATTATAACAAAATTAATGTCATACAGTGAAGATAAACTTGCAAAGTTATCTATTACAAATATTACAACATCAGTAAAGATAGAGATGTATAAGGTCTCAAGATTAAACAAGGAGTATAATGAATTTTATATAATATCCCAGAGATGTACATGGTCTCTGAGCGTCAAAATTTAAATTAATTTAATATTGTTAGATATGTATATGGTCTCTAAGTCACTGATAATAAAAACGAATCCACAACAGGATGATGTCTCTCGTGAATCCCCTATAAAAAGACACTAGTAAGTAATAAGTATTTAAATTAATTTTGAATATAAGGTGAAATACTTGTGAATAGCACAGCTGTTATCCTATCGCTAGGAATGCGCCAGAGTCACGAACTAACGGTCGGCCCGAGCCCCCGCCCACGCCGCACGGACACTATTGCAGATTAAGTCCTGTGGGAAACTGGCATTCCTTACAGGCAGTTGGCATCGTTACCATAATGATAAATAATTATAGGTTTAGGTTTAAAGACATTTATTCTCATATAAGGTCTACAATCACTTCCATGAGAACATGGTTATTAGACAAATACAATGTATTGGACTTGGTTGTTGTAACCGCAAGAATGCAATAGTACCAAGGGGCGGTAAAACAAAGAATGTCTCAGATCACAGGTATTTGACGCCCGAGCCGTAGGCAAGGGCGATAATTATGCGATCTGAGGCTTTCTTAATTACCGCCCGAGGTAAGTACAAAATTTTATGTCACCCCTAGCCAGGAAGTGGGATTTTCCGCGCGCGAGGCGTGCGGTAATTGCCTCTTTATGGTCAGGTGTGACATAAAATCATATTTAAGTTAGACAACACATATACAGTAATACAAAGTAATAAGAAACAATAATTAAAAAATAATAATAATTAACAGGAATTGAGTCATGCAAAATATTAAAACAATTATCTTGTGTTATAGCTTCAGAAACTAACTGCAGATGGTTTGTCCGATCGTTTCCGAGTTTAGAATCGAACAATATGTGTAACTTGGACTATTTAGCGATCATGATAATATTAAATGGTCTGCATTCGGTTCTGTTTGGGCTTTTATAAGGGAAAGAGAACTATGATTTTCATTGTCGGTGTCCAGGTTAGTAGAAAGAAGAAAGAAAGAAAGAAATAATTTTTTGGTGTTGAATCATTACACAATACACAAAAATGAAATAAGATGAAATAAACACTAAATTAAGTATGAGTTATGAACACCAAAAAGGATACCACTCAGCATATGCCAATAGCAATATATGCTAAGGCGCTGGTTTTCAGGGCACCCTAAGAGAGATACAAAGATAAACTTAACTAACAACACATCTGAACTAAACTACCCAGCTTAACTTAATGATGGAGAAGAAGGAGAGATCGCTGGTCAATGATTTCAAATATTTGGAAATTAGCTACAGATTTGGTTAAACTTATGTAGATGATACAACATTGTCATATATGGTACTTAGTATATATAGAGTGTGCGCTTATACATTAGCAATTTGTGAGTTGATTAGATATGTTTTAATATTGATTTTAAAGGATGCTACGGATAGTATGCTTTTATGTACCTATATATAGTCAATCCCTTGTCCCCTACATTGGTCGCCCTAGGAACAATTCTTCTCTTGTCCTAACAGGTCCACGACATCCGCTAACTGTTGATTGTTCTAGGCCTACGACACTTAGAACAATATCCTTTGTACCGTTAACAATAATATAACCTACCGCAGTTATGGTTTCCTGTTCCCCATGTATAGGAATATAGGGCAAGCTACACACAATTTTGGGACAGTCTAAAAGTAACTAGACGGGGCTATTTTTTTTTTTTAATTTATTTACCAAAAAAAGTTAGATACAGTTTTACATTAACACCGTTCGCCAAACACAACGTTTATTGGCGAGTAATGCACTCATGCTCTTAACAAATTAATGTACCTATCTACCTTAAAACCTAAAATAAAATATGTATTTAGAGGGTATCTTTTAGCAATTTTTTCAATTTAGCTTTGAAGACGTGTTTGCTACTACAATCATGTTCTGGAAAGATGGTATTGAAAATGCGTGGTGTTAAGTAACTTCGAGTTCTTTTGCCGTAATAGTTGTTAGCTGCGGGTTCTACGTAATTTCGGCGCGTCGTAACTCTCAGTTTCCGTTTTTGTCCCTATATCACTATGTATGCTTAAATCTTTAAAACTACGCAACGGGTTTTGATGCGGTTTTTTTAATAGATAGAGTGATTGAAGAGGAAGGTTTATATGTATAATAACATCCATTAAATAGTGCACCCGTGCGAAGCCAGGGCGGGTCGCTGGTAAGATTATAATAGACTCATGGATCCCACAGTCAAACTGTGCAAACAGTTTTGCGGGACGTTGTATTTAATTTTAAGTCATGTCATTTGCTTTACTGAATAAATAAATAAATAATATATAAAGTCGTAGGTCGCTGTTCAGTTATTCATAAAGAAAAGGTACTCTGTCCACATCTTTTGGAAATTAAACTGTGGAATATTTTCGAGGACGTGAGAAACACAGAAAATGGCTACCTACACCGATCTCGATGACATTTACAATGCGGGGATTTGCGACAAATCGATTCCTATTATTGGAATAAATGTTTCCGAACTATTCGAGTGCTTTTTGTAGGTATTTATTTTTTACATGATTTTAACACTTCTCCGTACTAATTGTCTTAGTTTTCCTTGTGTTTAACGTTTGTTTTTTCTCGAGTTAGTTTCTACTTTGCTAAAAGGTCACACTATTTCTTTAATTAGCTAATTAAACTATTGAATGAGCATAACGGTTCAGTGAATCTATTTTAAAAGCTTAGCTTGGTAGAGACGTATAAGTCGGTTTGTTTCACGGCAAAATTTGAGAATTTATACTAAATAAACGGCTTTTAGGATCATTTTTGCTTCAAATGGAAGTCAGGTGTACGTGCACCTGCCTCGGATTTAGCATTTTGAACTTTCATTGCAAATAAATGAATGCTATTCAATGGCTCATATCATTAAATTCCAGTTTCAATTCCAGATAGTAGTTATTAAACCACGATATTAAGAGGGGTAAAAATCGGCTCACGTTATTAAAAAGCGTAGGAAGGAGTATTAGGGTGATCACACACAGATTCACTTATTCGCAATGATAATGTCTACATTAATACACTAAATTATTGCTATTTTTAGGTGTAATCTTAATAAATGGATTCTCCTCTTAGGGTGGGTTGCACCAAACCGTTTGTAATCGTAAACGGTGTTCGTTAAAAACTGATTGTATGGAAAGTTTGACAAGTTTCTATGGGATTACAGCTGCCGGCGCCATATTTGACGATAACCGGCCTGTGATCATATGTTGGTGCAACCGACCCTTTTTCATTTCTCTCCTAAAATCTATATATTAGAGATGCGCCGAATATGGGTTTGACCAAATACGAACATTCGGCCGAATATTAGGTCCAGCTGTTGCCGAACCGAATATTCGGCCGAATTATTCGGTTCAACGTAATTCCTTCATCTATTGTTGTAAAACAGACTAATTGAATGTTAAAATTTCTGTTCATTATCAAAGTGAAATATTGACAAAAGATAAGTTACATCACCGTTAATAGTGGGTCAAGTATTAATTTCACGAAGCAGTAACACACTTTCTTGTAACTTGTAACAAAACTCTCTCAAAATTGTTCGGTAAATAATCGGCAGCTGAACCGAATAATTCTGCCGAATACCGAACATTGAAAAACATGCCGAATATCGAATAATAACCGAATATTCGGCGCATCCCTACTATTTATATACTTATTCACGGAAGTGATGTAAGCTGTATATTATTGACCACAAATTTTGGCGTGTGTATGATCCATTTCGTTTGTTTTCTCACACCGCCCTCCAAATCACCTCTAATAAAATACAAATTTTCTCCTCCAGACTTTTATTCGTCTCGATATTCCATCTTTGAACAAATCTACGTCATAAGCACTCGCAAGTCTCATCTTTCTTCCAAACACTCAGCCTATATCGAATCGCGCAATGTCTCAGGTCTTTTGAATTCATAATACTCTGTCGGGGATCGACCTAATCTTCCGTGAAATTGGAGGGTCGATCACTCTGTCTCGGCGACCTGCGACGGCGATCGACAGATATTTTCTGGCGACTCTGTGGTTTTAGGATATGCGTGTTGATAAGCTTAGCGGATGATGAGTTCAAAAGGATTAAATACTTTAAATCACTTGAGTTGGACCAGTTTAAAAAAACTATTTTACGGCTTGAAATGTAGGGTTTAATATCCAATAAAAAAAATTATAAGTATTCGGTCAGCGAAAGGAATTTCAATCTTAAATTAGATTTTATTGTTTTCATATTGACGCTTAGAGATATATCTCACAATATTTTATTATGATTAGTGTACCTACCTTATTACCTTTTATCTTGACGCTTAGAGACCTTATTCTCTAACAAATCTCGATTGTTATTAGTTTCTTAGTTTTATTTTTGACATGTAACACTACATTTAATTAATGATACTTTGATTACTATATTATATTAATTTATTATAGATTTTGACTTGTAAAAGTGCCCTTGAGACCTATTTGTAGAATAAATGTTTTGATTCTTACTTTGATTTTGAAATAAGTTTGTAAAAGAGATTTCCGCACAAATCTATATCTAAAGATTTATCATATCCTATTGCATCCACTTTATTACCTTACCCTGTGGGCTGTAAGTTTGATTGTCTTTTCCGTGGCATGTAAAAATTGATAGTTAAGGTCTAAAGGACATCAACTCTGTGCTTGTTTGTTAGAGGTTAGAGATTACGCAATTGTGTCCTTTTCAAGCGAAGGCTGCCGGCGTGTTAGTAAGGCACCATTTCCTTACTGACGCAATTTCCATATAGTCCTTAATGTCATTTTAAAAAACACCTTTTATTTGGGAAGGAAACATGTATGTCCTACTTTTGTATCTTTGAAACAAAGGGCAAACTAAAATCCAATGAGTAGTTATATACTCGACTCTTCAAGGTTGTTTGCACTAAACTCGCTCCATTCTTCACCCCAGTCTGAAGTGTATTTACACCATGTAAAATGGAATTGAATTATCTGAGCAACCTCCTGCGAAAAGAGTCCAGAAATGTCGATTCATCTCCCGATATCGAGAGTGCTGTCGAGGAAAATGATCTCACGTTTCTACTATCGATTAAGGTTCCTCGATGTATATGAAAGCATTTATTAAGAAAGACAATTCTCAGAGATATTAGTCAAAAAATCAAAATCAAAATCAAAACATTTATTCTGCAAATAGGCCTCAAGGGCACTTTTACAAGTCAAAATCTATCTAGGTACATCAAATAAAAATAATACAATAATCAAAGTATCATTAATTAAATGTAGTGTTACATGTCAAAAATAAGACTAAGACACTAATAACAATCGAGATTTGTTAGAGATGTATAAGGTCTCTAAGCGTCAAGATAAAAGGTAATAAAGTAGGTACACTAATCATAATAAAATATTTTGAGCTATATCTATAACACGTCAAAGTATTATTAAGCTACGTGGACTACGTACGCCGGAGCGCTCGTGGCCCAGCGGCGCCCGCGTGCCTCGTGCGGTATGCGAGGACAACATGGGCCGGCGTTAATTCTTGGATGGGTGACTCTCCCGTGCTTAGGGCAAGTTAAGCTGTTGACCCCGGCTGCTGTCTATGGCAGTAGTCGTTAAGCCAAGTTAGATGCCTTCGGGCGTCCTGAGACCTACAGTCAAGTTGCCCACTCACTTTAAAGCAGGGATCGGATACCGGTATTTTCTCCATAGAAAAATACCGGTATTATTACGGTCACCGGTTCATTATTTCATTTTTAATGGGACAATCTAATAATACGACGTTGTTACATAAATACATGATTCAGCCCTACGTAAAGATCAAAAAATAATCCAAAATATTGGGCTAATTCAGGGTTCTTTAAAAATACCGGTATCGGTCCCTGCTTTAAAGAGGAGGGTCGAAGTTGCAGCACGTCCGTAGGGAGTACCACTACCCTACACTTGACCCCTGAGTGGTGCTTAAAGTACAACAAAACTGGCAACTGTGTCTTCTCGAAGATCTCACGGTTCGAAATAATTGCCATACGTGATAAATTGATTAAATGAATAAATTGATGAGTAATTGAATCAATTGAAAATGGTCATCCTTTTATTTCTGACACTATGTTATTTAACAAAAAATAATCCTTATGATGAAGCCTTTCGATCGGTATGATAAAGCTACAGGGTAATTATTTTTCTCGTGTAACGGTTTTAATTCTTAAATCAACCATAAAATTATTTAAATATCAGTGAATGCAGTTTAATTTGTTTTTTAAATTCAAATAATGTCTTCTTTCAGTTAAATGTTCCATCTACAATATTCAAGGTACATTCCCTCCACGTGGCATAGCCGTGGGACGCCCTGTATAACTGCGCAGGGTTACTATAAGTTTCAACTATCCGTGAGGTAACAGGCGTGAGCAAAACTGTCGCGTGCCTCCCCTCGTTATCCTTTCAACCCGCCGCCCACCTGCCGCTAAAACAGAGCCTTCCAGGGTTCATCGGCCGCTACTACGCGCATGTTGCCGCTGCCTCGTAGTGGGGCGTTGTGATGTGGGGGCTGAAGAGCTCCGAGATAGCATGTACTCAGCTCATAAATAGCTACATTTTGCATTTTTATATGCAGTTTCTACATAAACATTAACATAGCACATGTCATTTAACTTTTGTGACACTTAGAAATTGTAGGTTTACCAAATTACCAAAAAAAAATCATAACTCTTCAAAAAAACAGATAATAATCATTAAGATTATTCAATCGCCCGCTCGTTACGAGTACGTGTTCTTTTGTAAGTTTTGTAACATTTCTCTGCAACTTTTTCGGATGTAATATCTTCTATAGGGTAGTGCATAAATATTATAAATTTTATGTCTTGGTGAGAGCTGTTGAGGAGCTAGAGGCATGTATAACATTAACCTAAAATAAGTTACTTCAATTGGTACATCTATCTCTGTTTGTCTCTCCAAATAAATAAATAAAATAAATAAAGATGTAGAACATAAATTTGGGTATGGGATGGCGTATCGCAACTGACGATTCTCAATATGATTTGAGACGTTAGTGCCGTTAATGAAGCATGAGTCTTCTGGTAGATGTCGCTGTACGCATCCCTTAAGGCGTTTGTATAAATATATAAAATATAGTTTACTTTAGCAGCGGTACTGCTTAATACGAAGGAACGGTTGATGAATTTGGGACTGGGTGGCGATTGCACCTATAGCTCAGTTGGCTAGAGCGACTGGCCGCGAGTGCCGGGAGGTCGCAGGTTCGAATTCTGCTCGGTGCCTAAATTTTTAAATTTTCCTTTATTCTAAATTTTTAAGATGTAGAAAGATTGTGCGTAATGTTATTTTGCGATTTCAAGGAACTTATGAACTATTGTGAACTTAAGAAAATGTATTTAAACCAAAATAATGTCCGTTCGTCTAAAACGGTTCTTTTTTCAAATGTTATTTTTCACTTGACTGTACCGAACCCTCATATCTTCTCAATAAAATCTCCTAATCGATGAAGAACTGCCCCATAAAACTGACATAAAATAAACAATAAAGCATAGCGATAAAATTTTAGAATAATCTTGTTTTACAGAACACATTTAAGCGGAACGCGGGAAGTAACCCCCTCCCCTCACCCTACAGCGTCTGTTTCCGGTCTGAATATTTCATGAATTCAAGAGCCCTTAAGGGGTAATATTTGGTACTAAAGCAATATGTTTTTCGTTAAAAAGTAGATGAAAGGATTATGGATGTTGACACCAAATAAGAACATCAATAAGTACGAATTTTCTCGAAAAAGAATCAAAATCTTTAATCAAATGGCAAAGAAATATTTATTTATTTATTTATTATCTAGGATCACCAACAGTGGCAACAACACAGGGACCGGAACCGGTATTTTAAAAAAAACCCTGAATTAGCCCAATATTTTGGTTTATTTTTGGCTCTTTACGTAGGGCTGAATCATGTATTTAGGTAACAACGTCGTATTATTAGATTGTCCCATTAAAAACGAAATAATGAACCGGTAACCGTAATAATACCGGTATTTTTCTATGGAGAAAATACCGGTATCCGATCCCTGCAACAACACTCATTAGCACCATACACAGAAAAGTACATGGTTTACATTTAATTGCGCCACCAATTACAGGTGAACACATCATGCATTACAGGAAGCGTCGACTTTAGAAAAACTTAAGGAAACATCTACATAATGATAATTAGTTAATAGTACGTAATATGCTTAAAAATAAACTAGGAACAAGAGGGTCCAAACTCTAATGACGAATAGCTATGGTTATTGAGGCACTTCAACCGATAATCGACAGAAGTTTCGCTTTAAACCGATTTAAACTGTCATGATGTATGTCCAGCTGATGGTCTGAATTGTTGCTCAGTTTATTGTACAGGCGCGACGGACGGGATACTGGCGAGTGGGAGCCTAGTTTGGTTCGGCAGAGGCGTATGCTAAATAAGGCACAAGGGTAACGTGGAGCGCGGGTGGGCACTTTGAACGCAAACATTCTGAGTAGATTCGGGCAGTCTATCATGTTATTTAGTATTTTATACAGAAATTTCAAATCCAGCATATCTCTCCTGCTTTTAAGAGAAGTCAAATAGAAGCGCTTAAGTCTGTCTTCATACGACTCATCTCGATAAGATATAAAACAAAAGTCTTCAAAGTTTTAATAGGGGGCATACTCTGTCCCTTCTCCGCACCTTTGTGTTGGAACGATCGTCATTTACTATGGCGCTCGTGGTCAGTGACGTCACTGATCTGTCGCGCTTTCTCTCTAACCAGAGATTTTTTAATTGGATTTTCACCTCTTCTCAGCTAGGCTAGGTTTAGTGAACCAGCGACGAAACTCCCAGTAGCTCGATTCCACTTACACCTCAGATTCGGTTGAAACCGCTCAACCAATCTCACTGGAGCGCAATCTCTTAGAGTATTCGTGTTCCAAACCACACGCGTGGTCGTGCCGGAGGTTTCCCCTGGATTTTCCCCAGGCTACTCTCCAACCGCGCTCTCCTATCCCTTTATTGGGCCCGGCCTATAAAGCCACAATCAGGTTTAAAAAAAAAGAAAAGGATTTTGACCATTGGGCATATTTTTTTGCTTTGTGTCCTTTGGAGTATTTCAATTTTGAGTTAACAACCCTATTCGGGCGTCTATTTTTTTTTTCAATTTTTACTTCTTTCTAAATATTCGGGCGTCGCTGGCGAGCGGTGTTTCGAAAGTTATAGATATTAGACTAGGGTTATTTCAGTGTTTTATACAAGATAGAGTTGTAGGTGTATACCAAGCGGAAGAGTCAGCTAACTAACTTATAATAATAGTAGTTTATGCAACTGATACATAATCAGAGGTCTTAAAACACGAGTGTGGTTTTATGAAACGAGCGTCAGCAAGTTAGTTTTTGTCTGTTCCTCTATTCTTTTGTAATATGGTTTCTTTGCGATCTAAATATTAAAATTGTCGATGAGATTAGTTTGTTCCTACTTACAGTTTATTTTGCTTTAGTTAACATTAACATAATTGTAGTTAACACTATGTAAAATAATGAATCTCCAGGTCTATTGTTTATTCTTGTGTAGGTACCTTCCATGTACCTACTGACAATTAGGATATTTTTATACTGTGACTGTTTGTGTTCTAAATAAATTAAAAAAAAATACTTTTATTCCTACAGCATTAAGGGCGTGTTTTGCTATCATGGCTGTCACTATCACCATCGATCGACAACACATTTGAGTGAGCCTTATTGCAACCGAATAAGGTCTAATGGTTGTAGCGTGTTGCTGTTTGCAAGTCCTCTGAGGTTAGGGTAGCGTGACATTTGCGTGACGTCCTCTGCCGGGGGCAATGACCGGCCCAGCACGCCTAGGTCATGGTAGCGGAGTCTAGGTCTTGATCATATTAAGGTGTTAATACCTATGACATAGAATTAGGGTGGGTTGCACCAAATCGTCTGTAATCGTAAGCGGTGTTCGTTAAAATCTGATTGTATGGAAATTTTGACAAGTTTCTATGGGATGACAGCTGCCGGCGCCATATTTGACGATGGCCGGCAACTGCATGCGGCGACCGCAAAAGTGTAAAGAACACGTTAGTCGGCCGCATTCGGCGATCGTCAGCTGCCAACGCTTATAGGTATGCGGACAGACTAATGTAAAGACGACGTTTGTTGGCCTAAGTAGTATAAAATGAATTCGGCGACCGCATTAGGTGAACGACGAAGTGTAATTGCCGCTTTATGAACAATCAATCTCGCTAAATGAAGTTATAAGTACCGTGCCGTAACAGAGGGCCTGCTCCGAACTTCGCATCGTGCCGTCCCTTTCACTCATCATCATCATCATCATCATCATTTCAGCCGAAAGACGTCCACTGATGAACATAGGCCTCCCCCAAGGCTCGCGATTTAGACCGGTCCTGTGCCGTTCGTTTCCACCGGATTCCCGCGACCTTCACCAGGTCATCACTCCACCTTGTCGGAAGCCTACCGACAGCTCGTCTTCCGGTGCGTGGACGCCACTCAAGCAGTTTCTGGCCCCATCGACCGTCAGTCCTGCGAGCAATGTGCCCTGCCCACTGCCACTTAAGTCTCGCAATTTTGAAGGCTATGTCGGTGACCCCAGTTCTGCTCATATAGTGTATAACACGAGAGTGAAAGGGACGAGAAAGGAATGAGAATCACCAATACGTTTGGAACGCTGTTACACTTTTTTAACAATCGCCGAAATCGATCGATCTTGGATTCGAGTCACGGGTGAACCATTGTTAGAGACGGAAGTCCTTCCTAGGCGCTTCCTAGGGTTCCGTTTAGAGCCGAGAGCGGATGTTTGTCTGCGACTGTCGGTGCTTGTGAACCCCTACTATGAGTGCTCTGGTTTTATCCTCCTGAGACCCACCATACAAATAAAAATACAATCGAATTTGAACCTAACAGTTCCGATTACAAATTTGAATTTTATTTTATGTCAAATCAATCAAACCAAAACAAATGCAACTCTATCACTTCAAAATTTTACTTATTTTCCGTTGACCATATTTTGTCCTTTATATAGGACGCGGGGTCTCAGGAGGTTAAACCAAATTGGCTATTTGACAAAAGAAAACATGGTGTCATTCGAACCAGTTTTAGGAGACGATCAAATGTTTGTATGGGGACCAACTACAATTAGAGCAATAGAAAAGACGAAAGCAAGAGGTATAGTAGCATAATAAACGACCGCTTTAGCCTAGTTGGTAGTGACCCTGCCTACGAAGCTGGAGGTCCCGGCTTCGAATCCCGGTCAGGGCATTTATTTGTGTGATGAACACGAATATTTGTTTCTGAGTCTTGGATGTTTTCTATGTATTTAAGTATATATTTATCTATATAAGTATATATGTCGTCGCCTAGTACCCATAGTACAAGCTTTGCTTAGTTTGGGACTAGGTCGATTTGTGTAAGATTGTCCACAAATATTTATTTATTTATTTATAATAGACAAGCATTGAAAACGCTCCATACTGATAGGCAGTGAAATGTGATGTCACAGTGCAATGGCATCGTAATGCCGTTGTATGGGAAAAACGATTAATTTACCGTTTTAGTCGTGAAATATTTCGTTTAAGGATATCCTGCCATACAATTACGAACAGTAGCTCGATTCCACTCACACCTCAGATTCGGTTGAAACTGCTCAACCAATCTCACTGGAGCGCAAACTCTTAGAGTATTCCAGTGTTCCAAACCACACGCGTGGTCGTGCCGGAGGTTTTCCCCAAACTACTCTCCAACCGCGCACTCCTATCGCTTTATTGGGCCCGGCCTATAAAGCCACAGTCAGGTTTAAAAAAAAAAACAATTACGATTTTATGGAAACATGAGAATTCTATTAGTAAAATTCAATTGACATTTTTTGGAATATTTTTTGTAATTGGTTTTATTTGTATCTTTGTTGTAGTTGCAAGTAGTAAATATTGTAAATTTTCAGAATTATATAACCTAAATATATATAAATAAATAAAAACAGAGAGTCTATATACAGAGTTTCAAATCTCTCCAATAAAAAAAATACTTTTGGAATATTAAAAAAAAACAAAAATGTTGCATATCTTTAAAGTCCCATATCTTTTATTATTTTGATTAATTTTTCTAATTTACTATTTATTGTGATAATTTCATGATAATTTGATGGTTTTCTATATAAATTTTGACATGTGTCAAATACCCAATTTCTAAGTGTGTTTGTGTAAAGTCGGCACAGCTCCCGAAGATGAGCTTAGTTAAGAGTGAAGGCCTACTTTTGCCATCTAGTTGTCTATAAAAAGAATCTTTAAACCCTTTGATTATTTTGGAATCGCAAACGTCTATTCTATAGCGCTTATAAACGCAGTCCTCGTGGTTAGGGGAAGGGATAGGGAACCAGTGCATTTACCATGAGTTTACATGATCGCACTCACTAGCGACTGCGTAAAAATTTGTATGGGCAAAAGTACAGCGCCTCTGGCGGTTACGCAATAGAACTAAGACAGATACAGATACTTTATTAATAAAAATAAACTTTTACACGTCATGATATAGTTGCGCACGATACGATTTTAATACGGATACAGTTGCATGTTATCGAACTTATTGTAATAGGTAAAAATCATGTTATTAAAAGAATCGGCATACTAAATTGTTTACCTAGTCGCTAGCGAGTACAGTCATGCAAACATGGTAAAGGCACAGGGCAGGTATGACGGACTAACCGCGGCAATAGTTATTAAATTAAAAAAAATAACTTTATTCTGCAATGGCACTTAGAAGACAAAAACTACTAGCGTTTCTCAAGAGACCACTGCCGAGAAGAAATGCCGATGTAAACTAGACAGTCAGTCATTTTCTAAAAAAATATGCTAATTACAATGATACTACTTAACTTACTTAAGTAAATCTGAGTAGTAAACAACAAAAATAATGTAAAAAAAACGAGGGGAAAAGGAACAATAAAGAAAGAAAGAAAGAAAAAACATTTATTCGTAGCACAGATACAGTACAAATAAACATAACACCAAAATACAGAAAATAGCCACGAAATGGCCCCAAATCAGCATAGTGCTAGCCATTGGCTAGCGCTGGTCTTCCTTTGGGACCACGAGAAGCCACGAAAGACAAAAAACACTAAAGTCACAAACAACATAACAATTAAACAGCACACACACACACACACAGCACAGCTTTGAGGTTTCTCCGTAAAATAACATAAAGCCGTCGCACGACATGCTAATCGCGTTCATAGGAAATGTGGGATCGTTCGTAGAAACAGACGAAGGCGGCGCGGCGCGGAATATCAATGCCTAATAGATTGCCTAGGTCATTTTTTTAGATGTTCGGCATACCAAACACTACGCTTGTAGTCTGAAGTACACTCGGTAGCAATGAACACTGGTCTATTTATACGGAAGGGTTAAAGTAACATAGCACTAATAAAGTAACAGATAACATACTTAACAAAATAGACAGACACAGCAATATCTGGAAAGAGACAAACATCATCAGCCTATCTCGTTTACGCTACTGTTAATTAACCCAGTGGAAATCGACATTAAAATTTTGGTTTTTTTTTTCACTTCGATACCTACATAATATTTTAAACCTCACTAGC
Organism: Epiblema foenella; assembly: GCA_963556455.1. Lineage (NCBI taxonomy): Eukaryota > Metazoa > Arthropoda > Insecta > Lepidoptera > Tortricidae > Epiblema > Epiblema foenella. Next base: position 31,803,035 of record OY747098.1, on the reverse strand, counting down.
TCGAAAAGCCCTTTTTTATTATTTTATAAAGGGTCGGCAACGCGTACGTGACTCCTTTGGAGTTGCGGGCGTCTACAGGCTGCGGTGGCCGCTTACCATCAGGTGGACCGTAAGACACTAGCCGTTGCACGTAGAAATGGCCTTTGGGGCCGGAAGGTTCTCGAGTGGCGACCACGGACCGGAAGACGCAGTGTGGGCAGGCCTCCAGATGGACTGATGACCTGGTAACGGTCGCGGGAGTCCGCTGGATGCGGGTGGCGCAGGACCGGTCATTATGGCATTCTTTGCGGGAGGCCTATGTCCAGAAGTGGACGTCTTTCGGCTATATGATGATGATGATGATGATTAGCCGTTTATTTATAAAAAATAGTTTTTCTCTTAAATGTCCGAATTATTTTTCCATCCTATTCACATAAAACAATGATTTTACTTAGACCGGATCTCAATGCTGTATAAAACAAAAAAATATTTCGAACAAGTTATCTAACTTAAGAGCGCTTTAATAAAATGAAGTGGGTCCACTAGCGCCACTCGTAAATAATTGTAATTATTTAAATTTAACAATATATAACTAAAAAAGGGGGCCGCTATGTACTGTAGTTTGTATTTAAGTACTTTTTGAATCCATCAAACTAGTTTTTACGTTGCTGGATTCGTCAATCTATGAGCTCAAAATTAAAACGGCCGTTTTAACTTTGGACGCATAGATTGACGAATCCAGCAACGTAAAAACTAGTTTGATGGATTTAAAAAGTACTTAAATACAAACTACAGTACATAGCGGCCCCCTTTTTTAGTTATATATTGTTAAATTTAAATAATTACAATTATTTACGAGTGGCGCTAGTGGACCCACTTCATTTTATTAAAGCGCTCTTAAGGATATTTTGACGGTTTATAACTAAACGGTCACACATTTCGGACGTCATAGACGTAATAAATCATCGTCAAATAAGGTTTAAAATTGCATAAATTCATCTAGACTGTTTTCCCAAACGGACATAATAACTGTCATTCGAATTTGAGACTTCTTGCCAAGACCATAGATTAGGTACTTGAGCTTATTGTTTAGTGACAAGTCGGCCTGGTGCGTAGTCTAATATAGACGCAACTGTTATTCTAATTTGTGTCTTTCTGCTCATGCTATAGAGTAGGTATTTCAATGGGTTTTTGTGATAAGTGGACCTAGTGTGTCTAGTAGGCGCAGTGTCAGACAGCCTTGGGCGCGTTCGTTGCCTGCGCGCGCATCAGAAGTAGTTGTTTCGTGCGTTTTTCCGGGACTTACGTAATATGGGCCAGTTGTCTGAGGCTAGTGAGGCTATCTGACGTGAATACAGATGAAGTTAAGTGGCCATTTGTGGACTCTATGGTATTATGATAAGGACTACATTGTCGTGACTCTAAACCAAGCACTCTAACAACTCCATAGATTTTAGTTGACACAAGTTCTTATCAACTACGGTAGGCAAATATCAAAGCGCAATCTATTTATTCTCCTATATTAAACGTTAAAATTAATTGTAATACCAGTCACAGATATTCGAACTATATCTGAACCGAAATCATTTGATTTGGGTGGATCAACTATTTCTTGTTCCTCGTTACCATGGTTACGTCTCCTGAGTCACTCTTTAAAACTGTGATGTTATAGGGTTTAGATCTACCAAACATGAGTTTTAGCGATTATCATAAATCCATTTGGACATGGGTCACGTCTTGAGCATGCTTGAAGCTCATGATATAAACATCTTTCTAAGAAACTCGGTTATTGTTGTCTCCTCGCTGACGGGACACAATAACAACAAGAAAAAGTTGATTGACCCATTTGTAACTACGATCGTTAAATAAAAACGAAATAATGCGAAAACCTGTTTTAACTTAGCCACGATAATACTCAAAGTAGTAAATTGTGTAAAAATATGTTCATTAGCTTCAACTTCATCTACCTAATGTCATCGGTATGAAATGACACGCCAATGCCAATAACGTTGTCAAATATCGAGATATTAACAACTGTCTACAGAGTTGCCTCACCATATATCGTCATTATACCTTGAATCCGATATTCGTGACAAATGTTCATATTCGGAGGTCAGCCTTATACTGGTTCGTCTGAGACGAATTTTCCGCACTTCAGCAGACATTGTAAATATTTACATGACTAGTTTGGTTTATAGGTTCAACTCCCACCCCCAAATTTAGATTTAAGGGATAAATAATATTCTACATGTTAATCCAAAACTCTATGTATACAAAGTTTTATCATAATGTTTAGCCGTTTCTGCGTGATTGAGTAACATAGACATAGACATAATTTATTGGTAATAAGGTATTACAAGTCAGTGTTTTTACAATTGTACATTCATTATAGATTATATTAATTAGATAATTGATTAAATTGGAAAATTACAATCATTACATTACATTAGATTATTATACATTGCATTATATTCTTGCTATGTTTATCATTACATATTTTGTATTCTAAAAATTCTTTAATAGTATAAAAACATTGATTTATTAGCCATTTTTTTAATCTAATAACCGAAGATCCAAACATCCTAACTTTCGTACGTATAATATTAAGTAGGTAGGATATTATATATGATTTTTACAAATGTATACTTTTCAGATTTTTCCCTGTACTTGTAGTACAGTCGCCATCAAATATATCTGTACTCTTCAGGGTGCTCAAAAATATCTGAACATGCACTTTAACGCCTTCACAATAGAGTCGTGTTCAGATATTTGTGAGTACCTTGTTCGCTCCGATATATATGATGGCGACTGTACATGACGATAGTAATTGCCAAATTTCATACTTCTATGTCAACGGGAAGTGCTCTATAAATTTATATTCCCTTGAAAGTGTCGAAATATACGTATTTTGCGGCATTAACAGACTTTTTTTTACGTTAACTTATGGTTTTTCCACGGCTTCAAGGGGCGATACGCTTCCCGAGATAAAGGGTCTTGACAGACAGATAACAAAGTGATCATATAAGAGTTCCGTTTTTTCCTTTTGAGGTACGGGACCCTAAAAAAACAAATAATTAAAGGTATCGTAGTTCTGGTAATTGATATTACATTAGATTAGACTCCATTATCATTAGTTGTCAATTAGAATAATTTATTAATATTCATGGAAACTTATTATAATTTTTCACTTCTTATGCTCGAAAAGTGTGTCATATTAGACTTGTCAAGCGGGGCTAAAGTAGTACATTTAACCCCTAGGGAAAATATGAATACATATTTTTGATTTTTTTCTAAAGCGGTAAAGTTTTTAATCACAAATAAATCAAATATAAATACAACAAATAATTAAAAACGAAACTTAACCTATTCTAATCTAATAATTTATGATTTACAAAACATTCAATTTAGACCAATCATAATACTTCACCTATTAAATCCACCAATCACAAAACACTAATTTAACTCTTTAAAAAATATTTGGTATTGGGTATTTACAAACCAGAATACAGCTTTACTAAAATCGACCAATCAGAAAACAGAATTCATTTCTCTAAAGAGTCTAAAGATTAAATTTGTAGTAGACCCTATTTCACAATAATTAAAAAAGTGATTAGTTCGTTCGAGCAACGCTTTGAAGCGCTCAATGGAAGGTGAGTTAGCTTTTTTGCGCGTGAATGTTGCGCGCGAACCGCGGTGTCTATTTTGTGTGTCAAAGCATGAAAGCAGTTTAGAAAAAAAACATGCTGCCAAACTACATACAAGTTCGCCGTGGAATTAATTGTTAATTTTGGATGGCTAACCTTTGTTTATTTATTTTCTCGCAATCGAAGTGAAAAGTAGAGTGTATAACTCTGGTCTAAAAGCCATATTACCCCTCGAACTATTTTCCCTCACTTTGTTCGGGAAAATAACTATCGTGGTAATATGGCTCATTTTAGACCCTTGTCATCAATCAATCAATCTACTATTATATGTACGTATATACTGTTTTAGGCATTGTAGTCGGTACTTGATGAATAAATTATTTATTTGTATTCCATATGATTAATACTTTTTAAGGCCAGGACTAGACAATCTGCCATCTGCCTTTACATAATTGATGAGGTCGCCCTTATTATAAACCTCCCTTTTATACCATGTCGGTGGCAAGCAAGCTGACAGCCCACCTGATGGTAAGTGGTTACCGTCGCCTATAGACGCTTGCAACACCAGAGGCGTTACTCGCGCGTTGCCGACCCGTAAGAAACCTTTTCACGCAACTCATTAGTCACGTATCATTTATTTGTAGCCGTACATTGTTGCATTTCTGCAACATTTCTTACATTTTTCGTAACTTTTGACCAGCTCCAGTAACATGTAAGTAACTTCTGTTGTAAGAGAAATTTTCGTAACTTTTAAGAACAATGGAACTCTATTTAAAAGAAAGGTCTTTTGTATCTAACCGGGACCAAGCGGGACAATTTATAAGCTTCCATACAGGAAAGGTGACGAAAGAAACCACATGATACGACTCTGTCTGTTCGTCTGTTGTACGAGTAGATAACTATGTATGACATTTGAGATATCCCCCATCAGCCCGGCCTAATTCTGTCGACGAGCTCGCCGAATTATAGCTGCACGTGGCTAATAATTTCATAAAATTGGCAATTTTGATCAATAATTATGAGAAATAGAAAAAATGTAACTTTTGCATCACAAATGTAACATTACAAGAAACGAAACGTAATTTACGTCCCAAGGGCCCTGGCAACACTGTAGCCGTATCATGTGAATTTGCCTATTTTTTTCTTCGTTCCGAAAATATTTCTCTCGGAAACCGTTCATCATCCTCAGCCTGCAGTCGTCCATTGCTGGACATAGGCCTTCTCTAAATCACGCCACCACACCGTTCGGATTCGGAAAGTAAATTGTGAGAATGGAAAATGGCTTTTCCCGCTCTAAGCCTCAGCATACTAAATTTAGAATGAAGGAAAAATTGAAAAATTTAGGCACCGAGCAGGATTCAAACCTGCGACCTCCCGGCACTCGCGGCCAGTCGCTCTAGCCAACTGAGCTATAGGTGCAATCACTACCCAGTTCTAAATTCATCAACCGTTCCTTCATTCGATGTCGAAGTACGCCTCCCTTAAGGCGTTTGTATAAAAAAAAAAAGCTCAGCTCAGCTTAGTATTAACCTGAAAATATAAATGAACTGAGGCACCTACTAGTTTATATTTGGTAGAGGTCGGAAGAATAGCACAGTCGTCACTATAAATAGTGATTAACTTAAAAAAGTATATTAAATAAAGAGAATAATAGTTATATTCGACCTAATGTTCTCATCTCGGTTGAAATAGCGATTGTTACATTTATGTTTCAAACACCTTGGTTGGTAATAGTAGATTGTATGACAAGGGTCTAAAATGAGCCATATTACCACGAGATAGTTATTTTCCCGAACGAAGTGAGGGAAAATAGTTCGAGGGGTAATATGGCTTTTAGACCAGAGTTATACACTCTACTTTTCACTTCGATTGCGAGAAAATAAATAAATAAAGGTTAACCCACCCAAAATTAACAATAAATTCCACGGCGAAGATATATACTTTTGCAGCATGTTTTTTTTTCTATACTCCTTTGACACACAAAACATAGACAATGCGGTTCGCGCGCAACATTAACGCGCGAAAAAAGCTAAACTGACCTTCCATTGAGCGCTTCAAAGTGTTGCTCGAACGATTTAACCACTTTTTTTAATTATTGTGAAATAGGGACTACTACAAACTTAATCTTTAGACTCTTTAGAAAAAATAATTATGTTTCCAGATTGGTCGATTTTAGTAAAGCTGTATTCTGGTTGGTTAATACCCAATACCAAATATTTTTTTAAGGGTTAAATTAGTGTTCTGTGATTGGTGGATTTAATAGGTGAAGTATTTTTATTGGTCAAATTCAAATGTTTTGTAAATCATAAATATGTATTCATATTTTCCCTAGGGGTTAAATGTACTACTTTAGCCCCGCTTTACAAGTCTAATATGACACACTTTTCGAGCATGAGAAGTGAAAAAGTAAATGTGTCCCGCCAATCTAGCGTAGCCAAGTATTCGCATACAGAAGATGCCTATAGCTACCAGGCGAGCATGCCCAACCAAGAGATTCGATAAATTCCACAAGTCGCGCAACAAGGACAGCCGCTGCGCCCGCGAGTGCGACAGAGACAGCCACGACATGACCTACATCAATAGCCGGCCGGAATGTTGCAACGGAATGCGCATAGATGGTGGATGCAGTTTAAATTGGCTGCAACTAGAGTGATGTAATGGTTTTATGAGATAATTTCAATGGACGACTCTCATGGCACTTGTTTTATGTTTAACTGGGTCTCCTCGGCCAAATACTAATGCGAGTGAGACTCCACCAAGTGTTTCGTACAAAATAACTTTATATAATTTTGAAGACCGTAAAGATAGTTTGAATCAAGTAATGAAATACATTTCTGGGTTTTTATCATAATTCTATTAGTACTAGTATATAAGTATGAAGTAAGAAAATGCAATATTAATTACAATGATAAAGAACATTCTAGATCAGCTTAAAGTTTCTAGACTGATCGCCGATTAACAAATAAATAACACCCTACAGTCCCTACACCTTTATGGACATCGCCAGATTTCCGTTAAAGGAGTTAATCAGTCACGTATTTTGAATTACGATTAGAAAATTACTTCAGAAACCATCCGGATTTGTGTGCAGTTCAAAAGAGAAAGGCGTTTGAAAGAAGAAGCCCTTTATAAACACGAAATACATATCCACATTATTTAGAAAAGTTACACCTAGATTTACCATCGTGGTAAAACAGACACGCACCGGGAAAGAAATACTGAAAAGATAATGTATTTTTCCATCAAAAATATTTTTTTTCCGATCCAATTACCAATAAGGCAACACAGTTATAAACAACTGAACACAAACATTCCTTCCCACAAGGAAATTGTCAGAACGTGTGAGTTAATTCACAATAGATATCACATCATTACACACGAACCAGTTAAAACTGGCTTCCAATAAAATATGGTGAGTTTGAAACGGGTAGCAGAATATCAATGCTCATAGATATGAGCTAAACCGGTCGTCAAAATATATATATGGAGATCCATATATATATTTTGACGACCGGTTTAGCCTAGTGGGCAGTGCACCTGCCTGTGAAGCTGACGGTCCTGGGTTCCAATCCCAGTCAGGGCAAATATTTGTGTGATGAGCATGAATATTTGTTTCTGAGTCTTGGATGTTTTCTATGTATTTAAGTATTTATATCTATTAAATATATCGTCGTCTAGTACCCATAACACAAGCCTTCTTGAGCTTACTGTGGGGCTAGTTCGATTTGTGTAATATTGTCCTCTAATATTTAATTATTTATTTTATTTTATTTATATCTGGACCAGCCCATCTCGGGAAGTAAGTAAGTCCACACAGAAGTACATATAGCAGTCATAATAACATGGTACCGATTACTGTAGGTACGTTTTGGGATCCTGGTGTTACCAGAATCTTAGTCGCCAGAGCAGCCGACTGTTCTGTAGTAGCAAAGTGTATCACTACATAGTATAAAACAAAGTCGCTTTCTCTGTCCCTATATCCCTATATCCCTATGTATGCTTAAATCTTTAAAACTACGCAACGGATTTTGATGCCGTTTTTTTTAATAGATAGAGTGATTGAAGGGGAAGGTTTATATGTATAATAACATCCATTAAATAGTGCACCCGTGCGAAGCCGGAGCGGGTCGCTAGTACATCATATGAGTTCCCGATTTCGTTTCCAAAAAAAATTGATGACCACTTCGTTTAGGTGGCCAACTGTCTATGTATATATTTAATCTTTATTGCACAAAAAAGCCTTATCGTACATAAGGCGAAATTAATGCCGTATGGCATTATATACCAGTCAACCTTGAGGCGAAGCAGAAAAAATTGTTGGTGGTGCAACTAATAACAAAAGAAACTCAAAATTAACTTACACATTAATATGTGTAATTAATATGCGTATGTGTGTAATTAATATTACACAAATAATTACATACAAACATACCCATAATACACATATGCTATATATGGTGAGCACAAGTATTTCTCGAGTCCCGGAAGTGATATAGATGTAACTGTTTTCCCAAAGTGTAAATAAAATTATAGTTACTAACGGGCTGTTAGAAGACGAATGAAGACAGCTTGTGAATTGCAGTACCTACGCCCGAGGCAAATCTTCTCATGTATACCGGCGAATCACTTTATGTACTAACGGTAGATAGATTTTACTGTCATTGAAGGATAAACCCACCCCCTATCCAAGGGGCGCCTAGCAAGTATACCTTTAAGCGTAAGCTTAAAGTCTATTTGTTGACGCTCCAAAAATCCCAATCCTAATCCAGCACTATAAGGCTCGGTTTTAAAAAGATCCGTTAGACCTTATGTCGGTTTGTTATGTCAAAAAATGTACTGAGTTACTGAAATTTGATCTGACACTTGGTCAAGGGATCTTTATAAAACCCGGCCTTAGCAGCAAAAATATACCAACCATACAAATTTATTTTTAAATTTTTAGCTCCTTTGTTTTTGTACTCCAGATGTTGTATGGAAGTAGTAAGTGGTTTTTGGTTTATTTATATACCTACCTTTTTATATATATCAGTTATTTCTATTTTGTTTATTTATTTTTAACAATTGTATGACGTTCCGTGAGTCACCGACGGTACTGGCTGAAAATCAGCGCTGTAGGTGTCTGACACCTCAGCATAATGCTGAGCCAGTGTCAGTTTCGCTGCCGCGGAGACACATGTTATGTGGTTTGTGTATAATATGTTTTTCTTCATTTGTCATTTTTGTCATATGTGTGTCTTCTGTGTCTGTGAATAAATGTTTCTTTCTTTCTTTCTATAACACTGGCAATTAAAATTTGACATTAAAGTCTACCTAACGGTGGTACAAAGGTTACGGGGTGACCTCGCGGGTTTTGCTGAATTTACTAACCGTTGTAGTCTCTAATTTCTACTCTAATATTTTGACACATATATTAGCACAGAATAATTAACACTCGAACGCCAACACCTGTAGGTGTGGCGTGGTGTCGCGCCTACAGCGTGTGTAGCACCGCCGCCGTGCCGCCCACAACACACGACACTCGCGTACTCGCGTTATAGGTGTTATCACGTAATTACACACACACTTAAGTTCATATTCAATCTATATGACGACCGGTTTAGCCTAGTGGGTAGTGCACCTGCCTGTGAAGCTGACGGTCCTGGGTTCGAATCCCCGTCAGGGCAAATATTTGTGTGACGAGCATGAATATTTGTTTCTGAGTCTTGGATGTTTTCTATGTATTTAAGTATTTATATCTATTAAATATATCGTCGTCTAGTACCCATAACACAAGCCTTCTTGAGCTTACTGTGGGGCTAGTTCGATTTGTGTAAGATTGTCCTCTAATTTTTATTAATTATTTATTATTTATTTATATGGAAAATCAGTTGGCGTGTAGGTGTTACTGTCGTAAGTATATGAATAAATGGCGTTCAAAGGGTTAACAGTAGTATTCACATGGCATACATATACCCCGGTATTGTGGGAGTGCAAAGAGCTGAAGTGGCAAAATGAACCTGACATTAGTAACAATGATTATTAAGACTTACAAAGGGGGTTGTGAAGTGGGTGAAGAACCTATCACGAGGCGTACCTAATTTCATCTTCTTTGGTATAAAAATAGAAAATTTGCCTCTCGCTTAATTTGCCTCCGGAAATAGTATGGTTTTGACCTCAGTTTTCCTCGTAGACTAAACCCGTTTTGAAACTGAACTTTTTAGACAGATTCATGCTTGGTTCATGGATCTCGGATAGTTCATAATCGAATAGTTGAATAAGTGTTTTTATGCAAACCCATATCGTCAATAAGGGAAGGAAGGATTAAGAGGCGATCTAGGCGAAGGTCTCTCTCGGACTACCTCAATGGACACCAGTGTGAGCATCAACAAGATTAAATATGCAGACGTAATATTTCGCACAATAGGAAACATTTTGGAGTTGCGAGCGTCTATAGAAAAAAAAAAATCTGTTTATTGCAGTATTCAATTACAAATATATTTATTACAGTCTACATAGTCTATAATATAGGGTGCGGTGCTTGGTGTTATTAAGATACAGAAGATTAAGTAATTATATGGTTAACCATAAATAAGTGGCAATCTCGAGCCAGCAAAGTTCTCCAACTTGACAACGCCTATTAAAATATGTACGTCTAAGTTACACGCCCTAACTCACTAAATACCGTAATTGGAAAAGTAAGTTTAACAAACTCACATATATGAGAAATGGGGCGGCTAACTTCTAAATCTGACCTAATAATGTAGGTGGTGGAAGAAAGGTGAAAATATTGCGCGTGATCGAGTAGGAGGGGTTGTTTGTGAGAGGGAGTGAGATAATGGGAAATTCGTAGTAGAAATGGGGAAGCAAAAAGCTGGTTAAACTCGTGCTGGAAAAGTTATAGGTTCCGCGACAAATTTAAATAGTTTATGGGATTCTTATAGTTAAGTCGAGGGAGGCGATGGCTGAGATACGCGTCATACTCGTGATCGGGTGCTGTTTGTGGAGTCCGGTCTGTTCATGCTTGCTAGGACATAGTGACTACGTTAAGTACGTTAATACTAGTGCCTTTTTATAGGGGATTGACGAGAGACATCATCCTGTTGTGGATGCGTTTTTATTATCAGTGACTTGGAGACCATATACATCTCTAACACTATTAAATTAATTTTAATTTTTGACGCTCAGAGATCATGTACATCTCTGGGATATTATATTAATTTCATTATACTCCTTGTTTAATCTTGAGACCTTATACATCTCTAACTTTACTGATGTTGTAATATTTGTAATAGATAACTTTGCAAGTTTATCTTCACTGTATGACATTAATTTTATTATAATTGTAAACTCGAAATTATTATTCCTTCTTGAACTGTAAATTAATATTTTGACATGAAAAATGTATTACTTATTATAGTCAGACTTTCTTAAATTGTAAATTAATATTTTGACATGTAAAAGTGCCCTTGTGGCCTATTTGCAGAATAAATATTTGATTTTGATAAAGTTAATTGATGTCCTTACCGGTCCGAACGTTAAGTGAAAGTTAAGGAAATCAGAGTGCAATTTAAACTTATTGTTGAATCCAGTTTACTCTATATCTGGATCCCTAACTGTTAAAATAGTTAAAGTCAGAAATAATCACTCACGAGTCGTTAACAATCCGGGCCCGGTAAGGACAAATTAAGAAAATGTTAAATTTTGGAATGAGAATCACCCGGAAAATTTCGATTATATTTCGTGATTGTTCGGCCATATTAGCCTATGTTGGATTAAAACACACTTACTATCGGTATGGAGTTTATTTTGCGACTAAAAAAGAAATCACACCATCTTGACAGCTTTGACAAGTAAGTTGCACAGATTAGCAAAGATCTATGACTGATTGAATCAATATTATTTTCTGAAGTGCTGCCAACTTATAATGTTAGAATATTTATGTTTAATGAATAATAATGCGTGATAATGATATTAGATATATTTGTCATTCTTTCTTACTCGTATATACGAAGAGCTGGCGACTTCCTCGCACAATATTAGCATGCGATACAGCGAGGAAATGCCGCCAGCACCCTCGGTACAATGCCCCAAGGGTCTGTTTTAGATTTAAGTTAGTTGTAATATTAATAATAATAAAATGCGATCTCTTCCAGACAACCTTCAGATAGCGATACAGCGAATAGAAATTAGTTATTGGGCAGTGCATAATAACAAAAAAGACGAGTACAGATTATATAAAAGAGGTTACATACAAAGTAACATAAACTACATATACTGCATATATATCTAAATATACACTACATAATAATACATAAAATACATAAATATATATACATAAGAGAAAACAACGACAAGGTAACGCAAACAAAAGGAAGTTTACAGGAATTAAGCAAGACTAAGAAAGAGATAAATAATGCTCTTTTATAAGTTGTAAATGTAATATTATTTAGGTTATTGTTATTTAACTATTACTACCGCCGGTAAATCAATAAATGTAGATTGTGAACAGTTCTTGATATAAGCAGGCTATCTCTATCAAACCAATGAATAAAAGACCTATGTAAATAAACCTATTGTTAGAGAATTAAGCAGTTGTTTAAGTTTCGCGTTGGAATTGAAAACCCTTTTTGACAGACATTGACGTAGGTACAATTTGAGACGCTTTTCTTAGTAAGATTTTCTGTGGAAAGGCTTTAATGTCGACCTAGAATAGTTTTAAAATAGTAGGTACCTACGTAAATACTTTTAAATAAAATTCGGATATTATTAGATTTGAATAAATACCACAGACGCTGATGGTGATGCAAGTACAAATACAAATACGAACATTTATTCTGCAAATAGGCCACAAGGGCACTTTTACATGTCAAAATATTAATTTACAATTTAAGAAAGTCTGACTATAATAAATAATACATTTTTCATGTCAAAATATTAATTTACAGTTCAAGAAGGAATAATAATTTCGAGTTTACAATTATAACAAAATTAATGTCATACAGTAAAGATAAACTTGCAAAGTTATCTATTACAAATATTACAACATCAGTAAAGTTACAGATGTATAAGGTCTCAAGATTAAACAAGGAGTATAATGAAATTAATATAATAACCCAGAGATGTACATGGTCTCTGAGCGTCAAAATTAAAATTAATTTAATATTGTTAGAGATGTATATGGTCTCTAAGTCACTGATAATAAAAACGAATCCACAACAGGATGATGTCTCTCGTCAATCCCCTATAAAAGACACTAGTATTAACGTAGTCACTATGTCCTAGCAAGCATGAACAGACAAACAGCACCCGATCACGAGTATGACGCTTTTAAATATAAATTTAGAAATAAAGTAAAAATAGAAAAATTTAGGCTCCGAGCAGGATTTGAACCAGCGACCTCCCGGCACTCGCGCCCAGTCGATCTAGCCAACTGAGCTATAGGTGCGACTGCCACCCGGCTCAAATTCTTCAACCGTTCCTTCATTTATACAAACGCCTAAAGGGAGGCGTACAGCGACATCTACCACAAGACTCTGGCTTCATTAACGGCACTAACGTCTCAAATTATACGTTCCCATCCCTCCCCCCTCTGTCGTAACTCGGCGATCACTGATTAGGGGCCGCACGGTCCGGCGTCCTAGGCACACACTCACGGGCCCGGACGACGTAATCACAGCGTCCATCGAAAGATGGAACGCTGCGCTTACGGCGTCCAACTCTGACATGACGCGTACACTACACTTAGGGATTCCCTTTCCCGCCGGCGGGGACGTCCACCGCGCGATCGCGACAACACTGACACATATAGTCCCTATTCGTCCCGGTACCGCACACCGGGTAGAGTCACTCCGACCCAGGTCGGGCCTAGCTGAGTTTCTTGCTGGACTCTTCTCAGCTAGGCTAGGTTTAGTGAACCAGCGACAAAACTCCCAGTAGCTCGATTCCACTCACACCTCAGATTCAAAAAAGAAAAAAAAGTCTCAAATCATGTTGAAAATCGTCAGTTACGATGCGCGTTCCCATACTAAATTAATTTTGTAGTAAGCAGTAGGTACCGCTGCTAACGTAAACTGCTTACAAATTTACCTGCGACCTTCCGGCACTCGCGGCCAGTCGCTTTAGCCAACTGAGCTATAGGTGTAACTGCAACCCGGCCGGAATTTAGACGCCGAGCAGGATTGATTGAGGAATTTCGCTCAATAAATCCTGCTATTCACGGACACCCTCTATTTGCCTCCCTTTCAGTCCAGCTTATCTCACCAGAAGTGTTGGCTAGGGTTTGCATTCCCAGGACAAGATTATATACGAAAAGTCGCAAAAATCTCAGGATTTTAGCCTACACCGGTTATTGGCTAAAAACAGGCCGGGCAACCATTTAGGGTTTTATAGGTTACGGAACTCCGTATTATAGGACAACGGGGGTTCTACGCACGCGTTCCACGATTAAAAGCTAGCGTAGGTTCAAAGCATTCGTTAGGTAGGTATTTCATATTTTTATTTTGGTATGCTGAGTGGGTGTATGCTCCGGCTTTCGGATAGGTACTCAGGAAAGATTTTAGGTCGTATATGGGTTGTATGTACGCGTGGTTTGGGCAGTAGGTATTTGGGGCCTTCTTTATTCAATGTGGTTTATAAATAAATATTTGTTGACAATTTCACACAAATCGACCTAGTTCCAAACTAAGCAAAGCTTGTACTATGGGTACTAGGCGACGATATACATACTTATATAGAGAAATATATACTTAAATACATAGAAAACATCCAAGTCTCAGGAACAAATATTCGTGCTCATCACACAAATAAATGCCCTGACCGGGATTCGAACCCGGGACCTCCAGCTTCGTAGGCAGGGTCACTACCAACTACGCTAAAGCGGTCGTTTGTTTATAATATATCATATACTTACTGAAATCGCGAAGCGTTTGGTTGACGTAACTGGTGACCGAAGAGCTGGCGACTTCCTCGCACAACGTATCAGCATTGCGATACAGCGATTAAATGCCGCCAGCATCCTCGGTACAATACCCCAAGAGCCTGTTTTAGATTTAAGTTAGTTGTAATATTATTTAAGTTATTGTTATTTAACTACTATTACCGCCTGCAAATCAATATTTTCAGACAATGAAATGAAATGAAATGAAATCATTTATTCTTCAATTTAGGCATGTTATATGAACTTATGAATGTCAAAAAACTACCACCGGTTCATAAATAAACCTCTGCCTCGAGAAGAACCGGCGTAAGAAACTCGGCGAGGTGTCATTTTTTCAAAACATTATACAATGTATATAAAATAACAGTAAAAATAGTACAAAATTCAAATGCTACAGTATAAACATACATACATATTTTTTAATATTAAGCGTTATTTCTGTGTTAGATTACTTGTGCGGGACGCTATCACTGCCAAACATCCCTATCCATGAATCGTTTATCTTATAATATGCTTTTGAAATAAGTTAACAAAGACCAATACTTTATAGTTAACATACATATTCTTAAAATAAAAACATTATGCCGACAAAACAGTGTGGCTCCGTTGCGTCAGTCCCGGTGTAGGATTAGGCAGGTTACCTCAGAACTGCCGAAAAGACGCCCGTCGGCCAGAAGGCAGCACACGCGATGGTCTCATGGAGTTCTGTCGAACATGTTGCGCTTAGCTTGGTGTGGTAATTCGCTAATCTATACGACACGCTATTAAACCAGCAGCATTGAAACCGCTCAACCAATTTCACTGGAGTGCAAACTCTTACCCCCTTATTCATAAAACTTAACAAACCTCTGCTAACTAAAATGTTCTTTGTCTCTTTCTCACAAACGAAAATGTCAAAGTGACAAATAAGAACAAACGAACTTTAGCGGCTAGTTAACTAATATAGGTTTGATAGACGTTTATGAATAAAGGGGTTAGAGTATTCCAGTGTTCAATACCACCCGCGTGGTCGTGTCGGAGGTTTCCCCTGGATTTTCCCCAGGCTACTCTCCGACCGCGCACTCCTAACGCTTTATTGGGCCCGGCCTATAGCTACAGTTAGGTTAAAAAAAGATACTTGTTTGTTTGTAAATGAGTTCTCAAAATGCTCCAACGATTTCCAACATCAGCGAGGTTAACAGGGGCGGAAGATCGATCAAGCTGAGTCTTGTTTCCGGGAAAACTCGTTTTCCGCGAACGCCCAGCAACCAGGGTACACTGGAGCAACGTTCTGTCTCCCACGTATAGTATAGAATTCACGTTTTTACTTCATCCCGGACAGTGATGGAGAAAGCCGGAGATTGCGTAAGGTAAACGTCCCAATACTCGACACTTAATGCCCAACCCAATAGTTGACACCCATGGATCACCTCTGTAATTCTATATGACATAAGGTTGAAAGTGACATGTTTTGGGTAGTGTCGAGTACAGGGACCTTTATCTTATTTATCACGAAAACTTCTTAGGGTTGTAGGAAGTATTATTCTAATTTTCTCGGAGGCGTAAGCGGCCATAGGCTACAGTTATTGTTTGCCATCAGCAAGACTTTACACTAGAAAAGAAGAAAGAAAGAAAGAAAAACATTTATTCGTACACAGTACAAATTAACATAACACCAAAATACAGAAAATAGCCACGAAATGGCCCCAAATCAGCATAGTGCTAGCCATTGGCTAGCGCTGGTCTTCCTTTGGGACCACGAGAAGCCACGAAAGACAAAAAACACTACAGTCACAAACAACATAACAATTAAATAAATGTCATAATTTACAATTTAAACAGACAAGAACAGATAAACATGAACGCGACCTTAAACAATCTTCAAATATCTATACTAGTTTGCCGCCTTCGTAGTACAGTCGCCATCAGATATATAGGAGCGAACGAGGTGCTCACAAATATCTGAACACGACTCTATTGTCAAGGCGTTAAAGTGAATGTTCAGATTTTTTTGAGCACCCTGAAGAGTACAGATATATTTGATGGCGACTGTACCTATTCAAAGAACGTCGCGGTTCAGTTTTGTGAAATTCCGTAGTTGCGTGAAAGAAATTTACCCCATCGCTGTCACATCATAATCGAAACCATCAGATTTATACCACGATCGCCCGGATTATTCGCATAGTGGCTGTTCCGGGCTACTAAGCCTTCGTGTTACTGCGACCATTATTGATCGTTAGATGATCGCTCGTAACTTTACGTCATACACCACAGTATACTCTCTCTTCCATCTTATTTTTAATACCCATACTATAGATTGAACATTGTAAAATTTTGAGAAATAAACCTTTTTGTATTTGTATTTGTATACTCTCTACAGGCTCCGTGAGTGTTTTTTTTTTTTAATTGTGTTTGAAACAAAAATGTATTTTTTATTAAGCAGTACCGCTGCTAACGTGAACTGCAAATTTAGAAATAAAGGAAAAATTGAAAAATTTAGGCACCGAGCAGGATTTGAACCTGCGACCTCCCGGCACTCGCGGCCAGTCGCTCTAGCCAACTGAGCTATAGGTGCAACCGCCACTCGGGCCGAAACTCCTCAATCATTCTTTCATTTATACAAACGCCTTAAGGGAGGCGTACAGCGACATCTACCAGAAGACTCGAGCTTCATTAACGGCACTAACGTCTCAAATCATGTTGGAAATCGTCAGTTACAATGCGCTATCTCATACTAAATTTATTTTGTAGTAAGCAGTACCACTGCTAACGTAAACCACAAATTTAGAAATAAAGGAAGGGAGGAAGGAGAAGGGCTTTTTCAATTTTTCCTTTATTTCTTTTGTAAACAAAATGTATTTGTTAATTTCCTAAAAGTAACTAACCAATAAAATTCTATATAATTACCGAACCTGCGGAGTAATCACGTAATTTTTGTACTACCGTTAGGTGGACTATAATGTCAAATATTAACAGTATCAAAATTTACAGTAAAATCTACCTACCGTTATAGTACATAAACTGCTGCTCACAATAATAGGTTGAAAATAGCGACCTGTAAAAAAATACAAATCATTAAAAAAACACTCTAGTGAGCTGTAGTCCCAGTGGACCTACAGCTCCAACCACTAGTTTCACAGATGAAATGAGTTTGTGGTGTGAACGGACTTTTCCCCTTATTCATAAACGTTTATCAAACCGATATTAGTTAACTGGCCGCTAAAGTTCGTATGTCCTTATCTGTCACTTTGACACATGTGTTTGTGAGATAGTGACAACAGACATTTTAGTTCAGAGTTTTGTTAAGTTTTATGAATATGTATGCCGAAATGTCATCTAGTTAGAAGAAATATATTGAGTTTTTGTCTTGTCAAGAATCCTGCGTTTCTTCGTATAATTGCAAATAATTCCCAAATATTTTAGTTTGGCTGTAAGATTCTTGTGTAAATGAGATTTCCATTTGGGAAGTGTCCCGGCGAGGACGATAAATTCACTCTGCGGGTAAATTGAAGCTTCTGTTTTGGATACAGTAAAAAAAACTATTAATAGTCTATTTATCTTAATAGAAGGCAATTATTGTTTTTATCACGCAATTATTTGGAAACCCATTTAACATTTCATTAAATACTAATCGATTTTTCAATCCCCAGATAAAAACATCTGCCAGATAAATGTTATCTCTGTCCTATTCTTTCATATGACATTAGAAAATGACAGCGATAATTGTAACTGACGGATAAATTTATCTGGCGATGACAATCGACCCTTATAAATTAACAAACCTCAGTAACTGAAATAAATGTTACGAGCACAAATGTAACAGTAATTGCTAACGACAAACGTATTTAAGGGTATTTTAGCTGAACCTTTGAGATATTCATAAAGCCATTAAGAATAAATATTATATATGTATACATATTAATAATCTACAATGAAATTATTTTGTAATTTGGTTTCATTTTAATGAATTTCTGTCGGAATAATCTTCAATCTTCAATGAACAACACAAGTAATTGTTTTTTAAAGGATGATTCACAGTAGATCGTTCCGTGTCCGGGCCGTTCCGTCTCCGGGCCGGCCCGTCTCCGAGCTTTTTTATGTGTCAATGTGCTAACAGTTCCGCGTCCGGGCCGGGCCGGGACCGTGCCGTTTCCGAGCCTCGGTCCTAAGTAGATCGGCTGTCAAACGTTTGCATTGATAATAGAGCGACCGTTCCGTGTCCGGGCCGGCCCGTTTCCGAGCGTCACCGGGCCCGTCCGTGGCCGGGCGGCCGTTGATTTTCTGTCATAGAAAACGGGCCGGCCCGGACACGGAACGGTCTAGTGTGAATCATCCTTAAAAGTGAATTACCTTTTGACATGTAAAAGTACCATCGAGACCGAGGAGAATATAAAATGAATAATTTGTTTTTTTTTTTGATCCCGGCAGTATTTAATTTACTTTAAGAGGCCTTATAAGTTATAAGTTTTAAAATGTTTTGATTTCAAATTATGACAAAAGTATTGATAATACCAATAAAGTGTATAAAAGATACGATGACTTTATAAAAGTTCTAGATAGTGACATAGCCATTTCATGATTTTATTGTGCGTAGTAGAATTTAAGCGGAAAAAAGCCGTTTTTAATTTGAAAATGGTCGTTTTGGAGTGATGTTTGAAACGATATTTCTTAATGAAAAATCCAAAAAATGCATTTAAAATTAATGACATTAGATCGCAATAGTCCTGTTCTAGATAGTAACACTGAGAAAATAACAAGATACGTGTCAATTTGAACAGAAAATGGCCTAAATAGACGAGCGTTTTTTAACTCATAAGGGCTCTTAAATAAGCACTTGAAGGCTCGAAGTATCTAAATAAAAAACATCAGTTTTCGACTTGTCCTCTAACGGTCTAATTGTCTACGAAATTCAGATAATTGTAAAAAAAGAACGATCATTTGGGTTGGTTTCGTTGGGTTGGCTTCGCTCGGGTGCCACAGTGCAAATAGTACACAGTATGATAACTAGACGATAAATTTAGCACTACGAGTATTAAGTCCTAAACTAGCATGACTTATACAATACAAATACTACCTGCCTGTGAAGCTGACGGTCCTGGGTTCGAATCCCGGTCAGGGCAAATATTTGTGTGATGAGCATGAATATTTGTTTCTGAGTCTTGGATGTTTCTATGTATTTAAGTATTTATATCTGTTAAATATATCGTCGTCTAGTACCCATAACCCAAGCCTTCTTGAGCTTACTGTGGGGCTAGTTCGATTTGTGTAAGATTGTCCTCTAATATTTATTTATTTATTTATTTTATTTTTAAATACTCTTTATTGCACGTCTCAATTAAAAGACACAGTTCAGTAAGAAATCACGATGAGTAGAGGAAAACAACAGTCGGTCTTATCGCTAATGAGCGATTTCTTCCAGACAACCTTAGGGTAGCGGAAAACCAAATCTAATCAACGATTCATAGTAGGTGGTGCAGTATTAATATATGAAACTACAATAATAATAGTATACATACATAAAAATAATTTACAAATATATATACCTACATAAAATATACACATATATACTCAGCCACATAGTCTAAAGGAGCTTTGTCTTAAATGTGTCATGAGAGAGACAAATAGTGATCTTTAAGGTGTCTTTTAAAGACAGCAAGAGATTTAGCACGCCTCAAATCAGGAGATACAGAATTCCTTATGTAATTTTTTAACAAATGTAGTCGAGCGACTTTTAAATTAAAATTCGTAGCCAACTGCAGACAGTAACTACACATTCCGTTGCACTCTAAATTGACCAGTAATTGTATTTATAAAATGCTCAATACGACTTTTTGTATGGAAAATGCTCAATTTGACGAAATTGGGACTTTTAGGCTCGGTTTTATAAAGATCCGTTAGAACTTATGTCGGTTTGTTATGTCAAAAATTGTACTGAGTTAGTCTAACGGATCTTTATAAAACCTCAGTCTCATGATTAATAAAGTAAAGTTACGCGATTCACCTACGAGTTTCTGTATTTTGCGCTTATTATTCTCACGATTGATATGACGGGAAGCAGGCTGATCGATCCTCCCGCCGGCGGGGACGACCATCGCGCCATCATGACAACACTGACACATATAGTCCCTATTCCTCCCGGTACCGCCGCACACCGGCTAGAGCCAGTCCAACCCAGGTCGGGCCTAGCTGAGTTTCTTGCTGGACTTCTGTTAAAACCGCTCAACCAATGTCACTAAAGCGCAAACTCTTAGAGTATTCCAGTGTTTTAAACCGCCCGCGTGATCGTGTCGGAGGTTTTCCCCTGGATTTTACCCAGGCTACTCTCCAACCGCGCACTCCTATCGCTTTATTGGGCCCGGCCTATAAAGCCATAGTCAGTTTCAAAAACATTCTCGAAACCCGATGACTACCTTTTGGAAGGCACGCGAGATACCTACCTACACTTAGAAGAAATACTCTTAGTTTACGGAAGGTCCTTCTCAGTTCCTGCAGCAACTGATCTTGATCCTGTTCTGGAACAGGCTGGTGGCCAGGAGCTTGTGTTCCCCAGGCTACTCTCCAACCGCGCACTCATATCGCTTTATTGGGCCCGGCCTATAAAGCCACAGTCAGGTTCAAACAAAATGCCGTACAAACAGATGTTAACGAACACCGATTATTTACAGACTGTTTGGTGCAACCCACCATTGTAATTGTATTTGCAGAATCCTCCTGAGACCCACCATACAAATAAAAATACAATCGAATTGAACCTAACAGTTCCGATTACAAATTTGAATATTATTTTATGTCAAATCAATCAAACCAAAACAAATGCAACTCTATCACTTCAAAATTTAACTTATTTTCCGTTGACCATATTTTGTCCTTTATATAGGACGCGGGGTCTTAGGAGGTTAAATAAAAAGGCTGATCGATTTATTCTACTGTTGGTTCCGTAAACTGTGGACTCGTAAACAAGAAGGTACGTATTTCAATACGCATTCGCCGCTCCCTGTGGGAACATTATTCACCACGCCGCGTTTTATTTAATATTTGATGATGTGTCGGTTCTGTTACACAAAGATATATGGCTTGCCGCCGCGAGTACAATGAGTGTCTCTTTTATTTGGGAAAAAATACGTAGAACATTTTCATTTCATTTTACATTTTCATGTCGTAAGTAGAGATTCGCCGAATATGGGTTTGACCGAATACGAACATTCGGCGAAATATTAAGTCCAGCTGTTGCCGAAACGAATATTCAGGTCAGGAAGTGGGATTTTCCGCGCGCGGAGCGTGCGGTAATTGCCACTTTATGGCCAGGTGTGACATAAATTTAGTTTCTGATATACTTAAAATATCTGTCTACGGATACTATCTATGGAACGACATGTGTCGGCATGACGCTACATTTAGAGTTAAGATGGTTTTTGTTTGTATTCAAAATCCTAACATTCTTTATACAAATATTCCTATGAGAGCAATATAAAGTAAAATAAATATAAATAGGTAATGAGAACGCAAGTAACGTCGCCGGATGGTAATTTAAAGGCATTAGGCTGAAAGGTAGAAATGTAATCTATATTTAATTCGCGGCTAATTACTGGCCATCCTTTAATCCCGTTTTATGATCGCAATTACTGACGACCGGTTTAGCCTAGTGGGTAGTGCACCTGCCTGTGAAGCTGACGGTCCTGGGTTCGAATCCCGGTCAGGGCAAATATTTGTGTGATGAGCATGAATATTTGTTTCTGAGTCTTGGATGTTTTCTATGTATTTGAGCATTTATATCTATTAAATATATCGTCGTCTAGTATCCATAACACAAGCCTTCTTGAGCTTACTGTGGGGCTAGTTCGATTTGTGTAAGATTGTCCTCTAATATTTCACCTGCGATACAAGATGCAGGAGAAAGTTGTTGCTGCATCTTATGTGCAGAAAATTTGGCGATTACTCCTTAATAATAATGCCCGTTTTGCTGGCCTAAACATTGTCACGCCATATTCTGTAGATTCTTTATGAAATCTTAAGCAATCTCAATTTATAGTAATTCAGAAATAATTGTTTTTTTAATAAAGTTGCTCAAAAAGTGATACTTTATGTAGCTGTATATCATACGCAAAGTTAGATTTCTCGCACTAGTGCTTTTTACTTTTCCAATTTTTTTTTAATTTCGTTTTGGTCCAACCCATATACATCCAACCGAAGAGTTTTAGGTTTAATCAGTTTACTTATTTATTTAGGCTGGGTTGTATAAAGATCCGTTAGACCAAATATCAGATCAAATTTCAGTAACTTAGTACATTTTTTGACATAACAAACTGACATAAGGTCTAACGGATCTTTATAAAACTGAGCCTAATTTCTTTTACTATTCTAATTACTTATCAAAGAGTACTTTGATTCTAATTTTAATATTAAGTTACCTGCCTTATTAAAATATTCCCCTTAATAAACACGTGTATCTTGTTGTGAACTGAAACATGAAACTGATTTTTATTGTTAACGTTACTATCCCGGGAAGTATTTTATTTGTTAAGGAGAAGATATTAAAGATTTCAGCAAACATAACTCAGACAGAAAGTTGTAAATCGTATTTTTCTCATTTTAAGACTAACAACGTCAATGTATATTTTTGAGATCTGTAAGTTTGTTAGTAACAAAACGATATTGGACCAAACCCATGAGAAAAGTTTCCCATCACGTCATAATTTGAGGAAAAGAAATAAGCTGATTAGTAAAACAACACTAGAAATTGTTAAGTCCGGTACCCAAAAAATGGCTGTAAAAGTCTATAATGCAGTTGCTTTAGATATTAGACAATATGAAAAATTAAACATATTTTGTAGTAAATTAAAAAACTGTTTAATCGCAAACAGTTTCTACAATTTAAATTAAATTTTTGATAAGAAATCTAATCAAATATTGGGTCTACTGTATTGTGTTGTATTTATTTATTTGACAAATTTAATTTAGAACTTTGTTTCAAGTGTTTAGATTAAAATTATGCGGTACCCTTTCATGGTTAGGTATATTGTAACACTGTACTATATGTTAAGACCTACATACGATATAATGCAACAAATAATTGAATGAATATATCGGTTGTGTGTCACCCGATGAACGTGACATTTTATTAGCTAGCCTTTTTTCCAACAGAATCCTTAGCCCTAAACTTGCCAAATTTAAAAATAACCATGCAAATATATAACACAGCAGTCGTTCTTTAAAAAAACCTCAAATGGTAGCAAAAAAATGCACTGCCACGTGTGGGTCATACGGATTTAGGTTCGCGTTTTGTGGACATACCAAAAGTTAAGGGCTACAAACCTTAATTTTGGATTTGACCAGTAATCCGAATAAATAGTGTCTCCGTTTCTATAAATCCCTGTACGAAAAACATAGCTAACATGCGCATAAGTTAACTATTGACCACAGGAGGGGCGACTTTTAATTTTTCAACTAAGTATGACCCGTGTAGGTTTCAATATTACACTAGTACATACGTAGTTCTCAATTAATTTAATTAATTGATATAGTGAAACGGATAAGATCACTCAAATGGAACTGGGCAGGACATATTTGCAGAATGGAACAAAGCAGGTGGACGAAGAGCGTAACCGAGTGGATACCGAGAGGCGAAAACAGAAAAACGTGGACGCCCAAGGAAAAGATGGCGCGACATCTTCCAACGGATCGGCTCAGACTGAATAAGAATAAGAAGAAATTTATTGCCCATAAAAAACCTTAACCTAACAGATACAAAACAACAATCAACAAACAGTAAGTAACAATCAGAAAAAGGTGAGGCAATGGGTCCCAGGCTCAGCATGTGCTGGGCAGAAGTGCCCGGCGCTGGTTTTCAGTGTGGTCCCAAGAACAAATATTAAATAAATACATAAATACTGCCAGGAGGGTCGCAAACTAAAATTAAAACTAAAATTAAAATTATGGAATTATGGACTGGATGCGAAAGGCCAGAGAAAGACAATTTTGAAAGGAAATGGGGGAGGCCTACGCCGTAGAGGCGACTTCTACCTAGTATTTAATGCAATAGTTTATAGTAATAGTGCAACTTTTTATTGGTAGTAGAAATAAAGGCTTTTTTTATTTTGTTTTTATTTACATACGTAGTTTTACGCCACAGGGGTTCAAAATATCCCTTGTTCGTCTTCACTATTCCGTACTTGGCTACAAGCAATATCATTTCAATTAGAGTTGATTTATCTCTGACATGAATAAGAAAGTAATATTCATGTGTTTCATATCGTGACTGGCGAAAACTCACAATATTCGGAGCTATCCATCAGCTATGTTAACAACGCGGCGATTTATCAGCGCTGACAGGGAACCAAAATTAAATCGTGTATTCACGACGGAACAGCTCGGTTGTAATTTGGGGAAGGTCCCTTTATAATGTTGTTTAGAGTTCCAATTACGAATTTGTATGCTACATAATTGGAACTCTAAACGGCCTTCGATCTGTCTAAATATGTACGCCCGTCAATTTACACTAACGTGAGACATATAAATCTTTCTTTAAATAAATAAAATCTTTTTTTTGGACAATCTTACACAAATCAACCTAGTCCCAAACTAAGCAAAGCTTGTACTATGGGTACCAAGTGACGATATACATACTTATATAGATAAATAGATACTTAAATACATGGAAAACATCCATGACTCAGGAACAAATATTCGTGTTCATCACACAAATACATGCCCTGACCGGGATTCGAACCCGGGACCTCCAGCTTCGAAGGCAGGGTCACTACCAACTAGGCTAAAGCGATTTACACTTAATAAGAGAACAACGGTTGAAACTCACTTGGAAAGTCACTATTTGCGACATGTTTCGGGCTACAATTGCAGTCCTTCATCAGGTTGAGTCCGAAACATGTCGCAAATAGTGACTTTCCAAGTGAGTTTCAACCGTTGTTCTCTTATTATATGTTCGGCCGCTTGTAAGAGACACGTTTATTTCTTTTATGCACGTTAAATGTGATTTCTTCCGGCGAAAAAAATAAACAATAGCATTATTTTTTAATGAGCCCTGGAATCACAGGGACCGGTAGACGACGGGTTAATTCTCTTCGGGAAATTTAATGGCTTTTTGATATAATCAAAATGGACAAATTTCAATAAATATTTAACATTTTGAAGTTCCTTACTTTTGAACTTATTAGTCATTTCATGATGCGTTGTTTGAGTAGCTGAGGTTACAATAAAATGAGACACACAATTTTGTTTCTTTTAGGGTTCCGTACCAAAATGGTACAAAGGAACCCTTTGTCTGTCTATCTGTCAAGAGCATAATAGCATAAGTGTATGCTATCGATTTGAAATTTGGAACAGCTCTAAATAAGGGTAACCTAAATGCATAGAACAGGTTTTTCTTAATATTTTTTTTTTATTTTCTGTGAAAATAACAAATTAGGTGGTACAAAATTTGAAAGTCTAGTGAATATATGTCAAGTGGGGTTGTCATATAAAAGAGCTTGAGTTGCACATTCTGAAACATTTTATACGTTGAATCATTTTCGATTTATGAAGGAAAATGAAAAAAAAATACCGCCCCTATCTCCGAAGATTAACAAGGAAAAATATGAACTTATCACAGCATTATCACATAATATTGATATTAATGTATATTTTACAGGAAAGATATAACTATAGCTCTATCTAGTTTTTCTTTTACATTAACATTTCTATACTAAGTTTGTAATTTAATCAACTTTGCATGTATTTTTGTTATATAAATTCCTACGCGATTATGCTGAAAGTACCTTCTTTCAAATAAAATAAAAAATTAATCGGTTCACGTGATAAAGAACCATCCTTGAAAAACCACCATACATACTAAGTTATTCAGTCACTCAACCAGTACCAAAAATCGCCGATAGATGGTGCTGTACCCATGGCGTTCAATATCTATGTTGTTGAGATTTTCCTTAATTAATTGGGTTGATGGAACTTGTACACGTTTGTCTAAGGAACCCTCGGTGCGCGAGTCGGACTCGTACTAGACCGTTTTTTTATTGATTAAATTGTAAGCGATGTTTTGGTCATAATCAGAGGAAAATCATACAGTTAAAACTCATTATATGAAAATCAGTCTTTACTGTTTGTTTAAAAGTAAAGTAGCATTTCATAAAACATAAAATACTGATTCTACCTTGGCTGTATGTGTTCGAAATATCAATGTACATCAAATATAACATTAATCCATTTACTAGATTGAATAGCATACGGTACCAGCAGGGTAATCATGTAAGTTTATGTACGTAATTAGGCTGCAAGAATAAGTAAATTATAATTTGGCCATTCTACTTTTTCATGTACATAATTTTCAGACACTTTTTTTTAAAACAGAATTTGGAATGCTTGGCCCTCACTTCATATTTTTGTGTTGTTATCTAGAAAGAGGTTTAATTGCAGTATCACTTCCGATAAATCGAGTAACTCAGTGGTCCTTGGATGTCTCACCATTTGTATGAAAAAATGGTTTTTACCCCTGTGTTACCCACCTTTTACAGCAATATATTAATATTTAAGTATTTTTGTCTATAAATTCCTTTTACTAGGTTCAGATAATATTTCGAAATCCTATTTTTGTACACTAATTCAGTACATATCATAGTTTTTTTTGGTAATATAAAACTGGTCATGAAAAAGTAGAATGACCCAACTATTATGTTTTCAAAAACCGCTTTTTCATAAAAAAAGTGATTTTGATATAGCCCGAATTTTCGATAAACTAGCAGCGAAGGTCTTAAGACTAGAGAGAGGGTTTTATCATCTTAAGGCATATTATTCCATTAAAGTATATAAGTAAATTATGTATGCGATACACGTGACATTCCTTAAATATTTGCATGACTTTGTGGCCATGTAGTTACGTGTATTTTTTGGATAATGATTTATTGTTATTGTTTCATATTCAAAGGATAGGGATTAATTACTTTATTACTTAGGTCATTAGATACTATAACTTGGTACAAAAAATGAAAGTGAGTGTAATATTACGCCGATAAACTTAACGTTTGGCGAAACGGAAACAAATGTAACTGTACCATACTTTTTTGGGAAAAATAAATTAAAAAAAAATTGTAGGGGGGAAAAATGTTGCCCTTGATGATATTGTGGCAGGTGGTGCAGTCGGCAGCACAATGTGGAACGTCGTCTTGACTTACTTGACTTAATATCCTGTCCCCTGGATGGGGCAGAGGGCGTCCACAGCGATTCTCCATCCCGTTCGCTCTTGAGCTTCGCGATTTATCATTTTACAATAATGTTGCTGTAGCAGCCAACCTGGATATATATCACGACACTATTGAAACGCATAAAAAGAAAATAACCCAACATCTAGCCTCGTCAGTTGCTAACCCAATTAAATCTAAATCTAATTAAAAATATAACGTAAATAATTTTACTATTGTACAAATCTAAATTCGCCTTGTGTATTTTATGTCTTTACAATTCAATACTTAGATTAATGGAAAATTTCACGTTGTTTATAGATATTAAGAACCATATGATTTTATTGTATAACATCAAACTCTCATAGTAGTTAGCATAGATCTGTACTTAAGTTCTGTAAAATGATGTGTTCACCTGTAATTGGGGTACATAAGCCTCCACATTTTTTATACCAAAGACAACTGTAACCTTACCTTATGTACTCTGTTGGTGTCCCGTGTAATAAATAAATAAATAAATCTCGCTCCACGTCTTCCCGATCTTCCTCACCTCATCTACAACTGATCGCCGCCAGGTCTGTTTAGGTCGGCCACGATTACGCTGTCCTTGTGGATTCCAATCGAGCGTTTGCTTTGGAATGTGATCGGAATCTCTTCGGAGGGTGTGGCCGATCCAGTTCCATTTGCGTCGCTTGATCTGCTGGTCGATCGGTGATGGAACGTCGTGGATTATGTATATTAACTAACGTGAATTTATTCGGTTCCATATTAATACATGGCAGTCGCTAATGCAGTTTTCGAACTTCGACGTTCATCAAGTAGTTTCTATTTCCATTTTTTACAGACACTCTGTCATATATTGCAGAAAATACTGAAACTGCCTTCGTACAGTTTTGAGGTAAGTGGACACTCGCTATGACTTCGGCAGAATTCTGGAGCCTTCGAATTGAGGTTTGCTATTATCATCTTTAGTATGAAGTTTGTATAACTATACAAGCCGGCCAAGCCAAGGTCTAAATATTTTCTGAAAAACTTGAGGATACCAATATGGATATTGACACCAAATAAGAAAAAGAAACTTCAGATTTTCTTGAAAAAGGACCAAATTCTCAACCAAATAGCGAAAAAAGTAACTCAAAAGAATAAATAATCTAGGTAGGTCTAGCTTTCCTTCTGAGCTGGAAAGTCAGATGTCGTCTGCATTTGTAAATCAGTTCCTACGATAATGTTGGGATTAGGTGTCAAAGCGGATTAGGGCACAACCGGGAAAACGCTAGGAGGATGGGGACTAATACTATATGTAAGATATCTATATAAAAAAGGCGGTTTACGGACGATAATTTTTGGTGATAATGTCATAAGAAACTAATTCCGGGCGCTTACGCATTTCACCATTTGAGGAGAGAAACCGGTTTGACCGTCAACTGTTTAGGTATAACATGAAATCAGTTGGCCGAGTTGCATCAAAGTAATTCGTTCAAAAAGCTATTTTAGCGTTCGAACAATAAGGTTCAAAATCCAGTAACAATTTTATAAAAATTCGCTTAACAAGGCTCAGGTTAGTCGTACATTACGTCACACTTTTTCGTTTTGGCATCCGTTCATCGATTTATAAGACGTTATCGAGTCCAAAAACGATCATGCTACATAGACAGTCGCTACCTATTGACATTATGACATTAATTAATCTTATTATTATTTTTGAATTTGATATTTGAAATCACCTAGGATATTCTAGTCATGTATACATTTAGACATTTTTATTCTATTATTTCATTAACATGTGACATTTCTTAATTTATTATTATTGTTTTGAAGTTTTGAAATTATTGTTTTGAGTTTATTCTGATGTAAAATAATAATGTTATTTTCTAAAGGAAATAAATGAATCTATCTATCTAGACTGCCAGTTAATCGAGGGTACTCAACTCGCCCGTTCGTTGCAGATGTCCCGCTAGTATGGTACGGGCCGGCGCGCACGCTGGTGCCGTGCTCGCTGCCGGACGCGGCGCGCGCGCAGCACCGCCGGCCGCTGCCGCTGCACGGCTCGGACGACGCGCCGCCGTACGTGTGGCGGCGCGACGGCCTCAATTACACACACAAGTAAGTGAAAATCTTTCTTTTTCTGCGGGGCCAGCGTAACCGCCGTTGCGACGCGACGCGAGGAGAGAATAGTAGATTGTGTCTCAAGGGAGCAAAATGATATATTTACGGCGAGGGCGGTATATTCGCTACGCTCAAGATTCTACTTTAGAATCCCTCGCTACGCTCAGGATTCTATTGTAGAATCTTTCGCTTCACTCAGAATTCAAGTGTTTACGCCCAAGACGAAAATAATTTTGCTACCGTGTGACACACACCGCTTTTCACACCGTCTATGAGGCCCGCTGCTAAAAACATGAAATATCTTACAAATGATTTTACTACAGAGTGTAACATACTGCTTTTCACACCTTTTATGAGGAAAAGAGTCATTGTTGCCCTCAAATGAGGGAAGAAAAGTACATCTTTGATCCCTCATTCGAAGGCAACAATAACTCTTTTCTGAATAGCAGGTGTGAAAAATCTACCTTCCTGTTTGTAATTCGCACAGTTCTAGCCAGGCAGGAATTGTCGAATCGCGCGAGATGCGACTTGGCAGCAAGTTCTGCTAGCCCATCATTCATGTTATTTTTTGTGCGTTATATATATTTATTTTCCTCATTTTCTCGAAAATTTGCTAGAAGAAATCCCTCATAGGGTTGAACTCATCTTTTTACATCTATTCGTTATTCTTTATGTAATAAAAGAGTAGAAGAAATAGAAAAAGCACTTTTTAAAATTAGTAACAGACCAAAAAATAAGTCGCCTTTTCTGTGCTTAAGGGGATACCTCGATTCGATCAGCCCCCCCGTGAAAGAGACACGCTTTATATGACTTTCGCCCACGACAAAACGGGATGCAACACTCTTCGGGAATGACTTTTTTAGACAAATCTCGATAAATATCTGATTGAATGCAGTTTTATTAAATTTCCTCTTGACCGAGTTTAGATGATGTAAAATACCATTATTTTAACTTAATCGTGTCATTTAATAATGCGTTGTTTTAGTAGGCTAAGTAAAAAAAGAAAATAAAGACAAATTTGAATTTTATTTCTATGTATCAAATTTTAAGAAATCATGTTTCGGCTATTGTCAGAAACACGGTCATATAGTCAAGAATCATATATCTAAACTCAATCCTTATTGTTTCCTCGTATGGGTAGTACAGTGTTTTAAAAAACGCGATGTTGCACGGCCTTAATAGTTAAGGGCTTACGTGGATTATATTAAACCAGCGATCCGCCCCGGCTTCGCTCGAGTGCAATGCTGATGCATGTATTATACATATAAACCTTCCCCTTGAGTCATTCTATCTATTTAAAAAATCCGCATCAAAATCCGTTGCGTAGTTTTAAAGATATAAGCATACATAGGGATATAGGGATATAGGGACATAGGGACAGAGAGAGCGACTTTGTTTTATACTATGTAGTGATGTAGTTATCGCTTATAAAAGAGAACGGCATATACATAGGGCATACGGGTTAAGAGTCCAACTAAAAATTAGACTTAAAAGCCCTTTAATTGGGCTATGTACTTACACATTAAAGGCGAGAACCTAAATCTGGGTATGGCCTCCCAATATTAGTCTAACCCTTTACCGAACATAACATTTCCTGAGGCCTTTCCCAGGGTCATTCCACTTTTTCATAACCAGTTTTCTGTTACAAATAAAAACTACGATATGCATTGAATTAGTATACAAAACTGGTGTTGCAAGCGTCTATAGGCGATGGTAATCACTTGACATCAGGTGGGCTGTCAGCTTGTTTGCCATCGACGTGGTATAAAAATAAATTGGATTTCGAATTAGTACCTGAACCTAATAGAAGGAATTTATAGGTAAAAATACCTAGTGCCCTGTAGCCCGGGCATAGAATATGGCTACGGTATCCTCTGCCTGTCGTAGAAGGCGACTAAAAGGGGGTCCTCGGGGTCGTAGACGGTCGTAGTTGGGGGCTACGATCGTCATAGAAACATAGTGGGACCCACATAAGTGGACTCTAGGGCGACACTGGTGCGTTCCGTAGGAGATCCCAGAGCCGCCCGAAATGGGTTGAGGAGGACAAGCGGGGGTTTTTAGTCGGTGCAAGTCCGACATAACCTCCGCGCCGCCCCCACGGTGCGGAGGTATCCATAACGGATTTTCCCCCGTCGAAAAAAAAAAAGGTAAAAATACCTAAATATTAACGTATTGCTATAAAAGGTGGGTAACACAGTCGTAAAAACCATTTTTTCATACATATGGCGAGACATCAAAGGACCACAGAGTTACTCGATTTATGAATATTAGCTGTGGTTCGTTAATTACCGATCCTATCGGAAGTGATACTGCAATTAAACGTCTTTTTAAATAACTATACAATAATATGAAGTGAGGGTCAAGTATTCCAAAATCTGCATTTCTAAAAAAAAGTGTCTGAAAATTATGTACATGAAAAAGTAGAATCCCCCCCTAACAAAACAACCTGTGCCTTTTACAACTACGGTTTTTGACACCAAATGAAAAAATGGATTCCTATGTTAGAATTTTCTCGAAGGAGTGCAAAAATTAGAATCAAATGTGGAAAAATAAAACTCCAAAAGAAAATAATAATAATAATAATATTCTTTATTGCACCACTAATACAGGAGTACATTAATAGATTCGGTAACTTTAAAAAAAGTAAGAAATAATATCCTAACTTCTAATACCCTCAATATGAGACTACGCTTCTCCGACGACCGCTTTAGCCTAGTTGGTAGTAACGCTGCCTACGAAGCTGGAGGTCCCGGGTTCGAATCCCGGTCAGGGTATATATTTGTGTGAGTGACATGAATATTAGTTCCTGAGTCTTGGATGTTTTCTATGTATTTAAGTATCTATTATCTATATAAGTATGTATATCGTCGTCTAGTACCCATAGTACAAGCTTTGCTTAGTTTGGGACTAGGTAGATTTGTGTAAGATTGTCCACAAATATTTATATTTATTTATTTATTTATTGAACAATGTAGATGTACCTATCGTAATTTTTGAAACCATGAAACACTGAGGAGTTTTGGATGAACATCCGTGGTCTTCATCATCAGTTCCCGTTCACCAAATGCTACTTTCTGAATGCAAACCCAAAAGAAACACAAAAGTGCGTGACGTCGGATATGTCATTACCAAACTCAAATGGAGTTGGGCAGGACACCTTGCCAGGCAGAGTGATAGCAGGTGGACCAATATAGTGTCAGACTGGTGGCCACTTAGTGGTAAAAGGAGCGTCGGGCGTCCACCGGCTCGATGGGTCGACGATATTAGGAAGATCGCGGGTCACTCTTGGATGAGACTGGCTCAGGACCGGGACGAGTGGCGTACTCGAAGAGAGGCCTATGCTCAGCAGTGGGCGATTACAGGCTGAAAATGAATGAATGAATGAATGCAAATGCTCGATTTATTACCGAAAATACTAAAATCGCTAAATGTTTCTCTTGAAGTTTTGAGGAGTTCTCTCAATTCCTCATGGATCCCACTATAACAATAACAACTAGACCAATACATAAATTTACACTAACGTGAGACATATTTACACTTAATAAGAGAACAACGGTTGGAACTCACTATTTGCGACATGTTTCGGACTACAATTGGAGTCCTTCATCAGGTTGAGTGTTATCAAGGCAATCGACCGCGCAACACTGCCCTCCGACGCGCGTGAAGCTTGCGGGCGGAGGCGGGCGGGGGCGGGGGCGGGGGCGGGGCGGCGCAGCCCTGTGTTAGAGACGACTGCTCCAACAAATTGTCCAAGTAGACCGACGGCATGCACACTGAACTAACTATGTGTTGCCTTGATAACACTCAACCTGATGAAGGACTCCAATTATAGTCCGAAACATGTCGCAAATAGTGACTTTCCAAGTGAGTTCCAACCGTTGTTCTCTTATTAACTAGACCAATGCTATGAATCAAAGAAAAAAACTAAACGGTTCATAAACAATGGAGTTCTGAGGTAACAACACATTTAAAAAAAAATATTTACTACCGAATTGAGAACCTCCTCCTTTTTTTGAAGTTTGTTAAAAAAGCAGCCTAAGAGAATAAAATAATCACAAAGTTATGTGTTCAAAGTTTTAGGACTAGCATCTCCTGTCCCTTTTGCGCACAACTTACCTTCTTATGGAACGGTGGTCATTTACTATGACGCTAGAGATTTGTGACGTCACATCTGCAGAGCTCTCTCTCTCTCTAAGTAGCAAAATAAAAACAGTTGTTATTTTTTTTGGTCATTCTCTCATTTCCATCATTACAATACAATACAAATACTCTTTATTGCACACCTCAATTAAAGGATATAGTACAGTACAAAAACACAATGAGTAGAGGCAAACAGCAGGCGGTCTCATCATTTGTCATATTTATGGGTCTTTTTTGAAGTAATATCACACAACCATACACACACAGACACACAACAAACACACGCACGCACACTTTTACTTGTACTCTCAATATAATATACTTTTCTGTGTTCATTGCTGTTAATTATAAGGTCATCTACGTATTGTTGAGGGATGTTTAGTGTTGCACTGGCCGTTATTCTATAAGGTTCTGGCAGAATACCAGCGCTGTGGCATGCCACAGCATTTATGCTGAGCCAGCGCCTATTCTCTGCCACGACACATGGCTTATCTGATTAGTTTCTAAGTCTTAGTTCTTAAGTAGTTGCATGTTATTACTTATATACTGTCAGAGTTAATATTTAATTTAATTGTAGTACTGTGTTATGCCATGTATGTTGTGGATATGAATAAAGAGTTTATGTCACACCTGGCCATAAAGTGGCAATTACCGCACGCTCCGGGCGCGGAAAATCCCACTTCCTGGCCAGGGGGTGACATAAAATTTTGTACTTACCATGGGCGGTAATTAAGAAAGCCTCAGATCACATAATTATCACCCTTGCCTTCGGCTCGGGCGTCAAATACCTGCGATCTGAGACATTCTTTGTTTTACCGCCCTTGGTAAGTAATGTACTATTATTGCACACCTCAATTAAAGGATATATATAGTACAGTACAAAAACACAATGAGTAGAGGCAAA
Organism: Epiblema foenella; assembly: GCA_963556455.1. NCBI lineage: Eukaryota > Metazoa > Arthropoda > Insecta > Lepidoptera > Tortricidae > Epiblema > Epiblema foenella. The sequence goes on along the minus strand of OY747098.1, from coordinate 31,768,184 downwards.
CAGCAAGCGGTCTCATCATTTGTCATATTTTGGGTCGTTTTTGAAGTAATAATAAAATTTGAGTCAATGACCTTATTGTGACGTGTTGCCAACAGAGTCCTGTCCAACGGCACGCTGGAGCTGCGCAGGCGCGAGGGCGTCGACGGCGAGTACCAGTGCGCGGCGGCGCTGCGCCGCGGCGTGCTGCTGGGCTATCCCGTGCGACTGAAGGCTGCCCGTGAGTACCTTTTTTTTTATTAAAAATGGGATCGCTCTTGGCCAGCATCTAGCCAGGGGGCAAAGATGAGGCCGACGATGAAGCGAGCTCACCCAGAAGGTGCCTATTCACGTGCCTTAAAAAGGTCTAGGTTATATGAGCTCGGAAACACAAACGCCGGCAGAGAATTCCAAACCTTAGAAGTGCGCATTATAAAAGATGATGCAAAGCGCTTGGTTCGAATAAGAGGAATTTCGACCAAGTAAGGATGGTATTCAGCCGTACGTCTGGATGTCCGATGGAAGAAGGGGGAAGGCGGTATGAGCTCATGGAGCTCCTGAGCACACTCTCCGAAGTACCTATACTGTAGACAACAACACCTCAAGTCGATCTGAGGGGCTACTACGAACTTCGAAATCCGAACTTCGTATCGTGCCGTCCCTTTCACCCATATAGTGTATAACACAGGAATGAAAGGGACGGCACAATACGAAGTTTGGAGTAAAGAGGGGCTACCGCGAACAACAAACGAAGTTTTCCCTCTCTGTCTCACTTATGTGCAAACTTTCAAGTGCGACAGAGAGGGAGAATTTCGAATGCCGTTCGCGGTACTCCAGGCCCTGTTTCAAATCGTAATCGAATATCAATGTATTACGCATGCGATTAGTTTTCCGCTAACTAACGGACACTATAGGCTTTTTTTTTTGAACCTGACTGTGGCTTTATAGGCCGGGCCCAATAAAGCGATAGGAGTGCGCGGTTGGAGAGTAGCCTGGGGAAAATTCAGGGGAAAACCTCCGGCACGACCACGCGTGTGGTTTGGAACACTGGAATACTCTAAGAGTTTGCGCTCCAGTGAGATTGGTTGAGCGGTTTCAACCGAATCTGAGGTGTGAGTGGAATCGAGCTACTGGGAAGTGGAATCGAGCTACTGGGACACTATAGGCATTTAAAATCAAATGGAAGCGGAGAGGCGCGTAGTGCGAACTAAATAATTTGATCATTCAGTCGCAGTCGACTGCACGTCTCCGTTCCACTTCAGCCTCCGTGTGTCAGTGTGTGTTTATGGCACGATATCTGAAAGCTGTCAGTGTCAAATGTCAATCAAGTCAGTATCGCGCTTACATTGATATTCCTACTGCGGAAATGTAAATACTGGCAGGTGAGGAAGTCTGTGCGAAATGTAAATGCTGGCAGGTGAGGAAGTCTGTGCGAAATGTAAATGCTGGCAGGTGAGGAAGTCTGTGCGAAATCAGTATACGATCAAGTTCATGTGTCATCGAAAAAATATTATATTTACGGCGAGGGCGGTATATTGAATCCTGGGTGAAGCGAGTTTCTACAATAGAATCTTGAGCGTAGCGAGGGATTATACAAAATACAAATACAAAATACAAACATTTATTCTGCAAATAGGCCACAAGGGCACTTTTACATGTCAAAATATTAATTTATAATTTAAGAAAGTCTGACTATAATAAGTAATACATTTTTCATGTCAAAATATTAATTTACAGTTCAAGAAGGAATAACAATTTCGAGTTTAACAATTATAACAAAATTAATGTCATACAGTGAAGATAAACTTGCAAAGTTATCTATTACAAATATTAAGTTAGAGATGTATAAGGTCTCAAGATTAAACAAGGAGTGAAATTAATATATTATCCCAGAGATGTACATGGTCTCTGAGCGTCAAAATTAAAATTAATTTAATATTGTTAGAGATGTATATGGTCTCTAAGTCACTGATAATAAAAACGAATCCACAACAGGATGATGTCTCTCGTCAATCCCTTATAAAATACACTAGTATTAACGTAGTCACTATGTCCTAGCAAGCATGAACAGACCGGACTCCACAAACAGCACCCGATCACGAGTATGACGCGTATCAAGTGATTCAAGTGTTAACGCCCCGAAATGGAAATTGTTTTGCTACCGTGTGATACATACTGCTTTTCACAACGCCCATGAGGCCAGCTATGCCATACAGATAATTTGCTACCGAGTGGATAACAGTCATTATTGTCCTCAAATGAGGGAAGAAAGTAATACTTTGATCTTTATTTAGAATAAAGGAAAAATTGAAAAAATTTAGGCACCGAGCAGGATTCGAACCTGCGACCTCCCGGCACTCGCGGCCAGTCGCTCTAGCCAACTGAGCTATAGCTGAGGTGCAATCGCCACTCAGTCCCAAATTCATCAACCGTTCCTTCGTATTAAGCAGTGCCGCTGCTAACGTATCTGTGATTTGAGACGTTAGTGCCGTTAATGACGCATGAGTCTTCTGGTAGATGTCCTCCCTTAAGGCGTTTATATAAAATATAAATACTTTGATCACTCATTCGAGGGCTTAATAAACGACTTTCTGAATAGCAGGTGTGAAAAAGAACATTACCAATTCCGCCCAGCCACGACAGGAAGTCTTCCATAGGTATTTTTCCTTCAAGAGACATGTTTTTTATAAAGTATAAACATTAGGGCGCCACATACGTATCCGAAATCCACTGTTTTTCAGCCGAAGTACCTACTATATACGTCGCGACTAGCGCGGGACGTACACTTTGCCTACTCAATACTTTGATGGCCTCAAACATAAATGATTCAGGTTTATATCCGAATAGTAAACAAGTTTTTCTATTTCGTCCCAGTTTGTCTTGTAAATGGATTCGATTCGGCCCCTGTTTTGTTGCAATTTGTGTTTCGTTATTGTGTTTGTGACATTTATATTAGTTTATTCTGTCTAGTTGATACGTTCGATTCTTTTTTTATACAATGCCGCGTACTGTCCATTTGATGGTAAGCGGCCACCGCAGCCTATAGACGCCCGCAACTCCAAAGCAGTCACGTGCGCGTTGCCGACCCTTTATAAGATTAGGATGTACTGTGTTGACAGCAGAAGGTACACATTTGAGTCCCTCGCTCTCACCACAGTGCATCCTCGGGAGCTCTGGCAACCTCCAGGAAGACAACACTACATACTTGTATAGTAATAATTCTAAAGGTGAGGAGTATAAAATTTATGCTTTTGGTAGAATCTCCATGTCGTGACGTGGAAAAGTTCTCTTAACACCACCGAAATTATACCTTTTGGCTTGAGACATGTTATTTTAAAGACCATACCCATTACATATGAGTCTGTGGAATATATGTAGGTTTTCACTGTCCATCGCAAAAATAGTTTACATCTCTCCTGTTCAGAAAGTTCAATTTTCATAAGTAGATAGCCGGGTCGCTTTTCCGACCCTAAGGTGGAAAGTATCTTTATGTCAGACCTGGCCATAAACTGGCAATTACCGCACGCTCCGCGCGCGGAAAATCCCACTTCCTGGCCAGGGGGTGACATAAAATTTTGTACTTACCTCGGGCGGTAATTAAGAAAGCCTCAGATCGCATAATTATCGCCCTTGCCTCGGCTCGGGCGTCAAATACCTGCGATCTGAGACATTCTTTGTTTTACCGCCCTTGGTAAGTAATGTACTATTTTTTAACATTCTTTAGGCCGCGGGCGTGCGCCGGCCGCACGCACGGGCCGCGGCGAACGTTTTTATTGCTGAATCCACATTTATTTCTCGTTTATTTTCCTCATGGTCGAAATGAAAAAACCCTGAATGAGAAAACAGTTGAATTATTGAAAATATCTCGGGTGTAATGGGTCATTTTCAACCCTTGGTTAACAATCAGATTCAGATTCATTTATTTCATAGATGTAAATTACAATATAAATTTGCATTCATGTCAAAAGTATACGAATTCACATCATGATCGTCAATTATGATATAAATAATAATAATGGAATAGAATTTAAACATATTCACCGAAAAAAATCATAACATAATTAAATATAATAAGGATCGTCATAACATAATTGGACACACAGAAAATATAAATAAAATACAAATGGAATTCAAGACAGCAATCTACTAATTATCTCGTCTTTAGTGGCCAGTTTACATTAATCCTATCCTAACTAACAAGCGTCAACACGTCTGTCGACGTTTTGATACGGCGTTCAATGTATGAGCTAGTAACTATGGTGGCTCTGTGAGCTGAAGACCTCACTAGTTTTTTGTCCTAAAAACTGACTACAAAAACAACTGTATAATTATGGAACCAGCTCATAAAATTTCACGAGAATCGGTTGAGAAATGCGACTTGTAGAGGACAACAACCGAAAATTCGGACATACGAAAGCATTTTCGTCGAAGTTGAAACAGAGACCTTCGTTTCACTCGGTCAATTAATCAGCAATCGGTGGAATTTCACATAGTAGCGACTACATACACCGTACTCTGTTTATTGTTATGATTCTACCTCCGTTTATTTTTTGCTATGTGATTTTATCTCATTAAATAACGCTTTATACATCTCTCGTTTATTCACCGAAAGAGTGAGTTTTACACTGTAATGTTAAATGATACACTACAAGTCTACAATTAATATGTTTAATCACTATAATCAGGATAATGGCAAAGTACAAAATATCAGTAGTCGGTGAGGTAAGCGATGACAGGTGACAGGCGAAAGCGGGGGAAGGCAGCTATTGGCAGGGGCGTATTTACTCTGGGGCCATCCGGGCCATGGCCCGGGGCGTCAATCCGCCAGGGCGCCTAGCCGCCCCCGACCGGCAGCTGCAACGTGTGTTTTTATTACAGAATCCTTAGAATTTCATTTCAAGTTTGCTTTTAATTTTCAAACTTTATTGCATTTTTTGAAAAAAAAAAACACTATAAAAGCCTCTGCGGTACCGGGGTTGTGAGCCTCGTATCTCTAGATGGCCTCGTTAATACTCGGCCATCTATAACTACTCGGCCGGCAATCCCCTATTTCGCGGCCTCTTCAGTAATGTACTATCATACAATAAAAATGTAGACTATTCAAAAAAATTACATTATTTTTCTTAATTCGGGACGGCGAACCTTATTGGCCCGGGACGCCAAATTTAAAAAATACGCTTCTGGCTCTTGGCGGGTGCGTTCTGTAAGGATGCGTTCCAAGTCATACACCAATAAAATTTTGCTGCCCATAATTTGGATAGCTCGGTAATCCGACCACTGCTATTTGACTCCGGATTTGCAAGGCTCTACTGTAATTCCAATTCAACACACTCAAATAGAGACCAAGGTCCGACACCTGTACGATATCGTTCTGATTCTGACAGAAATAAGCCTATTATAATACCTTGATCAATTATTTGTGTGCGTTGACTATCAACTTCAAACGGAACTGGGCTGTACCGTTTGATCAAAGCATTGTCTGTCCGCCATCTTGGAATCTTTTGTTCTGATTCCGACTATAATGATTTCAGAGGAAGTTACAGGTCTCTTTTCTTGATAGGAGGACTTAATGTTTTAATTATAAAATTGACGTAAGTACAGTCAACGGCAAGAATATCTACGTTTTTTTGTACTGTGATAATAGCAGACGTTTGCGACTCGAGAAGTCACAATTCCAATCTAAATATATAAAAGAAGAAACTGACTGACTGACTGACTGACTGACTGACTGACTGACTGACTGACTGACTGACTGACTGATTGACTGACTGACTGACTGATCTATCAACGCACAGCCCAAACCGCTGGTGCTAGAGATTCCAAATTTGGCACGTAGGTTCCTTATAAGGTCTAGGGGTGCACTAAGAAAGGATTTTTCAAAATTCACCCCCTAAAGGGGTTAAACGGGGGTCCAAAGTTTGTATGAAAAACCGTATTTATTAAAGTGAGAGACATGAAACTTTGTAAATAGAGTCTGTGTTTAAATATATTAATGGCGTATTTAAGCGTTTTTCTAAATTGCTCCACTAAAGGGGTGAAAAGGGGGTTCAAAGTTTGTACGGGGAGAAAATCTTTTTTAAAGTGAGATATTTGAAACTTCGTACATAGACTCTATGTTTAAATACAACAAAACATATTTAAGCGTTTTTTGAAATTGCTCCCCTAAAGGGTTCAAAAGGGGGTTCCAAGTTTGTACGGAGAGCAAATCTTTTTTGAAGTGAGAGATTTAAAATTTCGTACATAGACTCTATGTTTAAATACAACAAAACATATTTAAGCGTTTTTTGGAATTGCTCCCCTAAAGGGTTCAAAAGGGGGTTCCAAGTTTGTACGGAGAGCAAATCTTTTTTGAAGTGAGAGATTTAAAACTTCGTATATAGACTCTTTGTTTAAATACAACAAAACATGTTTCAGCGTTTTTCGAAATTGCTCCCTTTAAGGGATGAAAAAACGGTTCCAAGTTTGAGCGGGGAGCAAATTTTTCCTTTTCTTAAAAATCAATATGGGTGTCATTTTCGAGATTCCTCGGGGTGCCGATTACGAAAATGACATTCATTTTCAAATCAAAGATGGCGGACATTTATTTTTCTTAAAAATCAATATGGGTGTCATTTTCGAGGTTCCTCTGGGTGCCGATTACGAAAATGACACTCATTTTCAGATCAAAGATGGCTAAATATATAAAAGAAGAAACTGACTGACTGACTGACTGACTGACTGACTGACTGACTGACTGATTGACTGACTGACTGACTGATCTATCAACGCACAGCCCAAACCGCTGGTTCTAGAGATTCCAAATTTGGCACGTAGGTTCCTTATAAGGTCTAGGGGTGCACTAAGAAAGAATTTTTCAAAATTCAACCCCTAAAGGGGTGAAACGGGGGTCCAAAGATTGTATGAAAAACCGGATTTATTAAAGTGAGAGACATGAAACTGTATATAGAGTCTGTGTTTAAATATATTAATGCCGTATTTCAGCGTTTTTCTAAATTGCTCCACTAAAGGGTTGAAAAGGGGGTTCAAAGTTTGTACGGGGAGAAAATCTTTTTTAAAGTGAGAGACATGAAACTTCGTATATAGACTCTCTGTTTAAATACAACAAAACATATATAAGCGTCTTTCGAAATTGCTCCCCTAAAAGGGTGAAAAGGGGGTTTCAAGTATGTACGGGGAGCAAATCTTTTTTGAAGTGAGAGATTTAAAATTTCGTACATAGACTCTATGTTTAAATACAACAAAACATATTTAAGCGTTTTTCGAAATTGCTCCCCTAAAGGGTTCAAAAGGGGGTTCCAAGTTTGTACGGAGAGCAAACCTTTTTTGAAGTGAGAGATTTAAAACTTTGTACGTAGACTCTGTTTAAATACAACAAAACACATTGAAGCATTTTTTGAAATTGCTCCCCTAAAGGGTTCAAAAGGAGGTTCCAAGTTTGTACGGAGAGCAAATCTTTTTTGAAGTGAGAGATTTAAAACTTCGTATATAGACTCTTTGTTTAAATACAACAAAACATGTTTCAGCGTTTTTCGAAATTGCTCCCTTTAAGGGGTGAAAAGAGGGTTCCAAGTTTGAGCGGGGAGCAAATTTTTCCTTTTCTTAAAAATCGATATGGGTGTCATTTTCGAAATTCCTCGGGGTGCCGATTACGAAAATGACATTCATTTTCAAATCCAAGATGGCGGACATTTTATTTTTCTTAAAAATCAATATAGGTGTCATTTTCGAGGTTCCTCTGGGTGCCGATTACGAAAATGACATTCATTTTCAAATTAAAGATGGCGGACATTGATTTTTCTTAAAAATCAATATGGGTGTCGTCTTCGAGGTTCCTCGTGGTGCCGATTACGAAAATGGCATGCATTTTCAAATCAAAGATGGCGGAGATTTATTTTTCTTAAAAATCAATATGGGTGTCATCTTCGTGGTTCCTCGGGGTGCAAATTACAAAAATGACATCCATTTTCAAATCCAAGATGGCGGACAATAATTTTTCTTAAAAATCAATATGGGTGTCATTTTCGAGGTTCCTCTGGGTGCCGATTACGAAAATGATACTCATTTTCAGATCAAAGATGGCGGATATTTATATTTTTAAAAATCGATATGGGTGTCGTCTTCGAGGTTCCTCGTCGTGCCGATTACGAAAATGGCATGTATTTTCAAATCAAAGATGGCGGAGATTTATTTTTCTTAAAAATCAATATGGGTGTCATCTTCGAGGTTCCTCGGGGTGCAGATTACAAAAATGACATCCATTTTCAAATCCAAGATGGCGGACATTTATTTTTCTTAAAAATCGATATGGGTGTCGTCTTCGAGGTTCCTCGTGGTGCCGATTACGAAAATGGCATGCATTTTCAAATCAAAGATGGCGGAGATTTATATTCTTAATTATCAATTTGGGTGTCATCTTAGAGTTTGCTCTGGGTGCCGATTACGAAAATGACATCCAATACATATCAGCATGCAGGTCAAACTGAGAACCTCCTTTTTTGTAGACGGTTAAAAATTACTCTTAGTACGCGGGCGAAGCCGCGGGAAAAAGCGTTGAAACTTTGTATAAAGACTCTCTGTTTAAATACATTAATGGCGTATTTCAGCGTTTTTCTAAATTGCTCCCCTAAAGGGATGAAAAGGGGGTTCAAAATTTGTACGGGGAGCAAATCTTTTTTGAAGTGAGAGATTTGAAACTTCGTAAATAGAATCTTTGTTTAAATACAACAGAACGTATTTCAGCGTGTTTCTAAATTGCTCCCCTAAAGTGGTTAAAAGGAGGTTCCAAGTTTGTACGGGGAACAAATCTTTTTTGAAGTGAGAGATTTAAAACTTCGTATATAGACTTTCTGTTTAAATACAACAAAAAATTACTCGGCATTTTTCGAAATGACTCCCCTAAAGCTATGAAAAGGTGGTTCCATGTGGTGTTTGTACGGGGAGCACATCTTTTTTGAAGTGAGAGATTTAAAACTTCGTATATATTATAGTCTGTTAAAATACAACAAACCATATTTCAGTGTTTTTTGAAATTTCTTCCCTAAAGGGGTGAAAAGGGGGTCCATATTTGTACGGGAAGCAAATCTTTTTGAAATGAGAGATTTAAAACTTCGTATATGGACTCTATTCAAATACAACAAAACACGTTTCAGCGTTTTTCGGAATTGCTCCCCTAAAGGGGTGAAAAAAGGGTTTCAAGTTTGTGCAGGGAGCAGTAATATGGGTGTCATATTCTAGGTTCTTCGGGGTGCCGATTACGAAAATGGCATGCATTTTCAAATCCAAGGTGGCGGACATTTCTTTTTCTTAAAAATCGATATGGGTGTCATTTTTGTTGTTCCTCGAGGTGCCGATTACAAAAATGACAACCATTTTCAAATATGATGACGTTATATGATGGATATACGCTCATTTTTTTTCCTAAAAATCGATATGCGTGTCATCTCCGAGGTTCCTCGGGGTGCGGATTACGAAAATGACATGCATTTTCAAATCCAAGATGGAGGAAATTAATTTATCTTAAAAATTTATATAGGTGTCGTCTTTATGGTTCCAAGGGGTGCCGATTACGGAAATGACATCCATACGTATCTACATACATACATACAAACATACGGATCAAACTGAGAACCTCCTTTTTCGTAGACGGTTAAAAATTACTTTTATTACGCGGGCGAAGCCGCGGGTAAAAGCTAGTAATTTAATAAGTATGTGGAATTGGAGGGTGGTAAGCGTAAACGTAGTCCCTTTACTTAATACTAAAAGCGCCCTGCGGTGTCACCCGCGGATAAAAGGTAGCCTATGTATTAATCCAGGGTATAAGCTCCATTCATTCTAAATTTCAGCCAAATCCGTCCCGCCGTTTTTGAGATTAAGAGGAACGTACATCCATACGCACAAACTTTCACGTTTATAATATTATTAGGATTAGGATGTGCTTATTATATTTAAATACCAGTTTGGTGGTCATTGGCCAAGCAATTTTTTTATTGCGTGTTTTATTACGTGTGCATAAACCTATTCGCTCGTTCCTCGCTCAGCGAATCGGCATTGCCATTCAGCGAGGCAACGCGGCCAGCCTTATGGGAACTCTGCCCAGTGGCAGCGACTTGAGCGACCCATGCCCATACAGTTTAGGCCTTTAGTTTAGGTTAGGTTTAGGTAGTTAGTAAGATCTTGTTTTGTTTTTGTTCTATATTATGGTACCTAATAAAAAAAGTAATAAGCACAGATTTATGTCCCAGACTCCCAGTAAACCAAATCACTACATAGTATAAAACAAAGTCGCTTTCTCTGTCCCTCTATCCCTATATCCCTATGTATGCTTGAATCTTTAAAACTACACAACGGATTTTGATGCGGTTTTTTAATAGATAGAGTGACTCAAGGGGAAGGTTTATATGTATAATACATGCATCAGAATTGCACTCGTGCGAAGCCGGGGCGGGTCGCTAGTTGCTACTATAACAAACTACACTCCCTTGCTCTCTACACAGTGCATCCTAGAGAGTTCTGGCTACAAGACCGCAAAGTTATTTGCATCATTTCTCATATTTCTATGCTAATACTCCTCAACGAATGCTGGTGATGGGCTCCGAAATCCTTACTCCTATTTACAACAGATGGCATAGGTAATACGTAAGGATTATAATAGATTGTTATAAACAGGGACCTTTTTCGGTACGGTATAACCGGTATGGTAGCGGTATTGGATATCGATACCGCTTCGTTATAAAGGTAGAACTATACCGGTGGAAATATAAAAGTACGCTACCGGTATAAAATAACGATATCGCTATTTTTCATAGGTGTATTTAAACCTTTATTATAACGGTATTATTTCGGTAACGAAAAATTTCGAACGTAACTTTTACGATGGGTACGTAATCGCGACCAATAGCGAACAGCGACTACGTTAGTAATCTATGGCGCCGAACGAAATTTTTCAAAAACGGGTATTTTAGGCATTCACCCAATAACTGGCGCTGATTGGTTGCCGTTGCCGGCACCCTCGTAAAGCCCAAACGATACCTTATTGAAAACGGTTCAGGTTTCGAAAGAAATAGCGGTACCGTATATTCCGCTATCGGAAAATTCTTTTGCCGTATCGAAACCTAATAACGGAAACGAAACGGTATGACGCGGTATGACGTTTTAAAACGCTACGGTTATGTACTCGCTGGTTATAGGTACCTACTCGTATACTCCGGCATACAGTGTTAATTTGAATTACGATTAGAAACGGGATATTTACTATGTATATTTGTATTTTTGATTTCCCGATATTTCGGCACTTGCAAGCGCCATTATCAAGGATTAACTGACGTGCTGCGAGTTTTAGTTGTGGTCTACCCTTCGCTTTTTTCGCACAGTGTCACCGTCACTGCCACCGTCCGCCTTGTCACTTGAAACTCGATTACGGTCACGACACACCACACTCACAGTATCAATACGCGAGTACTTTCCGGAAACAGTCTCTTTTCGATTTGTGAACTTTCGGATCACTGGACGCCAGACACTTGACAGTTGAAACCCATCTTCCCGGTTGAAATTCTTATGCCTTGGGATTTCAATGGCTTCCTTAACCAACCTAGGTATGTAATGGCGTTCTGTCGAGAGGATCTGAGGGTTGTGCAACTCAATCCAATGATTTGTTCCTGCCTCCAAAAGGTGTTCTGCGATTGCTGACTTCCGAGATTCATTGCTTTTATACGCTCGGATGTGCTTTTTAATACGGCATGAGATGGTGCGCTTAGTCTGACCTATGTAAGAGTCAATTTTATAAACCCCTGAACGTTCTAGCGGAAAACTGTCCTTTGGCGTGCGTAAATACTGCGACAGTTTTCTATAGGGCTTGAAGATAGTTTTCACGGAAAACTTCTTTAACATATTTGCCACCTTATCTGTCACTCCCTTTACGTATGGTAAGTACGCCGGTTGTCGTGTTACTTTATAGGTCAAGTTTTTCGGTGGTCCCGTGCGTTTAGGAGGTATTATCTGCTCCTTATAACCGTTTCTGTGTAGAACGTCTCTTAAGTGTCTCAGTTCAATGTCTAAATGTTCCTCGTCGCATAAGTTATAAGCACGGTCAGTAAGTGACGTCACTACAGAGTTGAGCTGACGTGGATGGTGATGTGAGTTGGCTTGTAAGTAACGATCAGTGTGAGTGGGTTTCCTGTATACTGAGTGACTAAACGAGCCGTCACTCCGAACTCCCAACTTTTACATCCAAGAATGCAATACTCCTGTCCCTTTCCATTTCATAGGTGAAACTCATTCTCGCGTGAATGCTATTTAAATGTGCCACGCAGTTTCGAACCCCAGCCTCATTTGTAAATCACCATATGAGCTTGAAATTTTATATACAGTGTTAATATTTCCCCGCCTAATCCAAACTCTTTAACCGTCAAATAAGATTGAAGTGTTGACTGAAACAATGTTCATCCAAGTTGTCTGCCCCCGGCAGTCCCCGGGCGCCCTACTGTTATTTGTTTGTTGTCCAATGTCCAACTCCATTTGCCGCGATCAAGACGGGCCCTCTCCAGGGACGGACCGGGTTCATTTGTAAACCCATTCCGATTAAAAACTTATTAGCCAGGTAAAGTGGAACTCCATAGTAATTAAACGGAATACCTTGGTTTTACCTTGTCCTTTTCAATTAGTGTTGTGATTTAGAGGCAAGGCCTGACTGAGTAATCAGTTTTATAGTTTTACGACCTCTTTAGCCCAGTTGGTAGTGACCCTGCCTTCGAAGCTGGAGGTCCCGGGTTCGAATCCCGGTCAGGGCATTTATTTGTGTGATGAACACGAATATTTGACGACCGGTTTAGCCTAGTGGGTAGTGCACCTGCCTGTGAAGCTGACGGTCCTGGGTTCGAATCCCGGTCAGGACAAATATTTGTGTGATGAGCATGAATATTTGTTTCTGAGTCTTGGATGTTTTCTATGTATTTAAGTATTTATATCTATTAAATATATCGTCGTCTAGTACCCATAACACAAGCCTTCTTGAGCTTACTGTGGGGCTAGTTCGATTTGTGTAAGATTGTCCTCTAATATTTACTTATTTATTTTATTTTATTTATTTATCTTTATTTGTTCCTGAGTCTTGGATGTTTTCTATGTATTTAAGTATATATTTATCTATATAAGTATGTATATCGTCGCCTAGTACCCATAGTACAAGCTTCGCTTAGTTTGGGACCAGGTTGATTTGTGTAAGATTGTCCACAAATATTTATTTTATATTTATTTTTTTTATTTGCTAAACACACAACAAGTACTCAAAGCTGAGGCTAGCCTTTTGCCGTACTGAGAAGAATCGCGTTTGTCCTGACGGCTCAAGTCTTTAAGGCTCAGTCAAACTCTAACTCATGACACTAATTTCGTCCGTTTGATAATTTCGTTTGTTTTTGGTGGTTGGTGGTGACAAAGATTGAGAGACTAGAGAGAGAAAGCATTACTCTCCAGCTGTCGAATCATCAAATCATTCAAGGGTCTGCAATGCGATTGGCTTGAGTATTTTTTATGGTCTCATTAGAATCAGTTTTTAGAGGGGATTAAAAGTATATATAGGACCAAAAATGAGAGCACAAAGAAACCAAAAATTTAGGACAAAACTTGAGCGATATAAAAATAAATTTCGAGTGTTTGAAGTCTTATATCTTTTTATGATTTTGATAAACTGTAATAATTTACATTTTATTACCATATTTTGAGATTTACTTACTATCTGTATAGTGACACCGTGTTATAATTTTGAACACCTTTCAAATACCCAATTATGATGCCTCTGGATTCCAAACATCCATAGGCTAGCGTGTCAGCTAACCAGTTCAGTTCAGTTCAGTTTCTTTATTGGTAAAAATAATTTACAAGTCATTAAGTTAAGTACTATAACTAGTTATGCATATTGGTTACATGAATTACATATTTATATTATCTTATGATCACATTATTTCATTAAGTACATTATTAATTATTATTATTAATCCAAAAGTTAAGACGCTAAAATTAACCTAATCAGCCTAGCAAAAACTCATCTACGCTGTAGCAAGCAAGTTTTATAAGATGGGATTTGAGTTTCTTGGAAAATACTGCGGCACTTTCGGATGATTTTATGTCACTAGGAATATAACCACCTATACCATACCAACCAACCAACCACCAATACTTTTCGAATTTTGTTTTTCTATTTTTTATATTTATCATTATATCATCAATTGAGATATGAACTGATTGAACTGAATATGGACTGATAAAGTGATAAACCACTGAATTTAGCAACAAAAACAGGTTTATCCGCCATCTATAAATAAGTGTTGGAAAGAATGCGACGCTGATTGATTATTTTATCTCAAACTATCGACCCGCCCCGGCTTCGCACGGGTGCACTATTTAATGGATGTTATTATACATATAAACCTTCCTCTTCAATCACTCTATCTATTAAAAAAACCGCATCAAAATCCGTCGCGTAGTTTTAAAGATTTAAGCATACATAGGGATATAGGGATATATATAGGAACAGAGAAAGCGACTTTGTTTTATACTATGTAGTGATCTGACAATATCAAACATTCGTCGGTCATTATTGGAGGGCATCTACTTTTAGACTCAATCCGCAAAGAAGCCCATTTTTACCTACAAAATAGTGCGCAAAAACAAGGAGTGGGACGATACTCGACTTAACCGTATGAAATTATACTATTACGTAGTTAAAACCACCGCGCGAAGTTGAGATAATTCTGAATTTTCTACTTTATTATTGGAAAACTACAAAAAACGAAATGACTTCTTCTTTCAGTATTACTTCAAGATATTTTCTATAAGTTCTTTGGGCTCAAAACACGTTTTATTTATTTCTTTATTAATAGTATTACTATCAATATTACATGTCATTGTTATAATTAAATTATACATTATAAATTCAAATTACAGATACATAAGTTAGCTTTATTCAAGTTAGCTTCGTTAAACGTTAAAGCGTTACATTTCGAGCCATTTAACGGAAGTTAACGTTAATCGTTAACTCCTGACGCGCCTCACTTGCATCGCCTGTCTCACTCAGCGCCAATAGCTCGCGACTACGCCGCCCCGATTGAACGGACTTGTCAGAACCTGTTTTTCGCGGCGCGGCGGCGCGGTGTTCCTTTGATGAAATGGGTACTTAGTTAACGGGGTAACGGAACTTTGGACAGTTAGCGGAAGTTAATGAGTCCGTTAACAATTTTGCAAGTAACTTAAAAGTTAATCCGATACACGGATTGCTAACTTCGTTAATTAACGATTAACGGATTAACGAGTTAATACCTAGCTCTGATTCTTACCCAATACAATATTACCTTAAACACCTAAATACCAAATTATTTTAGGTTAGCGCACTTGCATGTCAGAGCGCCTACTTCGAACTTCGAAAACCGAACTTCGTATCGTGCCGTCCCTTTCACTCATATATAGTGTATAACATGAGAGTGAGAGGGACGGGACGATACGAAGTTCGGATTTCAAAGTACGGAGTAGGTCATCGGAGCAACCGCTCCCGCTACCCCTCAGTCGGCCGCGGAGGCCCGTTGGAAGCACACGCGTATTACTTTTTGTCCGGAATTCTTGCGATACTTGCGATAACTCGAAGTTAGTAAGGAAAAATGCCGAATAAACGGAAAAAGGAAACGTTTTTCGAAGCGTAGCATTAAAAAAAAGAGACAGTAACTTCAAAGGGTAATAAAATATACGATTTCTATTTATTTCATCGTGTTGGGTAGACTGTTAGGGTTGAAGCGTTGATTCGTTTTGTGTTGTGGGAGAGATGCAGCAGCAGTAAAAGAGGATAATTTGTAGGAAATAATGTATTGCGACTATAGGCTTGCACATGAAGTAGATAAGTATGGCGACAAGAACCACAGATAATAATCCAGACAGGAAACACTGAATCTTAATACTACGTTTAATCTAGAATATCAGTAGTACCAACTTAGTGATTTAGGTATCTATTGTTAGACTCTCCATCACATCGTAATAGACCAAAAATGATGAAAATTGTTTCCGCAATTTGACATTGACAGTTACGTTCCAATAGTCGATAATAAGTTGACTATAGCCCGAGTCAAAATAATATTAAAAAGAAGATTGGGAAAAAAAAAACAAATTGCAAGTTTTCTTTCTTTACATGTCTAATAGACATCATCTCTAACGGCCTGAGAATTGGCCTCTAGGCTGTATCTTATGAACCGAGATTAAGGGGGCTCCCATACAACAAACATGATTTTTTTGCAGTTTTCATAGATAATGGTATGGATCCCTTCGTGCGCGAGTCCGATTCGCACTGGGCCCGTTTTGTCACACCTATTTTATGTAGATGTACTTTTATCACTTTTAAATGACCGTTTGTTCATGTGCTTTAAAATTCAAGAACAGTTATTCTCGACCAATATCGGTACCTATAATTATTGCCATGGTTTAATTAATTACACAAAGTTAACCTAAACATTAGTGGGAAAGTACACGGGCTGCTAATGTTTGGGTTAACTGATTATAACTAAACTAGCAGCGCCCTGCGGTGTTACCCGCAGATAAAGGGTAGCCTATGTCCTATTCTGATGTCTAAGCTACAGTACTGGAAAGTTTCATAGAGATCCGTTCAGTAGTTTTTGAGATTAAGCGGAACGTACATCCATCCGCACAAACTTTCACGTTTATAATATTATTAGGATTTTACTCCCCATATCTCCTACTCCGAACCCAATAAGCTGTATACGATTATGTTTAAAAGTCCTGGAAACTTAACGGTTATCGTTAATCGTATATTAAACCTATGCAAAATTAAAATAACGCGAAAAACGGTTTCCTCGTAACACACTTTTCTACGTATTTTTTTTTTCTCTTTATTTAAGGAGCTTGTCACACAGGTGATCATGTCGCTCCGTTATGATCAACATATATATTAAATAAATAAAATAAAAATAAATAAATATTAGAGGACAATCTTACACAAATCGAACTAGCCCCACAGTAAGCTCAAGAAGGCTTGTGTTATTGGTACTAGACGACGATATATTTAATAGATATAAATACTTAAATACATAGAAAACATCCAACACTCAGAAACAAATATTCATGCTCATCACACAAATATTTGCCCTGACCGGGATTCGAACCCAGAACCGTCAGCTTCACAGGCAGGTGCACTACCCACTAGGCTAAACCGGTCGTCAATCAATATATATATTATTATCTAAATCTAACTTATTCTATTCAGAATAGCCTTCCGAACTAGCTCCAACAGTGCTGCGGCCTCGTCCGACAGCGGAGAAGCCAAAGCACTTTATATTGTTCTAAATATCACGTACTAGGGGTGAGTGTCGAGAGGCATCGCATCTCTGGTAACCCTACACGAGTTGATCTTGGCAACTCGTTAAAAACTTGGCCGCGGCGTCGGGTACTTCTATCAGTTGAGACTCAAATATTGGTGTTATCGATGTGATGTCAGCTATCGCGCCAAACTTTCGTCTATCGATTCCGGAAGAGAGATTGTACGTAGATAATTAAATAAATGTGATAATCCATATTGAAAGGAACCTTATGGCGGCCGGCACTTACGCCTTTATTGCCGCTGTTCCAATACAATAGTGAATAGGTGTAACGTAAGCGCCTGCCACCATAAGGTCCCTTTCGATGTGGATTATCACAAATAATAAATAAATATTTGTGGACAATCTACACAAATCAACCTAGTCCCAAACTAAGCAAAGCTTGTACTATGGGTACCAAGTGACGATATAAATACTTATATAGATAAATAGATACTTAAATACATAGAAAACATCCAAGACTCAGAAATCAATCAGACTCATAAATGCCGGTATTCGAACTCGGGACCTCCAGCTTCGAAGGCAGAGTCACTACTAACTAGACTAAAGCGGTGGTTAAAATTAATTTTTATTTAATAACTTCATATTTATATACATTAGATAATAATCAGTGTTGCCAGGGCCCTTGGTACAAAAAATACGTTTCTTTTCTTGAAAACTTACATTTTTGATGCAAAAGTTACATTTTTTACATTTTTCATTATTGCTTATCAAAACTTTCGATTCTAAGAAGTGAGTAGCGATATACAGCTACAATTCGGCGAGTTCGGTGACAGAATAACGTCAGGCTGATGTGTGGTATCTCAAATGTCATACATAGTTGCAACAGACGGACTGACAGAGTCTTCCCATGTAGGTTATTTTGTCACCTTTTCTGTATGGAAGCCTATAAATTGTCTCGGTTAGATACAAGTGACCTTTCTTTTTAAATACAGTTTCATTATTCTCAAAAGTTACGAAAATTTCCTTTACAACAGAAGTTACTTACATGTTACGCGAGCCGGTAAAAAGTTACCAAAAATGTAAGAAATGTAACCATCTGGCAACACTGATAATAATATAGCCTAAGGCTCCAGCTCGGAGCTCGGCGGTAGGGTGCCGCGCTGAACAGCAATGCTGATCCACAGAATGAGGTACGCACCAGTCTTCTGGTCACCCGTGGCTTCCACAAGGCGCTTCGCTAGCTCCTTGAATGTGCAATGAGCCGCAGGTCCCCATTGCCCTAGAGTTTGCACCACAAATAAATACTAGGCGATGATACACATACTTATATATATAAATACATTGAAACATCCAAGACCCAGGAACAAATATTTGTACTCATCACACAAATAAATGCCCTGACCGGGATTCGAACCCGGAACCTCCAACTCCAGACCCTGCCTACGGTCACTACCAATTAAGCTAAAGCGGTCGTCAAAAACACAAATAAGACGTTAATATTACATTAAAATACTGTTTTTTTCTGCCGAGAAAATAGATTTCAAACTTAAAGAGAAGTGGCGGTTTTTTTTCTAATCACAGCCTTAAATCTGAATCTAAATATCTATTATTAAGTTTATTTTCTAGTATGTTGTACTTGATTTGTGCAATAAAGTGTTTACTACTACTACTACTACTAATACTACTACTACTACTAAATCATTGTAGTATTTTTTTAGTATTGATACACCGCATGTGTAATAGCTATAATTCTGATACATGTGGAGTGCACGCTGATCCAGGAATTTCAAATTGACCTGTCTCGCGACTCGTTCTGAGAATCTGATTGAACGCGACACGTTCTCTCAATCATTACATTCATTACACATTCAGATGCACTTTGAGACTAGATTAGGGTTGCCATACGTCCCGGTATGCCGGGACATGTCCCGGTTTGAAGCGTGTTGTCCCAGTGTCCCGCCCATTAAGCAAATTGTGCCGGTTTGAAAAGCATAGTTAATTAGTAGGGACCAGTAGCTAGGTAAATAAGTACTTATGCATGTACGTAGTACGGACGGCCATAAGCCTAACCAGTGCTTATAGTGCCTGCGTGGCGCGCGCGCGTGAAGGATACCATCCCACGGCAAAGACCGAACCCGCTCCGATGAAGCATTGCGCTGATGTCCTTCCAATTTTTCTTCATGAGCTCTACCTATACTACTTTTTCTTTAATTGTCCCGGTGCTCGTCCTCATGCTTATGGCAACCCTAGACTAGATTGCAATGACAAAATATGACAATTCCTCCTTCAACAAGTACCAGGAATACCAGTGTTTCCCCGGGCACGAAACCTTACGTGTAGATCGATTGCTCGCCCCCGAAAACCCCCACATAGCAAATCTCACTTGAGAAAATATTTCGATTACATTTAATTTCTCGGCAGTCTAAATTTCCCCGCTGCACCTTAAATACGTGTGTTTTCTATGACATTAATAAAGCTTTTCATTTCTTATGCTCGAAAAGTGTGTCATATTAGACTTGTCAAGCGGGGCTAAAGTAGTACATTTAACCCCTAGGGAAAATATGAATACATATTACGATTTACAAAACATTCAATTTAGACCAATCATAATACTTCACCTATTTTATCCACCAACCACAAAACACTAATTTAACTCTTTAAAAATATTTGGTATTGGGTATTAACAAACCAGAATACAGCTTTACTAAAATCGACCAATCAGAAAACAGAATTAATTTCTCTAAAGAGTCTAAAGATTAAGTTTGTAGTAGTCCCTATTTCACAATAATTAAAAAAGTGATTAGTTCGTTCGAGCAACGCTTTGAAGCGCTCAATGGAAGGTGAGTTAGCTTTTTTGCGCGTGAATGTTGCGCGCGAACCGCGGTGTCTATTTTGTGTGTCAAAGCATGAAAGCAGTTTAGAAAAAAAAACATGCTGCCAAATTACATACAAGTTCGCCGTGGAATTAATTGTTAATTTTGGATGGCTAACCTTAGTTTATTTATTTTCTCGCATTCGAAGTGAAAAGTAGAGTGTAAAACTCTGGTCTAAAAGCCATATTACCCCTCAAACTATTTTCCCTCACTTTATTCGGGAAAATAACTATCTCGTGGTAATATGGCTCATTTTAGACCCTTGTCATACAATTTACTATTTCACAGTAGATGATACGAAGAAAATTGAAACTGTATTCATACATAAACTCACGCCTGAGGGCCTACTCCGAACTTCGAAATCCGAACTTCGTATCGTGCCGTCCCTTTTACTCTCGTATTATACACTGTATGAGTGAAAGGGACGGCACGATACGAAATTCGGAGTAGGCCCTCTGTATTCCCAAAAGGGGTAGGCAGCGCACTTGAAAATTAATTCCAGTGCCACATTTAGCAATTGTAGGTTTAAATGAAATGAAATGAAATTATTTGTTCTTCAATTTAGGCATATTACATGCACTTATGAATGTCAAAAAACTACCACCGGTTCATAAAATAAACCTCTGCCTCGAGAAGGACCGGCGTAAGAAACTCGGCGAGGTGTCATTTTATCAAAACATTTTTTTATACAGCGCCAGTGGCAAACCGGCGTACGGTCCACCTGATGGTAAGCGGCCACCGCAGCCTATAGACGCCCGCAACTCCAAAGCACAACAACAAACAATGTATATAAAAAGTATCATAACACTACAGAATCAAAATGCTACAATATATCTCCGTGTTAGATTATTTGTGCGGGACGCTATCACTGCCGAACATCCCTATCAATTATGTAATCGTTAAAGATGGAGTAAATGTGATATCACAACTAAACTTTGACGACCGCTTTAGCCTAGTTGGTAGTGACCCTGCCTACGAAGCTGGAGGTCCCGGGTTCGAATCCCGGTCAGGGCATTTATTTGTGTGATGAACTCGAACATTTGTTCCTGAGTCTTGGATGTTTTCTATGTATTTAAGTATATATTTATCTATATAAGTATGTATATCGTCGCCTAGTATCCATAGTACAAGCTTTGCTTAGTTTGGGACTAGGTCGATTTGTGTAAGATTGTCCACAAATATTAAAAAAAAAACAAAATAAACTATTCAAGATATTCACAATTCACATAAAATTCAACCCACAACTTTTTGAAATTAATCTGTCACTCAGGACTAACATCGGCCTACTCTATTGACACAAACTTCACAGGAAACCTTCCCGAGCCAGTGCACAGCCGTTACGATAAGATAAATACAGTTAGTAGCTACCTAAGGGCTAGGCGGGGCAGTGCCCCAGGGCCCCCAAGCTCTCGGGGCCCCCAAAACCTTATTAGCAAACCTATTATTGAACTAGCGAAAAAATCTCCCTGTGATAGGCAAACGCTCTGATACACACGTACCTCACGTAAGTGTATATTAAACGATTATAACGATTAAAAACAGATAGATGCCGTCCCACCCGATAAGGGATTTCCTCTTCTAAACACGTAACCAATTAATATATAAACACTAGAAAGTATGTCATATGAGTAGTTGTATACCAGAGGTTGAGATGAACTGTGTTCCAGTACTCTCGGTGTCTCTCTAAGTATCTCCTCTTCCCTCCTACCACACTTGCATACTACACCCACCTTCGGAATCTAAATAAAATAGGTTGCAACACTAATCATGGCAATCCTTTTTTTTTTGAACCTGACTGTGGCTTTATAGGCCGGGCCCAATAAAGCGATAGGAGTGCGCGGTTGGAGACTAGCCTGGGGAAAATCCAGGGGAAAACCTCCGGCACGACCACGCGTGTGGTTTGGAACACTGGAATACTCCAAGAGTTTGCGCTCCAGTGATATTGGTTGAGCGGTTTCAACCGAATCTGAGGTGTGAGTGGAATCGAGCTACTGGGAGTACTATTGATAGATTGTAGTGTTGTGTTCCTGGAGGTGAGCAAGGTTGCCAGAGCTCCCGAGGATGCACTGTGTTGAGAGCGAGGGACCTAAACGTGTTCCTTCTGCTGTCAACACAGTACATCCTCAAATTTTATAAAGGACCGTATTGCAATCACATAATCAGATTAGAAATTGTACTTTTTTTTTTTTGAACCTGACTGTGGCTTTATAGGCCGGGCCCAATAAAGCGATAGGAGTGCGCGGTTGGGGTGTAGCCTGGGGAAAATCCAGGGGAAAACCTCCGGCACGACCACGCGTGTGGTTTGGAACACTGGAATACTCTAAGCGTTTGCGCTCCAGTGAGATTGGTTGAGCGGTTTCAACCGAATTTGAGGTGTGAGTGGAATCGAGCTACTGGGAGTTTTGTCGCTGGTTCACTAAACCTAGCCTAGCTGAGAAGAGTCCAGCAAGAAACTCAGCTAGGCCCGACCTGGGTCGGACTGACACTACGGTGTGCGGCTGTACCGGGACGAATAGGGACTATATGTGCCACTGAAGTCGCGATCGCGCGGTGGACGTCCCCGCCGACGGGAATGCCCAAGTGTACGCGTCGTGTCAGATTTGGACGCCGCAAGCGCAGCGTTCCATCTTTCGATAGACGCTGTGATCACGTCGTCCGGGTCCGTGAGTGTGTGCCTAGGACGCCGGACCGTGTGGCCTTTAATCAGTGATCGCCGAGTAATGACAGAGGAGCATGGCAACTCATTAAAAATATATGCAGTGTTGCCAACTCAGTGGATTTTCCACTAGATCTGGTGGTTTTGCCTTCTCATTTGGTGGGTAAAATTGTACTCTTTTTCATATAATATGAGTGAATTTAGTGGTTTTCTGAGAGCTGTCTAGTGGGAAACGATTTTTTTTTTCATACAAATTAAGAGAATCTAGTGGTTTTTAGAATTGTTTTTGGTGAATTTGTTAAAACAGGTTGGCAACACTGAATATATGTTTAGCGGCCCCAGTTTTTTGCCCCAGGGTCCTCGGTCACCTAGCTACGCCTGGATAAATAATATCTGTAGACGCTAGACAGCGAAACAATAAAATTCCGTATTTATTAGGATGTTAAGTAATTGGCTCGTAACTTTGACTACGCAGAATCACAATACGAAAAGCTCGAGGTTCACTGAGGAGCGAAAGATTGAATCAAACTTAACTTAATAGACTAGTGGCTCTGTGAGCTGTAGACCTCGTCAGTGAGTTTTTTTATCATTTCCAAAATCTGACATTATAAAAAAGATCAATTATGAATATCGAACCTGCTAACAAAATTTCACGAGAAGCGGTTGGAAAATGCGACCTGTAGAGGAGAACAAACCGAAATTCGGACGCAGAAACTTACAAAATCATTGATAAAAAAATTGTTTTTGGAAAAATCCAAAAACCGTCTTATTTATTTATTTTATTTGACACACCAACAAGATACTAAGCTAATACATTAATAAGAACATAAAGTTAGATGACGCAAGTCCTGCCTATATCTTGACAAAAAAATCTATATAACTATCGAACCCGCTCACGAAATTTCACGAGAATTAGTTAAGAATTGCGACCTGTAGACGAGAACAAACGGAAGTCCGGAATCTGTACATACGAAAGCATTTTTGTCGAAGCTGAAGCAGAGACCTTCGTTTCACTCGGTCGATAATAGAACAAAACCTATCTTAAAATGAATCCCGTAGACGTAAGCTATTCGTAGCAGAACTGGGGTCACCGACATAGCCTTCAAAATTGCGAGACTTAAGTGGCAGTGGGCAGGGCACATTGCTCGCAAGACTGACGGTCGATGGGACCAGAAACTGCTTGAGTGGCGTCCACGCACCGGAAGACGAGCTGTCGGTAGGCCTCCGACAAGGTGGAGTGATGACCTGGTGAAGGTCGCGGGAATCCGGTGGAAACGAACGGCACAGGACCGGTCTAAATGGCAAGCCTTGGGGGAGGCCTATGTTCAGCAGCGGACGTCTTTCGGCTGAAATGATGATGATGATGAGACGTAAGCGTATCATAGGTGCAATACGTTAACCCGCACATAAACAATGTCTGCTATTGAAAAGCGTTAATTTAAAAAATAATTTTACCCTACATACGTACCCATCAAACGGATATTAATTTTCTGTTTACTTTGTATATTTATACTGCGTTGTTATGCCCCAGACTTAATTAACGAGTTATTAATTAGTTCACATTGATATTCGTGGAGGAACCACGTGTAATTATGGATGAGATTGTATCATATGGTGGAAGAGACCTACCCCCACCACTGGGTGGGGGTAGGTCTCTTAAGGGTAAGGCACTGGCCTTACCCTTTGACGTCCCCATGAAGTAAAGATAAGACATTACTGGAGCCGGCAATACACACATACAAAGATGTGCAAAATCAAAATCAAAACATTTATTCTGCAAATAGGCCTCAAGGGCACTTTTACAACTCTAAATCTATCTATATCAAATAAAAATGATACAATAATCAAAGTATCATTAATTAAATTTAGTGTTACATGTCAAAAATAAGACTAGGAAATTAATAACAATCGAGATTTGTTAAAGATGTATAAGCGTCAAGATAAAAGGTAATAAGGTAGGTAAACTATTCATAATAAAATATTGTCAGATATATCTGCAAGTGCGAAAGAGATGCAAGCATAGACACTTTGTAAAAAAAACAAAAACGATAGCTTTTTATATATCGCTTTCGTTGATAATTACGAAATCTGCACCATGAAAGTTTATTTTTACGATGATATTTAAGATTTTTCGACAGGAAGGCCCAAGATAGATTGGAATGGAGAATGCTGCAACGACTGAGGACCAGGCCCTCAGTGGCCGCGTTGTCGGTCTGCCTACGGTTGGACATCGCGTACTTAGTCCTGAGGTTCAATCCTTCCTTCCCCTTTCCCGATCACCCCTGTCCAGCTGCGGTCTGGTCTCCACCGGATGCGCACTGCAGGGTCCTTCGTTCTCCGGAGAACGATCCGCCATAAGTTCCAGTAGCTTTCCCTCGTCGGCATAACGTCCTACGGGACCCGGGTTTTCCGCGTATTAGCTTATAGACTCAACGCTCGATATTCGATAAGGTTTCTTTAATTGTTAATAAAAGGGCATAAGACCCATATTTGTTATAATATTAATCGGCGTTTTCCGTTCGACCCCGTGCCATTCCCTTCAAACCCTGAGCTACCTAGGAAACCTTCTTATATGCATATATTATTGTATTTTCGTCAGATATCTGAATGGGCAAGCCCTAAGAGAAATCAACCCTTTTTGTTGCGTGACACGGGCCGTCATTAAAACAAGTCAATTTGTAATCCTATATCTATCTGTCAGTATTTGACAGATAATAAATGACATATTCAACTTTGTATTACGGTCGGCCTTCAAAGAGAATTCCACAATTTTCTACCTTATTCCCTTGTGTTAGGGCGAAAGATGTATAAATATATTAGACGTCCTCTAACAGAAAGCCATTGAAATGACTAATTAGTTTCCAAGTACAGTCGAACTCACAAGGGGCTTAACATTTTGTACGATCGACAAAATTGAATCGTGACCCACCATAAGGTCATTTTTCTAAGTCATCTAAATACTAGTAGGTTGAAATTCGCCTGAACATACATTTCTATGGTAACTGACATTTACTAACTACTGTCTTAAACAGTTTGGATAACCATGACTGAGTCTTGACCTCGGCTATATTCGTTGATCACAAAAGAGAAATGCTATTACTATCTCTGTTCCTCACAGTAATGCCATAGCCTTCTTCACTGAGCACTATAATCCGAGCTCTTTGTTCTGCCAAATGCCAAATGTGGATGATGGAAATCTCATTGACATCTGACAAGCAATTGAGTTTTGAAATTGAAATATATTTTTTCGTCATGAAACGAGTTAGGTTTTTTATTATAACGACAGCTTATTCGAGATTCAAAACATAACTGATTTATTTAAAATATATCTATTGCGGTGATAATAAAGGTTAAAATTGCATAGACCTCCGACTCATATCGACGCTATTTGTTAATATTTAAAACGACCTAAGTGCTACATAGTGCGAGACATGTAAACCCTATTGTTTTGACGGTTCCAAGCCATTTGTCGGCCAAGTGGGTCATGAATCAGTTGGTTCGACTGTACCTTGTCGCTTTAACTTCATTTCGGTGGCCTGCTTTTTTGGTATTAATGGCCATGTGGCTACAGTGCCAGTAGAGAAACGTTAAACGGTTAGAAAGAAAGAAAGAAGAAAGAAAAAACATTTATTCGTGGCACAGACACAGTACAAATTAACATAACATAAAAATACAGAAAATAGCCACGAAATGACACCAAATCAGCATAGTGCTAGCCATTGGCTAGCGCTGGTCTTCCTTTGGGACCACGAGAAGCCACGAAAGACAAAAAACACTAAAGTCACAAACAACATAACAAACATAACACAATTTAAAGAGACAAGAACAGATAAACATGAACGCGACCTTAAACAAAATTCAAACATCTGTGGTCTGTCACAAGTCGCAACTAGCGCCAGCGGACAACCACTAAAACAGTGACAGATTACGCGATTTCGTGAAATGAATACGTTAATACGGAGTGGTACACGACCATTTGTTTGCTGCAAGTCTTTGATGATATACGTAAAAAGAAGGCTACGGTAGTGCCCGGCCCGACACTCCGCGCCCATCGTTGGACGGGTTGCTGGTCGGGCATTATCGAGACTGTGGAATTAGTATCATCATCATATATTAGTTAGTTATAGCTTCTTGTGTATACCTTATCTTTGTTTAATTATGGTATTCATTATTTCATTTTTAGTTTATTTTTATTTAAATGTGTTACCTTCTGGGAAATCACTTAATGGTTCTGTCGGAAGATCAGCGCTGGTAATTGCGCCAGCACTACGCTGAGACAGAACCATTTCGTGCAATACCTTGTTCTTCTGTTCTTATTTATTTTCTTGTTTTTTTTGTGTTTTGCACGAATAAATATTTCTGATTTCTAAAAACAACCAGCGACGCAGAATCCTTCTTCACCATGACAATGCCAGCTGTCATACGTCACACGAAACTACTCGATTTTTGGAAGGTCAAAATATAGAATTGTCGGGTCGTGCACCGTACAGCCCTGACTTGGCGCCCAATGATTTTAATTTATTTCCAAATGTAAAGAATAAATTACGTGGTCAACGATTTTCAACGGTGTTGCAACTATAACAAAAGCTTAGTCTCGGTTGACATATTTAGTAGTACGCGGGCCATTTTTAAGCGCAAAGTTAATCAGCTCATATAATTTATAATTATCTTTGGTAGTGGTTGTTATTTCTCCTCCTCGACCCAGGTCGGGCCTAGCTGAGTTTCTTGCTGGACTCTTCTCAGCTAGGCTAGGTTTAGTGAACCAGCGACATAACTCCCAGTAGCTCGATTCCACTCACACCTCAGATTCGGTTGAAACCGCTCAACCAATCTCACTGGAGCGCAAACTCTTAGAGTATTCCAGTGTTCCAAACCACACGCGTGGTCGTGCCGGAGGTTTTCCCCTGGATTTTCCCCAGGCTACTCTCCAACCGCGCACTCCTATCGCTTTATAGGGCCCGGCCTATAAAGCCACAGTCAGGTTCAAAAAAAAAAATTCTCCTCCTGTGAGACGTAATTTCCTGTACTGTGTGTTAATAGTGTATATCTTATATTGTCAAGATTTCATTAAGGATTACTTACTTGTTTTACAATGTCATCTCAACTAATATGTGTGAAATCCTAGTGGGAATTGTCTTAGGATACAGACTGTACATACTTCATCTATACTGATTTGTCCTATTTATTACATCGGCCTGTATCTGTTTTTTTCCCCAATAAAGAAAATAAAATAAAAACGATTTTCGACCCGTGAATATGCCGTCGACGCGTTCAAACATGTTTTTGAGATACCTCAGTCAGAATGGAAATAGTACATTTTGATGCAAGTGCGGAAGGTTTGTCATTTCGCACGAGTCCCGAGTTGTCTTGGCCCGAGCCGTCAGAGGGGCTACCGTGAACCGAAAACGAACGAAGTTCGAATATCTCCCTCTCTGTCGCACTTGCTAATTCGTGTGATAGAGAGGGAGGTATTCGAACTTCGTTCGTTTTCAGTTCGCGGTAACCCCTCAGGCGAGGGACAAGACTCGGGACGAGTGAAAATGATACTTTCGCACGTATTTCAAACGACGTTTTTTAATACAGTTGCGAAAAAATATCAAAGAAACAAAACTCAATAAAACAGTAATGAAAAAAGAGACAAAACAAAATGTATTTACTTGCCATTGTGGGCTTTGCGCGTACCTGTCTACATCTGGCGTAGTTTACACACATTTTATTTAACAATCGTATAAATCGCACATATCGCAAGAATATTATTAAAATAATACGTCATTACAAAATTAATTTGTGAAATTATGAATGGAAAAGGCGGGAATTAAAAAGTCGGTTTAACTTTTAAATAATAGACTTTTTTCAACAAGCCATGGTTGTCAGCATTCAGCCAAAACCAAAACTATTTTGCGAGACATTTTACGTCACGGGGTTATTTAATTACTTTTAAACATGAAAACACAGTTATTATTAATTTTATAATTAATTTATATTTGTTTTTTTTGGTACATAAATGTATGTTTTGGCGAAAAGCGCTTGCGTTCATTCATCCGGCGCGGCGGTCCTGCATAATACTCTGTTAATCTTAGGTCTCGCATAATACTCGTTTCCGGTCATTGGTCTACTCAATCAGATAACTTTTTGAAAGCAGTTTTAGATTTTTAGTATATGATAACCCTTTAACATGTTTAATATGCAATTTTAATGTTTTAAATATAATAGAAGTATAGTTTTAATGCCAACTGCTTTATTAAATAAATGAGTAAACTGATTGAACCTAAAACTCTTCTGTTGAATATTTGGATTGGACCAACAGTAAATTAAAAAAATTGGAAAACTAAAAAGCACTAGTTCGCGAAATCCAACTTTGCGCACGATATACAGCTACATAAAGTACCACTTTTTGGGCAACTGTATTAAAAAAGTGTTTTAAAAATTGGTTTCAACGTATGCAAAAGTGCATCGATCATCACGGAGAATATTTTGAAAAACAATAAAACTATATTTAATCATATACGTTTGTTTATTTTTTCTATGCCCGATACATAAGTAGCAGCCCTCGTAGTAAACCGTAATAGCTACTACGCCGTAGCTGTAGCACTGCTACGCGTGCTCTACGAATGTGTTGATTTCGTAGTACACAGCAGTCCGTAGTCACGCGGTTCAGGACTGTATTGCAATCACATAATCATATTAGAAATTGTACTTTTTTTTTTTGAACCTGACTGTGGCTTTATAGGCCGGGCCCAATAAAGCGATAGGAGTGCGCGGTTGGAGAGTAGCCTGGGGAAAATCAGGGGAAAACCTCCGGCACGACCACGCGTGCGGTTTGGAACACTGAAATACTCTTAAGGGTTTGCGCTCCAGTGAGATTGGTTGAGCGGTTTCAACCGAATCTGAGGTGTGAGTGGAATCGAGCTACTGGGAGTACTATTGATAGATTGTAGTGTTGTGTTCCTGGAGGTGAGCAAGGTCCAGAGCTCCCGAGGATGTTGAGAGCGAGGGACCTAAATGTGTTCCTTCTGCTGTCAACACAGTGCATCCTCAAATCTTATAAAGGGTCGGCAACGCGCGACTCCTTTGTAGTTGCGGGCGTCTATAGGCCGCGGTGGCCGCTTACCATCAGGTGGACCGTACGCTTGTTTGCCACCAGCGTTGTATGACGGTACTGTGACGCGATTTGCTCACAATTCGCGCTACGATACGTTACATCCCGTGAACTGGCCGTGTTTTGACGACCGGTTTAGCCTAGTGGGTAGTGCACCTGCCTGTGAAGCTGACGGTCCTGGGTTCGAATCCCAGTCAGGGCAAATATTTGTGTGATGAGCATGAATATTTGTTTCTGAGTCTTGGATGTTTTCTATGTATTTAAATATTGATATCTATTAAATACATCGTCGTCTAGTACCCATAACACAAGCCTTCTTGAGCTTACTGTGGGGCTAGTTCGATTTGTGTAAGATTGTCCTCTAATATTTATTTATTTATTTATTTTTAACTGGCCGTGTTTGTTTGGAAACGGGGTCGTCCGTGTTTTCACAATAAGTTCTATAATTTATGTAAATTTCGCCGTGGCACAGTTTTCCGATCTTGTGTACAAACAAGTTTATTGAGTTGTTTTTCATTTTGGAAGCTGCGAGTTTTGAAGTTTTCGGTTGTAAAAAAAAAATCAAACATTTATTCTGCAAATAGGCCACAGGGGCACTTTTACATGTCAAAATATTAATTTACAATTTAAGAAAGTCTGACTATAATAAGTAATACATTTTTCATGACAAAATATTAATTTACAGTTCAAGAAGAATAATAATTTCGAGTTTACAATTATAACAAAATTAATATCATACAGTGAAGATAAACTTGCAAAGTTATCTATTACAAATATTACAACATCAGTAAAGTTAGAGATGTATAAGTTCTCAAGATTAAACAAGGAGTATAATGAAATTCATATAATATCCCAGAGATGTACATGGTCTCTGAGCGTCAAAATTAAGATTAATTTAATATTGTTAGAGATGTATATGGTGTCTAAGTAATAATAAAAACGAATCCACAACAGGATGATGTCTCTCGTCTAATCGTCAAAATGTAAATATATAGTTCAAATACAAATAGTTTATTTACAGATAATAAAAATGCTCTGGTAGATTAACGCTGACCCCCACACTAGGCATGGCCTGTCCCGTGGGGAGATCTTACGATTTGTTAAACTATGTCTATTTAGCGGCTACATCGGCAAACGATAACAATTTAAAAAGAAAACTACTTATATAAAATTATTGAATTACCATTAAAACTATAAGGTGAATAGTTATACATTAAACTAAACTAAAACAATAAAAACAAAATCCCCAGCAAGATAGTGATAACAAAATTTTCCTAATTTAAGACAAAAGTTCCGCTGTATACTTAGCTGGATGTGTGTTTTGTGTGTGTGCGTGTGTGTCAAGAGCAAATAAACTTATCGTTGTATTTATTCTCAGACCCCTCGTGTCTTAACCGCTTCTAATTAAACATCACACAATTTCCCAGAGAAAACTGAAAACGTGTCAAAAAACAAGTCTGTCTCGTTTTCCAAGCGGCTGTGTTTCTAATATCAGTAAATTATGTAGGTAATTCTCTTCTTTGTTTAGTTACGATGTGTTTAGTTGGAGCTGCTTACACACCATTAACAATAGGTACGTGCGGGTAATGAGATCGTTTGATGTGTTGAAGATTTGGAGCTTTTGTCTGATGTGTAGTCTTATACGTAGGTCACAGTAGCGTTTGGGAGAAGTCCGTGTACTAGTTACTAACAGAATCGCAGTTGACTGATCGTTCGTGATCTTTATTGCAAAGAGATAAAGTATACCAATGGTCAGTTAACTCTGATAGTAAAGAAAGAAGAAAGAAAGAAAGAAAACATGTTTATTTAGCATATACAATGTTAAAATAATAATAAAACATCATGCTAAGTTTGGTCTATTTCTTGACACGGCCTAGTATTTTTACTGACCTATCCTTGGGCAAAAATGATTTCGTATGTGGCATAACTCAACCGATTCTCTTGACATTTTGTCAAACCTCTTTTAACAAAACATCTTCTTGTTAAGTTTTATGAATAAGTGGGTGAGCCTTTTCAACAAAACTAAACTGGTTGATAATCTAAACCTGTGTATCTTTTATTTTGTATCTTATTTCATTTCTCCACTACCCAAAGGTTGTCTGGAAGAGATCGCTCTTTATTTATTTATTTATTGTAAACCATTATCAGCACTAACAGCTAAACCTTACGTGCTAATTGGTATTCTATTTCAATAACATGCGTATTGTAGGTATATAATTATTAATACATAAATCTGATAGAAATTAATTACGTTAGTCAAGGCCGTATAAAAACAATAGAGATAGTATTTATTTCGTATGTCAGCATTGGATAGTACATTACATAAAACTTAAAATAAACCTTACGTGCTAATTGGTAACATTTGTATTGTATATAATATATATATATATATATTTTTTGGACAATCTTACACAAATCAACCTAGTCCCAAACTAAGCAAAGCTTGTACTATGGGTACCAAGTGACGATATACATACTTATATAGATAAATAGATACTTAAATACATAGAAAACATCCAAGACTCAGGAACAAATATTCGTGTTCATCACACAAATACATGCCCTGACCGGGATTCGAACCCGGGACCTCCGGCTTCGAAGGCAGGGTCTCTACCAACTAGGCTAAGGCGGTCGTCAGTCTTATAGGGAAGATAGGTCACAGTAGCGTTTGGGAGAAGTCCGTGTACTAGCTGCTAACAGAACCGCAGTTAACTGATCGTTCGTGAACTTTATTGCAAAGAGATAAAGTATACCAATGGTCAGTTAACTCCGATAGTACGTACAGCAAACGTATTTTGAGATGGTTAAAAGTTGGAGTTAGTAATTTTTCATTTCTCATACTCTGAAATTGGGTCACTGTTCGTCTAGGTGGCGTGCTAAACGTGGCACTTTTCTGCTCTATAACAGAAGAGTATTAAAGAGAAAAATGTTGAGGTCTAGTGCCTTGTTCGGACTTCGGAGCTTGAAGGAAATATAGACTACTTATTAAAAATGCTAGTGGACTGTAAACACTGGTTGTTTAACCTCGAAAGCTACAAGTTTAAAAGGAGAGTTGGCTAAGTTACCAAGTTGTGCTAGCCCCCCATAGAAAGTGAAGTTAGCCAGCATCATGCTAAGTTTGGTCTATTTCTTGACACGGCCTAGTATTTTTACTGACCTATCCTTGGGCAAAAATGATTTCGTATGTGGCATAACTCAACCGATTCTCTTGACATGTTGTCAAACCTGTGTTAACAAAACATCTTGTTAAGTTTTATGAATAAGTGGGTGAGCCTTTTCAACAAAACTAAACTGGTTGATAATCTAAACCTGCGTATCTTTTATTCTGTATCTTATTTCATTTCTCCACTACCCAAAGGTTGTCTGGAAGAGATCGCTCTTAATTTATTTATTTATTTATTGTAAACCATTATCAGCACTAACAGCTAAACCTTACGTGCTAATTGGTATTCTATTTCAATAACATGCGTATTGTAGGTATATAATTATTCATACATAAATCTGATAGACATTAATTACGTTAGTCAAGGCCGTACAAAACCAATAGAGATAGTATTTATTTCGTATGTCAGTATTGGATAGTACATTACATTATTACTTAAAATAAACCTTA
The DNA here is from genome assembly GCA_963556455.1 of Epiblema foenella. Taxonomy (NCBI): domain Eukaryota; kingdom Metazoa; phylum Arthropoda; class Insecta; order Lepidoptera; family Tortricidae; genus Epiblema; species Epiblema foenella. Next base: position 31,734,658 of record OY747098.1, on the reverse strand, counting down.
CGTGCTAATTGGTATTATATTTTAATAACATGTGTATTGTATATAATACACATGTTTAGCGATAAGACCGCCTGTTGTTCTGCTTCTGTCTCCCTGTATCTTTGTGTTTTGTTTTTTATGTGCTATTTTATTATGTGAGGTGTTCAATAAAGAGTATTTGTATTGTATAAAAATCTGTCGATGCGCCTAATAGAAGCTTTTGGTGACTAGAGGGCTGGCTTCTATTTCGTTCAGCGAATGAGTATTGCCGTGCAGCGAGGAAATACAGCCAGCCTTCTGGGCACTCTACCACTTGACAGCGATTTGGGCCAATTTTTTTATTTCTCATTTTAATTTTAATTAGGTTATGTTATGTAATAACAGACAGAAATGCATGGCCCAAACCTAATACCTAAATAGCGTGAAGAGTCTAATATTTTCATTGTATCTAGTTGACACAGTTCTTGCAGGAAAGCATATCAAACGATTCGACATGTTTTGTTTTCTTGTGTAACTACACATTGTAAATACCTATTGTTATTTTTTCCTTATTTTCTTTCAATTCTCTTTTGTTTTTTACCACTTACATTTACTTAAGTAGGTTAAGTAGTATCATTGTAATAAGCATATTTTGGAGAAAATGACTGACTGTCGAGTTTCTTTCGGCGTTTCTTCTCGGCAGTGGTCTCATGAGAAACGCTAGTAGTTTTTGACTTGTAAAAGTGCCTTTGCGGCCTACTTGCAGAATAAAGTTCATTTATTTCGTTTATAAGTATATTCCCTTTCGAAAAGAATAAAGAAGTGACGACCGGTTTAGCCTAGTGGGTAGTGCACCTGCCTGTGAAGCTGACGGTCCTGGGTTCGAATCCCGGTCAGGGCAAATATTTGTGTGATGAGCATGAATATTTGTTTCTGAGTCTTGGATGTTTTCTATGTATTTAAGTATTTATATCTATTAAATATATCGTCGTCTAGTACCCATAACACAAGCCTTCTCGAGCTTACTGTGGGGCTAGTTCGATTTGTGTAAGATTGTCCTCTAATATTTATTATTTATTATTATTTATTAAAGAAAGTCGTTGTGTTTTGTGCTATAACGTAAAATACTGAACAATGTGTCTAAATTGACCTTATTTCCACAGACTTAGACAAGTTATCGAAGTACCCAGTGAACACGACAGCGCGGCGCGGGCAGCCGGTGGCTCTGCCGTGCGTTGTCAGCTCCGGACCCTCAGCCACCATCTCCTGGCTCAAGGATGACCAGGATCTGCCCGAAGACAACAGGTACCACAGTGCCCACAAGAAGTTTCCACTATACCAGCGGGGCTAGCACAACTGCCGCTGCGACGCGACGCGAGTAGAGAAAAATCTACCCTCGTCTTTCTAATTCGCACAGTTCGAGTGAGACAGGAATCGCTGAGTCGCGCGAGATTCGACTTGGCAGCAAGTTGTGCTAGCCCACCAGGTTGTAGTTCGTAAAAATACTGAGTGCTTTTAGAAATAGTTGAGTTAGCTGTGCAATGTGCATCGACTATTGCCCGAGTTTTTGCATAAAGTGTCGTGGACGGATGACACTTTAAATATGGATATTCGTCTATACTTAATACACTTAGGAACAATTAAAACGGGTCGGTTTTTAGGAAAATTCGATACAAAATGTACCCACTTTATCTGCTATTAACCATATTAAAAATGCGAAAGTAATTTCGGTCTGTCTATTCACGTTTATACCGTTGAACGGATTTAGATGAAATTTAGCATAGTTTATATCCCTGGGAAGTATGTAGGATAGTTTTTATCCACAAAATCATCCCTTAAGGTAACCCGTCGTCTACCGGTCCCTGGGAATCCAGGGATCCTAACAAAATAATGTTATTGTTTATTTTTTTCGCCGGGAGACGACGTCTAGGGGGAAAATGTTTGTATGGCGGTAGAACGTTGTTGTAGGTAAAAGCTAGTCCTTAATAAAATACATTTGTTTCAGATATTATTTCTTGAAAAATCAACTGCTTATCACCGACGTAAGAGACAGCGACGCTGGCGTGTACAGGTAATTACTTCAATTTATGTACGAGTAAATTAAATTTGTTCATTTCGTAATGTCTCTCTAAATAAAATTATAACGTAAAAAGTAGATTTTCCTTGTAAGAAATCACCTTAAGATGCTATGTAAATTAATTTCCTCTTGACAGAGTTTAGATGAGATAAAATACCATGGTTTTAATTTAATTGTGGTTGAAATACTAATTATATATTTTTTTTTAATTACAAACATTCGAATATAATCAATTAATCATTAAATAAACACAAGATACATACTTACAACTACAACAAAGAAACAAATAAAACCAATTACAAAAAAAACACTCCATCTAAAAGTTCTGCCTGCGGCATGGACCCCAAAACGCTGGCGGCGTTACCCCTCTGAACCGCAAGAGCAATGTAAATTTGGTTTCTTTGATAATGCTTTCTGTTGTTTTTACCAGTTAGCAAAAATTCTATAATTTTTAATGCTTAGTTATTCTTATTCTCTTTACCGATAGCATGATATGAGCTAGATTTAAGTCCCTAAATAAATATTTTAGCCTTTAGCGCTTACTTTGAATAGCCATGACTGACTTAAAAAACCAAGGGTGGGTTGCACCAAACCGTCTGTATTCGTAAGCGGTGTTCGTTAAAACCTGATTGTAAGGAAAGTTTAACAAGTTTCTATGGGATGACAGCTGCCGGCGCCATATTTGACGATGACCGGCCTGTGATCGTATGTTGGTGCAACCGACCCTAAACCTGGTAACCAGCCATTCGGTAGATAACTAAGTTATGGGATTCTAATCACTATAACTGGCACGGCGGCCTCTGCGCCTTTATGTAAAATACTCCACACTTGCTACATCTGGTTCGTCCTACGCCCAGATCTTCACCGCCTTCCCTGATCCTTAGTCCCCGCCATTTGCACCGCGATAACTGGCTTCAATCACCTTTTTTTTTCTAAATAGGCTTGCGCTTGACCACATCACCTGATGGTAAGCAATATTGTGGTCTAGGATGGAACGCGCTTACCTAGTAAAAACCGATTCACTCTCGCTTTGAAGACCGAAAGGTTGTAGTTTACGGGAAACAAGGATTCCGGCAAGGAGTTCCACAGCTTGGCGGTTCTCACAATAAAGGTGGAAGCAAAACGCTTCGTGCGAGTTTTCGGAACAGCCACCGTAAAACGATGGCGCCTTACCGTATTCCTACTCGTCCGATGGTAGAAAGGGGCGGGAGGAATTATGTTGTGTAATTTTACAACCTAACTACCTTTAAACCTTTACAACTAATGGGGCTGACTGTAACCCATTCTCGTCCGAGCATAAAAGTTCTGGCTTTAGGCTCCAGCAGTGAATGTCAGTTCTCATATATAGGTATTATAGGTGCATATCTCTTTCCAGATGCATAGCATCTAACACGTTTCTAAACAAGAGTCGCACCAGCCACGCCGGGCGGCTGCACGTGGCAGCTCCACAGACTCAAGAGGTGGAGCTGCTGCCCACGTTCGAAGACCCGGAGCTCATGGTACCCGAGGGGGGCGGTGTGGTACTGCCATGCCCTGTGGCGGGCTGGCCTAGACCAGAGCCAGAGGTAAGAGCTGTTTACTGAATAGCATCTAACGCGTTTCTAAACAAGTCACACCAGCCACGCCGGGCGTCTGCACGTGGCAGCTCCACAGACTCAAGAGGTGGAGCTGCTGCCCACGTTCGAAGACCCGGAGCTCATGGTACCCGAGGGGGGTGGTGTGGTACTGCCATGCCCTGTGGCGGGCTGGCCTAGGCCAGAGCCAGAAGTAAGAGCTGTTTACTGAATAGCATCTAACACGTTTCTAAATAAGTCGCATCAGCCACGCCGGGCGGCTGCACGTGGCTGCTCCACAGACTCAAGAGGTGGAGCTGCTGCCCACGTTCGAAGACCCGGAGCTCATGGTACCCGAGGGGGGTGGTGTGGTACTGCCATGCCCTGTGGCGGGCTGGCCTAGGCCAGAGCCAGAGGTAAGAGCTGTTTACTGAATAGCATCTAACACGTTTCTAAATAAGTCGCATCAGCCACGCCGGGCGGCTGCACGAGGCTGCTCCACAGACTCAAGAGGTGGAGCTGCTGCCCACGTTCGAAGACCCGGAGCTCATGGTACCCCCGAGAAGGTGGTGTGGTACTGCCATGCCCTGTGGCGGGCTGGCCTAGGCCAGAGCCAGAGGTAAGAGCTGTTTACTGAATAGCATCTAACACGTTTCTAAACAAGTCGCAGCAGCCACCCGTCTACACGGCCTCAAGAGCTGGTGCTGCTGCCTGCCTTTATGAACTTTACTGAGGAGGAGAATGACTTTACCACCCTAATTTACGTAAGGGATCTAAGGGAAAAGTATCTAAATGGGTCATTCTATTTTTTCATAACCAGTTTTCTGTTACAAAAAATCTATGATATGTATTGAATTAGTGCACAAAAATAGAATTTCGAAATAGTGACCTGAATATAATAAAAGGAATTTATAGGTAATAATACTAATAATAGTTGTTTATTAACTTATTGCTGTAAAAAGTGGGTAACACAGTGGTAAAAACCGTTTTTTTATACAAATGGTGAGACATCCAAGGACCACTGAGTTACTCAATTTATGGATACGAGTATTAGCTGTGGTTCGTTAATTACCAAAACTATCGGAAGTAATACTGCAATTAAACCTCTTTCTAAATAACAATACAAAAATATGAAGTGAGGGCCAAGTATTCCAAAATCTGCATTTAAAAAAAAAGTGTCTGAACAATAATGTACATGAAAAAGTAGAATGACCCAAATAACGAATTAAATATTACGTACTTAGTTTAACAACTTAACCAAATGTTTTGACTTACAGGTAATTTGGGAACATTCGTCCGGCGGACGCGTCCGAGCCCTGTCCGACGGTCCGGTGCTTGTCCGGACGGATCTAGACTTGTCGCAGGACGGCGTCTACACCTGCCGCGTGCCAGGGCACCCGGATTTACATAAGGTAAGATAAAATAACACATCAAATAGAACATTATGGGAAAAGTAAACCACAAACTTCAGTAGGTAATAAAAAAAAACATGAACTTCATCTAAGCAGTAATAGCACTTTTACAAGTCAAATAATGTTTCTAAAAGGGTGTCTATTATTTTATCGAAATATCTTACATCGATTTTCATTTCACCGAAAACTGTTCGACGAATTTCATTAGGTTTTTTTTCTATTCACATAATCATCAATTCATTGCATTTTATATAATCGAACCACTTTTCATAGTTAATCGTTTCGAATCCGTCTCTAGTCGTAGCGTAATGGTACATCGACTTTACCTTTCATAGAAAAATTCGTTATTCATAGTATTAATTTAACGAAACATGATTCACAGATAGTACGGTACGTCCCATATATTATTCTTTCCAAGAACAATGTTTCATCGAACAACCAAGCAAGCATGATTTTTTAAGGCGCATAATCTTTCTGGGCTTATATAAAAAAAATAACCTCGAAGACTAAGACGGGAGCAAAGCTCCCATCTTAATCTTCTAACCTATCCGCATTACAGTCGGTTTTGCCCTAATAGGTCTTTTGTACATTTTAGGTTTTTAAAATTTAATCAATCTTAGCTCCCATAAGAAGAAGTACGAATAATAACGTTACATAGAGGCATTCCCGAATAGAGTTCTGCATCTCGTTTTCTCATACGTGGACGACATAAGCATTGTCTTTTACCGGGGGAGAGTGGCTTACAGAATCGAGGCAGCCCTTAACCTTTCTACATTTATTTATTTATCTTTCCATGGCTTCATTAAAAGTTTCAAGGCTTGTAGTAATAAGTCGAAACTGCGTATTACCGACGTCATATATCTTTTTTTTTTGAACCTGACTGTGGCTTTAAGTATAGGCCGGGCCCAATAAAGCAATAGGAGTGCGCGGTTGGAGAGTAGCCTGGGGAAAATCCAGGGGAAAACCTCCGGCACGACCACGCGTGTGGTTTGGAACAATGGAATACTCTAAGAGTTTGCGCTCTAGTGAGATTGGTTGAGCGGTTTCAACCGATTCTGAGGTCGTCATAGACCGTAGGTTCATTAGTATATGCACACTTTTCCACTCTATTCCTTCGTAATAAGGTAAAAAAAAATGTGAATATATGTATTAGTGAACTATACATGTAGGGCTGAATGTGTAAAGGCCTTATGATTATGAACAAGAAAGGTTGAATGTAAAACGTATGAATAGAATAGAAGGAATAGGTTTGATGGACTTTTGTTTTTGGGAAAAAGAAAAAAAGATTAAAATTGTATACATACCTACGTGATTGGTTATCTCAAAATATTTGAAATAGAACCAACACAAAACGGTTTCGCAGTTTACGTAGGTAATAATAATTTAGATAATTCTATAAATACCTGTATTCGCGTGGATCGAGAGAATATTGGAAACTTATTAGGGAAATTTTAATTGTTGTTAGTACCTATTGTTATATACACGTGGTATTTTACCGATATTGATTTCTTACCTACTTATTAGCATTGGCTCAAAGTCACTCGAAGAGAAATGGAGAGGGCTATGCTTGGAATTACTTTGCGAGATTAATAATAATTTTGTAGACACACACACACAACACAACCTAGTCCCAAACTAAGCAAAGCTTATACTATGGGTACTAGGAGACGATATACATACTTATATGGAGAAATATATACTTAAATACATAGAACACATCCAAGACTCAGGAACAAATATTCGTGTTCATCACACAAATAAATGCCTTGACCGGGATTCGAACCCGGGACCTCCAGCTTCGAAGGCAGGGTCACTACCAACTAGGCTAAATCGGTCGAGTTGCGAGATTGAATTAGAAATGATGAATTCTCCAGCCGGACCAAAGTAAACGACATAGCCCGAAGAATTGCCAAACTAAGTGGCAGTGGGCAGTCCATATTTTCCAGCGAACATATGGGCCGATGGGGCCAGCGAGCAGTGTTGCCAGGGCCGTTGGGACGAAAGTTACATTTCTTTTCTTGAAAAGTTACATTTTTAATGCAAAAGTTACGTTTTATATATTTTTCATAATTACTTATCAAAACATTCGATTCTAAGAAACGAGTCGCTATATACAGCTACAATTCGGTGAGCTCGGCGACAGAATTACGCCGAACTGATGGGCGGTGTCTCAAATGTCATACAAAGTTGCAAGAGACGGACAGACAGAGTCGTACTATGTAGGTTATTTTGTCACCTTTTCTGTATGGAAGCCTATAAATTGTGTCGCTTGATCCCGGTTAGATACAATTATCTTTCTCTTTAAATACAGTCTCATTATCCTCAAAAGTTACAAAAAAATCCTTTACAACAGAAGTTACTTACATGTTACACGAGCCAGTCAAAAGTTACGAAAAATGTAAGAAATGTAACCATATGGCAACACTGCCAGCGAGTTCTAGAGTGGCGACCACGTACGGACCACGCGGCGTTGGAAGGCCCCCCACGAGATGTTGTTGTGAATTTAAGCTTCGAGGCGTAAACTACAAGACTCGACTCGCGACTGCTGAGTCTAGAAGCCTCGAACCTTAAAGCCTCGAGCGTATAAGCCTCAAATTAATAAGTTCGCGTTGCTGCTTACGATCACAGAAACCTCGAGTCTTTAGGCCTCAAGCTTTAAAGGTTTAAGTCTGTAAGGTTTTTAGCTGTAAAGGTTTGTAGAAAAAAGTACAAGCTTTTAACAAATTAGATCAATCTATGCCATAGGGTGAGATAGGTTTTTGTGCAATAGGGAAAAATAACTGATTTATCGCATTTTTGTTTGTAATTTTATTTTGCAATTTTAAATGACACTTTAATCTTTAAATATTCTCAGGAATACTCTATAAATATTGACTGAACATCTTCCAAATATTAAAAAAGAATTTCTGCCTAGAACGCTCATTGTTTAAGCTCTTAACGCTTGTGTCAGGCCTTCGAGGTTTGGGGCTGGAGCTTTCAATAAGCCCGAGTTTTTAAAGCTTGAGCTCTCTATGAGGCCCGAGTCTTAAAGACTTTCTCTTAAGAGCTTATAAAAAGCTTGAGTCTTTAAGGTTCAGAACCGTTTTAGAGCTCAAACCTTCAACGCTTATGCTTTTAAAGCTTGAACCTTCAAGGTTTGCGAGTCTTTAAGGTTCAAAAGTCTTCAAGACTAGTCTTTTAACAACACTACCTAGTTAATCTCGCGGGGGTCCGCTGGATGCGGGCAGCATGACCGATGGTTGTGGCGTTATCTGGAGGAGGCCTACGCAGCAGTGGACGCCTTTCGGATGATGATGATGATGATGATTGGCTCGCGAAAACCACTTGCCGAGATGTAAGACACGCGACTTTCAATCGAGCACCTTGGCTCGTACGAATGGGTTTGAAAAAAATTATGTACAAATAAAAATTTGATTCATATAAGTAGTTTTTCGGCAAATAAAAACACCGGGAACCTGTCTAATCCAAACACGGTTTAGTTTACATAAAGTAAGTCCGTGAAAAGCTACTTTTAAAATATCAAATAATACCCATATCAATTTTGTATTAAGCACTACCGCTGCTAATGTAAACTACAAATTTAGAATGCAGTTGCACCTATAGCTCAGTTGGCTAGAGCGATAAGCCACGAGTGGCATGAGGTCGCAGGTTCAAATCCTGGTCGGTAAAATGTCAAGATATGTGTCAATTTAATCAGATAATCGTCTAAATAGATGAGCGTATTTTAACTGATAAGGACCCTTAGTAGCAACCTGATCCATTTTAGGCCTATAAAGCTATCGTATTCATAGGAATACCTACGTTGAAAATCAAATTAGAGACGACAATGCGTAGTTATTTAGCAATGAATCATTTCAAACGTTGTTAATGAGTGTCAGGTAACTCGTGCGTGATAAGTAATATTGGAGATGCCTGCTCTATTGTAAGAATGAGGGTTTTGGAACGCGAGAAATTCCATGTTTTCGGTTGTAATTAGTTTCCTGTTATTCAAAAAGGTGAGTTAATTGAATATACACAATTATGAGAGCGTTAAGAAGTTACTTGAAATATAATGTGTTTGTGGAGTCCGGTCTGTTCATGCTTGCTAGGACATAGTGACTACGTTAATACTAGTGTCTTTTTATAGGGGATTGACGAGAGACATCATCCTGTTGTGGATTCGTTTTTATTATTTGTGACTTAGAGACCATATACATCTCTGGGATATTATATTAATTTCATTATACTCCTTATTTAATCTTGAGACCTTATACATCTCTAACTTTACTGATGTTGTAATATTTGTAATAGATAACCTTGCAAGTTTATCTTCACTGTATGACATTAATTTTGTTATAATTGTAAACTCGAAATTATTATTCCTTCTTGAACTGTAAATAAATATTTTGACATGAAAAATGTATTACTTATTATAGTCAGATTTTCTTAAATTGTAAATTAATATTTTGACATGTAAAAGTGCCCTTGTGGCCAATTTGCAGAATAAATGTTTGATTTTTTTTGATAATAAACGGGTCACTCACGTCTTTAAGGCCGAGTAGCGCTCGACAAGTTTCGGACCGATACGTGGCCCTTTAATCATGAGCACCAGCCGCGACGGCAGCGCGTCTAGAACTGCACGCTCGCGCGCGGCTTCTGACCCATATATTATATTTTAATGTGTCTGAAACTCACGGTAGTTTTATATTTAAAAAGTTACTGTAGCCGAGCGTCTATACACGCAATTTTTAATCTGGGGTAGTCTGTTCGAACCCCTGCTTCAATTATTGGGTTTCAGAAAAATATTGTGAGCACCAAATATCCTCACAGTAGTTTTTTCGGTGGAGGAGAACATCGTTAGAAAACCGGCCTAATCCCAAGAGGGTCTAGTTTTCCATTCAAACAAACTTTAGTTTTTCAGTGTCTGCAGTTTAATCATAATTTGGAAATATAAGATTTGAAGCTTACATGGTCATTTACATTAGAATTACGATTTGAAACAAGATATTTACCATGTATATTCGTATTTATGACTTCCCGAAATTTCGGCACTGTTGCAAGCGCCATTATCAAGGTTTAACTGTCAAGTGTCTGACGTCCAGTGATCCGAAAGTTCTCAAATCGAAAAGAGACTGTTTCCGGAAAGAACTCGCGTATTGATACTGTAAGTGTGGTGTGTCGTGACCGTAATCGAGTTTCAAGTGACAAGGCGGACGGTGGTAGTGACGGTGACACTGTGCGAAAAAAGCGAACCAGGAAGAGGGTACATCGCTATGGTGTGTGTGTAGACCACAACTAAAACTCGCAGCACGTCAGTTAATCCTTGATAATGGCGCTTGCAACAGTGCCGAAATATCGGGAACTCAAAAATACGAATATACATGGTAAATATCCCGTTTCAAATCGTAATTCTAATTTAGAAATGTATTTCACCCTTCTACCTTTAAAATAACTGTATAATTGTTTTATCTCGCAGTACCTAAAAACCTAAAAGCCTCGCTTGGTTTATTTCTCCGGATTGAAACGCGTTTTTCGTTAATGAGAACTATCATCGACTTCGCCTCGTAAACTCTCCTTGAATCCGTTAGACTTGTTTTCGAAAACCTATTCACAAACAAATATAGACATATGGATCGATTAACAACATGAGTTAGTGTGTGAAGTTGCTACGTCCCCTGTATAGATAAAATAAGATCTATATAGTGGGTAGTTGGGTGGGTAGTGCACCTGCCTGTGAAGCTGACGGTCCTGGGTTCGAATCCCGGTCAGGGCAAATATTTGTGTGATGAGCATGAATATTTGTTTCTGAGTCTTGGATGTTTTCTATGTATTTAAGTATTTATATCTATTAAATATGTCGTCGTCTAGTACCCATAACACAAGCCTTCTTGAGCTTACTGTGGGGCTAGTTCGATTTGTGTAAGATTGTCCTCTAATATTTATTTATTTATTTTATTTATATTTCCTATCTTCCTAGCGTCTATCTTACATTTATCTAAGAATCTAAGTACCTAAAATGGCTACACATATTATTTACCAAAACACATCGTGCTCCATTTGACTTATATTCTTTTTAGGGTTCCGTATCAAAATGGTAAAAAAGGAACCCTTATGGTTTTACTTTTTCTGTCTGTCTGTCACATCGCTAATTATCCCAAGAACTACTTATGCTATAGATTTGAAATTTAGAAGAGTTACAAAGAAGGGTAATCCAGATGCATAGAACATGATTTTTTTAAATACATTTTTTTTATTTTCTGTGAAAAATGACAGATACTTAGTGGTACAAAATTTGGAAGTCTAGTGAACGTGTCATGGATCTAACACAAACATATTTTGTCCTAAATATTAAAAATATGTATTTCTCCCCCCCTCCCCTTATATCCGAAGTTTACCAAGGAAAAATATGGAATTATTACATAACATTGATATCAATGTAGTTTACGGGAAAAATATAGCTCTATTATTTTTTTATCATCAAAACATTTCTATATTAAGTTTGTAATTTATTCACCTTTGCACGTATTTTTGTTTTGTAAATTCCTACGCGATCAAGGTGAAAGTACCTTTTCTCAAATATTTTTTTTTTTAAATCGGTTCACATGAAGATTATTTTTGAAAAACCACCATAAATAAATAAATAAATAATAAATAAATATTTGTGAACAATCTTACACAAATCGACCTAGCGCCAAACTAAGCAAAGCTTGTACTATGGGTACTAGGCGATGATATACATATTTATATCGATAAGTATATACTTAAATACATAGAAAACATCCAAGACTCAGGAACAAATATTCGTGTTCATCACACAAATAAATGGCCTGACCGGGATTCGAACCCGGGACCTCAAGCTTCGTAGGCAGGGTCACTGCCAACTACCAACCATACATACTAAGTTATTCAGTTGTGTACCCATGGCGTTTCATTTCTACACCATGTTGTTGAGATTTTCCTGAATGAATTGGGTTGAATTGTACACATCTATGTACGGAACCCTCGGTGAGTGATTCGGACTCGTACTTGATCGCTTTTGTAAACTTCGTCTCGATCGCGATCCTGTGCTAATAAGAGCTAGACCCTCTTAGTAAACATGAACTATAAATAACTTTAACAATACCAACTATATGCATATAGTGAAGGGCACCAATATGTCAACATTTATTAAGGCCCAGGGTAGGGCGTGGCCTTCTCCATACAGACTCTGTGCAAGTTTTACTCGTCGGTTTTCGCACCCCCGAATATATATTTTTTTGCTTGTATATATTCGATATACGAAGAACCTGACGAAAAAAAAACTAAAATTAAAAAAAAAGTGAAACAAAAAATTCAAAAAAAAAAAATCTCCAGGCTAACAGAAAAATAAGCATACTGACCAAAAATCATAACTGTAGTGCAAATACAAGCGAAGAAAAACTTGCACAATTTGTATGGAGAGCGCTTGCCCACCCCGTCGCCTTAACTGACTTCAACGAAAGGGGGAGGTTCTCAATTCGACTATATGTTTTTTTTGTATGTTACGCGATTACTCCGCCATTTATGAACAGATTTGGAAAATTATTTATTTGTTCGAGAGCATATACTTCCAGATTAGTCCCTTGTAGTTGTTACCAAAGTTCACTTCCAATGATGGGAATCATGAGGAATTGAGAGAACTCCTCAAAACTTCAAGGGAAACATATCGTAATTTTCATTCAGAAATTAGCATTTGGTGAACGGGAACTGATGAAGTCCACGGATGGTCATCCAAAACTCCTAGTGTTTCTTGGTTAGCGCTAAGATATTTCGATCAATATACTGAAGCGATTATGACGAAACTAATTCAAATGGTCCTATACCATCAACCTGATCTGGTCTGGGTTATTATAGATTTGACCGCGCCGTGCGAAGTACCACTAGACCCACGGATTCGTTTCCGTTTCAACATTGTTGTTGTGTTTTCCGCTTGATAATTATTTAGTGTGAAATACCTTGTGATTTGATTTCCACCTTATGTGATTGTGATTTATTGACACTGAAGTGCTTTTATGACATGTGACCTAATTAATTATTATTACCGTGTGAAACTCGTGTGCGTGACTGTACCCACTGTTCCGCCCACTTAATATGGATTCAACTCTTGATCCTTCTGATGCCGTTGTTGAGCTCTCGTCTCTCCCGCGCTCTGGCTCTCTCGCTCCGACAGATTATTTAATTTAAGGTTTGTTTGTAGGCTTTTTATTATTCGTAGTTTAGAATTTATGTCCATCCAATCAAAGTCAAAGTGATTTATTTGTAAACAGGTAAAAATAATATGGTGGGACAAAAAATGTGAGAACGCTACGTTTCGCCATTACACATAGAAGCATCCTTTTGAAACGATATAATATTAAATATAAACATCTCAATAATACGATTCGATTCACATGAATATCAAATAGGTAATGGCTCCGTTGCTTTCTAAAACATTCATTAAATCATCGTATCCTAGTTCGTATCGTATTTTTGATAATATTGTCCGTCTTTTTGTTTGTGGAGTCCGGTCTATTCATGCTTGCTAGGACATAGTGACTGCGTTAATACTAGTGTCTTTTTATAGGGGATTGACGAGAGACATCATCCCGCGGGGTAATCACGTAACTTATTTACTACCGTTAGTCAGATTTTAATGTCAAATTTTAATTGTCACCTCATACATTTATACTTCAAAATTGACAGTAAAATCAATTTACCGTTAGTACATAAAGTTACGTTATTCGCCTGCTGTTGTGTATTCGTTTTTATTATCAGTGACTTAGAGACCATATACATCTCTAACAATATTAAATTAATTTTGACGCTCAGAGACCATGTAGGTACATCTCTGGGATATTATATTAATTTCATTATACTCCTTGTTTAATCTTGAGACCTTATACATCTCTAACTTTACTGATGTTGTAATATTTGTAATAGATAACTTTGCAGGTTTATCTTCACTGTATGACATTAATTTTGTTTAATTGTAAACTCGAAATTATTATTCCTTCTTGAACTGTAAATTAATATTTTGACATGAAAAATGTATTACTTATTATAATCAGACCTTCTTAAATTGTAAATTGATATTTTGTCATGTAAAAGTGCCCTTGTGGCCTATTTGCAGAATAAATGTTTGATTTTGATTTTGATTTAATTATAGCTAATGATATACGTAATGTACCAGTCAAAGTGATTTTTGTAAACATAGGTAACAGTGTTGGTACAAAGATAATAATATAAGGACGCCATGTTTTGCTGTAAACAAAAATTTCCATTTTATGCTTCCTTCGTTTGGTACCGGAGCATTATTACTTATGTTAAGGGGCTCCACGCGCTATTCATCGAGTTTTGACGAGTTTTGAGTTATTCTTTTTATACAAACGCCTTAAGGGAGGCGTACAGCGACATCTACCAGAAGACTCATGCCTCATTAACGGCACTAACGTCTCAAATCATATTAAGAATCGTCAGTTACGATGCGCCATCCCATACCCAAAATCCTATATCCTGCTGGGTGCCTAAATTTTTCAATTTTTCCTTCATTCTAAAATTTGAGTTTTGAGTTTATCTTCCTAGACTGACTTACTTTAACCAAGTGAGGGAGGAAGTTGCTGAGTCGTAAGTCAAGAACGACCGCTTTAGCCTAGTTGGTACACTGCCTACGAAGCTGGAGGTCCCGAGTTCGAATCCCAAGGCATATATTTGTGAGTGACATGAATATTTGTTCCTGAGTCTTGGATGTTTTCTATGTATTTAAGTATATATTTATCTATATAAGTATGTATATCGTCGCCTAGTAACCATAGTACAAGCTTTGCTTAGTTTGGGACTAGGTCGACTTGTGTAAGATTGTCCACAAATATTTATTTATTTTAAGAAACTGGCGATGAATAGAGAAGAGTGGCGGTTACTCCACTGACAAGAATAGATAGATATATTTATGGCTCAAACGGTTATCGGTTATTCAATCCTTTATCTACATTTGCAAGAACCAGATTTTGAAAAAACTAACTACTTATTTTTTATAATTTATGCGAACATGTTCCAAAAAGTTTTATTTTAGACTAGTTGTTTATGTACTTATATATGCAATGTACATGTAACTGTTATTTTAGCTCATGCCGACCTACTTAGTATGTAAGTCAATTGCCTAGCTTCGTGTGACGCTTATTTTAGTTCACATGCTATAGTTTTTAAGCCACGGGGGTGGCAGAATAACAGCGTCTGTAGACAAGAGTCTTTAGTGGTCTCTTGGTACAGACACAAGCTGAGCCACCTACCCTTTCAATTGTTTTTGTATACTTTGTTTTATTGTACCTGTCTTGGTTACCTGTAAATGTATACAATCATTGAATAAACGTCTTATTATTATTATTATTTATTGACGTATCTAACAACGCAAGAGAGATTTTTATTTTTAACTCATCTTCACAAAAGTTACTTTCAAAAACTTGTTTTTTTGGCCTAAAATTGGCTAAGTTCGATGTCATATACCTCGAATAGTGAGTATTGAAGACTAATAATTTAGATATATTTAGATACAGTATAGATGTACATTTCAATCGAATTTATTAATTAACCAACTAATATACTACAGTAGGGCCTTGATAATCCGTACACAGGCTAATCCGAACGTCGCAGTAATCCGAACTGCCGAGTGACCCGTTTCTCCTCCGCCGTAACACCTGACTTTGTTTAAACCATCCGGTTTGTAGTTCTTTCAAGGATACGAAATTACTCTATGCTGTACTGCACACCACGTGTTTTATGATAAGGTTCCTACATTTGAAATATGATATGGTTCCTACACCAAAACGTAAACACCAAATTTTGAGCATTGCTGAGAAGTGTGCCATATTAGACAGCTTGAAAGATGGCGTGTCTGCTACTTCGTTTTCTCAAAAGTATGATATTGGAAAAGCTACAATTTCTGATCTGATGAAAAAGGAACAGAACATTAGGTAATTTCATTCCAACATACTATAATTCCGTGAGTCCGAACAGTAGTTGTTTCTTTGAAGTTCGGATTATCGAGGCCCTACTGTATTAATCCAAAAATGAAATCCGCAACATGCTTCGTCAAATTAACTTAACATAAAGGACCGCCCCGGATCGTAGATGGCTCGAAAGTTCCCATAACCCCGGCGGCGTATTGAAGTAAATATGGTACACTATTTCGGTAAACCATGTTGTTTTTAATATGATAAGCCAAAACACGAGGAAACAGAGAGTTACAGATAGAAGGTCATTGGAACCCCTTAAGTCTGTGGATATTTGGCTTTCGAGAGTTGAGGTAAAGCCTCTTAACATAAATTATAACGCACGAGTAACTTTGGAAGGGCCTACAAGTACCTATATTATATGAGGTTTGGGAGGATAAATACTCAATTGAATTGTGCTTTTTTCCCGATTACTGCCGGTGGGAGGGTAATGTTTTTCGATTTTATATTTGTAAGTACTTTTCTTTACAAACTCGAAGTTCTCGGTTTGAGAGTTACTTGTGATATGTGAGAGTGCTTAGTACCTACAAAGTTTGCATTTTGTAGGTAAAACTAATTTTAAAAAAGTATTTAAAAGAAAAGAGAATAGATTTTGGCGGACCTTTATTTTTCTTAATTATCGATATGGGTATCATCGTTGAGGTTTCTCGAGGTGCCGATTACGAAAATGACACGCATTTTTAAAACCAAGATGGTGGACATTTATTTTTCTTAAAAATCGATATGGATGTTATCTTTGTGGTTCCTCGAGTTGTCTTCTCTGGCGAGACAAGCGTTTTCTGTGTTCGCGCAATGAATAGAGAAAACGCTTTCCACGCCACAATTCGCGCAAAATCGTGGCCGGTCTGTTAAATACCTAGACGAAATATTAATATAGTAAAAAGCCTTATTTTAAATAATTTCAGTCAATACTTTTCCATCAGTCTTTAATCGAAAATTTCAACACAATCAACTCCGGGCGTCAAAAGGATTCCCGCGATACTCGCAGCTCGTAACAATATTAATTTTCTTCCATTATTATATTTTAGCCATCTTAATATAAACCTAGTCGTTAAAAAATTACGATCCTGGATATTAACCGTTTACGCTCTGCCTCCGGGTTTATTGTGTTAATTTTATGTAAGAAAATTGATGAAATAAAATTTAAGAACCTTCTAGGTAGTCGTTCAACATGACAAATAGTTGGGTACTATACTTCAAATTACGAGTTACATATTTTTATTATAGCATTTTCGGGCAACTTTTTTCATCCATACAAATGTTTGACGAATATACGACTGCATCTGCGACACCACATGTAATATAATGCATATATTTCTTGAGATAAACGAGCTGTTTTGTTTCTCAAGGGCATGTAGTGTATACAAAATTTCCATTAATAAGGCATCTACATTTTAAATTAATAGTTATTTATCTCTCAAGCGAACAGAGGCTTTATAGGCCGGGCCCAATAAAGCGATAGAAGTGCGGGATTGGAGAGTAGCCTGGTGAAAATCCAGGGGAAAACCTCCGACACGACCACGCGTGTAGTTTGGAATTCTTCCAGAGAGATTAAGAGTTTGCGCTCCAGTAAGATTGGTTGAGCGGTTTCCACCCAATCTGAGGTGTACTTTGTCCTTCAGTTCACCAGTCTAAGCATGACCAGTTTGAAGCGAAACGCGTAGTTCACAAAGTCCATACTCATACTCATACTCTTTATTGATAATATTGTTAAATATTACACGTCACATTACAGTTTTGCACAATATATATAAAGTAACATTATCTTAGTACAATCATTATTAGATACAGTGTGAACAAATTGTTGTTAATTATTATGAATGTCAGTGAGTAGCCATTATTAATTAATTGATACATGTCAAATATAATTTATTTAATTAATTAGCGTTATAAAAGTCATTTAATTTGTAGAACTCATGACCGATTAACCAGTTTTTTAACTTTTTAGTAAAAGTGTTAGGGTTGTCGACTGTTTTGATGTGGATTGGTAACATATCCGTAGCTCTAGCCTTTGTCTCCTTGTTCACAGACGTACAACGTGACGGTGACTCGGCCCGTGAACATCACGCTGCCACCTGTGTCCAAGGAGGCGATGAGAGCCAGCACCATTCGGTTCAACTGTACCGCCACGGGTCGGCCGCAGCCTAACATCACTTGGTACAAGGACGGCGTACCCCTAGCCATCGCGGGGACGGTCAGTAGTGTTATGTTCAAGGTCAGACACTATAAGCGTACCGTCACGAGTCGGCCAGCCTAACATCACTTGGTACAAGGACGGCGCACCCCTAGCCATCGCGGGGACGGTGAGTAGTGTTATGTTCAAGGTCAGACACTATAAGCGTACCGCCACAAGTCGGCCAGCCTAACATCACTTAGTACAACGACGGCGCACCCCTAGCCATCGCGGGGACGGTCAGTAGTGTTATTGTTCAAGGTCAGACACTATAAGCGTACCGCCACGAGTCGGCCAGCCTAACATCACTTGGTACAAGGACGGCGCACCCCTAGCCATCGCGGGGACGGTCAGTAGTGTTATGTTCAAGGTCAGACACTATAAGCGTACCGCCACGAGTCGGCCAGCCTAACATCACTTGGTACAAGGACGGCGCACCCCTAGCCATCGCGGGGACGGTCAGTAGTGTTATGTTCAAGGTCAGACACTATAACTGTACCGCCACGGGTCGGCCCCAGTCTAACATCACTTGGTGCGAGTACGCATCGTGGGGACGGTAGTAGTATTCTCTTCAAGGTCAGACACTAAAACTGACCAGCGCGCGCGCTTTCCACTGTATCAACGGGTAGGCCTAAGCCTAACGTCACTTGGTATAAGAATGGCGCTTCCCTCACTCTCTAAAGATCAGGGCGGGTACTAAACTGTTCAACAGTTAAATGATTTAAATAAATGATTTATCTATTTATCTATCTATCTATCTATCAACAGTACCGCCTCGAGCTGTACGATTTGGTACAATGAAGAAGTGCCCAGTGACGCGCCCATGACGATAACGTGTAGGCGCAGTAACTTGGGTATTCGCTCGACGGACTATTCTAAGATCAGTCTTACTAGAAAAGTACAAAAGAATGCAACCCAAAGCATCGGTAGGTAGGCACTGTCTGGTTGGACACTGGATAATGTTTCGTCGGAATGTGCGTTTAATAATGTCGCTAATTTCAGGTCGGGCTATGGAAGGCATATTCCAAAGAGCTGGTTATCAGCAGCATCACCTCCAAAGACGCAGGTACACATTTACTTTAAATTTAACACACTATTTTCAACCTCCTTTTTTTATACAACGTCAGTGGAAAACAAACTTACGGTCCACCTGATGGTAAGCGGCCACCGCAGCCTATAGACGCCCGCAACGCCAAAGGAGGCACGTACGCGTTGCCGATTCTTTATGAAATTTGAGAATTCACTGTGTTGACAGCAGAAGGGACAAATTTAGGTCCCTCGCTCTCAACACAGTGCATCCTCGGGAGCTCTGGCAACCTTGCCCACCTACACAACGCTACATACTTGTATAGTAGATAATGTTATTATGGCTGTGGTCTTCTGCAAGGTGGAGGTACTTCCCCAGTTGGGCTGCTCCAAATTCGAGCAAGATGACATTTTGCTGTGCCCTACCTTTCTTAGTAGATAATGTTATTATGGCCTCCTCCAAAAAGGTAGTATTATGATTATGTTGTTAGCTCGGAATTCCGCCATTACTCTATTTGAAGACTTCTCCCCCATGTATTATCCGTCTCTATCTATCCAAAACAGTTATCTGATAAGGACCTATGAAAGTCTATGAAAAATTATTTTATTCTCATGCATTTTGCACCAGACACATGATTTTCGGATAGGTGGATGAATTGTGTGAGAGATGATATGAATAAGAAGGATGTGAATGAAGAGATGATGAATGACAGAGATGTATTGAAGAAAAAGACATGCTGCGCCGACCACAAATAAATGGGAAAACAGCAAGCGAATGGTGATGATGAGGTAGAAATATGTGATAATCCATATTGAAAGGGACCTTATGGCGGCCGGCACTTACGCCTTTATTGCCG
This sequence comes from Epiblema foenella, assembly GCA_963556455.1. NCBI lineage: Eukaryota > Metazoa > Arthropoda > Insecta > Lepidoptera > Tortricidae > Epiblema > Epiblema foenella. The sequence continues at coordinate 31,714,620 of OY747098.1, read as the reverse complement.
CTGTTCCAATACAATAGTGAATAGGTGCAACGTAAGCGCCTGCCGCCATAAGGTCCCTTTCGATGTGGATTATCACATATATATAATATGTTAAAAATTTATCTAATTCAATATTAGAGCGCGATTCATTATTGTCTATGCATTATTTCAAATGGTACCATAACGCCCAGCTTTACCATTACAACTGTTAGGTTTGCACGAGTAGCGTCGACGATCCATCACGCAAAATAGGCACGTATGACGTCGAGTTGCGGAAACTAGCCCGCGAAAACCTATACCATTACCATTGATCTTTTTGGCCGGACGGCTACACTGTACAAATCTATCTAGTACATCAAATAAAAATAATACAATAATCAAAGTATCGTTAATTAAATGTAGTGTTACATGTCAAAAATAAGACTGAGAAACTAATAACAATCGAGATTTGTTAGAGATGTATAAGGTCTCTAAGCGTCAAGATAAAAGGTAATAAAGTAGGTACACACTAATCATAATAAAATATTTTGAGCAATACCATTAACACGTCAATATGAAAATAATAAAATCTAATAAATAAATATCCTCAGAGATGTATAAGGTCTCTGAGCGTCAGTCTAAAAAAAATAAAATCAAATGAGAACAGTGAAGTCTCTCATCATGTCAATTCCACTGAATACTAGTACGAAGTTACTAGTCCTTGCAAACATGAACAGACCGGACCCCACAAATAGCACCCGTTCACGAGTATGACGCATATCTCAGCCATCGCCTCCCTCGACCATATGTTATGGAAGGTTGCGACCCGATCAACGACGCCACCGTAAGCAAAAACCTTTAGGCGAGCATGACATATTCAAGCTGCAGGACATTTATAATCAAAGTAGTACTTAGTAATAAAATATCGAATACAATGAGATACCTCATGATGTGCTCAAATGTACATGAAATGATTTTAGAACAGTAAAAGTCCAGGCTAAAATTGTAGTTATACATGTCTACATTATAAACCATTACTAATTCTAGTAAATTAGACAACTGGCTTAAAAGCTTCTTGATCGTTTAAAAAATCATTGACGGAATAATACGCCTTGCTTACCAAGTGACTTTTAACGTGACACTTAAATCTGTTGAAGGGCAAATTCAATACATCCATGTTTTATACATAATCCATCCATCAGGGGTGTACCAGTGCTTCGCCAGCAACAACGTGTCGACCGCGTCGGCGTGGGCCGTGCTGACTGTAACGGGGCCCGTGGCAGCCGCGCCGCAGGACATCTCGTGCGCGCCCGTGGGCGCCAAGGAGGTCGCCGTGCGTTGGGCGCCCGTGCCCACTGAAGTGCTGGCTTATACCGTGCATACCACGCCACAAGGTTAGTACTCTTATCTAGTGTATGACAAGGTAACTACAGTACTTTGTGTTGAGTTATACATGAACACTGTCTACGTGTGCGTATGTGTCATAACTTAGGGTTGCCATAAGCATGAGGACGAGCACCGGGACAATTAAAGAAAAAGTAGTATACGTAGAGCTCAAAAAGAAAAATTGGAAGGAGATCAGCGCAATGCCTCATCCCCAAAGTCAAAGCAAATGCGGGAGCGGGTCCGGTCTTTACCGTGGGACGGTATCCTACATGCGCGCGCGCCACGCAAGCACTGTATAGCCGTCCGTACTACGTACATGCATAAGTACTTATTTACCTAGCTGCTGGTCCCTACTAATTAACTATGCTTTTCAAACCGGGTCAATTTGCTTAATGGGCGGGACACTGGGACACCACCACGCTTCAAACCGGGACATGTCCCGGCATACCGGGACGTATGGCAACCCTACATAACTACAATTATGGCTAACCCGCGGTAGTGAGCTAAAAGTACTGTAAGTAGAAGAATCGCGGAATATCTCCTGCGCGCCAATGGGACCGCCGTCCATCTTTTTTTTCCCCGTGGCTGGAGGAAATCCTCATTGGATACTACCCTGGCCCGGTCCCTACCGCATGCCCGAAAGAAACGGGCCTATTTGTTTTCGTCTGACAGAATTGAATGAACGAACTATATGTGTGTGAACTTCGGTCGCTTTCGCAGGTTCGGTCATCTGATCGGATATTGTTGTTTCGCTCCGAATGTACTAAGAGCAGAAACGTTACGGAATAGTTCACTCTAGTACAGTGTTGGGAATTTGGTCTTTTTAGTTCTTAGAAGCTTTGCTTAGTTTGGGGCTAGGTTGATTTGTGTAAGATTGTCCAAAGATATCCTCCTGACACCTGGCGTCCTTTACAAAGTGCTAAATAAACCTTACAGTAAAGTCCGAATATTTTTGAACTTCTTATTTGGCCAACAGACGGCCGACCTTTTGGTAGTATCAATTCCGGAGTGTTTGTTATTTCCTAAAGTCCTTTATAAAAGACAAAAAATACCTAAACAAAAAAATGCTCAACGTCTTTGTCAAGTAATATTAAAAATGATTTGTTTTAGTGAAAACTCGAGAAAACCTTAGTTTATATTTTATTTAACAGAAAAGGTCTCGGACTTTACAACAAAAACAGTTTAATGCTTTGCAAAGTACATTCGGCCGTAATGGCAAGTGATTTCAGTAAATGCTCAGGGGTCAGGAGGATATTTATTTATATCCACGAAGTATTTGTTTACGCGTGGCTGTGTTTTCAGAGCCGGGTGGAACAGGCATGCCGCTGGGGCAGCCTGTGAGGGCCACGCACACCGTGATGCCGGTCTCCGTCCCGCTGGCCCCGTACCGCTTTCAAGTAAGCCTCACAATGGGGAACTAGCTTCACCGGTCATACGCGGATTTAGGTTCGCGTCTTCTGTGGACATACCAAAAGTTAAGGGCTACAAAGCTTAATTTTGGATTGCACCAGCAACCCGCATAAACAGTGTCTCCGTTTTTATAAATCCCTGTGCCTTTACCATGAGTTTGCATGATCGTACTCGCTAGCGACTGCGTAAACGATTTAGTATGCCGATTCTTAGTTCTATTGCGTAACCGCCAGAGGCGCTGTACTTTTGCCATACAAGTTTTTACGCAGTCGCTAGCGAGTACGGTCATGTAAACTCATGGTAAAGGCACTGTAATAAAAACATAGCTAACATGCACATAAGCCGTTAACTCTTGACTACTGGAGGGACGACTTTTGTTTTTTCAACTAAGTATGACCCTTAGCTCTCAAACGAGTACAAAATTAGATTGTCTCAAGGCGCCCGTGCGCCCTGAGTGCTCGCGGACCTCCGTTCTGGGGGGTGGCCCCATAGAGGCGTCCACCCCTAGACAGTCAAGATGCCCACCTAAAGCTGTCAAAGCTGCTGAAGGAACAGAACAAAGAAAAGGAACTTGCGTTAACGTTGCGTTATTACATCGATAAATTATGTTAGTAATATAATACTAACATAATTTATCGTTTTTTTATGTAGGTTGACTGGTAGAGAATGCTTTTGGCATTAAGTTCGCCTTTTGTACTATAAGTTTTTCTTTTGTGCAATAAAGATTAAATAAATCAATAAATAAATAATAATGATAGCCATTCCCAGTGTATTAGGTATTGGAAAATTCTTTCCTAAATTGTAATTTTTTTGCGAAGGATTTTAATTAAAGTTACGTAAATTGGAACGTAATTTAAAACGCGCAGTGACGTCACTCCATCGATCACTTCATTAACTTCATGTGAAGGTGATGTGAAAACATTGAAAAATATCTGTAAAATTAAAAATGATTTATTGTGAATATATTAAATTAAACTGAAAATATATTATTTCTGTGATGCACGTTTGACGTTTTACGCAGTGATGTCAAGCCAGTGAACGTTTACGCGCGAAATTTAGAATGTCGGTTTTTGATTTGAATTAAATAATTTATTTGAGCATATTTAAACTTTTTCATGTTTGGTATCTTTACGTAATCCTTAAATATTTAAGATAGACTAGATCAATAAAATAATGCAAGTACCCTATTTATACACTTTTCACTATAAATGTAGCCTTTCTGAATGGTAAGCCACGAGTGCTTGGGGCCGATTTTTGAGTGTCGAATGCTCGGCTTTTCACTCGACATCTGTCAAATCATAATCAATCAGATCTCGAGTGAAAAGTCGAGCGATCGACACTCTAAAAGCGGCCCCTTGGTTCATTGTGGATCCATGATGCCGATACGAATCCTCGTACATAACTGTCATTGTATTTGGTAATGTGCAAAGAAAGTAGGTTTCTTGGTACATAGCCCGGTTTTGTACGAAGAATATTTTTTCCTTATACATTGCTAGTAATGTAACTCAGTAATGTACGAAGAACAAGGGAAAATTAAGATTAATCTTAATTTGTAACTTACAGGTCCGCGCCTACATACAGTCTGCTAAAGGCGCGGCTACCGACTTTTCGGATTTCGTGGTGTGTCAGGGACAAGGAGGTAAGAAAATAGCTTATTTTTATCTAATTGTAACTATACTTTTTTTTATGCAACGCCGGTGGCAAACAAGCATACGGTCCACCTGATGTACGCGTTGCCGACCCTTTATGAAATTTGAGGATGCACTGTGTTGACAGCAGAAGGGACAAATTTAGGTCCGTCGGTCTGAACACAGTATGTAGTGCATCCTCGGGAGCTCTGGCAACCTTGCTCATCTCCCGGAACACAACACTACATATACATACTTGTATACTTGTACTTTACTTTATACCAGCGGTCGACAACCTCTTATTCAAAAACTCAAAACTCAAAATATTCTTTATTCAAATAGGCCTAGCAACAAGCACTTTTGAATAGTCAGTTATATATTTCATAAATTGAATCTAATTATTCAGAGCAATTTATTGATGCGTATGAAATTTAAAAAAAGACATGAATTACTGCAATGTATGTCAAAAGAGAGTATAATAAATTCACAAAAAGATCGTCAATATGTAAAATAAAAACATAAAAAATAGTATAAGCTAGACAGTTTCTAGAATAAAATCTGAACGTTAAGAGGAAAATTTAACGTCAACATCTAATGTCATAGTTATGAAAATAGTCATTAAGATGTAATGTCATAATTATTAAAATATAATTAGTATTTCAACCACAATTACACCCACGGTTATATATCATTCATGTAGTCTTTTGTGCTATAATATGCTTTCGATATGAGTTTACGTTTTACATAAGTCTTGAATTTATTAATAGATTAATTAGTTACGTTTATAGGTAGTTTATTATAAAACTTTAACCAAGAGCCACATAGTAGCTAACGAAATTGTCGATGGTCGCACGTGTTCATAATTTGTGAATTTATTCGACAAATGGTACCTTATTGTCGGTTGCAATAAGGAGGCTCGTGGGCCGCTTGTTGCCAACCGCTCTTTTATCTTCATTACGGAGCAGTCCGTGGTCTTGGCGGTATGCGAGGTTTTTTTTTTTGGAACCTGACTGTGGCTTTATAGGCCGGGCCCAATAAAGCGATAGGAGTGCGCGGTTGGAGAGTAGCCTGGGGAAAATCCAGGGGAAAACCTCCGACACGACCACGCGTGTGATTTGGAACACTGGAATACTCTAAGAGTTTGCGCTCCAGTGAGATTGGTTGAGCGGTTTCAACCGAATCTGAGGTGTGAGTGGAATCGAGCTACTGGGAGCGGTATGCGAGGTTTAGCAACGTCGGCTCAGGTCAGTTCTTGGACGGGCGCTTTGAGTGGTTATTAACTGTGCGCTCCCGTGCTTTGGAAGGTCGTTAAGCTGTTGGTCCCAGCTGCTATCTATGGTAGCAGTCGCTAAGGCAAAATAGAGGCTTCCGGGCGGCCTGAGGACTTCTAACAGTCAAGTTGGCCACTCACTTGACAAGGGGAGTCGAAGTTGCACCACGTCCGTAGGGAGTACCCACCGTTACCCTACACGTGACCCCTGGGTGGTACTAAACGGTACAACAAAAGAAAGAAAGAAAGAAAGAAAATACGTTTATTTAACGTCACAAATTACAAATTTAAAAAACGAAACAAATTAATTAAAAAAAGAAGACGTTAAAAAGGATCCCCACTCAGCATGAAGCCATGGCGAGACACAACAAGCTGAGGCGCTGATTTTCAGTGGGGACCTATCTTAAAAACTAAGATATGTGGCGACACAGATGCCAACGACAGATATACTTTACATAAAAAAAAATGAAATAGCAATACTATAAGGGCCATTCTACTTTTTCATGTACATAATTTTCAGACACTTTTTTTTAAATGCAGATTTGGGAATACTTGGCCCTCATTTCATATTTTTGTATTGTTATTTAGAAAGAGGTTTAATCGCAGTATCACTTCCGATAGTTTCGGTAATTAACGAACTACAGCTATATCCATAAATCGAGTAACTCAGTGGTCCTTGGATGTCTCACCATTTGCATGAAAAAATGGTTTTACCCACTGTGTTACCCACCTTTTACAGCGATATGTTACTATTTAAGTATTTTTACCTATAAATTCGTTTTATTAGGTTCAGGTACTATTTGGAAATCCTATTTGTGTACACTAATTAAATACGTATCATAGTTTTTTTGCAATAGAAAACTGGTCATGAAAAAGTAGAATGACCCGTAAATAATATTATCTTCATTAACTTCCAGTTCCGATAAGCCTGTCGAAAGTAAACACGACGGTGCTGGTCTCGTGGGAGAATTTCGCGCGGCAGACTCCTGGCGTGGTGGAGTGGATCGTGCAGAGCAGGACGGCCGAGCAGCCGGATGACGTCACCAACGTCACCCTGGACGGGCCGCTCACCAACTACACGGTGGATCGTAAGTCCTTGATTATTGGGAATCAAAAATAAAATTTGATTTTAAATACAAAAAAAAATACAAATACAAATACAAAAAGGTTTATTTCTCAAAATTTTACAATGTTCAATCTATAGTAAGTATGGGTATTAAAAATAAGACGTTGAAAAATCGGTGTGAGCACAGCGCTAAGCTGGTTTTAAGCCCACCCGTAGTCAGTGAGTTGGTTTTAAAAGATATCAATTTAATTTTGACGCTCAGAGACCATGTAGGTTTCATCTCTGGGATATTATATTAATTTCATTATACTCCTTGTTTAATCTTGAGACCTTATACATCTCTAACTTTACTGATGTTGGAATATTTGTAATAAATAACTTTGCAAGTTTATCTTCACTGTATGACATTAATTTTGTTATAATTGTAAACTCGAAATTATTCCTTCTTGGACTGTAAATTAATAATTTGACATGAAAAATGTATTACTTATTATAGTCAGACTTACTTAAATTGTAAATTAATATTTTGACATGTAAAAGTGCCCTTGTGGCCTATTTGCAGAATAAATGTTTGATTTTGATTTTGAAAATTAAAATCAAAACATTTATTCTGTAAATAGGCCTCAAGGGCACTTTTAAATCTATCAAATCTATCTAGGTACATAAAATAAAATTAATGCAATAATCAAAGTATCATTAATTAAATTTAGTGTTACTAAGAAACTAATAACAATCGAGATTTGTTAGAGATGTATAAGGTCTCTAAGCGTCAAGATTATTTTTGGTTGTGACGTTGTCGTGACGTAAAGCAACGTACGCTAGATTTGAGCTACGTAATTTAAGGTTTCCTTTCATTATTGCGATTACTTTTAGGCAGTAATTGTAAAACCGGTTTTATTTAATAACTGTATAGAAATTAACAAACTATTACCGCTAATAAAAGAATACCTATATTCTAATTAGAGGTATTGTTGTCATTCCGCTTTTATCTATATCTCTATGTATAGACTATTTACGATATTAAATACCTGTATTCAATACCGCTATTCATTGCACTTGAAATATAAGATGTCGATTAAACATTAGGTACTACTAAAACGCAACAAATTGATATAAATATTTACAATACGCTAGTTTGCAGAAACAAATAATCGAGTATATTGACACTGACAGCTATTACCGGTAATGGTTTTTATGGGTAAAGTGTCAAATAGAGGTATTGTTGTCAATTGGCGAAATCGCAAATATATTTGAATACCGGTTTTGATTATACCGCTAATCAGAGCTTTAGCGGTATAAATAGCGAAATGCAATTATGACCGGTTATACCTTATCTAAAACCGGTAGTAAGAATACCGGTAACGATCCCTGCCTTTGGGTACTTGGTTGGCTAAAAGTTGATCTACTCGTATTGCGTAATATGGATTGAAGTCCTTCTCTTATCTCAGATTTTTTTTTGTGTAAACAAACAGTCACTACTAAGGGTGCTTATACTAACTTATTGTAATAATGGTTACAATATGTGTGACCCACACCGTTTACCACATATGATATTATATGAGTTTATCATTTGGAGATATTCAGTGCACCGTCAGTCTTAAGGACTTTCGGTGTCGACAATAACAACATAAAGCACTTTAAAGAGTGACAAAACAATATATGTGATAATCCACATCGAAAGGGACCTTATGGCGGCCGGCACTTACACCTTTATTGCCGCTGTTCCAATACAATAGTGAATAGGTGTAACGTAAGCGCCTGCCGCCTTAAGGTCCCTTTCGATGTGGATTATCACATATTATGTGTATGTAAGCAGAAGCAGTCTAAGAATCAAAGTATTGTTATCGTTTCCACAGTTCCCGAAGACGGTGACCTCCAAGTCCGAGTGCTGGGCACCCGCAGCCGACCCTGGCTCCCGCAGAACCTGACCGCCATACCCTGGCGCTCGCTGGACCTTAGCACTGGGTGAGGTTCTGATCGCCAACCACAACGATAGTCATTTGTTCTACAAGGGTGCAAAGTTATATTTTAACAGCGAGCGTGGAATTAAAACACGAGCTAGCGATTGGATCGTAGGGGTTATACTATGAGCTAGTGAACCACGAGCGAAGCGAGTGTTTCGAAAACAGAATCCCGAGCGAAGTTAGTGCTTCAAAAATAGAATCCTAAGCGTAGCAAGTGTTGTGACACACGAGACGTAAAATAACATTGCAGCCGTGTGTAACACAAATCTTTTCACCTTTGAGTGAAATGTGTACAATCAGTCTTTATTTTAACTAGTACACAAATAATAAGGGTAGGAAAATACAAATTGGCAGGAAATTTTATGTACACTGAACAATACTATTAGCTGATGCCCGATGATGTTGATGAAATTGTCCTGTCCGGCCGGACTGGTCTTTACATGTTAATAATATTATTATGTTTAAAAAGGTAAACAATTCAAATATTACTTGCACTCTTGTGGTTAAATGCAGTTCTGCAACCTGTTTTTAAATATTGTAAAGGGCTTTCCGAGCTAGTGAGGTGGAAAGGAACTTGACTGTCATTATTAACGATGAGACCATGACCACCAGTTCGTCCGAAAGTCGCCCACTGGCTGCTGGTGATAAATAGGCCTCTAGTAAAAACTTACATCCTCTTCTAAATTTGCTCATGCAATTTACAATGGTCATGCCAGAATAGAAGAAGAAAAAAAACTACGAGTATAGTCCAATTTTTTAATTTAACAAAAAAAAAGGTTTGGCGGTCTTCATTTTCGTACTGATGAGAAAGCCACCATAAATTTCATTTTCGTAGTCAAAAAGTTACATAACAGATTTTACAATTTTTTCTCGCATATTGTGTTTTCTTGACTATTGTATATTTATAGAATTGAGAATTGTTTTGTTTTTGTGTATTTCATAATCAGTGTGTTTGTTGCTCGACATCGAAATTAACTATTGTATTTATAGAATTGAGAATTGTTTATATAATTAATATGACTGACATTTTTGTGATAATTATTTGTATAGCGTTAATTTTTTTCTACTGTAAATTATGAATGAATGAATGAATAACATTTTTTGCAGATTTAAAAACCCATAGTTTTGTTAGTAGGTACACAGTATAATATTTGTTAGCAAAGTACACAGTTAAAATAAAATAAAATAAATTAAACAATTATAAAAGAATTGTTGAGCATCCGGAGTGTATTTTCACCCAGAAGCTTAATATAGGGTTGTCCCATTTTTCAGCAATAACTTTCAGGAAGCTGTTGGTGCTGTTCCACACTCTGTGCATCAGGGAGGCGACTCGTTTGCGAATTATTGCTGAAAAACAATCCGTTCGAGCCTCCGCAAACATCCCTGATGCACTGCAGTGCTTCCTCAGCCCCATCAGCGCCCTGAAAGCATTGTTGTATTGGACCCGGAGAGCCTTATACGATCTCTGTGTGTATCTGGTCCACAAGCCACAAGCCACAAGCATTATGACTTGTAAATTTTTTTTTACCAATAAATAATCTGAATCTGAATCTGATTGTACAGCGATTTGCGTGCGACCCCCCGTAACCTGGTGGTGACCAAGGTCGGGCCCCGCGGGTTCACCGTGCAGTGGGAGACGGACGACCTGTCCCCCAGGAAGTACAGTTTCCTGGTCTGCGCGGTGAAGATAGACGACCCCGCGACTAGTGAAGACATCTGTCAGAAGAGGTGAGTTTTCGTCACAACCGGTCTTTTTAGGGTTCCGTACCAAAATGGTAAAAAAGGAACCCTTATGGTTTCACTTCGTCTGTCACATCGCTAAATATCTCAAGAACTACTTATGCTATCGATTTGAAATTTGGAATAGTTATAAAGAAGGCTTACCTACATACATAGAACATGACATTTTTAAACATTTTTTTTTAATTTCTGTGAAAAATGACAGATAATAGATGGTTAAAAATTTAAAAGTCTAGTTAATAAGTCGAGTGGGGCTTGAATGTCACATTCTGAAACAATTTTTTATTTTTTTTTATGTCGAGTCATTATTGATTTATGAGGGAAAATGTAAAAAAAATACCGTCCCCCCCCCCCCCTTATCTCCGAAGTTTACCAAGGAAAAAATATAAAATTATTACATAACAATTATATCAATGTATATTTTACAGGAAAAATATAACTGTAGCTCTATTTAGTTTTTCTTTCTTTTTATCGTCAAATAAAATTTCAATACTAAGTTTGTTGTTTAATCACCTTTGCATGTATTTTTGTTTTATATATTCCTACGAGATTATGCTGAAAGTACCTTCTTTCAAATAAAGAAAAAAAATTGAAATCGGTTTACGTGTTAAAGAATTATCTTTGAAAAACTACCATACAAACAAAGTTATTCAGTCGCTCAAATTTGTAACAAAAGTCGTAAATGGCGCTGTTTCCGTGGGGTCCAATTTTCACACCAGGTTGTTGAGATTTTCCTGATTTAATAGGGTTGGAACCGGTACACGCCTGTATACGGAACGGTGCGCGAGTCCGACTCGCACTTGACCGGTTTTATTTATTAAATTATGTGGCTTTAACGTGAAATGGGCTGTTAAATAAATATTATAGAAGTCGAATTTCGGTTGCGGTTCACGCGAAACTGTAGTGCTTGTCGCGTGAGTCGCAGGTGGGTTCGGTAACGGTTCAGTAGGTCGTGTAAGTAGTCTCGTTTTCAATTCTTATGTATGTAAATTCTCTTGTTCTTGGATTGCATTGTTTGTTTTTGTGAGAAGCCCGCGTAGGGCGGCTCGCGCACGTTTCACTGTTTTCAAATCCAACAACATCGTCACCAAATTGTTAAATAAATATTATAGATACGTTGGTATATCAATCATTATATATTTTCGAATGACAGGCAAGTAATGTAAGCACACGTTACTAAGGAACTAAGTCACGGATATGATATGGTCTATGAAGAATATGTCTGAAAGTTTACTACTTTTGAAGTACCTGTCACAAACGTGGTCAGCACTTTTTAAAGGTTTATAAGTAGACCCCCGTTATCTTGTCGCATAGAAATAGTTTTTCAGTAGAGCGTGAATGTTTTTTTATCGACCTTCTTGATATCGATGTTTATATAATGCAATTAAGTTTTCGACTTTTAAGTCCATACTCAATTTTAATGAAAACTTTTTGTTTACAAATAAGTAAATAACCTGGGTAGGTCTTACGTGAAGCGATAACCACCAACCAAGAAGCACCAACATACCATCATAGGTCGGTCATCGTCAAATATGGCGCCGGCAGCTGTCATCCCATAGAAACCTGTCAAACTTTCCATACAATCAGATTTTAACGAACACCGTTTACGATTACAGACGGTTTGGTGCAACCCACTCTAAGTGTTCCTTTTCCAATGTTGCAGCGACGTACACTCAGCGACGATAGAGAACCTCCAGCCGGGCGGCGACTACGAGGTGCGGGTGGAGACTCGGATCCAGGACCTGGAGCCTGCGGAGGCTGTGCTGCCCTACCGCGTCTCCACGCTGGCTGAAGAAGGTGATTCAGCATTTTATTTATTATCCATCAGTCTTGATAACGTTCTTAAGGGTCCTTATCAGTTAAAAAACGATCATCTTTTTAAGGATTTTTCTGTATTAATTGACATTATTATTAATTGACGACCGGTTTGGTCTGAGTCTTGGATGTTTTCTATGTAGTGAATTGCCATCCATCTTCCTGGTCGTCGTGAGTGACTAGCTACAACTTCCGCCATAGTGGCGAGGTGAACCGCAGGTTTTATCCGGTTCGAAGGACCATTTCATGTAGGGTTCTTACTTGGTCCGCTAATAAAAACCACCACATAAAGAACTTTTAAATAACTATATTTAAATTACCACTGTTTGCAATGTAACACGTCTCATCTTTGTCGTAATGGCGGAGCGACTGTCCTCTTCCATCCCAATCATGTGTGCCTTGTCTTGCACAACAAGCCTTCTTGAGCTTACTGTAGGGCTAGTTCGATTTGTGTAAGATTGTACTCTAATATTTATTTATATATTTTATTTATTTATTTATTGATCTTGACAGTTTCTCAATGTTACTATCTAGAGCAGGGGGCCGATAATAGTGTGGAACGCTCGACTTTTCACTCGAGATCTGTCGAAAAATATGATTTGACAGATGTGGAGTGAAAAGTCGAGCGTTGTCTGTGCTAGCACAAATTATCAATGCCGCGCAGCTTCGATTCCTAAAATTAATAATTCTGCAATGTTCACTAACCGGCTCTTCGGTGGAACATTCTACTATGAATTATTTGAACTCGAGTTTATACAAATTATTCCTGATATCAATCATCATCATCATCCTAGGGTTATCCCGGTACAGTTGCATCCTGAAGGATACCCAAGGTCCGCTACCTAATCCCAAGATATGGCGGAGGCACTAGTTTTTACGGAAGCGCCTGCCATCTGACTTTCTAACCCGAGGTTAAACCGGACCTTCTTGGAATTGGGCTTGTCAAGTACCTAAATAGCGTAAAGAGTCTACTAGGCGTATTTTTATTGTATATAGTTGACACATTTCTTGCAGGAAAGCATATCAAACGATCCGACATATTTTGTTTTCTTGTGTAACTACACATTGTAAATACCTATTGTTATTTTTTCCTCGTTTTCCTTTCAATTCTCTTTTGTTGTTTACCACTTACATTTACTTAAGTAGGTTAAGTAGTATCATTGTAATAAGCATATTTTGGAGAAAATGACTGACTGTCGAGTTTCTTTCGGCGTTTCTTCTCGGCAGTGCAGTGGTCTCATGAGAAACGCTAGTAGTTTTTGACTTGTAAAAGTGCCTTTGCGGCCTACTTGCAGAATAAAGTTCATTTATTTCATTTATTTATTTAAGTGAGTGGGCAACTTGAGTGTATTCCTGATATCAATCAAATTCTTAATTCAAATTCCATTGTTTCCAGCGACTTCAATCAGCTTCAAGTTCCTGAACGCGACGACGGTGCGCGTGTCGTGGAACGGGCCGGGCCGGTACATCGTGCGGCACCGGCAGCAGCTGCCGCCGCCGCTGGGCGACTGGGCCACCCTCGAGACTGACGGGAACACCGTGCTCGTGAGTTAACGGTCTCTTTTGTAACATGTACTCCTGGTGTTCGTGTGCTGGAGCTTCTTTTTTTTTTTTTTTTCATTAAAAATGGGATCGCTCTTGGCCAGCATCTAGCCAGGGGGCAAAGATGAGGCCGACGATGAAGCGAGCTCACCCAGAAGGTGCCTATTCACTCGTGCCTTAAAAACGTCTAGGTTATATGAGCTCGGAAACACAAACGCCGGCAGAGAATTCCAAACCTTAGAAGTGCGCATTATAAAAGATGATGCAAAGCGCTTGGTTCGAATAAGAGGAATTTCGACCAAGTAAGGATGGTATCCAGCCGTACGTCTGGATGTCCGATAGAAAAAGGGGGAGGGCGGTATGAGCTCATGGAGCTCCTGAGCACACTCTCCGAAGTACAATTTGTAGAAGACGCACAGACATGCTACTTTGCGTCTATTTTGTAACATGTACTCCTGGTGTTCGTGTGCTGGAGCTTCATGGCAGTGTTACCAGGACTGCGGAGGAGAGAGTGGCGAAGCGCATCTTCAACTCTGAACTGGAGGAGGGCAAGCGGAAGCATGGCGGTCAACTCCTCCGGTATAAGGATGTCCTAAAGCGACACATGAAGAGATGCGACATAGAGCCCTCCCAATGGGAGTGTTAGGCAGCACAACGCCCAGAATGGCGCAGACTGGTGAACGGCAAGGTACGGGAATTCGAGGATCAACGTAAAGTTGACCTTGATACCAAACGCGACCAGCTTAAGGCCCGCCCACCTGCTGCCATCTTCTACAAACATGTAGACGGCGTGCTTAGGTGCCCTCAATGTGCGCGGAGCTTTATTGCTAAAATAGGCTACATTAGCCATCTTCGGGCGCATGAGCGCCGGGGCACTGAGGAGTCGAAGTGGTCGCCATGGCCGAAACCGGTCGGAATCATACCAGGACTGGAATTTGATTCCATACGATTTCAGCCTTGAAAAGATCCGAAAACAGTCGCGAGGACCCGCCACGTACAATTTCATTATTTCATACATTAGGAAGCAGTTCGATTTGTTACGCGGTCCGATATATTTGACCCCCACAAGATCCGCCAAAGGCCTGAATTATCCGAAATTGCATCAAAAGATCTGCACTGGTAACACTGCTTCATGGACCGAAAGATACAGCAAGCAAGTGGCATTGAGGCACATATAACCCCCCCCTCAATCCCTTCCCTTCCCTTTGTCATTTTGTCCTGTATCTATTACACAGGAACAGGTCGTTACTAAGAACACCTGAGAACCTAAATGGTATCGTACTGTAGGGTTTCTAAGGAAATTCTCCCCGAAAACGCTCCATCTGTGTAATGAGCTCGACGATGTCCAAAATTTCCCTAGGTACTACTAGCTCTTCAAAAACACCAAGAGGCCTCCAGTTATTTTGACTACTTTTTTGTTGACAGTTGAACGGCATTGACCCAAACGCAGAAACTTACGTGGAGGTGATAAGCCAGGAGCTGAAGGGCGCGATCCAGGAGCTCACCATACCGCCACAAATCAAGGACCTGGGTGAGAATTATCATTTACATGATGCTGATGGTTAGATCAACTTTTTTTGTGTTGTTATCTTGACCCGTTGTCCAAGGGACACTAGCGGCGCAGTTTGTTCAAAAAAATGTTGTATTAAGTTCCACTAACACGCTTAGTAAATGGACCATTATGTAAATAGCTTATAAGTACCACAAATACGTATGTTTCATAAATTTAAATGGCATTAAATCACGATTGTATTCGTATTTTGTGCCCTGGACAACTAGACGTAACCACGGCAACGAGTGGCACAAAGTTGATTCACCGTGATATTGATATCACTCCATTCCTTTTGAACTGATGTGGTCAAATACTGAATACTAGAGGTCGACTGCTTAATTGAGACGCAGCGGGACGGAAGCGGGAGTCAGGGACGGAAGATCATATGATCATCAGGAAGGTCATAGAAAAATTGATCCATCCCTTTTGTGTGGTATGTCAAAACTTTAACTAGGTTATCTCTTCTGAGACATTTTATTGTTTTAAAAAACAGTTTATACACAAATATTTTTGTATAACCATCTCAATGTGTTTCCAGACGCAAAAGACCTGTCCTACGTGTACACCAGCAGTGGCATCACGGTGTCGTGGGTGGGTGCGGGCCCTCGTATTGTGAAGTTCACGCAGAACATCACGCAGCCGCTGGAGAAGTGGCTCTCTGTCAATGTCACCGCCTCACACGTGCAGGTACTGTAGGGACGTACTCGTAACTCGGGGGTGCGAATGACGACGGTAGACTCCCAGACTTAGGGTCAGTTGCACCAACATACGATCACAGGATGACCGTCAAATCCGAAGAAACACACGCGGACAAAATCTCCTTTTGGTCCCGCGACGTCGACTTGCTAAAACTCGGAAGTCACTCGGTGTCATTGGTGTCAAGATATATAACACCCTTCCGACTGAAATAGTTAACTGCCCAAGTAACGCAGCATTTATAAATAAACTAAAAATCTTACTAGTTGACCCAGCATGTTACAGCATAGATGAATTTATTCTAAGGAAAACTGATTAGTTCCTTTAATGTAGCAATAGCAATAATGATTAGGTATGTTATTTAATGAAATTGAATGTAAACAATATTATTATGCCAAATTGACCTGTAAAATGTATTTATACTTTTACCAATAAAATTATCTGAATCTGAAATATGGCGCCGGCAGCTATCATCCCATAGAAACTTGTCAAACTTTCCATACAATCAGATTTTAACGAACACCGCTTACGATTATAGACGGTTTGGTGCAACCTACCCTTATTAGGCGTACTGGGACACAATAACTGAACTTTGGTATATCTTATCTCGTTGTAATAAGGTTCACGTATAGTCAGTTAATTGTGATTTTAAAGAGCTTCGTGGCCTCAAGGCTTGCTCTCGCTTCTTAAGGGTTTGAATCAAATTTTACTATCCAATTTTTCTTTTGGCGACACGAGTCTAAAAATATTCGTTTTAAACATGCAAACCTGGATTGAATATTTGATGATTACTGCACTAAGGGAGTCCAGCAAAACCTGACAAGTTGCGAGGCGCACGCGTGGTCTGACAACCCGGATCGTGATGCCAGTGACGTCACTGTCGCCGACACACACACACACACACACATACGGCCGCATACCATCGATAGGCTGATGCCGTAGCTAGTGTCACCCACACTACTAACCGATGTACCGGGTTGCCATACCGCAATATATTATTGTATCATGGACGCCCGCTTCGCGAGTTTCCGTCTCTCAAACTCTGTTTATTTGTGATAATCCACATCGAAAGGGACCTTATGGCGGCAGGCGCTTACGTTACACCTATCCACTGTATTGGAACAGCGGCAATAAAGGCGTAAGTGCCGGCCGCCGTAAGGTCCCTTTCGATGTGGATTATCACATTTTAGGATTATTTTAGGAAAGATGATTTGCTCAGAGTAATCACTAAACGTAATATCATAACAATAACATTGGTCAGGGTCATTGTCTTCGTGGGATGAAGAGGGTAGCAAATGCATACGTCTTGCTGTACTTTACATAATAAACACATAGTACTCACACTTAGTCTTGTAACCAAGTTTAGATCACAGTAGATTAGTAACTTACCCTTTCATTCATAAAACTTAACAAACCTCTGCTAACTAAAATGTCTGTTCTCACAAGCACGTGTGTCAAAGTGACAGATAAGGACAAACGAACTTTAGCGGCTAGTTAACTAAAGTAGGTTTGATAGACGTTTATGAATACGGGGGTTAGTATTTAGTTTATATAGTAGGTATAACAGAAAATGTTGTTAAAATTGAGCGCGCTGCGCCAACAAACTGACCTAAGTTTATTTTGAATACAAATAAAGAACAATGCCTAGTGTCAGTGTCGTAGTGTCCATCTGTTTACTCGTGGTTTCCCCGCAGCTGGTGGGGCTGGAGCGCCGCCTGCCGACGTACGTGACGGTGCCCGCGGCGGGCACCGGCCAGGTGCTCACCATCCCGCCCGCGCCGCCCGCCCCCTCCATCGCCGTAGGTGAGCCCCACACACACCCCACACCGCTAATGCTAATCATCCTCGCCATCCTCTGTACTCTAGCCGACCGGCTCCACCCCGCCTCAAGAGCCAATCCAACTTCCTGCATTCCGCCGAACCAATCACAGTCACCCGAACAAATGCGACTCTCAACCTGTGGAATGAAACAGCACCCCCTCCCCACTTTGTACCACCTGCACTAAGCCTACCACCAGGGCACGACCCGCCCTGGGCAACATGGAAGTCCCTCAATAGACTGCGTACTGGAGTTGGTCGCAGTAAAGACAGCCTGAACAAGCGGGGTTTCATCGGGGCATCCTCTAACAGCTGCGTGTGTGGTGTCACTCCACAAACTCTGGCGCACCTTATCAACTTCCCGGCTTGCCCATCCTCCTGCTCACAGGAAGATCTGGTCAAAGCTAACCAAAGGGCAATAGACGTTGCTGGTTTCTGGGCCGGCACAATTTAGCATAGTGCAGCCATCGACTCGATAAGAAGAAGAATCATCATCATATCAGCCGAAAGACGTCCACTGCTGAACATAGGCCTCCCCCAAAGAGTGCCATAATGACCGGTCCTGCACCACCCGCATCTAATGGACTCCCGCGATCTTTACCAGGTCATCAGTCCACCTTGTGCGGGGCCTACCCACGCTGCGCCTTCCGATCCTTTATCGCCACTCGAGAACCTTCCGGGTCCAACGGCCATCGGTTCCTAGTGCAATATGCCCCGCCTACTGCCACTTAAGTTTACCGATTCGAAAGGCTATAATTATCGGTTACTTTAGGTCTGCTACGGATGGCCTTATTTCTAATGCGATCACGCAGAGAAACTCCCAGCATGCTGCTATTCATCTCACCATAATCGGTTTATAATGGAGCGCTCGTAACAACGGTTAAGCAACGCCAGCCGAGGACAGTTCTTGGATGCGTGACCTCTTTGAGTGGTTTAATAACCACTGAGCGCTCCTGTGCTTTGGAACGCTAAGCCATCCAGCTGCTTTGTATGATAACAGTAGTTAAGCCTAGTTAGAGAACTTCTAACAGTCAAGTTGCCCACCCAAAGCCTAATTCCAATAAGGTCTGGTTTCCCCTATGGTTGGAAGGTCAAATGGCAGTAGCTTCCGTAAAAACTAGTCAGACGGGTGGAAGACTATTGCAGTGCATTTTTCCGTATTGACTTTGATACGCCAAAGATTAAACCAATGATCTAGGTCAGTGATTGCCTCCTGGAGGTATTGCCGGATAAAAGTGTACTTACAATGAGTCGTAAAGAGCGAGGTACCGTCCGCGAACAACCCCAGTTGCACTTGAGGGTGCCTGGGGATGTCGTTCGTGAATAACGAATAAAGAGTGGGAGAGAGCACGGAACCTTGCGGGACTCCGGCCCGGATAGGGTGTGGGTCCGAGTACGCCCTCTAGTCTGTATCGAAAGCTTCGATGCCTGAGACAATCTCGTATGGTGAGTACGAGTCTGTCAGGCATACCAAGTTGATATAACTCAGCCCGCCCCTATCTATCGGTCGGTCGGCTGATAGCCCGTTATGCCAGACCTTGTCGAAGGCTCTCGCCACGTCGAGAAAGATCGCACCGGTCCTGAGCCTCTGGAAGGACAGGTTCGCTGATGCTCAAAGATGAATAACCCGTTTTTTAAGTCCAACATATAAGGGAATTTTATTTAGCGCAGATGTAACCTCACGAACATCGTCGTGACAAACAGCGAGATCCATGATGCTCTTAATATGACAACAGTAAAGCAAGAAATTGCTCTATATGCAGGGAAATACAAAGATCGTCTCGAAAAACACCCGAATGACCTGGCGGCTAACCTATCACAAATCAGTTATCGCAAACGACTGAAACGCTATGACGTACAAAACCTGTATAACAGATTCCAAAACTAAAGAGGTTGCTTCTACTGAGAAGCTTTCCCCGCACGTCAAACACAGCATGCACAACACATCTGCTAAAAGTCAAGTCGACTGATCGCAGATTTACATAGGAAAAAAAACAAAAAAGATGTCACCTCAGACACCCACACCCACTCACACTCTTTTCCCCAGGCCAGGTGAAATTAAATCTTATGTCAATGTCATGAAAACTTTGACGGGGAAAAATTTCATATTCATATTCATATATTTTATTGCCATCATGTTCATTACATTGGTCTGTTAGTATTATTGGTTAGTCGGTACATGATACCCCGTTAGGGCATTGCAATTTTCTTACAAACTAGGCAAGGGTGCAGCATATTCATTTCACGAAGGGAAAGTAATCTTACAGCCTTTATGGAATGAAATCGCTAACCTTAACACGTTACTAATTATATTATATTATCTTAGCTGAGCAATCGACTTACATGCATTTAAATTGATTGTGTTAGATTGTCGGTGTGATCATGTCTGCAGTAACGTAATAGCTTTCTTGACAGGTGTCGGGCTCGGCTGCGCGGCGTGCGCGCTGCTGCTGGCGGCGGCCGCGCTGCTCGTGTGGCGCCGCCGCAAGATGGCCGCCTCGCCCGCCAGGTATGTCACCACATTCTCGACAGGGCTCGGACTCGGCCGCGCTGCTCGTGTGGCGCCGCCGCAAGATGGCCGCCTCGCCCGCCAGGTATGTCACCACATTCTCGACAGGGCTCGGACTCGGCCGCGCTGCTCGCGTGGCGCCGCCGCAAGATGGCCGCCTCGCCCGCCAGGTATGTCACCACATTCTCGACAGGGCTCGGACTCGGCCGCGCTGCTCGTGTGGCGCCGCCGCAAGATGGCCGCCTCGCCCGCCAGGTATGTCACCACATTCTCGACAGGGCTCGGACTCGGCCGCGCTGCTCGTGTGGCGCCGCCGCAAGATGGCCGCCTCGCCCGCCA
Organism: Epiblema foenella; assembly: GCA_963556455.1. Taxonomy (NCBI): domain Eukaryota; kingdom Metazoa; phylum Arthropoda; class Insecta; order Lepidoptera; family Tortricidae; genus Epiblema; species Epiblema foenella. The sequence continues at coordinate 31,693,927 of OY747098.1, read as the reverse complement.
GGTATGTCACCACATTCTCGACAGGGCTCGGACTCGGCCGCGCTGCTCGCGTGGCGCCGCCGCAAGATGGCCGCCTCGCCCGCCAGGTATGTCACCACATTCTCGACAGGGCTCGGACTCGGCCGCGCTGCTCGTGTGGCGCCGCCGCAAGATGGCCGCCTCGCCCGCCAGGTATGTCACCACATTCTCGACAGGGCTCGGACTCGGCCGCGCTGCTCGTGTGGCGCCGCCGCAAGATGGCCGCCTCGCCCGCCAGGTATGTCACCACATTCTCGACAGGGCTCGGACTCGGCCGCGCTGCTCGTGTGGCGCCGCCGCAAGATGGCCGCCTCGCCCGCCAGGTATGTCACCACATTCTCGACAGGGCTCGGACTCGGCCGCGCTGCTCGTGTGGCGCCGCCGCAAGATGGCCGCCTCGCCCGCCAGGTATGTCACCACATTCTCGACAGGGCTCGGACTCGGCCGCGCTGCTCGTGTGGCGCCGCCGCAAGATGGCCGCCTCGCCCGCCAGGTATGTCACCACATTCTCGACAGGGCTCGGACTCGGCCGCGCTGCTCGCGTGGCGCCGCCGCAAGATGGCCGCCTCGCCCGCCAGGTATGTCACCACATTCTCGACAGGGCTCGGACTCGGCCGCGCTGCTCGTGTGGCGCCGCCGCAAGATGGCCGCCTCGCCCGCCAGGTATGTCACCACATTCTCGACAGGGCTCGGACTCGGCCGCGCTGCTCGTGTGGCGCCGCCGCAAGATGGCCGCCTCGCCCGCCAGGTATGTCACCACATTCTCGACAGGGCTCGGACTCGGCCGCGCTGCTCGTGTGGCGCCGCCGCAAGATGGCCGCCTCGCCCGCCAGGTATGTCACCACATTCTCGACAGGGCTCGGACTCGGCCGCGCTGCTCGTGTGGCGCCGCCGCAAGATGGCCGCCTCGCCCGCCAGGTATGTCACCACATTCTCGACAGGGCTCGGACTCGGCCGCGCTGCTCGTGTGGCGCCGCCGCAAGATGGCCGCCTCGCCCGCCAGGTATGTCACCACATTCTCGACAGGGCTCGGACTCGGCCGCGCTGCTCGTGTGGCGCCGCCGCAAGATGGCCGCCTCGCCCGCCAGGTATGTCACCACATTCTCGACAGGGCTCGGACTCGGCCGCGCTGCTCGTGTGGCGCCGCCGCAAGATGGCCGCCTCGCCCGCCAGGTATGTCACCACATTCTCGACAGGGCTCGGACTCGGCCGCGCTGCTCGTGTGGCGCCGCCGCAAGATGGCCGCCTCGCCCGCCAGGTATGTCACCACATTCTCGACAGGGCTCGGACTCGGCCGCGCTGCTCGTGTGGCGCCGCCGCAAGATGGCCGCCTCGCCCGCCAGGTATGTCACCACATTCTCGACAGGGCTCGGACTCGGCCGCGCTGCTCGTGTGGCGCCGCCGCAAGATGGCCGCCTCGCCCGCCAGGTATGTCACCACATTCTCGACAGGGCTCGGACTCGGCCGCGCTGCTCGTGTGGCGCCGCCGCAAGATGGCCGCCTCGCCCGCCAGGTATGTCACCACATTCTCGACAGGGCTCGGACTCGGCCGCGCTGCTCGTGTGGCGCCGCCGCAAGATGGCCGCCTCGCCCGCCAGGTATGTCACCACATTCTCGACAGGGCTCGGACTCGGCCGCGCTGCTCGTGTGGCGCCGCCGCAAGATGGCCGCCTCGCCCGCCAGGTATGTCACCACATTCTCGACAGGGCTCGGACTCGGCCGCGCTGCTCGTGTGGCGCCGCCGCAAGATGGCCGCCTCGCCCGCCAGGTATGTCACCACATTCTCGACAGGGCTCGGACTCGGCCGCGCTGCTCGTGTGGCGCCGCCGCAAGATGGCCGCCTCGCCCGCCAGGTATGTCACCACATTCTCGACAGGGCTCGGACTCGGCCGCGCTGCTCGTGTGGCGCCGCCGCAAGATGGCCGCCTCGCCCGCCAGGTATGTCACCACATTCTCGACAGGGCTCGGACTCGGCCGCGCTGCTCGTGTGGCGCCGCCGCAAGATGGCCGCCTCGCCCGCCAGGTATGTCACCACATTCTCGACAGGGCTCGGACTCGGCCGCGCTGCTCGTGTGGCGCCGCCGCAAGATGGCCGCCTCGCCCGCCAGGTATGTCACCACATTCTCGACAGGGCTCGGACTCGGCCGCGCTGCTCGCGTGGCGCCGCCGCAAGATGGCCGCCTCGCCCGCCAGGTATGTCACCACATTCTCGACAGGGCTCGGACTCGGCCGCGCTGCTCGCGTGGCGCCGCCGCAAGATGGCCGCCTCGCCCGCCAGGTATGTCACCACATTCTCGACAGGGCTCGGACTCGGCCGCGCTGCTCGCGTGGCGCCGCCGCAAGATGGCCGCCTCGCCCGCCAGGTATGTCACCACATTCTCGACAGGGCTCGGACTCGGCCGCGCTGCTCGTGTGGCGCCGCCGCAAGATGGCCGCCTCGCCCGCCAGGTATGTCACCACATTCTCGACAGGGCTCGGACTCGGCCGCGCTGCTCGCGTGGCGCCGCCGCAAGATGGCCGCCTCGCCCGCCAGGTATGTCACCACATTCTCGACAGGGCTCGGACTCGGCCGCGCTGCTCGTGTGGCGCCGCCGCAAGATGGCCGCCTCGCCCGCCAGGTATGTCACCACATTCTCGACAGGGCTCGGACTCGGCCGCGCTGCTCGCGTGGCGCCGCCGCAAGATGGCCGCCTCGCCCGCCAGGTATGTCACCACATTCTCGACAGGGCTCGGACTCGGCCGCGCTGCTCGTGTGGCGCCGCCGCAAGATGGCCGCCTCGCCCGCCAGGTATGTCACCACATTCTCGACAGGGCTCGGACTCGGCCGCGCTGCTCGCGTGGCGCCGCCGCAAGATGGCCGCCTCGCCCGCCAGGTATGTCACCACATTCTCGACAGGGCTCGGACTCGGCCGCGCTGCTCGCGTGGCGCCGCCGCAAGATGGCCGCCTCGCCCGCCAGGTATGTCACCACATTCTCGACAGGGCTCGGACTCGGCCGCGCTGCTCGCGTGGCGCCGCCGCAAGATGGCCGCCTCGCCCGCCAGGTATGTCACCACATTCTCGACAGGGCTCGGACTCGGCCGCGCTGCTCGTGTGGCGCCGCCGCAAGATGGCCGCCTCGCCCGCCAGGTATGTCACCACATTCTCGACAGGGCTCGGACTCGGCCGCGCTGCTCGCGTGGCGCCGCCGCAAGATGGCCGCCTCGCCCGCCAGGTATGTCACCACATTCTCGACAGGGCTCGGACTCGGCCGCGCTGCTCGTGTGGCGCCGCCGCAAGATGGCCGCCTCGCCCGCCAGGTATGTCACCACATTCTCGACAGGGCTCGGACTCGGCCGCGCTGCTCGCGTGGCGCCGCCGCAAGATGGCCGCCTCGCCCGCCAGGTATGTCACCACATTCTCGACAGGGCTCGGACTCGGCCGCGCTGCTCGCGTGGCGCCGCCGCAAGATGGCCGCCTCGCCCGCCAGGTATGTCACCACATTCTCGACAGGGCTCGGACTCGGCCGCGCTGCTCGCGTGGCGCCGCCGCAAGATGGCCGCCTCGCCCGTCAGGTCAGTCGGGTCATTCTACATTTTCGTGACCAGTTTTCTATTACAAGAAAAGTCTTATGATATGTATTGAATTAGTGTACAAAAACATGATTTCGAAATAGTACCTGAACCTAGTAAAAGGAATTTATACGTAAAAATAATTAAATATTAACATATTGCTGTAAAAGGTGGGTAACACAGTGGTAAAAGCCATTTTTTCATACAAATGGTGAGAAATCGAAGGACCACTGAGTTACTTGATTTATGGATATTAGCTGTGGTTCGTTAATTACCAAGACTATCGGAAATGATACTGCAATTAAACCGCTTTCTAAATAACAATACAAAAATATGAAGTGAGGGCACAGTATTCCAAAATCTGCATTTAAGTAAAAGTGTCTGAAAATTATGTACATGAAAAAGTAGAATGACTCAGTCATATTATAACACTCTTCTAACTTCGATCATTTATTAGTATTGACTTGAGAGGGTCGGCAAAGCGCTCGGCTCCTGTCGCAAGCGTGCATTAATTACGGATGTCTGCTTACCACCAGGCAGACCGTATGGTTGTTTACCACCGCCTTAGTATAAAACGCTCCGCTTGTTAAGATTAACATTTAAATGGTATTCACGGCATTAGGCGGTAAAGTGAACCGCTCCTTTTGGATATAAACGGCAAAACGCTAGCAGGATTATTTACCGTCTCACTTTAGGCGTTAGAGTGAACCGCTTGTTTTTTTCTTTGGGTATAAACGGCAAAACGCTAGCAGGATTAAGAATATTTATCGTCTTACTTTTGGTTACAGATCCCGTCGCAGGACCATGTCGCCCACTGAGGGCCACCAGGGCGAGAGCTCAGAAATGAAGGTACTGTACTAAATCAAACATTAATTCTGTAAATAGGCCCACAAGGGCACTTTTACGTGTCAAAATATTAATTTACAGTTCAAGAAGGAATAATAATTTCGAGTTTACAATTATTATCATGTGCCCTTAGATCTATAGATAATATTATGATAATCTAAAGTGATCTAAGGGCACAAACTCTTTACAAGGAAACAGCACCATGTACTGAGGTGTTGATTGAAGAGATCTAAGGCTGGGTTGCACCAAACCGTCTGTAATCGTAAGCGGTGTTCGTTAAAATTGTTTGGAAAGTTTGTCAAGTTTCTATGGGATGACAGCTGCCGGCGCCATATTTGACGATGACCGGCCTGTGATCGTATGTTGGTGCAAGCGACCCTAAGTTTTTTGTAAGATTATCTGGGTTGAATTTTCATCGCCGCGAGAGTACTCAACCACTGAAACTCCTATCCACGTCGCCCGTAGTGATCAACCCGTCGTCTGGGGTTCCCCGGGATCATGACAAAAGAATGCTATTGTTTATTTTTTTCGCCAGGAGACGACGGCTTTAATACTCGAGTGTGTCCTTTTTTAACATCTTCTATTTTTAAATTAATATGTGTATGGCTGAATTGTGATGTTAACTAAACATATGTTCTTTCTTTCTTGTTTCAAACAGTTACCGTGTTTAGTATTGGGCTCTCCAAGCATTAAAAATAAATAAAAATAAATAAATATTTTTTGGACAATCTTACACAAATCAACCTAGTCCCAAACTAAGCAAAGCTTGTACTATGGGTACCAAGTGACGATATACATACTTATATAGACAAATAGATACTTAAATACATAGAAAACATCCAAGACTCAGGAACAAATATTCGTGTTCATCACACAAATACATGCCCTGACCGGGATTCGAACCCGGGATCTCCAGCTTCGAAGGCAGGGTCACTACTAACTAGGCTAAAGCGGTCGTCAAAATCTGTGGTAGGTAGGTCTCATTTTGTGGTAGAGGTTGATCAAAGAGCTTGTTCTCCGCAGAGCATCGGCGGGCGGCTGGCCAACGGCGGCGCCGCGGGCGAGCCGCTGCTCAACGGGCACGTGCACATCACTGAGAACCCCACGGTACGTTGCCCTTCGACATTCGACCCTCTCGCGTGGTGCATAAAGTCGATTTCACAAGACTAAGCCTACCGTTTAAACGGTACGTTGCCTTGCCCTACAATATTCGACACTCTCGCGTGGTGCATACAGTCGGTTTCACAAGACTGTAAGCCTACCGTTTAAATGGTACGTTGCCTTGCCCTTCGATACTCGACTCTCTCGCGTGGTGCATACAGTCGGTTTCACAAGACTGTAAGCCTACCGTTTAAATGGTACGTTGCCTTGCCCTTCGACACTCGACCCTCTCCAGTGGTGCATAAAGTCGGTTTCACAAGACTGTAAGCCTACCGTTTAATTGGTACGTTGCCTTGCCCTTCGACACTCGACCCTCTCGCGTGGTGCATACAGTCGATTTCACAAGACTGTAAGCCTACCGATTAAATGGTACGTTGCCTTGCCCTTCGAAATTCGACACTCTCGCGTGGTGCATAAAGTCGGTTTCACAAGACTGTAAGCCCACCGTCTAAATGGTACGTTGCCTTGCCCTTCGACACTCCACACTCTCGCGTGGTGCATAAAGTCGGTTTCACAATACTGTAAGCCTACCGTTTAAATGGTACGTTGCCTTGCCCTTCCACATTCGACACTCTCGCGTGGTGCATAAAGTCGGTTTCACAAGACTGTAAGCCTACCGTTTAAATGGTACGTTGCCTTGCCCTTCCACATTCGACACTCTCGCGTGGTGCATAAAGTCGGTTTCACAAGACTGTAAGCCTACCGTTTAAATGGTACGTTGCCTTGCCCTTCCACATTCGACACTCTCGCGTGGTGCATAAAGTCGGTTTCACAATACTGTAAGCCTACCGTTTAAATGGTACGTTGCCTTGCCCTTCGACACTCGACCCTCTCGCGTGGTGCATACAGTCGGTTTCACAAGACTGTAAGCCTACCGTTTAAATGGTACGTTGCCTTGCCCTTCGACACTCGACCCTCTCGCGTGGTGCATACAGTCGGTTTCACAAGACTGTAAGCCTACCGTTTAAATGGTACGTTGCCTTGCCTTTCGACATTCGACCCTCTCCCGTGGTGCATAAAGTCGGTCTCACAAGACTGTAAGCCTACCGTTTAAATGGTACGTTGCCTTGCCCTTCGACATTCGACATTCGACCCTCTCGCGTGGTGCATACAGTCGATTTCACAAGACTGTAAGCCTACCGTTTAAATGGTACGTTGCCTTGCCTTTCGACATTCGACATTCGACCCTCTCGCGTGGTGCATACAGTCGATTTCACAAGACTGTAAGCCTACCGTTTAAATGGTACGTTGCCTTGCCTTTCGACATTCGACACTCGCGGGGTGCATAAAGTCGGTTTCACAAGACTGTAAGCCTACCGTTTAAATGGTACGTTGCCTTGCCGTTCGACACTCGACACTCTCGCGTGGTGCATACAGTCGATTTCACAAGACTAAGCCTACCGTTTAAATGGTACGTTGCCTTGCCCTTCGACACTCGACCCTCTCGCGGGGTGCATATAGTCGGTTTCACAAGACTGTAAGCCTACCGTTTAAATGGTACGTTGCCTTGCCCTTCGACGCTCGACCCTCTCGCGTTGTGCATACAGTCGGTTTCACAAGACTGTAAGCCTACCGTTTAAATGAGACGACGCTTCGGACGGGACCGCCTGTTTTCGTCGAAATCTACCACTCAACCTAATTTTCTTCCAACAGTCCAAAACACCGAACGGTAAGATGAAGAAAGCCCGCTACGAGCCGTTCGACGTGTGCCGACACGACGGCGACACGACGCTGGAGACCGTACTAGAGGCCGACACCTCCGCCTGCCTGCTCGACGCCTCCCGCCGCCCGGAGCTCGACGTGTCGCGCTCGTCCCGCGACCTCAGCGCCAACAACTCCTTCAACAAACTCCCCGACGACAACATGAACTCCGAAATCACCAGGAGTTCAGAGTTCACTCTCGACAACAGCAAAATTCAACCCACCCTCCAACCTAACGGTTGAGACTCGCGCCTCGCCCGGACCCCCGAACTACACAGGGATAGGCGATCCCTCCAGGCCCCGGTTATATAAACTGGAGACTGTTTAGGACGGCGCGAGGATAGCTTGGCGTGTTTTGTTCCTAATAGACTTTATTTTAAACGATGTAAGGCTGATTTTTGATAACAAATACGAGTACAAAGTATAAGTTAACGCTCGCGCGCGGAGCCATCCTCGCACTCGACCTGTTGTTGCGTAGTGTTAGCCCGTATTGGGCTGTGTATATAGTTATTAAATCGGCCTGTGATTAATCACAAACAACGTCAGGACAATAATATGGGCGTGGGTTACCGCGACGCGTAATGTCTAGAAATGCAGTGCCTCTGACACCAGACTTCCAGTCTAATAGCCTAGTTTCACCGTTAGTGCAACATAATCGTACAAAATATAGACCAAAATGAAATCCAAACACCCATTATAGTACCTAAATTCACCTGTAAATAACACTCAAAGTATTTATCGATGTTAAAAAAAACGATTTATTGTTTTCTGAGTTTTTTCGTAGACAGTTTTTAGCCAAAGCCTAAGAAGCTATGAGTTACCTTCACATTTTGCATTCCAGTTTCGTATGAACTTTAAGTATGACGCCTCACTGCTGCATACTTACTAGTACCTTTTATTAGACGTAATGTTCCGATCGGAAGAGGTCAGAGCGACTATAGCGCAAGACGCCAATTTCAATATTTTGGACTACATTATACAACTTACAAAGTCGACGAACGGTAGGAAATGAGCGACTAACACGAAAGGCGAACGTTGTTCGTTCGTGTCTCCTCTCTATCGCACTTGCTTATTTGAGCGACGTAGACGGAGATACACGAATGAACAACGTTGGCGTTCCGTCGTCGCTCATGTCCAGGGACCGATACCGGTATTTTTAAAAAACCCTGAATTAGCCCAATATTTTGGTTTATTTTTTGCTCTTTTCGTAGGGCTGAATCATGTATTTAGGTAACAACGTCGTATTATTAGATTGTTCCATTAAAAACTAAATAATGAACCGGTGACCGTAATAATACCGGTATTTTTCTATGGAGAAAATACCGGTATTCGATCCCTGTCGTCGGCTTTGCAAGTTGTAATGTAGCCGGTCGGTCACCCGACATCCTGACTTGGGGGTAGTCGAGCCAATCGTATTCGAAACGCACATTTTTAAATAATATAATCCTGTTATATAATCTTTTCGTTATATGCGCCTACATTCTGTTCGAATATTTAATCAACACTTGAATATTAGAAGAAATTTTAATAGACTAAAAGCTGGCTAAGTGCGAGTTGGATTCGCATACGATGGTTTCATAATCCATAACTACCATATACTCACATAATTTTTGTAGCTAGGTAACAAACATGACTAGTGTGCGGACGGGCAGACAGACAAACAATCTGAAATTAAATGAATTACGATTTAATATGAGAACAACGGTTGGAACTCACTTGGAAAGTCACTATTTGCGACTATTTGAGAGTGTTGCACGGTCGGTTGCCTTGATAACACTCAACCTGATGAAGGACTCCAATTGTAGTCCGAAACATGTCGCAAATAGTGACTTTCCAAGTGAGTTCCAACCGTTGTTCTCATATTAAGTGTAAATATGTCTCACGTTAGTGTAAATTTATGAATTACGATTTGAAACGGGATACTGGCAGTTAATCCTTGATAATGGCGCTTGCAACAGTGCCGAAATATCGGGAACTCAAATATACATGGTAAATATCCCGTTTCAAATCGTAATTTTAATGTAAATGACCATGTGAGATTGAAATCTTATATTGAAAGTAAATGAACCTTTAAGCATTTTTTTAATTTTGAAGCACGGGACAATAAAAACAACTGTAATGTGAACAGTACTGAAATTATATGCGTTTCCTCGAAGGAGTGAGCGTAGTATTACTTGCAAAGTATAACCTTGACAACAATACAACATGACATAGGCCGTTCTTTGAATGTCATCTTTTGATATAGTTGAAAAGGGAATATACACAAACTACGTGACCAATTTTTTTGCGTTTTTTACCCCCCTCCCCCCCTTAGGTGACCAAGCGTAGTATATGCCAAGACTCCCCCCCCCCCTAGTTTTCACGTAGTATATTTTATAAAAAAAATTTGCGGAAAGTTGAAAAAATAATGGCTTTTCTTTGTATTTTCTCATACGGCCCCTAAAAATGCATACTTCGAGAGTGCAAGCGTGGTATAGCGTAGCTATTCAATTGTAATTGTATTTAGTAAAAAATATATCAAGACAAACACAACAGTACAAGTGGTACTTTGACGACCCCCCTCTCCCCTACTTTGACGACCCAAACGGGTCACGTAGTTTGTGTATGTTCCCAAAGATGACCTTCACAACGGACAACGTCGTGTTCCTATATTTGTGACGACCGCTTTAGCCTAGTTGGTAGTGACCCTGCCTACGAAACTGGAGGCCCCGGGTTCGAATCCCGGTCAGGGCATTTATTTATGTGATGAACACGAATATTTATTCCTGTATCTTGGATGTTTTCTATGAATTTAAGTATATATTTATTTAAATAAGTATGTATATCGTCGCCTAGTACCCATAGTACAAGCTTTGCTTAGTTTGGGACTAGGTCGATTTGTGTAAGATTGTCCATAAATATTTTTTTTGTCAAGGTCATACTCTGATGTCATTTGAAACTGACGTTTGGTTTTTTTTTTAGTATATTGTACAGAATGTGGCGCGTGTATCGAAGAGTTCTGTTATTTTACACCTTTACAATACAAAGTTATTTAACCTAGATACTTAAAAACCTAAGAAAAAAAACAAGTAGATAGTATAAAATAATTTGTATAAATATATAATAATAATTTATGACAACGAACTAACTGATATAAAACACTATTAAAATACTTTTAAATCGATTTTCAAATTCGCTATACAGGCTTTATGATCACTCTGTTGAAACTGAAATGGCTTTGATATTCAGAAATATTCTATCTAACGCTGCAGTTTTTAAATGTTGTTATAATAACACAAATACACCCAAGGACACAAGCATGTCTTAGAGAGAATGTCTACTGAGCTTACATTAAATATTTTAATCACTTCCTGAAGTTAACGTTCTAGTTTATTCACATGAAATTGCTCTTTAAATTACGACTAATAGTTATTTGTTATACAAGGGTGCAAAGTTGTATTTTAACCGCGAGTGTGGAATTGAAACACGAGCTAGCGAATGGATTCTAGGATTGAACCACGAGCTAGCGAAAGGATCTCTCGCTTCGCTCGCGGTTCAACCATAGAATCCTGAGCGAAGAGAGTGGTTCAAAAATAGAATCCTGAGCGTAGCGAGTGTTGCAACACACGAGACGTAAAATAACTTTGCAGCCGTGTATAACACAAATCTTTTCACCTCACTAGAGCGAGGATTTTTTTTCCTCCTCCTCGTCCTGGCGTTGACAGTTGCGTCCTAAATATAGTTGTCCACTACCTAATCCCGAGATTTGGCGTAGGTACTAGTTTTTTAACACAACAGCACAGTATAAAATTATTGTTGCTGGACTGTCTGGACTGGCCTTTACATGTTATTATGTTTAAGAAAGTTACAAATAGCGCATTCGGATTTCAAATATTCTTTGCACTCTTGTGGATAAAACGCGGTTTTGCTATCTGTTTTTAAAGAATAAAAAAGGGCTTTCCGAGCTAGTGAGGTGAAAAGTTATTTTTTCTCTCGTTACTGTCTAAGTATATTCCTGGGTCATTGTCAGTTGTGAAAACAAAAGTTGTCCACCCGGTGGTCAATAGTTAACGGTTTATGTACATGTAAGTTATGTTATCATTACATGGATTTATAGAAAGAAGAAAGAAAGAAGAAAGAAAAACATTTATTCGTGACGATACAAACATAAAATATAGATAAATAAACCTAATTAGAAAAAAACAAGTAATCGCCACAAAAAGGTTTCGCCTCAGCGTAATGCCGACTCAGGGAGCTGGCGCTGATCTTCCGGCGAAACCTAGATTGTTGATGACGGTGTGTGTAGCACGCTTCGCCTAAAAATTGAACGCGACTTAATACAACTTGACACCGCCGTCTTGTCACGTCGGGCCGTTACGGCCGTTATAGTTACGGAAACACCGTTTATGCGTGTTAGTAGACCAATCCAAAATTAGCTTTTTGCCCTTAACTATTGATATGTCCACCGAAAAGACGCGAACCTAAATCTGACAATGACCCACCTGGAGCCCCGGGGGCTCGCTCGCCGCTGAAGTTCGTTGTTTATTCCATATCACAATTATAACTACCTCATTTTCCTCGTTGTAAGATTCTTTTAAAAGTTAAATTATAATGTTGAATTTAGTTTTCTATAATTACCCATCGACCCGCTTAGATATGCTGTAAAGCATTTACTGAATAGGTAGTTTATTTATTTATTAAATAGGAATATTTCTTATGATTTTCCTAACATATTAACCTCGTCTGACTATAACTGAAGTTTATTTATAAACCCAACCGTAAGTAGTTAGTACGCTGATGAGATTTTTATTTCACTTAAACTAGAGAATCTATTTAGGAGTTCGGTTTCTAAATTATACCTTTTGTTCGTGCAATTTCGGTGCGAAATTTATTAAAATTTTAAATGTTCAGTTTGCTTTTCTAATTTAATGCATCTAATTTTATTATTAAGAATAATTATTTAAACAGGTTATTGATTCGCGTATTTAATAAAAGCACCTAGGTACAATTTATATTAATTGTAGAAGTATGCTGTTTGTGCTTTTGAAAGGCGAATTTATTTAGTTTATTGTACATCATTAAAAGGCTTTTAGTACAAACTGTAAAAGTAACAGAGTAGAATACATGAAACCGACAAATCGATATGTAATGTAATTAATAGAGATGAAGTGTTGTTTTTTTTATACAACGCCGGTGGCAAACAAGCGTACGGTCCACCTGATGGCCACCGCAGCCTATAGACGCCCGCAACTCCAAAGGAGTCACGTGCGCGCGTATTGCGGTACTAAAGCGATCGCCTGCGTCTTACATAGCAATACACACTGCAATAATTAAACAATTACATTAGAACTGGAATTCGTAAACTTTTTAAAGCACAGACAGCTATGTAAATATATAAAAATAAAAATATAAAACTCAGTTTAAATTAAAAAAAAAACGCCTACTATGTACCTGAAATTTCAATTACTCTAAGTTAACTAGGCTTAGGCGTAGAGTTAGGTCTTTTAAAAATCTAGAATTTTATCTTCGACGCTAGGTTTTTAACAGGGTCTAAATTTAGATTCTGGATAAGGCTCGACGGGTTAAGCTGGGATTTTCAACACAGTATTTCTTTTTGCGGGCGCGAATTTTGCTGTTGTCTTTACGTTTAACATTTGTGATAATCCACATCGAAAGGGAACTTATGGCGGCCGGCACTTACGCCTTTATTGCCGCTGTTCTAATACAATAGTGAATAGGTGCAACGTAAGCGCCTGCCGCCGTAAGGTCCCTTTCAATATGGATTATCACATTTTACTTGGGCTGGAAACCATAATGGACGTATTCGTACCGTAATTCGATGGAATAAGCCGCTCAACCTGCACGGTAAAGTGACTCGGTAAGCGAGTGACTCGTTAAAATTATGTTACTAATTCTACATTACTTTTTGTTCAACATTTGTGATAGTCCATATTGAAAGGGACCTTATGGCGGCCGGCACTTACGCCTTTATTGCCGCTGTTCCAATACAATAGTGAATAGATGCAACGTAAGCGCCTGCCGCCATAAGGTCCCTTTCGATGTGGATTATCACATTTGTGCAAATCTACGATTTTGCAGTGGTGACTCTAGTGACGTGAAATCGTTCCATGTACATATTCGGTGTTCTAAGGAGTCAGTGTTGACACTTTATTGCGGCGTGTGGTTTGTTACCTCAAACCTCTCAAGTGTTATATATAACTTAAACATGTTTCTTAACAAATTAGGGGCCGTTCAAGTATTACGTAAGCAGATTTATTACAATTATTTACCCCCTTCCTTCCTTGTCAGCAAAAGTAATCAAAGCTCTTACCCCCCCTCTCATGCTTACGTAAACATGGGACCTACTATTTTTTTGAATCATGAGTAGCAATTTTAATTTTAGAAATAAGAAAAAAGATTTAGGATAGAAGACTTTAACGCACACAATATTGATTTATTTAAACAATTATATATTATTTGTTGTCCCCGAAAATGCGTTTCGTTTTCAAGTATAGGCAATGTGTGGGTTGCCATTTGTGTAAAAAAATAAATAACTATCGCTGACGTAATCACCATCTAGAGTCCCCACCCCCATGTCATCAAAAATAAGCAATGCATAAACCCCTCTGCCCCCCTGTAGTGCGTACGTAATACTTGAACGCCCCCTTACTAGCTTTTTTATGCTGAACTGGAGAATGAATAGCTAGGAAAAACGTTTGCAAACAATTAACTAAGCTCTATTACCTTATTTCTATGTAATAATTTGTAAAATAGTGTTAGTAATTCGTTTTAAACTAATATAAATTTGTAGCAATTACGCAAGTTCACTCGAGGTTGTGTTACATATTTATTTCTGACCATTTTTTATTTGTTTTTTTATTTATGGACTTATCACTGTTAAGTTTTTATTTGTATTATAACACACAGGAACCAAAATGAATTTCTTATTGTATTACGGATACCTGAGTACTGTACAACTTTTTAAGTATTCCGATAGTTTATTAAGATATACTTTTACAATTTTCATTTATTGATGACTAGGACAGCTAAGGAAACTAATTGATATAAAAACAATTGTATAAAAACATTAATAAAATAGGCATTCGTTTTCCAAATAGCAAAGTTTTATATGTTTTTAATTTGAACTAAAAAAAATATTATATGTTCGATGGCTGTTAGCTGCCACCAGCGCCACCATATAAACTCGTTTTAAAAAGTTTATCTCATAAAAAAATGTTTACTTTTATTTCACCAGTAGTTTAGTCGTTTAAGGTATTTATGTAACAATTAATAACGTTTACACACGTAGCATTAGATATAATCAGGATAGTATATTGATGCGTATGTATACTTTAATTTCACAAGCACCACATGCATTAGCAGAATGTATTCTGTGTTATATGTAACTGAATATAACTGTAACTAAAATTTCAACAAAAAATCGGCAGAAAGGATAAAGGCATTGAGTCGTCCACAATTGATTATGTTTTTAAAAATTTGTAGCCTTTACATTATGACATTCACACGTCAAGGTCATCCACTTTATTTACTTACCATGAAATTATACTAAATATTACAAAATAGCTAAATAATACCGACATATGTTATGTTACTTAAATCCCCTTAGTTTTGGAACGATTTTAAATACTTTCAGAATTAGTTGACTGTTTTTTTTTTTCATTTCTAAAGCTGATTATTTTCAATATTGGCTTGTCCGTCCTTTATGAAAATAATGTAAAATTAAGCCTGAATTTGTGCCTCAGAAGATTCTTCTTCTTTCGCACGTTTTTTATACTTGAAACAGAAAGAATTTAATAATTTTTATACAACTTTTAACCACATTTATAACGGGTATTTATTTTACAAATCATTCCATGTGATGTACCATTTATTTAATTAACAACAGGTCTAATATCGAAAGAGCGCAAGTCTACCGATGTCAGACTGAGATAGGTGCACAATTTAATTCCACATTCCATTATCTGCAATAGTTTCTCCATAAATATTTTATTGAAAGACAGTAATTTATTGTTTTGTTAACAGTTTATATGTTTGCCTTCATATGTTAAGTAACCACAGAGCAATATTGTAGAGATCATCTTGCACGTACAATTAAGGTAAGTTTGAATATAGATGTTAACTGCATGTTTTGAAATTGTATTGACACTTTTCGGTTGCGGCTTGGCACACAGGCGCGGATCCAGGATTTTGTTCAGGGGGGGGCACTTTCGAACTTTCCGAAAATAAAACTGACTAGGATTTTGTTCAGGGGGGGGCACTTTTTGTTCAGGGGGGGGGGGACACTTTCGAACTTTCCGAAAATAAAACTGCCTTTTGATAACTGTTTATATTGTCAGAACATATTTCCTACGTCAGGACATAGGCAATTGCCCTCCCCTGACACAGGTTTCAGGAGGGGGGGCAATTGCCCCTGTTGCCCCCCCCTGTATCCGCGCCTGTTGGCACACGTTTCTAGGGTCGGTGCTGGGCCAATACCGGAGAATCACAATAACTGGAACACATTGATTGTCTGAGGTCAATCTAGAAGCTTCTCCGTATGGGTTGTACCTGGGTCAATCAACTTTTCTTTGTCGATATTCGGTCCCGTCAGCGAGGAGACAACAGTAACCGAGTTTCTTAGAAAAATGTTCATAGACCTCAAGTATGCTCAAGAGATGACCCATGTCCAAATAGATCGCTCATCGCTAAAACTCATGTTTGGTAAATTTAAACCCTATAAAATTACAGTAAGAGTGATTCAGGAGACGTAACCATGTAACGAGCAACAAGGAATAGTTGATCCACCCACCTGGATACTTTACCTAGTAAAATTAAGCGTAAAGGCATGAAGTGATTTACTTACACGACGCCCGCCATCAAACACTACTCGTGTTTTGGTGCTCATGTACTTATCCTACAGCGTCCACTGTTGTATGTTTAGCGCGACAAATATATGGCGTTTTGGATTTGATGTTTGAACTGTAATTCACATTTTACTATGATTTATTGGCTTTTGGTGGTTTTGCAATGGTTTATTTTTTCATAAATTTTATATACAGATTCTCGTTTTATTTAGATTATCTCGTTTTAAGTCAAGTAGGCATTTTTATTTGAATCCTTCTTAATTATAGAAACACATTTATAGAAAATATTTATTATAATTTTGGTGAAGTTTTTTTGAAAAGTGAATTATTTCAAAACCCCAACATTACAGCCGTAGCGTAGGAAAAGGGACATAAACTGTTGTGTAAATTAAGTAATAATTATAAATTATAACGAAGTGGTCGCTCAATTGTATGTATAGGTCCATCGCTTATAAAGTACATTTCAATTTTAAAGTATAACTTCACAAGTTACCCATTTCATGATATTATTACAATAGTCGAGAATGCTGTTATAAAAATCTTTGACTAGAGTACCACGTTTTATTTAACCACGTTTATAAAGTAAATTAAAATGATGATAGTGTAAACAGTACCTACTAATTAAATAATTTTGTTAAATAACTTAATGTTAAGCCTGTTTCCACACCACTGTTGAACGAATGTTTCATGGTTAAAAGTGTTTGTAACAAAAATATATTGCATTGATGTTATAAATGTATGTTGCAATATTCATCTCGATTTAATGTTAGGGAACTTCGTGTTGTGGAGGGCTCTAGGAATCTGGCATAAAATGAAGAGTTATTTTGCCTGCCTAGGAAACTTCTAATACTTTGGGTACGTAAGTAAGTGCTATAGTAAAAGTGGTATTTTTCTAATATATCCAAAAAGCTATAAAACGCTTATCGTTAGCAGTTGAAAACGAAAAGATGTATGAAAAAAGATAATTCGCACAAATAGCTACCTTCCGTTCTAGATGATAAGGTTCAAGTTGTAATGACTTGGCAATAACCGTTTTTGATGCTGTTATGGCCATCTCCGCCCCGGACCGGCGCGATATTGTAAAGTTGATCCTTACCTACACTTTTTGAGCACATAAAAGAAGATTTACTTTTATGCCTTTCGGACATATTAGAAAAATACCACTCATACTTAGGACTACTTAAATTCACGCTGTATCTTGTATTTTGACGTAAATTATGTTTTCTGCAACAACAATGCGTGACAAAAATGTATACGAGTGAAACGCAACTTGGTTGTTGTTATAATTGTGTCAGAAAAGCTATATGTAAGTCTAAGGCCGGGTTTTATAAAGATCCGTTAGACCAAATGTCATCAAATTTCAGTAACTCAGTAAAGTTTTTGACATAACAAACTGACATAAGGTCTAACGGATCTTTATAAAACCGAGCCTAAGTAAATCTGTCTGATCCCCCGAGTCCCCACAATACAAAAAAAAAATGGTTTTGTAAATTAAAATTATAATTGAATCTACCTCAACCAAATTACCCATTAATGTTGTTTGTAAGTGTTCTTTTGGGTCTTATTACTAATGAATTGTAGTGTTTTTCACTTGGGTCGGTTCCATTCATAACGATATTATTTCCTTCCCTTTTGATACGGTAATTATTGTTACCGAAGTATTGAATGGTCGTTGGAGTGTTACAGCGTATTGTCATGATTGAAACGAAATTAAATTTTAAATAAAGTATATATTTGTCTTTTTATTTTAATCCTCCATCCTATATCCGTAACACCTAGTTAAAGAAAAGAAAGAAATCATTTATGCACTTCACCAAAGGACACCGTTACAAATATAATAGACTCAGTATACATTGAACATATAATTATAAAGTGCGTCTTCGCGGCAGTGAATCGGTTGCTGTCTCAGCATTATGCCGAGGTGTCAGACACCTGCAGCGCTGGTTTTCAGACAGCACCGTACGTGATCCACGGAACGCAACACAATAAAGCGAAACACCTTTGATTTCTGCGACAAAGTTAATCGAGATCCAACTTTGTCGCAGAAAAGTGTTGACTAAGTTAAATGACTAATGATTTTTTTTGACCTATGAAAATGCATGCAAAGTGTAACGAAACTGGCAAGACGATAGTCTTTGTCTTCTTGAAGATCTAACGGTTCCAAATTATTTCCATACAACAAATAAATAATGCATACGCAATAAGATGGCACTAGAGTCCGACTATGCTAACTCTAATACCGCAGACGACAGTTCGTTGCATAGTTTGGTTGTGCGAGGCAGGAAATTTCTTGAGAAACGCACAATTTTGGACTGCCAACCATCTAGATGGTGAGGATGGAAATGGTGATTCCTTGCAGAGTTAGAGTGGTCAGACTCTATATGAATAGTAAACCATAAAATTATGACAAAAAAGTAAATTAATAAATGGGTCAATCAACTTTTTCTTGTTGTTATTCTGTCCTGTCAGCGAGGAGACAACAGTCACCGAGTTTCTTAGAATAATGTTTATAATATGGGCTCAAGCATGCTCAAGAGATGACCCATGTCCAAATGGATTTATGCACATCGTTAAAACTCATGTTTGGTAAATTTAAACCCTATAAAATCACAGTTTCAAAGAGTGACTCAGGAAACGTAACCATGGTAACGAGCAACAAAGAATAGTTGATCTACCCAAATATACTCAAAATCTCAAAAAGATATGACACTAAAGTTACGAAATTTTTTTTGTGAGTAAAAGTAAGAAGGCCCAGAATACCATACATGCCACAGATCAAGGAATGGTGCTGTAGCCACACATACCAGGAAGTGAAGACGAAGGCCCGAGATAGATCGGAATGCAGTATGCTGCAACGATAGAGGACCAGGCCCTCTTAATATTGATGATGATGAGTAAAAGTAAATTAAAAACCACCATCAGGATTCTTGTTTTAATAAGCAAAAAAAAATTATGACAACATTGTTGTCCTAAACGCAATATTTCACGACCAAAACGGCGAATGATGTACTCGTTTACAAACAATGGTAGTCCGGGCACATACGAGTGGTATATGACGTCACATATTACGTTCAATTAGTATCGGACGTTTTCAGGACTGTTGTTCTGCTGTACTTTGAAATTCATTTTTGTCTATTATGTTGTATACATATGGAACTAGACAAAAATGGCTTTCAAAGTACAGAATTGTATTTTTTTCATGATGCCATGGGTGATTCGAATGGCATCCAAAAAAAAGATGTATATTCTCTATCTTGGAGAGTTGTGTGAAACACAGATTGGCTTAATATCGCTTAAATTATAGATAGGTATGTACCAGAGTCAACCTTATTGTAATGATGTAACGTCATTTTTTTTACATTTTCCCTCAAAAATCGAAAATGACTCGACGTAAATAAAAAAATAAAAATGGTTTCAGAATGTGTAACTCAAGCCCTTTCATATGACATCCCACTTGACATATTTACTAGGCTTTCAAATTTCGAATCACCTGTTATCTGTTATTTTTCACAGAAAATAAAAAAAAAGTTCATAAAATCACGTCCTTTGCATCTGGGTTAGCCTTCTTTATAACTGTTCCAAATTTCAGATCGATAGCATAAGAAGTTCCTGAGATAATTAGCGATGTTACAGACAGACAAAGTGAAACCATGAGGGTTACTTTTTTACCATATTGGTACGGAACCCTAAAAACTACTAATTACCCGCGATAGAGAAGAATGGAGAAGGTATATGAGTTTAGGGTGAGATGCTTTTTTTTAACCTGCCTATGGCTTTATATGCCGGGCCCAATAAAGCGATAGGAGTGCGCGGTTGGAGAGTAGCCCGGGGAAAATCCAGGGAAAACCTCCGACACGACCACGCGTGTGGTTTGGAACACTGGAATACTCTAAGAGTTTGTGCTCCAGTCAGATTGGTTGAGCGGTTTCAACCGAATCTGAGGTGTGAGTTGATTGTTTGTTAGTTAGTTTGAGCACATCAATATTTTTTGTTCTAATTTTCTGATGACAAGCCTTTAATGTGAAAATTATGAACGTTTCCCTAGAAATCGTTATCACCTCGAAATAAACAAATGAAACACGTTGATAATAAATAGATGAGTTTATTTAGTTTTTATTAGATAAGTGGACGAGCAGGCTCTGTCGACAGAGCCTCGACACGGCGCCCTCCTTCCGCCGCCAGCGGGCCGCCAGCCGCGCCAGGCTGAAGCGGGAGCGGGAGCGACTTGACGGACCACCTGAACCGACAACAAATGACTCATGTGATTTCTCTGGAGTTACAGATCCCTACGGTGTACACACTGGATGAGCCATAGAGATCTATCAACCTCATAGTTGTTAATAGATCTTCACAATGATGAATGATGATGTAGCTGGTAATGAGGGCTATCGCGTATGAATTCACCGCTAGAGGCGCTAGTGTAGCGTGAGGTCTCCGAAACGTCAAATGTCACTCTTTGTGGTTGCGCTACGCGGGTTAATATCTAATTGGAACAATATGGTGACTATTTTGCAATACCTGAGCTTGATTATGGCAAATATGAGTTACGGGTCAATGACTGTCAGTGCTTTGAGACAGTTTAGTCTTTCGGAAACTTATGTCTTCCTTTTTTTCCGAACAAAACGGGACTGCGCTACAATGCGGGATGTTCGATACTTTTACGGTACGGTTTTAAGATATTAAATTCTTATGATTTAAATGTAAATTTCGTTCTCATGCCCATAATAACCAATAATAAGTTTTGACAGCTGGACCTTACTCGCCAGTGGCGCCAACTGGTGAGCACAAAACGATAGCCTTCATTGAGGACAAATTCTGCCAGCTGTCAAGCTGATGTTTTTTTATTTCGCGGCAGACCAAGGCACGGTCCTCCCGGTCAATATCCCTCCAAACGTGGGGTATGTCAAAGATAAGATTAAAAAAATATATTTCTTAAAAACGATTGATGATAAAAAACCAGCATCAGTTTTGAACTCAATAAGTCTACTATCATTATAAAAATATAATATGGGCCACTCCAAATAAATCAAGGTTCCCAATTGTGTTCACTTCGAATCGCCTACAATACAATACAATTAGTACAATAATTTATTCATAACACCATAGTTACGAGTACAAGTCAAAATTTACATTAATAATATTAATTACTTTTTGATATTATTTAGGTGAAAGGCAATTTAAAAAACTCCTCGACACTGTATAGTGTTAAATCCAGTAGCCATTTTCATAACTTATTCATAAACGTGGCGGTGGAAGCATCCGTAACCGTTGCGGTCAGTCTGTTATAGATCGATGGTCCCATTATGTATACAGATCTCTAATACATAAATATACTACCTCGGCCGCTGCTTTATTGAGCAAGTGCTTTTATGGTAAATTTTTGCTGAGATATATTTATGTACTAGCAGCGCCCTGCGGTGTTACCCGCGGATAAAAGGTAGCCTATGTCCTATTCTGATGTCTAAGCTACAATACTAGAAAGTTTTATAGAGATCCGTTCAGTAGTTTTTGAGATTAGGCGGAACGTACATCCATCCGCACAAACTTTCACCTTTATAATATTATTAGGATTATGTATTAATTTATTGGATAGACATTTGTTTGTGACATTCCATAACTTTCATTATCATTGTATCAGAATTATATAGATAAGACCAGGCTCCTATTTCACCAAAGCTGGGGGGCTACCGCGAACAGCAAACGAAGTTTTCCCTCTCTGTCGCACTTGCAAGTTTGCATATAAGTGAGACAGAGAGGGAAAACTTCGTTTGTGGTTCGCGGTAGCCCCTCGGACAGGCGCGGCAATTGTCAAAAAACATTACAATTGTAGTTGGTGAAACAGTTTTCACATGAAAATTGTTTATTTGTCAGCCTACATTATGTCAAATACATACATATGTGATAATCCACATCGAAAGGGACCTTATGGCGGCAGGCGCTTACGTTGCACCTATTCACTATTGTATTGGAACAGCGGCAATAAAGGCGTAAATGCCGGCCGCCATAAGGTCCCTTTCAATATGGATTATCACATATCAACTTGGTAAAATAGGGGCCTGTAGTCACCTTCAGTCACCCGCTGCCAGGCCTCTTGGTCAACGTTGACCATGCCAGTGGAAGCGCTCCGACCCAGCGTCGACTCCTGGACGCCGGAGGACTGGGATTCCGTGACTTCACTCTCGCAGCTGATACGGCTGGATCTAGAAAGCAGTGTCAATTCTTCTATTATTATGTATAGCGGATTACGCACAATGAAGGGTTTCGTACCAACGCCTATTAGTCCACATTTAAAATCACTATCCAATACAAAAAAATCTGAATCTAAAAAAGTCGTATTTTCATAGGGAACTCACGGCATTTACGACCTTTTGTATGGGCAAGACAGTTTTTAAGCGAAAACTCAAAAACCGTAAAACCTATATTGTTCAAACCAAAAATCGTTGAAAGTATTTACTAATGCACACCATCTCAATTTTTTTCAGAATTTTAAAATTTATAGTTTGAAAATTAGAGGGGGGGGGGACACTTTCTATGACTGACAGCTAATATCTCACCAACGGTTGACTTATATGGACAAGTTTTTTAGAAACCTCCATATCATTTTTAAAAGCCTATCCATCGATACCCCACACGACTATGTGCGTTGAATTTTTTTTTCATCCACCGGTTACATGTATAAAGGCCCCCCCTAATTTAATATTTTTTTGTAATTTCACATCACTTTTATGTAGCGGTTCATAGAATACACCTTCCTAGCAAATTTCATAATTGTAATGCTTAGTCTCCGAATAAATCGGCTGTGACATACGGACGGACAGACATGACCAGAGCTCGGAATAGGTAGTGCCTATTTACCTAAACTTCGCGGGAGGACGTAACTAAGAGCGGTTACAAGCACCAAAAATAATTATTTCTTTTTAATGAATGCGGGATTTCCCGGGATTTACTGTATTATTCTAGAGGCTTAATACATTTCGCTTTACTTATAAATCTAGTAGCACGCAGTAGGACGTATATAGATTGGTGATCAGACAGAACTATGATATGGCATAGAAGATATCGTACAGATGTATTCTAATTTACTTCTAATATGATGGTATATATGTACTTATATATTAAATAAAACTATTTTTCAACCGATTATATCGCGTATAATGAATTTAAAATACATTCCGTGACCACGAGTGCTGTAAAGGACTCGAAACGTCGGAATTTTCTATATGATATCATAGTTCTGTCTCATCACCAATCTATATACGCCCTAATGCTGGACACAGGTACCCTCTCATGGATGAAAGGACTATAATTCTGTCTAAGTCAACTAAAAAGTATCAAATTTCGGAATCCTTTTGATTCAATTTGATCCATATTATATTTTTAATGACTGATTGTTATTTCAAGGTAATTAAACAAAATATGCAATATAACAAGATTTATAAGTAAAGCGAAATGTATTAAGCCTCTAGAATAATACAGTAAATCCCGGGAAACTCCACATTCAATAAAAAGAAGTAATTATTTTTGGTGGTTGTAACCACTCTTAGTTACGTTCTCCCGCGAAGTTTAGGTAAATAGGCACTACCTATTCCGAGCTCTGGACATGACGGATCTATAAGGGTTCCGTTTTTGCCATTTTGGCTACGGAACCCTAAAAATCAAAGGATAATCACGCAACAGAATAATCTTACCTATCACCAGGCCGGAGATCACTGGCCGAGCTAGTTCCCTCCCTCCTCATAGGAACAGCAGACGAGAGGAATCGCTCTCTCGCAGCTCGGATCCTCGCTGTCCTTTCTGACAGCTGAGCTTCCACTTCCATATCACATACTGGCTCTACAGTTGATATAGACCTTGCAAATAGCGCAGGATTCTCTTTCACGATCCTCGTAATGCTTGGAACAACTATATCTGACATCTGACGTAAAACAGGCGTCGTCTTTACTATCGGATTGGGTTTGGTTTCTGGTAAATTCCTCGTCAGATCAGGGACAATGGTGTCCGTACTGGCGGTAGCACATTTGATAGTTTCTTGGCTGTCTTCCATATCTTTCTGCAATGGAGGGCTTTCAGGTATAGGTAGTTCTGGGTGCAGAGCGTTGGCGCTTCGGGATTTCAGGACTCCGTCTACGGCTGCTGGATCGACAGGGTTTAATCGTTTTTCTGCTGAAGTTTGGTCTCTTCTGGACAGTTGGCAGGCACTCGCTGACTTTTGGACTTCCCTCTCGAGGAATGGGTTATTTCTGGTTGCCAAATGAACAATGTTTTAGTGATGAAGTGTTTTGTATAGGTACTTAAGGGGCTATTTATTTTTAGTACCTGATATTAACCCCAACTGGCATGTCAGGAGGGCGTCGTCTCTCTAAGGCAGGAGAGCGCCAGGCCGGTGAGGAAGCTCCACTGCTAACCGGGGACGTGTGACCTGGTAATAAATAATATAAGAAAAATTTTCAGTGTTGAAATTCTTAATGACAAGCGAATTCACAACAACATGCCTACATTTGACTGCTTGCACATTAGTCGTGAGGCTGTCGATTACGTTCCCATCACTCCCCCCTCTGTCGTAACTAGGCGATCACAGATTAGGGGCCGCACGGTCCGGCGTCCTAGGCACACACTCACTAATCCGGACGACTTAATCACAGCGTCCATCTAAAGATGGAACGCTGCACTTACGGCGTCCAACTCTGACACGACGCGTACACTTAGGCATTCCCGCCGGCGGGGACGTCCACCGCGCGATCGCGACAACACTGACACATATAATCCTTATTCGTCCCGGTACCGCCGCAAACCGGGTAGAATCAGTCCGACCCAGGTCGGGCCTAGATGAGTTTCTTGCTGGACTCTTCTCAGCTAGGCTAGGTTTAGTGAACCAGCGACAAAACTCCCAGTAGCTCGATTCCACTCACACCTCATATTCGGTTGAAACCGCTCAACCAATCTCACTGGAGCGCAAACTCTTAGAGTATTCCAGTGTTCCAGACCACACGCGTGGTCGTGTCGGAGGTTTGAATTTTCCCCAGGCTACTGTCCAACCGCGTACTCCTATCGCTTTCTTGGGCCGGGCCTATAAAGCCACAGTCAGGTTAAAAAAAAACCTTAGTCGTGATACATCGTGTTCCAACTGTTCGTGTTGCAGTGATATACAATTTGTATCACTTTTATTTGCAAAAGTGTAAAAAAAGCTAGCAACTCCAAATATAAGTAGAACGAAGTCCAAAGAATATTTACCTTCTTCATTGATCTTCATGTTGTAACGCTGGATCATAATCCGGATAGACGGGGCGGTTTCCTTCGGCTGTGGCTTCCGCTGTGACGACGGCGATGTAGGTAGCGGCGGCCTCGACGTTGGCCTTTGCTCCTCACTCTCTTGAAGATCCCCAGAACTCTTCGACCGAGCATACAGTTCCTTATTAGCTTTTCTACCTTCAGCTTTATGTTTTGAAGTGTTTCTGTGGCTGACTTGTTCCGAGGGTCTCACGTCGTCAAGATCCTCAACGTTGACTGGTATGACTGCTCTGGGTACTGACTCTCCGCTTCGAACGACAGGGGAGAATATTTTGCGGGTGGTTTTCACAATGACTTCTGGAGAACCGTCTCGAGGTCCGGGAGCTTTGAGTTTGAGCACGAAGACCTACAGAATAAAGTTTTATGAATTAAATAATTGACATTGACTATATTTACCAGCAAATGTCAGTTGATGCTTATATTTTAAACGTTATAGTGACAAGATAACGCATTCGTCTATTTTTTACAGCATATGGAGCGCTCGTGGCGCAGCGGCACCCCGTGCGGTATGCGAGGTTAAGCAACGTCAGCCCTGGTCAGTTCTAAGATGGGTAACTGCTTTGAGTAGTTATTAACTGAGCGCTCCAGTGCTTTTGAAGGCACCTTGATCTCGGCTGCTGTCTATGATAGCCAAGTTAGAGGACTACGGGCGGCTTGAGAACTTCTAACAGTCAAGTGCCCACTCACTTGGGGGATCGAAGTTGCACCCGTGGGGCGTATTCGCCGTTACGCTACACGTGAGCCCTGGGTGGTGATAAACGGTGCAATAAAAACAGGCAACAAAGTTGCCATATGATAAATAAAATCATATGATAGAAATAAAGAACGATGCCCAAATATGATCGAAAAGAAGTTACGATCCTAAATTGTTAAGGGACTTTCTAAAAAGAACGTAAAAACATTTAAGGGAAACTACCTCTCCCTCAGAATCTGAATGCAGCGATGTGGGCGGCGTTCTCGGTCTCTCCGAAGCTCGTCGAGGCCGTTTTCTTCTTCGAGGGATTTCCACAGTGACCGTGTCCAAGTCTTGCTCTGTATCACTTTCTGAAGGTTTTGATTGCTCTCTTTCTAATCTGGCCCGTGACTTGGACTTCTTTTTACCATTATTTTTAGCTTCATCTTTTCGTTTATCTTCTTTTGAATCTTCTATATCTTCTTTGCTTCTAGTTTTCTCACTAGCAGCTTCAGTTTGCTTAATATTTTTTGTGGGAGGCTTAAATACTGTTGGTTCTTCTCTCACCAAAGCTGCATCAAAATATTGTTTTTCGGATTCTATTTCACCATCTTTTTCTTCTGTAAACCGGCTGGAACTGCCCCTTTCTATTTCTTCTATGGTTTTTCTTATAAATTTTGCATCTTCTTCTATGCTTGGTTGCCTGGCCGTTTTTCTTCTATTGCTCTTTTCTGAGGGTTTTGACTGTAATGCGTTAAATTGAAATGGTTTAATGAATTAAAGTTAAATGAATCATTATGCAGTAAGATGTATCTCGTCACCTGTTCACGCGAAGTCTTCGGTTTAGCACCAGTCTGTGCATTTGCTTTCACTGTGCGAGACCCTGAAAAGCAGGTAAATGAAAATTATTTTACCATCATGCACGTGGGATAGGCGCTAGTACTTAAAATCTTTTCGTGATATACTCTATTCGTGATAAAGTTTTCGTGATAAAGTCTATTCGTAATAAAGTTTTCGTGATAAAGTTTTCGTGATATGGTCTTTTCGTGATAAAATCTATTCGTGATAGAGTTTTTCGTGGTAAAGTCGTTCGTGAAAAAAGTTTCGTGAAAAATTTTTTCGTGATAAAGTACGGACACGATCCTCAACCAATGAAGCTAAAATGTGGTATACTAAATGTAAATTTGATGACGATGCAATATTATTGTACCACAGAGCTGATCTGAAGATGGAGACAGAAGCCGACCATAGCAACTCCTTAACTAGACAAGATGAAACCGTGTTTGAGCACATTGGATTGGTTTGGTCCTGTACATGTTTTATAATTGTAATAACTCTCCATGTAGTGCACAATAGAGTATTTTGACGAGTAAGACCATCTTGACGAGTAGTTGATGAATGTGGGAAACAAGGTGCAGTCGGCAATTAAAAGGCTAAAAGTTTGCATCAAAAATTAAAACATTGACAGAAAAAATATTTTATTTATTTAGAAACAGTCTTACATAATGATTTTATAGATTACGTTTAACATGAAATAGACCATATACTCGTAGTTTTATTAAAGACAAAATAGTTTCTACAGTATTCTTGTCTGATTTTGTCTAGGTATGGAAGAAATCAGATCGATCTTTTTCCTTGGAATTTGAAATTAGATATAGGTTTTGAGCTCCTAGTGAAGCCTCGTATCTACGTATTTATATAACAAGGTATACCTTCATTCTGAAAAATCCTATCAAACTGAAAAAAAAGGTCATGGACTCGTGCCTACTACCCAGTCTGACTTACGGCTGCCAAACGTGGATATATAATAATAAAATTAAAAACAAAATACAAGTTGGTCAGAGGGCGATGGAAAGGAGTATGTTAAACATACGATTAATGCACAGAATAAGAAATACAGATATAAGAAATACTACAAAAATAATAGACGCTTTGGAACATTCGCAGAAAATGAAATGGAAATGGGCAGGTCACGTTGCACGTATGGATAAAGAAAAATGGAGTCATAGAGTAACTACCTGGCAAGGACCTATAAATAAAAGAAAAAAAGGTAAACCGAGAGAAAAATGGGTTGACGAAATAATAAGGAAAGTGGGCGAAAATTGGATTACAATAGCTAAAGACAGGAAAACATGTAGCAAAATGGAAGAGGCCTTTACCCGATGAGGGGTCAATATTGAATATTGAGTTTATTAAAATGAGTAATTAAAATAAATATATACATACTTGTAATAACTTTACATGCAAGTTTATTATTATAAAGTAAGAATTAGGCTTAAAAAAATTATATGAAAATGAAATGTTAATTAATTATGTAACAATTTAAAAAAATATGTATTATGTAATACTATATAACTTTGCATGTAAATAATAATACTAAATGTTTTATAAGTTATTCATTATGGAAATAAATGAGGCTTTTTTTATTTATTTTATTTGTACCTTCATTAGGGTGCGTGACAGCCGCACTGCTGGTCTCGCACAGCAGCCGCGCCTCAGCCAGCCCGTAGCTGTAGACCGGCTGCTGCGGCGCGGGGCGCGGGGACACCGCCACCAGCGGCGCGGCTGTGCACACCTCCTCCGCCTCCACCTCCACGAGCACGGCTCCGCGGGTCGGGGCCTCCTCCTCATCGACCAGCTACGACCAAAACAACAAGCTTCCGTTTTTGACTTCTTTCCTCCGTCTATCATCTAAATATATAAAAGAAGAAGTCCTGATCTACCATCAACGCATAGCCTTAACTACTGGAACTAGAAACTTCAAATTTGGTCTAGAGCTTACTTTTATGACGTATGCAAGGGATATGACGGGATTTTTGGATAATCCACCCCTAAGGGGATCAAATAGGGGTGCAAACTTGTTTTGAGCATACAATTAATTATTGGTATTTGGGTTTATTTATCACGGATCCAGCTCAGCTCAGCCCTTAGGTACCCGTCGTTGCTGCGAGAAATTCTTAAGCAAGCTGATATTAGAATCAATTATTTCATTTATTTCATTTATTTCATTTATTTCATTCATTTATTTCATTTATTTATTTATTGACTCTAATATCAAATGAATTATGTTTTTGTTTCACATGTTTAAATAAACGGCGTCATACGGATTATGAGTCCAACCAATAATCATCGGTGCGGCGTCGTTGACACTCAGGATAGATGCTTCTTTCGGAAGCAGCTTGACTATTCTTACCGAGTGCTCCTCTAGGCTAGATGTAAAGTGGGATAGTGGAGATGCCGAGTTGTCATATAGGTGGGATATAGTTCCTGTGAATCCTGTGGAAGGAGGTTGACTATCCTTACCGAGTGCTCCCTCTCGTACTCGGACTCGAAATCATCGGCATCGTTGACGCTCAGGCTAGAAGCGTGGAGATGCCCAGACGCCATTGAGGGTGCCACGCTGCCATCAGACTGCGTTCTCGTGAGCTGCGCTGGCGCAGCCTGTGGACGAGTATACGTCTTTATAAAATATGCGCATATAAATATTAGGCATCATACGATCCTCACTTCGTGTATGTTCCAGCTGTCGCATAGTTCGAAGCTACACGAATGTGGAAAGAGGATAACGAGAGAAGGCATTATTCGACTTTGTTTCTTCTTCGCCAAAAACCATAAGACACATTCTGCATCAACAAAACTAAATTTTGTGGAAGGAGCTCTATTTCTGCGCCTTTCGAACAGAGGGGCTACTACGATCTTCGTATCGTGCCATCCCTTTCACTCATATAGTGTAATCGAGAGCGAAAGGGACGGCACAATACAGAGTTCTGAGTAGGCTCTCAGGTCAGCCGTCATCATGCTGAATGGCGAGTCGATTTGTGACACGACACAACCCGTCTTATTTTCGTATGTAAACTTCTGATAGATTGTCACGAACAAATGAACCATATTTTTGAACTTGAGAATCTCTTAAGGCGCCTATACCCGCGAACGACCTTGCGCGTTGGGGCGTGGCGTAGCCTTTCCCGCCGCACTACCCGCGCCCCCCACTGTAACAGGTTTTTTGTATGTGTGTATGTATTTTTTATATTATTATTTTCTAAATACGTAGGAATGTTTGAAGTAATTAAATATATAAAATAGTTAAGTAGGTATATAGTCTCAGAATTGAACTCTTATATTTTAGCGTCGCGCGCAAAGCGACACAGCCTTCCCGTCCGAGAGCCGGTGACAGACTGCCGCCCGTCGCCCGCGCACGTATCCGCCCTAAATTTGATGACGGTGTGGTAGTTATTCCAGGTTTTTGACAAAAGTAATGATTATTTTACAATATCCGTTGCTCAGATTATGAAAAACTGAATTAAGTTTTATTTTCTGAATATCCCGTGTAAAAAACATGTCTAACATGTTGAAAAATGCCTTATTTGATATATTTTTTTGTTAGGACAATCTAGGCGTGTTGCAATTTCCGTTGCTCAGATTGAAGAGGACATATCAATTCTTCAAGTATATTTTTTCGAGATCTATATTTCGGGCCAGTTTTGAGTTTTAGGCCTTTGAACGCGACCAAAATGTGGTATTTCACTCTGTTACGCGCCTTAAAGCGAGTTAATAACTGTTGTATCGCCTACCCGAGCCGCCTTGCTGCGCGCGCGCGCGGCGCGGAGCAGCGCGGAGGTGGATGCCTCAGGCGCGATGCCACGAGATTTCTCCCATTCGTGCAACTTGCGGGTGAACGAACGAGATATGCCTGAAAGAAATAGAAGAGGGTCATTGTCAGTTGCAAAAACAGAAGTTGTCCCTTCGGTGGTCAATACGAGCCCCAATGCAAATGAGTACGTCTGGTAGGAAAAAAATGTACTAAACTAACGTTAACCTAAAAATTCTGGGGGACGAAGGTGTTTGGAAGAATTAGCAATATAAAAACAGTATAAGTTATAAATCGTATTTTATTTATTCAATGAAAAAAAAAACGAACTTTCCTTGGTAATAAAAAAAACATTGTTTCACCAATTGTACTAAAATGCAAAAAAGTTCGTCTTTAGTGTTACCGACGCAGATTAGAACGTCTACCACTTGGTGGCGTCTCCTTTTGCATCTAAAACGGCTTTAATTCTGAGCGGCATTGTATCTACCAGCTGTCGACACTCTTCCGGGGTTGTTTCATTCCAAACACAGGTAAGTTTCTCTTTAAGATCAGCTTTTGATCTGGACGGGTCCTTTCGCAACTTCTTCTTCATTTTCCACCACAACGTTTCTATGGGAGACAAGTCCGGGCTGCTGGATGGCCACGACATGGTAGGTATTTTTTTCTTTTTCAGCCACGCCATCGTTGCTTTAGCGGTATGGCATGAGGCACCATCTTGTTGAAAAGTATACGCATTTTTATACTTTAACTTACGTATAGACGGCAGCAAACTCTCTTGTAAGATGCTTTTGTATTTTTTGGCATTGACGGTTCCATCTATAAATTGCAGACAGCCGACACCCTGTGCCGACATGCAGCCCCAAATCATTAAGGAAGCTGGAAACTTTACCTTACGCTTAAGACAATCTTTTTGAAATGCCTCTCCTTTTTCGCGAATGACTTTACTTCGTTCATCGCCTACTGTGACTTCAAATTTAGATTCGTCACTCCATATAATTTTACGCCACTGATCGACGGTCCAATTTCTGTACTTTTTGGCGAATTTCAACCTGTTAGTTTTCTGCCGTTGTGTAAGTAACGGTTTCTCTTTAGCAGTGTAAAAACCGTAGCCCATCCTCTTCATCACTCTCTTGCAAGTATCCACTGAAATGTTTTTTTTAATTGCGTCACGCCATAGTACCGTAAGTTCTCCAGCTCTTGCACGACGATTTTTCTTGATGATCTTCCTCAGAATCCTGTTTTCTGCTTTAGTAGTAATTCGTGGGCGGCCGGATTTCTTTAAACAAGAAATTTTGTCGTGTTTTCGATGATGCTCGATGATAGTTTGGATTGTAGACCTTGGCATAGAAAGGTCCTTGGCAATTTGGTACGTAGATTTGCCTTTATTGTTACTGGAGATTATAATTTTCCACACTTCTTCAGTCACTGGCTTACCTCGTGCCATCTCGATAGAAAAACGATTTGGAGTAATAAAAAATTAGGCTGAATTTGCCCTTTTATATAGTGGTTTGTCATTTTACATGACAGAGAATATTCCGTATTCAATTTGAAAATAATATTTTATATTACGAACCCTGGTAAACAGGTTTTATTTTAAATAGACGACCTATTTTGCCTTAAATATGAAGCAGACGTAATTATTTGCGTGTGAGATGTAATATTTATAATTAAATTATTTTAAAATAAATAACGAGATGTACACTTTGTACAACTCAAAACTAAGCTAGCTTTAGTGACATTGCGTCTAGTGTATTCCATTAATCATCAAAGTCGATTCGGGTAGAAATACTAGTTTTTGAAAAAAAATACGCATGCAGAATTGCGACTAGACGAGCTATTTTGCATTGGGGCTCGTAGTTAACGGCTTATGTGCATGTAAGCTATGTTTTTAGTATGTAGATTATAGCAACCGAGACACTGGTTATGTGCGTTACTAGACCAATCCAATATTAAGCTTTGTGCCCCTTAACTTTTGATATGTCCACCGAAAAGACGCGAACCTAAATCTGACAATGACCCAAGACAATAATCAACAACAGTGTAGTCAACAGTAAACGGCTTATGGGTATGTAAGTTTTGATTTACTACATACATTTATAGAAACGGAGATGCCTTTAATGCGGATTAAGTGTCTGACCAACAATTATAGCGCTTAACTTTGGAAAGCCCCCAAACCTAAATCTGTATACCACCACAGACAGGATACTGGTGGGGATTTAGCACTTGGCCAACTAAATTCGGATAGCCTTATAGATTATCTGCTCATCAGCTTAAATGTGTGTGAAAGGAACCTTGGAATTTGAAGAGACCAGTGGACGTCTGCACCAGCACTTGGTCTGGCTTGCTCTGCTGCCCCCACGAAGGCACGGAGTTTGTTTCCTTCATACGGTTCCATGCATCTGAAATCAATGATAGTATTTCTGTAGGTATTTAAATTTTAATAAAATAAGGAGCACCACCAAATGACGCCTCAAACTATATACAAAAACAAGTGGAACAAGTTACCGTTGTTCTTAAGACAGTCCCAGTCTGTAGCATCATTCAGGAGCAAGTTGAAGGAATTATGACTTGTGAATTGCTTGGATACTATATTTATATGTATTATTTTATATTTTATTTAGATATATGTATATATATATATATATTTATATATTAGTAGTTATATATGTTTATTAATGTGTAGTTGTATATCTAGAATATTTATATAAATACATCTTTGTACACGTGTTGGTTTGTCTACAGTTTAGTTCCTATTCTTCACTCAATTGCTCAAAGGTTAACTGGAAGAGATCCCTTACAGGGATAAGTTCGCCTTTGTACATGATTGATCTGTTTTTTTTCTGTATAATTTATTTTACTTGTCTTGTGTACAATAAAGTATTTACATACATACATACAAAAATGAAAGAACAGCCACCCACCCCACTTCTTCAAGAAGTCCTCGCTGAGGTCCTTGCGCTCGGGCACGAAGGGCGGCGGCTGCATGCCCTTGCGCAACTGCCACTCGTCCAACTTCTTCTGGAAGTCTGCGGACAACTGCTCCCTGGTGGGCACCGGCCGGGCTGGAGCTTTTAAAATATTTGTATGAAATAAATGCAATGGAAAGAGCTATGCTCGGGGTTTCTCTGCGTGATAGAATTAGGAATGAAGCTATCCGTAGCAGAACTGGGGTCACCGACATAGCCTTCAAAATTGCGAGACTTAAGTGGCAGTGGGCAGGGCACATTGCTCGCAGGACTGACGGTCGATGGGGCCAGAAACTGCTTGAGTGGCGTCCACGCACCGGAAGACGAGCTGTCGGTAGGCCTCCGACAAGGTGGAGTGATGACCTGGTGAAGGTCGCGAGAATCCGGTGGAAACGAACGGCACAGGACCGGTCTAAATGGCGAGCCTTGGGGGAGGCCTATGTTCAGCAGTGGACGTCTTTCGGCTGAAATGATGATGATGATGACGAAATAAATACTTGTTAAACATTTTGGACTTTGGGTTGGAACTTCCAGGCATTCAATTATTCTTCTCGAATGGGATTTGAACCCATCAACTCTGCATTACCCGCATTGCGCTAAGCCAATTGAGCTATCGTCGGAGTCTCTTGTGATGGCGAATCATTGAACTAGGTAGGTACTGTACTTTCCTAATTACGCCTTGGAGAGGCTCGTGGCAAAATTATTAAATGAGAAATGGCTTATTATGTGGTATGATGACCCGATGATTGCCCCAGCTGCAGCTGTCGGAGAACCAGCAGGGCCTTCTTTTTTTATGCCGGTGGCAAACAAGCGTACGGTCCACCTGATGGTAAGTGGAAACCGGAAAAGGAGTCACGTGCGTGTGCTGACCCTTTATAAAATTTGAGGTTGCACTGTGTTGATAGCAGAAAGGACAAATTTAGGTCCCTCCCTCTCAACACAGTGCATCCTCGGGAGCTCTGGCAACCTTGATCACCTCCTGTGGTCCTGGCTGTGGTCTTCTGCAAGGCGGAAGTACTTCCTCAGTTGGGTTGCTCCAAATTCGAGCAACAAGACATTTTGCTCTTGTCTCCGTCACGCCTTCTGTTTCTGAAGCAGTATATGTATATAATTACCGCTGTGGAGTTTCCCGCGGCGGTCGGAGAACTCCCGTCCCAACCGGGTCTGTAGCGCGGCGTAGTCACGCGCAATCTCATCTCGGAAGCCGCTAGCTTCACACCCACTGCTCAAACCTTCTGTTTCTGAAACGATTAATAGTTTATGCATTTTTACCAATTAACTTCCAGATAAACTTTTTAAAATACCAGCCACTGATTTATACATAACGAACAGTCCCAACGAGCCCGATTTTGGGCATGAATGTTAGTGTCGGAAATACCAACGCAACGTAAGTAGGCGACGTTAAGTGATCGTCAGGATCGCTTGTTTCGGGTGTAAGAAATGTTTTGAATATCTGGACGGGCCTATTCTTACTTCTGATAACAGTGCTAGCAGCACCAAACATACCTAACATTGTATTATATTATACTTTCTTTGACGAAACATATTATGGCTAAATGGCGGCTTGTCATCAAAGCACACATCAAAGAATATAGTATCTTTTAAATAGTCTGTATATAATTACTAAGAAGGTTTATTCTCTTTGACAAAGACCCACCTAGCTCGATTCCACTCATACCTCAGAGCCTGTACTCCGAACTTCGTATCGTGCCGCCCCTTTCACTCTAGTGTTATTCACTATACGAGTGACAGGGACGGCACTACACGAAGTTCGGGGTAGCCCCTCAGATTCGGTTGAAACCGCTCAACCAATCTCACTGGAGCGCAAACTCTTAGAGTATTCCAGTGTTCCAAACCACACGCGTGGTCGTCTCGGAGGTTTTCCCCTGGATTTTCCCCAGGCTACTCTCCAACCGCGCACTCCTATAGCTTTATTGGGCCCGGCCTATAAAGCCACAGTCAGGTTTAAAAAAAAGGTTTGTTTTTCTTTGACAAAGACTACTAGGCTTTGTTGTCGGGTTGACCGCACGAATACTTTTTGCAGTTTGTTACTCTATCTAGTTGTCTGTGATTACTGACTGTCTTGACGAATATGTGTGAAAAGAAAGTCTTTTAAAAAACCGGTCAAGTGCGAGTCGGACTCGCGCACGAAGGGTTCCGTGCCATTATCTACAAAAACGGCAAAAAAATCACGTTTGTTGTATTGGAGCCCCCTTCTACTACACTGTCTGTGTTAAACCTTTATGTAAATACCATGGATGCAATGAATGATGATTTAATGATAAATATTCATTTTATTCTGTTTTTTTTTTGCATTTGTGGGCAACAGCGGCAACAGAAATACATCATCTGTGAAAATTTCAACTGTTTATATAACTATTACGGTTCATGAGATACAGCCTGGTGATAGACGGATGGACAGACAGACGGACAGACAGACTGACAGCGGAGTATTAGTAACAGGGTCCCGTTTGACCCTTTGGGTACGGAACCCAGAAAGGAGCCAAATACATATGTATGCCTCAGTGGCACGTATAATATATGTTCGACTATATAAAGATAACCGGAATAATTAAAAAAAAAATCTAAATAAACCCTTTTGCGTATTTCATAAAATATTTATTTAAAAAACAGGTCAAGTGCGAGTCCGACTCGCGCACCGAGGGTTCCGTACACAGATGTGTACCCATCCCGACCCAATTAATTCTGGCAAAACTTAACAACATTCAACGCCATGGGTACAGCGCCATCTCTGGGCGAATTTTGTTACTAATTTGAGCGACTAAATAACTTGTATGGTGGGTTTTCAAGAATATTTATTTTAAAACGTACATGAGACGGGTTTTAAAACTGTGTCGAGGACCGGTTCAATTTAGTTTAGTTTTTTTTTTATTAGTCATAATATTATGTTTTGTTTAACAACTTGTACGGAAAAATGAACCTTCAGGTCTTTGTGTTAATGTTTCTATGTACACTACGTGTACAACATTTATAATTTGAATATACGACTGCTTTGTGTTCTAAATAAATTATGGTTTTCCAGTGCAATCAGTCAACGTAAGGCGGCTTGTGGCGAGCTGTTAGGGAGTAGCGGCCCTACGTACCTGAGTCCTCCTGGGGGTGGCCTGTGGTTGGTGGGACAGGCCCCCCCGCCTCTGGCTTGCCTTAACCGGCCGTCCAGAGTGGAGTCGCAAGAGCTGATGCTCGAGGGTGGATGTGGTCACCTAAGTGGCGAGTTGGCTATATGTTTAAAGTCCAGTGCCACCTCTCCACCCCCAGCTCTCTGACCGGTGTTGCCCTTAGGCCATTTTATAATGTCGCTATTTTATGGGGGCCCATCTAGCAGAGAGCGAGTCACCGTCTGCCGGAAATAAATATCTGAGACAGTTTTATTAGGCAGGCGTCCGTTGTCTCACGCAATAGCCCAGCCATTAATTCATCATTTTCACCCAATAACCCAGTTCATTTAGGCTCCATCAACCAGAAATAGTCCCTGTACACCCTGGCGGGTGCTGTCTCTGTGTGCGTCCCATGACACGGGCAGGGACAGTATCCGCTCGGTGTATCCCTTGCATTTCATTAAAGTGTCAAAAGGGCCTCTACGTGTTGGCTATGTGGTACTCGTTTGGTACTTCGGCTCCGCGCACGCCTCCCAAAGGTCCGGGATACCATTGTCCCGTGAACGGGAAAGACATACAAATAATAATAATAATTCTTTATCACGTGAATCGATTTCAATTTTTTTCTTTATTTGAAATAAGACATTTTAAGGATAATCGCGTAGGAATGTATAAAACAAAAAAACATGCAAAGGTAAATTACAAACTTAATATAGAAATGTTTTTTTTGATGATAAAAAAAGAAAAACTAGATAAGCCATAGTTATACTTATAGTATAGTTATAAAATAATTTAAAAAAATGTTCTATGCATCTGGGTTATCCTTCTTTATAACTATTCCAAATTTGAAATCGATAGCATAAGTACCTAAGTAGTTCTTGAGTTATTTAGCGATATGACAGACAGACAAATTGAAACACGGTACCTTAAAAACATAATGTTTAATCTATGGTCGAATGTCATTTTATTATCATTGTCTTGGCCCTTGCATGGCCCTAAAGAGTAAAATAAGTATAATCATGGCCCAAGTGATTGAAAAGAAATTGTCAAAACAAATCAATAATCATGTCACAGTGAAATAACAACAACAAACATATTCAAAATGATTGTAGCAATGCAAATAAAATACTGATTTGCAAGAGAAGATTGGACTTGGTTTGGAAATAACGATTCTATAAAACATGTGAGTCAACGTATGTATACTTAAGAGTATATATTAGGATGAGGGAGGCGCAAGACTAGGGCGTATTTTGAAATTTGGCGCACCGGGTCAATAAGTTTCGATAAGTTAAAAAAAACGATATAAATAATAAAACACACATTTTTTATTAACGTCAATATTTTTGGGGGTGTACAAATTTATTTTAAACTGTTTCGAGGAGGAGGGGGGCCTTGCCGCCCCCTGGAGGGTTGGCACCCCGAGCCATGGTCCGGATAGCCCTAGGGTAAATACGCCGCTGGCGCAAGACCGTTCATTGTGGATGTATCCGTGGGAGAAACCATTGTCCAGCAGTAGATGTCGGTGGTCGGTCTCGGCTATGATAATGATGACGAATGTAATAGTAGAAATTGTTAAAAATGGATATTAATATCGAGGGATGTAAGAAAAGATGTACATTAGGGTGGGTCGAAAATCACGAATTTCGGACTACCGTAATGTAATAGGGCTCAAAAGTTGCTGTGTATTCTGTAGATTACAGGAAAAATAATTTAAAAATTCTAGATTTAGACTTTTAACCCCCGCACAGCCGCCAAAGATCGATGTTAAGGCCTAGATTTTATATAAGTACTTAAATAAAGTACGTGAAAATTATGTTAATAATTTATCACTTAATAAAGTAAATTAAACTATAATAAAGCTAAATTATACTGAGACTTTTTTGTTATTTTCAAAATAGTCGACATTATAGCTTTTTGAAGTTTGATAACTTAAAATATTATGGCATAAATAAAGCAAAATGATATATTTATATAAATTTTTGCTACTATTTTTTAAATACAAGCTTGAATGTAAGAGCTAATCTAAATATTACAGGAAAGATTTGTTTTCTTCAAAAACATACGGTATTTATGTTTTTAATGGTACCCAATAGTACCAAATAGCCTTAAAATTGTGTTTTTCGTATTGCTTTAATCGATATATTTTTTGTTTCTATTGTCTGTGTTTAGACCACTGGTGATCCGGTAACAGCTTTAAATCATAATTTTGCCGGTTTAAGCACTACAAAATGCATTTTACATAAAAGGCCAATTCTCTAGTTTGGCTACATGATGACAAAATGTGATACATGGATAAAATATAATAAAAATAAATAATTTTTAAATAAAACAGTGTTATTTAATGATTTTATATAAATATTTGTTTATACTTAACAACCGTTAAAAGTCTAAATCTAGATTTTTTAAATTATTTTTCCTGTAATCTAGAGAATACACAGCAACTTTTGAGCCCTATTACATTACGATACTCCAAAATTCGTGAACTGTGTGTTAACAAGCGAGGACACGTAATTAGAGCAGTATGGCAGTAAAGGTACAGTGCCCTCCATAATGAATATTAAACGATTCCGTATATTTTGCAGGCATCCAATAACACAATCCAATGCTTCTGCAAATCCTTCTCACGATTCTCGTCTTTGGAGTGCTTTATAAAGTCGTGAGTACCATCTAACTTACTCTAATGTTGTGGATTCGTTTTTATTATCAGTGACTTAGAGACTATATACATCTCTAACTATATTATTAGTCTTAATTTTGACGCTCAGAGACCATGTCTATGGGATGATATATTAATTTAATTATACTCTTTTTTTAATCAGACTTGAAAGCTTATACATCTCTAACTTTACTGATGTTGCTATATTTGTAATAGATAACTTTGCAAGTTTATCTTCACTGTATGACATTAATTTTGTTATATTTGTAAACTCGAAATTATTATTCTTTCTTGAACTGTAAATTAATATTTTGACATGTAAAATGTATTCTTATAGTCAGATTCTTAAATTGTAAATTAATATTTAACATGTAAAAGCCCTTTTGGCCTATTTGCAGAATAAATGTTTGAATTATGAACTTCGAAGTTTGAACGCGAAATTAACTTGGGCCACCTGCCAACACTTTGCCTGGTAAGGTGTCTTGTCCACCTCCACTTGAGTTGCTCCTCTGTGCTCAACCCTCAACGATTCTTCTGAAGATGTCCTAACCTAAGGGTTAAACAGAGGTGGAGCATAGCTACCCCGTGTCATGCCGGGTTAGGATAGCACTTCTCCCTTTCTTCCCGTGTGTGTCGTAAAAGTTGGGTCGTGTCGAAAGTTTTCCCCTGGATTTTCCCCAGGCTACCCTCCAACCACGCACTTCTATCGCTTTATTGGGCCCGGCCTATAAAACCACAGTCAAGTTAAAAAAAAATACCCGGGTTATTAGTGTGTTGTGGACGCTGGGCGAGCAACATCTCACTGCAATATCACATTTTCTTCATCTTTAAACCTACAATTGCTAAATGTGGCACTGGAATTGAACTTCATGTGTTGTGCCTAGCCCTTTTGGGAATACAGACATGAGTTTATGTATGTGTATGTGGGACATAGCTTGATAACTGTCATATCGCTCTAATTTGGAGCAGCTCAACTGGGATAGTAACTTATAAATAATAATTAATAATACTGGTACCAGGGACCGATACCGGTATTTTTAAAAAACCCTGAATTAGCCCAATACTTTGGATTATTTTTTGCTCTTTACATAGGGCTGAATCATGTATTTAGGTAACAACGTCGTATTATTAGATTGTCCCATTAAAAACGGAATAATGAACCGGTGACCGTAATAATACCGGTATTTTTCTATGGAGAAAATACCGGTATCCGATCCCTGACTGGTACTAGCTCTCTAAGTATGTGGTTTGTGTTCTTGGTGCTGATTGCTAAGTAAGATCACCAGAGCTCGCGAGGATGCGCTGTGTTGAGACTGTACACCTGAATTTGCCAATATCCAATACAACGAATCATCATATCAAGGGTCGCCAGCGCTGATTTTTCTGCAGTTGCAAGCGTTCATAGACAACGAGGTCTATGTTTCATCAGATGCTCGTTTTCCACCTTCGAAGTAGGTATATTAAAAGTGAAAGTTAGTGTAATACAACAATGAACGCAGGTGCTATCCCATGGCTGCGGCCTCGCATGCCAGCGGGGGTCGCCAGGCCCTCGCGGGCAGAGGGGCGTCCGCGCCGAGTGCACCTGCGCCTGCGCCACCTGCCCCTGCTCGCCGCTAGATGGCATCCTTCAGTAAGACCAGACACTGCTACCTAACACCAGACCAGCTCGGTCTACTGCTTACAACTGGCCATACACAAAACTGCGCAGGCATTCCCTAGTCTTTACATGGCGCACAACATCGTGCGCGAGCTGTTTCGCAGCGAGATAAACTACTCGTCTGTTTCGGGTGTAGATACAAATAAAAAGAGTCGGATATCTGGGTCATACGCGGATTTAGGTTTGCGTCTTTCCTGTGGACATACCAAAAGTTAAGGACTACAAAGCTTAATTTTGGATTGGACCAGTAACCCGCATAAACAGTGTCTCCGTTTCTATAAATCCCTGTAATAAAAACATAGCCAACATGCACATAAGCCAATAAACGTTTTCTTTTTCTTTCTTTCAAAGCCGTTAACTATTGACCACAGGAGGGACGACTTATTATTTTCAACTAAGTATGACCCATCTCGCGGCGAAATAGCTCGCACTTTGTCTCGTGCTAGCCGTGCTGGTGTGTATACCCAGTCCTCCGTCTACCGGTCCCTGGGATCCCCAGGCTCATTACAAAAGCATGCTATTGTTTATTTTTTCGCCGGGAGACGAGCTGAGCTCCGCGCAGTGAGAGCGAAAACGCACGTGGGTAGCCGGCGGACAACGGGCGACGGGCACATGCCCCACTCCCCACCCATGGGCATGCACCCTGTTGCGTCTAGTGCCCTAATTCGTACTAGAGGGATATCTAGACTACAAGAAAATACGTAGTGGACTGTAATCACTATAATAATAATTTGTTCGGTAATTCTACAGTCTTGGATCGCGGCGCGTATAATAGGTATAGGTTCGTGCGAGCGCGAAGCGGTACGCTAGGTCAAGTGTCGAGCCGCGGTCGCTCCTCGTTCGCCGTCGCAGCGTTATCAGTTAACGGGAGTCCATGACGCGCTGCAAGCGGCGAGCCGGTTTATGTTGCTGGGCCGGCGTTGTCGCCACCACACCCTCGACCGTTTAGACGTCTCATCTCTTGCCGCATGGAGCTCAAACACATCTAGGTTAACAGTAGACCTATAGCACAACTGACACGAGACGAGCGATCTACCCTCCTCTTTCTAATTTGCATAATGTGTGAGTTAGGAGTCGCTGAGTTGCAGGCTTGGCAGAATCTTCCGCTAGACGTATTGGAACTATGATGATCCACAAACAAATAAGAACTTAATCTTGATAACTGTCATTTCGAATGCCGAGTATCATAGCCTGTCTGTGTATGATAAGAAACATACCTAACTATAAACCTTTTAGTACTGCAGAAAATAGATTTCCTTACTCTTAATAAACTTATTGAGTTACAAAACCAAATATCTGGTCCGAACCTTGTCCGCTGCTTTTTATAGAATTATGCTGTACATGTCTTAACTTTAACCACTGCAATGTTACAGGCCATTTAATATTAACCCGGATGTATTGCAGACATGTCAAAACAAGGTGTTGGAGTGGGTAAGAGACCTTATTCTTCTTCTTGGACGTATCCTCTAAAATTACTGAGGGACGTGACGTGATGGTTCTCTTATAAGAGATCTAAGTATCTACGATATTAATATCATGTTGTCAAAACAGTTGTACCTATTTCGGGTTTTAATTGATTTCTTGATATCACTTTGTTAAATCCTCACCAAACCTATATTAGCGAAAGTGCCGTTAAAAGTAATTTGTGTTTTTTGTTTCTAAATTGAATGATTTAAAGTTATTTAAAATCTTGGAACCGGATACAACATCTGTTTATCTTTATCGATTATTTCGACATTTGTTTCGGTAAAAGGGACAAAATACGTTTGAGATATCAGAGACTCGTTAAGTTTGGTGAGCAAGGCGGTATGTAATTTTGTCTCTTACATTACAGATCAGTCCAGTATACGGGAGTTCTACAGGCCAGCAACACACGCAAGTAAGATGTGACATCAAAATTAAGCTAGTCCTTGTGCTATGAATTTAATTTCTATAACACAGGGGTTGAATAGTCAGGGATATCAGGCTTAAAGTCAAGCCATTTGCATTTCTGATATATCTCCCGGCGTTTCTTGTTCTAATGCACGTACATCATAATCGAGTACTC
This sequence comes from Epiblema foenella, assembly GCA_963556455.1. Taxonomy (NCBI): domain Eukaryota; kingdom Metazoa; phylum Arthropoda; class Insecta; order Lepidoptera; family Tortricidae; genus Epiblema; species Epiblema foenella. The sequence continues at coordinate 31,650,814 of OY747098.1, read as the reverse complement.
CGCGGTCAGGTCTATACTAAAACTGGGGAGTAAAATATAGCCCATTCCGATTGTTGGCTAAGAGAATATTAAGCCATGTAATTTTTTATTTCAAGTTCACCGACTCGAGCGTGTTCCCAACGCCGATAGTGATTGAAGAGGCCAGGAAGTCCCTGGGGCGCAAGAGGCGTTCATCGGAGTCCTTCTACGGGCCCCCGGCGTCCTTCAGGCCCTCGGAGACAAATTTCACGGCTTCAGAGCCTAACTTCAGGACAGAGGCGGGAAGCCGCAGCGATGATACTTGTAAGTTAGCGTAAAGACGAGTAGGTTAGAGGTAGGATAGGGTTCAGTGGAATATGATCTCGCTCCACGTAAATAGAGAACTTGCTGATAACGAACCCGGAAGATACTCACCTTGTCTTAGTGTGTCCTTTTCCAATATGGATAATTGGGATTATCTATATTTGCGTAAAGCCCGACCAGATATATATGACCGTTGGCCATGTTGCGGAATTTTATTGGAACTAATTTCTTACACTGTCAATATATTTAATCATAGGTTGTCGCTGTTGTCAGTGTCACTTTGGTGTCACTGTGGTGGTTTAGGTTGTGTTGAATATTAAATACCTAAATAGCGTAAAGAGTCTAATATTTTCATTGTATCTAGTTGACACATTTCTTGCAGGAAAGCATATCAAACGATTCGATATGTTTTGTTTTCTTGTGTAACTACACATTGTAACCTATTGTTATTTTTTCCTCGTTTTTCTTTTAATTCTCTTTTGTTGTTTACCACTTACATTTACTTAAGTAGGTTAAGTAGTATCATTGTAATAAGCATATTTTGGAGAAAATAACTGACTGTCGAGTTTCTTTCGGCGTTTCTTCTCGGCAGTGGTTTCATGAGAAACGCTAGTAGTTTTTGACTTGTAAACGTGCCTTTGCGGCCTACTTGCAGAATAAAGTTCATTTATTTCATTTAAAAAATAAATGACAAAAAATCCATTCATTGTTAAGAGCGGAACATTATTAACAATGTAAATACTAAAATTTTGGTAATAAACGCTCGGGAAATGCAACAATTTCGCTATAAAACATTTCAAAATTCAAAATGTTATTGTTCCGACTATATACTGACATTACTGACCTGTTACCATATAAAAGAGAATATTAGCGTCCTCTTGACAATGGTCATATATTTCTGGTCAGACTTTATTTATTTTTTTAATCAGTCAATGACTGGGAGAGGGACACTGAGACAAACTGAAATTTTTTGGGGCTTGTTTTTCATGTCGCTCTGTAGTCTGTAGGTATGTGGTTGTATTATTTTGTGGTTATAATAAGGTCGTCAGTATTCTTGAGGTTGCGCTGTGCTGAGAAGGACCTATGTTTGTGTCTGTAAAAAGCGTTTTCTTTATAGACAAATATTATGTTAAAAATGGCCTGAATGACTTCAAGAAAAGGATGGTATGGCCGTGCCTCTTTGTGTTGCTCGACTTGGCTGGGAACTGCCCTAGTCCCAGATATGAGAAAAGACTAATGCATTGACGCATCAGATCTGGCTTATGATTATTTTTTTTACAGCTTCATCAAGCAAGCCTTCTCTAAAACGCAACAAGATGGACATCAAAATGTCTGATTCATGCAATAAATGCAAGCAGAAGGGTTTAACTTGCATGGGATCCTGCCCTAAGGCCAAACCGTCGAGGAGCGTGGCAAACAATACAGACATTTAGAGTGCAGGGCATATAATATACCATTCGTCCCTCTCACATTTACATATTTGCTAGTAAGGGACTGTCTGTCTGTCCAACATGAATATGATCATGCTATCTAGGCAGGCGTATAAGAGAGTTATAAGAGAGTTTTTTACCGATCAAGATGGACAATTCACTGATTCGTGCCTCTAATAATGAAACATAGCCGGGTTACACAAAAGCTCAAAAGGCAGTCACCCGGGACGCACTCGCCGCCACTCGTAACACACGCTAACAAAAACAAATAATATGACGTTGCTTAGCAATTTTTACGTACAGGAGTTAGCGTTTTCAAACTCGCCTGACAGCCAGCGTCTCACACCATACATTGACGTGTTAAAATTCTTTAAGTGCCATGCGTAATCGCAGCAATGAAGGCGACTTGAGGAGGCTCTGATAATTTTAACAAGACGGGCTAAGATGATCGCTTATATGTCGGACATATAGCAATCATCCCTTACTACAAGAATGTAAGTGCAAGAGGGACGAATGCTATACTTCCGACATATAAGCGATAATCTTAGCCACTCAGGTTTATGTGGTATTACTCTACAATGAATTTCTATGTAAGACAATGACTTCATTATTAAACATGCATTGTACAGTTAAATGGCGTTTTATTAATGTTGTAGTTTTTGTAATCAAACCTATTCTACATGTTATTTACCAAACTAATAGTTTACCAATTTTAAAATGAGCGCATCTCCTAGTAGGTATACATAGTTTAAATGTTTGAGTTTATGTATGGCTCCGATATGCTTACGTCAAGAATGAGTGAAAACACCCTGGAGTCCAGTCCAAGAGTATTTTTTCCTCCGTGTTATTAAATCTCTAATGTAATCAAGGTGCAAAAAAATATTGGATGAGGGTACCTGACATATAATATTATTATACTCTTTATATGAGGGTCTCATGCATGTCTCAGATGATCATTAAATGCGGACTAACAATTAGCAAGCAGCACTTGTATACAATTTATAGTTGTTATCGAATCTGGCTGATTCCCCGTAATCTGAAAACGAGATCAACGTGTCTTTAGCGGCGGGCCTTATAGAATAAACAATAAATAACAAATGACATTACTATGGATGTACGCAGAGAGAATAATAATCACTACGTTCTGGGCGTACTTGAATTTCTCATGAACCGAAGATATTTCATTCCATCGAAGGATGTCTTCATTAGCTGCCTTCCTCAGGCTGCATTTACGCTCAAGTAATATGCTGCGCGCCATCCGGCGCGCGCTAGTTAAACTCATTGGATTTCCATAATCTATTACCGACGCTACGCGTGCGTGAACGCGGCCTCCGGATTAAATACTGACTGCGAACTTAGAAACTAATCAGAATCTGTGATTCAGAATCCTTTTCTGAATAGTCTTGCCCAAACAAAAGATCGTAAGTGCAGTGGACTAGTAGGTGTTGGTACGGAACCTTTCATTGTGCGTGGTCCGACACGCACTTGGCCGGTTTTCATTTTAATGAGATCAACAAACCTGCTTATAAATGTAAGTAGGTATTACACATACTTCCTTTACTCTTTGGTCGATAGTAGATCAATAGATCAACAAACCTGCTTATAAATGTAAGTAGGTATTACATATACTTCCTTTACTCTTTGGTCGATAGTAAAGAATTTTGATTGGCAGGCGACATCTAAAACTTGTCTAAATGTAGGCGTCAGAGAGAATTACGTATGCGTAGCGATTATTCTCTTTGACATCTATCAAAGTATTTATCAGCATCGTAGATGCATCATGAAAATAATATAATGATTATTCCCAAAGTTGCAAAACTGTTGTAAAATGTGAATCAGGAACAATAAACTGCTCGAACGACGGCCGCACCATGCCAGCCGTTTGACTGTTGACTTCAGAACAAACTGATCAGAGCAAACAATGCCACGACGTAAGCTCGGTTTTGTTACAAGTTATATCAACATTTATTGATGTACAAGCCTAAGAACTTAAATAATATTACGACTAACTTAAATCTAAAACAGGTCCTTGGGGTATTGTACCAAGGATGCTGGCGGCATTTCCTCGCTGTATTACAATGCTGATACTTCGCAATGCTGATGCCTGATACGTTATGCGAGGAAGTCGCCAGCTCTTCCCTCACCAGTTGTTACGTCAAGAAAATTGAAATATTTTGTATGGGGACTGTGAACGTGTTAAGCTTGTGCGCGATGAGCAGAGCTCGGAATAGGTAGTGCCTATTTACCTAAACTTTGCGGGAGGACGTAACTAAGAGTGGTGACAACCACCAAAAATAATTATTTCTTTTTATTGAATGTGGGGTTTCCCGGGATTTACTCTTTTATTCTAGAGACTTAATACATTTCTCTTTACTTATAAATCTTGTTATATTGCATATTATTTGTTTAATTACCTTTAAATAACAATCAGTCATTAAAAATATAATATGGAACAAATTGAATCAAAAGGATTCCGAAATTTGATACTTTTAGTTGACTTAGACAGAATTATACTCCTTTCTTCCATGAGAGGGGACCTGTGTCCAGCATTAGGGCGTATATAGATTGGTGATGAGACAGAACTATGATATCGTATAGAAAATTCCGACATTCATTCCGTCGTTTCGAGTCCTTTACAGCACTCGTGGTCACGGAATGTATTTTAAATTCATTATACACGATATAATCGGTTGAAAAATAGTTTTATAAATGTATATTATATTTTTAATGACTGATTGTTATTTCAAGGTAATTAAATAAATAATATGCAATATAACAAGATTTATAAGTAAAGCCAAATGTATTAAGCCTCTAGAATAATATAGTAAATCCCGGGAAATCTCGCATTCATTAAAAAGAAATAATTATTTTTTTGCTTGTAACCACTCTTAGTTACGTCCTCCTGCGAAGTTTAGGTAAATAGGCACTACCTATTCCGAGCTCTGGCGATGAGGCGAGCGCGCATCAAATACGAAACCGATTCTAATTTCATGTACATAGGCTAAGTGATTGTTGTGAAATATTGTTGAGAGAAAAGATGGCTGCTGCTAAAAGAGGGTGAAATCCCTGTTTGTAATATTTCAGAAAGAAGGCCCCCCCCAGCTTATAACTCAGAAAGAAGGCGTGCCCCGCGAGACTTCGTAGAAAAACCACGGATAGGTAATCCGGCTTATGAAATAAGAGCATATATACCAGTAGAAGCCTGTTTTATAACAACCTTGAGAAATACTGTACATTTACAATGCATTTTTCACTAACGTTAGATTTATTTTTAACTAGCGACCCGCCCCGGCTTCGCACGGGCGCACTATTTAATGGATGTTATTATACATGTAAACATTCCTCTTCAATCACTCTATCTATTAAAAAAAAACACATCAAAATCCGTTCTGTAGTTTTAAAGATTTAAGCATACATAAGGATATAGGGACAGAGAAAGCGACTTTGTTTTATACTATGTAGTGATGATGTAGTGAAGATTTAAAAATAGCCACTTAGGTACCTATTTCACAATACATTTTTAAGTATACTGCAGAATTAGGACATAACGCGATATATTGGACTACCTTAGTTGCTATTGTCTATTCAGAATAATAGAATAGGACAAAAATAGACATACATATATGTATATTAAAACTAAGTTTATAGGTAATTACAATTAGATGCGAAAATTGAGTCCACTCATTTTATTTGAACAGGGCCTGGTTTTTTTGCAGGATGGCAAGAAAGTGGATGTAATCTCTACTTTTGGCTTAAACAGTTTACGCTATTTTTGATTTTTATGATTGTGTTTGTAAGTACCATTCATTCTATACGTTTATATTTTATTTTGTTGCCAAGTATCATTATTGTTTTGTCACAGTGTTACACAATGTGTTTTTTTTTAATTTTTCTAGTCTAAGCTTTTATTTTTGGCGACCACTTTAGCCTAGTAGTGACCCTGCCTTCGAAGCTGGAGGTCCCGGGTTCGAATCCCGGTCAGGACATGTATTTGTGTGATGAACACGAATATTTGTTTCTGAGTCTTGGATGTTTTCTATGTATTTAAGTATCTATTTATCTATATAAGTATGTATACCGTCACTTGGTACCCATAGTACAAGCTTTGCTTAGTTTGGGACTAGGTTGATTTGTGTAAGATTGTCCAAAAAATATTTATTTATTTATTAGCCAGACTACCAGTCATCATGTGATTGGAATTGATGACTTATCATTATTTTAGGCAATCCCTCTGGGCCAGCGTATCTACATCATGGGGAAATGTGACTCGGATCTCCACTGTATTTTTTGTAACATATATGTGTTTTTGCTACAGTGAGTATTACCTTTATTCCCACACTATACGGTAAAGTTTCTTATAATCTGTTTTTAGGGTTCCGTAGTAAACAAGGAACCCTTATAGTTTCGCCATGTCCGCCCGTCCGTCCCCCGCTTTTCTCAGTAACCGTTAGTACTAGAAAGCTGTAATTTGGAATGAGTATACATCAATGACGCCGACATAACGGTAGAATAAAATCATAAATTTTTTTTTTAGGGTACCTCCCCTACATGTAAAGTGGTGGTGCAATTTTTTTTTTCTTCCAAAGCCCATCGTGTGGGGTATCGTTGGATAGCTCTTTAAAATTTTTTTTGATTCAAGAATCGGTTGGCGTGATATTAAGCTTTTAAAAGTGATAATTTTTGCATTGGCACGTGTCCCCCCCCCCCTGCCAGCTAAACGGTGGCTACTACTACTATTTATCCTTTTTGTTCGCCACCGCTTTACCACGCTTAAACCGCGACGCGGATTTAGATAAAATTTTGCATTTTGAGGTTCAAAGAGCATACGATAGTTTTTAACTTTTTATACCGTGCATCATTCCCTTAGAGGGTGAAAAGGGGGTGGATATTTGTATGGTTCAGCGATATGTAAACATGCGTCGAAAATATTATGAAATGTAATCTTTATTTCAGAGAAAAAATACCCGTATTATGTTATTCAAAATTCAAAATTGTTTATTTGTAAACATAGGTTGAAAAGGTCTTACAATAATTTTAGGTAGGTATCGCTATGTTTTGCCTTTCGGCATACAAACATTGTAGTCCAGATCTTGCATGCATGTCTATACTAACACTAATTTACTAACTTAAATAACAAATCAAATTTAAAATGTATCGCTTAAAAATTCACCTACAGAATAATATGCTTTTTCTACCAGGAATTTATACAGTCTCTTTTTAAATTCTGATAACTCATCTATTTTAATTATATTTAATGGTAACTTGTTATAAATTTTTGGCGCCATTCCAAAAATACTCTTACTAAGCAGAGCAGTTTTGAATGGCCCTGTATAAATTTTATCCTTCTGCCTACAGCTGCTAAAATGAGAAAATTGGCTTAAGTTGCTTTTCACATATACTCCTATCTCGTATATGTAAAGGCATGGTAGAGTTAATATGTTAAGCTTAGTGAAATGCGTTCTACAGGTTTCTCTTGGTGCTATTCCACATACCGATCGTATACATTTTTTTTGTGCCCTGAATGCCATTTCACGGTCTGTTGAATTACCCCAAAATATGACTTATATTTAGATAAGTCTTAATGGCTAATGTTAATAGAAGCGACAAATGGAGACGATTTTATCTGCGACCTATATCCTACATTTAACAATAGGTACCCTTTATTTTCTCTATCCAGTAAGACAATAGGGTTGTCATACCTATCAGCAATCATTCCCATTATACAGGAATCGTCGTAAAGTGTTTTTTTGTATTGCAGCATTTTATTTTTGTTTTTCAGTGTTATTCTCAGGCTGATGACAATTGTGGAACTGCTCTGTACATTTTTCCTTGAGGCCTTCAAAGTGGTTAACGTTCAGGTATTTAATTTTTTGTAAATTTAGATGACATTTGGTATGGAGATAGTAAGGAACTGGTCCCACCGCCGGCGAGTAGCGAGGAATCTCATAGTAATTCTACTCGCTTGAGCGAGAAATCGAGTAGAATTACTATGAGAGTACTCGCTGTTTGCCGGCGGTGGGATCAGTGCCTTATTTCGGAAATTAGGAGTGTGGCAATGGGAGTGGAATGTTTTATGGGAAGTTGATCGTGGGAAGTTTTATAACATATTTGCTTAATAAGAGTACAACGGTTGGAACTCACTTGGAAAGTCACTATTTGCAATTGTAGTCCGAAACATGTCGCAAATAGTGACTTTCCAAGTGAGTTCCAACCGTTGTACTCTTATTAAGTGTAAATATGTCTCACGTTAGTGTAAACATATTTGCTATTCATCATCATTAATTTAATAGCCAGGCTCTTATCAGTGGAGCAATGTCCATGTGTCTCTTTCTTGAGTCTTCCGTTTGACTGCCTGGTACGACAGGACGTTTACTTTTTCCTTAAGTTGGTCCATGTATGTTCTTCTTGGTCTCCCTCTCTCCCACCTTCCTTCTACTTTCCCTTCCACAATATTTTTTATGAATTCGTCGTCTCATAACAGCTGTCCAAACATCTTTGCTCTTCTGACACCCATTGTTTCCAATAGGGACCTCGTTTCTTGTACAATGTTGAGGAACTTCTTTATATTTTCTCTCGGTCCAGCTAATCTTCTCCATCCGCCGCCAGCTCATTTTAAAGGCTTCAAGCCGTTCTCTGTCCTTCTCTGTCATTGTCCACGTTTCGCACCCATGTCTTCTCCATCATTAAGTTAAGCTGGGTAGTTTAGTTAACATGTGTTATTAGTTAAGTTTATCTTTGTATCTTTCTTAGGGTGCCCTGAAAACCAGCGCCTTAGCATATATTGCTATTGGCATATGCTGAGTGGTATCCTTTTTGGTGTTTAATTTAGTGCTTATTTCATCTTATTTTATTTTTGTGTATTGTGTAATGATTTAACACCAAATAAATATTTCTTTCTTTCTAACGCTATGCTCCAGATGTACACTTTTATAAACCGTTTTCCTATTTGGCAGGATATTCTATTAAGCCCTTGCCTTCTCATCATCCTCCTAGCGTTATCCCACCCTAGTACAGTTGCATCCTGAAGGATGCCCGGGGTCCGCTACCTAATCCCACGACTAGGCACTAGTTTTTACGGAAGCGACTGTCATCTGATCTTCTAATTCCAACCCAAGGGAAATCCAGATCTTACTGGAATTAGGCTTGTCAAGTGAGTGGGCAACTTGATTGTTAGAAGTTCTCAAACCGTCCGAAGGCCTCTAACTTGGCTTGACAACTGCTTTCGTAGACAGCAGCCGGGATCAACGGCTTAACGTGCCTTCCAAAACACGGGAGCGCTCACTTAATAACCACAAAGCGCCAATCCTTTGCCTTCTATTTTCTATTAATAATCCCTTATTGATTAATTTTAAATGGAAAACTCCCGTGAGTCTTAGACATATTGAATCCCTAATTAAAATAGGTAATTAATTTGTATGTGTTTCAGATTGTTCAGTTACTGCAAAAAGGTGAAATCAGTTGCAGCGTGCCTCCTTATAGGGTGTCACCCAGAAACGGTAATTAGCAAGTAAAATTTAAATAAATAATAATAATAAATATTTGTGGACAATCTCACACAAATCAACCTAGTCCCAAACTAAGCAAAGCTTGTACTATGGGTACTAGGCGACGATATACATACTTATATAGATAAATATATAATTAAATACATAGAAAACATCCAAGACTCAGGAACAAATATTCGTGTTCATCACACAAATAAATGCCCTGACCGGGATCCGAACCCGGGACCTCCAGCTTCGAAGGCAGGGTCACTACTAACTATTAGGCTAAAGCGATCGTCAAATTTAACATGTTTTTGAACATTCTTGCGAGCTATATTATGTAATGTGCTATCGTGAATAAAATATCAATCTAATAATCAACATTAAGTAATCAGATGCAACTTGCAAGAATCACATTGACTTCATTAGGGGTTTGGGGTATAATAATTATTCGAGTGTTTCAACCGCTTGACTTCTGCGGACACGTTTTTGATGAGTTGGTTGTAGATTTTAGTGGAGTTTATGAGTTAGTTGGTAGCGGTCCCATTTTACTACCAAATAACCGACAACTTGATCAAATATTTTATCCACTGAGAAAATAGTGGTGACGGAAGTGACACGGTTGAAACGCTCGCATAATAACCATTTGATAGATCGATATTTACACAAATTTACCTATTACCAAACTAACTAAGCCAAGCTACACAGAACAATAATGTTGATGTAGAAGTTATCAGTAATAACTATATTTAGGGACTAAAACCGGGTTTTATAAAGATCCGTAAGACCAAATGTCAGATCAAATTTCAGTAACTCAGTACATTTTTTGACATAACAAACCGACATAATGTCTAACGGATCTTTCCCTGTGTGTGTGTGTGTGTGTCTTTGCCTGTGAAGCTGACGGTCCTGGGTTCGAATCCCGGTCAGGGCAAATATTTGTGTGATGAGCATGAATATTTGTTTCAGGGTCTTGGACGTTTTCTATGTATTTAAGTATTTATATCTATTAAATATATCGTCGTCTAGTACCCATAACACAAGCCTTCTTGAGCTTACTGTGGGGCTAGTTCGATTTGTGTAAGATTGTCCTCTAATATTTATTTATTTATTTATTTATTTATAAAACCGAGTCCAACCAGTTAATTAAAGTGCTTTTTTCAGGTAACGGGGTCTTGTATCGAAGAGAAATGTTTCAATAGAAAATTTCAACAATGCATTGTATGTACCTACATAATTAGTCAAGTCGTGAAGTTCTTACGTCACTAGATGTCCTAAAGCAACATACTTGTCTTTTTAATAATTATTAAATAATGTCGGTACTTATTGTTGTTTTAAATAAATCCAGAGAAATATAATAGTGGAATAAACACTTCCATATTACAACGTCAATATTTGTGTTTTTTAATAATTCAACGTACATTAAAATGCTTTTAATAAGTCATTAAGTTTCATAATTACGGAAAATGTAAATGAATAACTTCCTAGATCTGATGAGAATGCATTTTATTAAACTGTTAGGATAGTAGTATTTCTCATAAACCTGTTCCACAGATTCTGGCCATACCATACAACATAAACGTATTATTGATAAAGGTACACGTCCCGTAATACTTTTGACACTTTCTACCATAATGTATAACAATACAAGCGAACAATAAGTACTTAGTTATGAACTATTAGGCATAACGGTGTCAAAAGGTGTATAAGATAACGATTACATCATGGATAGGGATGTTTGGCAGCGATAGCGTCCCGCACAAGTAATCTAACACGGAAATATTTTGTCCTAAGAATTAAAAAAAAATTAAAAAATACATATTGTAGCATTTTAATTCTGTAGTATTATGATACTGTTATTTTATATACATTGTATATTATTTTGAAAAAATTACACTCGCCGAGTTCCTTAGGCCGGTTCACGAGGCAGAGGTTTATTTTATGAAACGGTGATAGTTTTTTGTCATTCATAAGTGCATGTAATATGATTATATTGAAGAATAAATGATTTCATTTCATTTCAAACATTGGGTCCTCGCTTTGTGCTAAAGAAACAACACAATCCATAATCATTATCTTTTTACTACTCATACTGTGAATCATCGAAGATGTTCTGCATAAATGTGCCTTTACAAATATTATTTTACTGAATTACGATTTGAAACGGGATATTTACCATGTATATTTAATCATAATTCTAATGTAAATGACCATGTGAGCTTGAAATCTTATATTAATAAAATAAAATAAATAAATAAATATTTGTGGACAAACTTACACAAATCGACTTAGTCCCAAACTAAGCAAAGCTTGTACTATGGGTACTAGGCGACGATATACATACTTATATAGATAAATATATACTTAAATACATAGAAAACATCCAAGACTCAGGAACAAATATTCGATTCTTTTACTGATTTCTTGCAAATCCCCACTCGGATAGCAATAGTACGGGCGTAAAACACGTCGTAAATGCGTTCAATTTGATTTCACAATCGTTGTATATGGCTAGAGCTAATTTTGTGCCGATCGCGAGTGCAATGGCGAGTGTCATAATATGGTTGAGGCTGAGTATACTGATTTTAGCGGTGAGAATTACATTACATCTTAAATGAAATGAAATGAAAGTTTATTCACAAGAACATATGGTACAGCAGGATGATATAGGTATACATTGTTGACCCTTAATATATTCGGCCTCGAGGCATCTGAAAATATTTTTTCATGATATGACTAACAAGTCATGCATGTCTTAACTTCCAGAGTTGCACAAAAGGTGAAACTTACTCACTAGCCTCCCAAAGGCCTAATTAATTTTTCATCCCTCCTATTCGGGAAGTTCAATTTTCTAAAAGGGTTGAAAGTCGCTTTTCCGACCTTAGAGTGGAAAGTATTTTTTTTAGTTCTTGAGGCTCGCACGCACGCGGCGCCGGCTGCTGGTTGCTGCAGCGTATGTTTTTATTACTGAATTCACTTTTATTTCTAATTTATTTTCCTCATTAGATTAGATTAGATTTTTTTATTTCATAATATACAATTACAATACAAATTAAAGCAAGTTTAATCTATACGAATTTATATTATGATCTTCAATTATAAAATAAAATGTTATTCAATTTCATAAAATGACAAACTAATGATTTTGAAATAATATTAATGTAGTCGAAATTTAATACATGTCATCTGAGAATTATTTTACAAAAATTACATCGCATAAGTTCGTCAAATTAATAACTAATAACTGTATATAGAAAAACACGAAATAATAATAATTGTAAAAACGATTAACACTAAAATTTTAAATGTTAAAAACAGTTATAAAAATAATTTAAAAATGATTCATTACATAGTCGAAATGAAAAGTAGAGTGTTTAACTCGGGTGAAAGCACCCTTTTCACCCTTGAACTATTGGCGCTCTCACTAGTTTCCAGTGCCAAAGTGTCTCCGGTGAAACGGGTCGCTTTCAACCCCTGGTTAACAATCTACTAATCAGGGACCGATACCAGTATTTTTAAAAAACCCTGAATTTGCCCAATATTTTGCATAATTTTTGCTGTTTACGTAGGGCTGAATCATGTATTTAGGTATCATCGTCGTATTATTAGATTGTCCCATTAAAAACGAAATAATGAACCGGTGATCGTAATAATACCGGTATTTTTCTATGGAGAAAATACCGGTATCCGATCCCTGCTACTAATACATAACCTCCTCTTCAATGGAATTTATAGTTACACATATTTATTTCAAAATTGGAATAGGTTAGCATTTGTTTTACTTCGTTCGCCTTCATAACAAAAGAAACGCTTCTCTATTTCTAAGGCTCGGTTTTATAAGGATCCGTTAGACCTTATGTCGGTTTGTTATGTCAAAAAATGTACTGAGTTACTGAAATTTGATTTGACATTTGGTCTACCGGATCTTTATAAACCCGGCCTAAGTAAAAAAATCTTGTCAATTATTATTGTATAGTGAGGTACATGGTTATAGGATAAGTACGTAGTGACAAAATAAAACAAAATCATGATTTTGTACAACTTTCATAATGGGACCCAAATTAATTCGTAGTTCCGTACCAAAAATGTCAGGTTTGTCACACATTTCGGTTTATTTATAGTAAAATATTTATTATTTATTTATTTCTCTTTTATTAAATGTTTGTAATAAGCTTATAGTCAGAACCAAAGCGCTTATATGTATAGGTACTATCATACTTACATTCATCATGTCCAAAAATTAAAATCATACATAGAAAAAAAGACATTTCTTTTTCGAAGCGAACAATAATCAAGGTAATAAGTCTATCCAACAGGTATCAGCGGCGTACAGCGAAGATGCGGCCAAGCCGGAAGAACTGCACCATGAGGTGGACAAGGTCATAGAGGACGAGATCACGAGCAAGCTGAGCCGGGACCTGGCGCAGAGCATCGAGAAGAAGTTCCACGTCGACCTTGAGAAGTAGGCTCCCTTCTCAGCTAGGCTAGGTTTAATGAAACAGTGGCAAAAATCCCAGTGGCTCGATTCCACTCACACCTCAGATTCTGTTGAAACCGCTCAACCAATCTCACTGGAGCGCAAACTCTTAGAGTATTCCAGTGTTCCAAACTACACGCGTGGTCGCGTCGGAGGTTTTCCCCTGGATTTTCCTCAGGCTACTCTCCAACCGCGCACTCCTATCGCTTTATTGGGCCCGGCCTATAAAGCCACAGTCAGGTTAAAAAAAAAGTAGGCTCCAAACTCAGACCAAAAACAAATGATAGCGAAGCAGGCTTTCAACCATGCCCAATAAGCACATGCTCAAGTGTGCACGCTGACACTGGGCATGCATTTAAAAACCTGCTTCACTAGGTTGCTCTTATGCTCCGTCTAAGGTGAAGTCCACAATTCAGGCCTTAGGGCACCAACCAACATACGATCACAGGCCGGTCATCGTCTAATATGGCGCCCCATACAAAGCATTTTCCCGTGTGTACTCATCGACTTTAACGTCTACTCCCAAGAAGCGTAGGAACACCAAAAGAAAGGAGAGTACAGCAAATTATGATAGAGAATACGGAACCGTCTAATGATTTTTTGCAGATCAGTAAACATGGTGCTGCAGAAGATCCAAATGCTTCTCCAGAATGGCACCACGCACATCCTGGAGCGGCTGTCGGACCTGCAGGGGCAGCTCGAGGAGATCAGGAAATCCACCGGCACAGAGGTCATTTTTTATGCTATAAACATTGTCATTTTCAACGCCATCTGAGGAAAAGTATTGTAGATACTGAAAATAGGACATTTTACCAATTGTAGTTACCTACTTATTCTGTGATTTCACTCAAAGAAAACATTGATTTTCAAAATTTAGAACCTTACAAATAATGATAGTAAACTTTAGATGTTTGTTACTCAAGCACGTAAAAACGGCTGAAAGGATTAAAATAAATAATTCCGGATAGGATGAAATAAGGAGTGGAGATTTACGTGAACGAAGTCGCGGACAAAAGTAGGTAGGTATAAGTAGGTAGGTACAAACGAGTTCGATAGCATCTGCAGGGACAAAGTGATTTAAAAATGTGACAAGACCGTCTTGTTAGGGCGTAAACCTTTGGAAATGTACATAATATAAAAATTTAACCCCTTTTTTTAAACTGCTTTTTGAGACGCGCTGGTCACGGTCTAAATCGGATAACCAAGGAGTTAGATATAGATATATTTAATTGCAAGATTCCTTCTGTGAGGCGAGGCATGGAGGCGGCGTATTTTCGCTGAGTGCTTTGTAGCATACGCCATATTGTCATTCATTTAATATTCGTCATTTACAATTTAATTTATTCAAGTTAAACATTAGTTCAAAGTGGGCTTAGATTGCTTGTTTTTTCTTTTTTCTATTTCAATATTCTTGTTCCAATAACGTTTGTAATTGTATACGAGTGCGCCCTTTAGTTCAGTATATACACTCTAGCGCTATCTGTGAGATATCCTGTAATTGGCTCTGCTGTTAATATGCATGTTGTTACATTGTTTGTACTGCTGTTGGTTCTCCTCATCATCATCATCATCATTTCAGCCGAAAGACGTCCACTGCTGAACATAGGCCTCCCCCAAGGCTCGCCATTTAGACCGGTCCTGTGCCGTTCGTTTCCACCGGATTCCCGCGACCTTCACCAGGTCATCACTCCACCTTGTCGGAGGCCTACCGACAGCTCGTCTTCCGGTGCGTGGACGCCACTCAAGCAGTTTCTGGCCCCATCGGCCGTCAGTCCTGCGAGCAATGTGCCCTGCCCACTGCCACTTAAGTCTCGCAATTTTGAAGGCTATGTCGGTGACCCCAGTTCTGCTACGGATAGCTTCATTCCTAATTCTATCACGCAGAGAAACCCCGAGCATAGCTCTTTCCATTGCTCTTTGGGTGACCTTGAGCTTTCTTATGAGGCCCATCGTTAGCGCCCATGTCTCGGATCCATATGTCATCACTGGCAACACACACTGGTCAAAGACTTTTGACTTGAGACTTGACTCCTAAAATAAATAAATAAATAAAATTATAACTTGCAGCTGGACAACTGCCTCAAGATGCGGGAGAACGAGACGGCACAGCTGGCGGAGAAGGCGATGCACCAGATGGTGGTGTGCGGTTACGCGCTGATCGGGCACAATCCCGCGCAGGCCGTCGGCGCCGTCGTTGACTTGAAGAACATGATCAAGACTCGTTTACAGCCCGTGAGTTCTTTTTTATGGCACGTTGGTAGCAAACAGTGAGTGTCCTTTTTATGGCACGTTGGTAGCAAACAGTGAGTGTCCTTTTTATGGCACGTTGGTAGCAAACAGTGAGTGTCCTTTTTATGGCACGTTGGTAGCAAACAGTGAGTATCCTTTTTATGGCACGTTGGTAGCAAACAGTGAGTGTCCTTTTTATGGCACGTTGGTAGCAAACAGTGAGTGTCCTTTTTATGGCACGTTGGTAGCAAACAGTGAGTATCCTTTTTATGGCACGTTGGTAGCAAACAGTGAGTGTCCTTTTTATGGCACGTTGGTAGCAAACAGAGCCTGTACTCCGAACTCTCGTGCCGCCCCTTTAACTCTCGTGTTATTCACTATATGAATGAAAGGGACGGCACGACACGAAGTTCGGATTTCGAATTTCGGAGTAGACCCTCAGGCGTCGGTTGCAAGCGTCCATAGGCTGTGGTGACAGCTTACTATCAAGCGGGTCGTACGCTTGTTTGTTACGTGGTATATAAAAACGCCGCCTGGTCCTGCTTGATCCGCGGTCCTATCAATAACAACTTTTGGGTAATAGCATTGGGATGATGACTCGATGTTACAATTTAGTGTATGTAGACTTCGGCGTCGAAATGCTTGAATTTTGATTACTGAATGGTGGTGATGCTCGCGTGATGTTAACTTTCAATAAACTTTAAGCAAACGTTACAATGAGATATATCTAGGCTATACCGATTCTTAGTTCTATTGCGTAACCGCCAGAGGCGCTGTACTTTTGCCCGTACAATTTTTTACGCAGTCGCTATGGAGTACGGTCATGTAAACTCATGCTTAAAGGCACAGTTAACTGTGATGCTAACAGTACTGGCACTTTTTTTACGTATTCGGTTTTTTAATAATTAATAACCTAAAATAACATAACCAAACAATACATAACAATAACATGTGGACGGTAATTGCCGGGTAGATAACAACGCCGTAACGATGTTCGACGTTTACTCCAAAGTCCAGTGTCTTTATCATGAGTTTACATGACCGTACTCGCTAGCGACTGCATAAAAAATTGTAAGTATGGGCAAAAGCACAACTCAAGTCAAACACCATAGACTCAAGTACTTAAACGGTTTTTTTTTAAGTGACTCAGGTATTTCATTTAGGAGAGCATCATTTCCGCATCGGTTCCCAAACGCGTTCGATTTAATTATTAGGTACCTACCCTAATTACTACTAACTACTAATACTACTAGTAACTTATCAGTGTGTACACAGTTCTGGACAGCAATCATTTAAGAAAACTCATGCGCAGGTAATAAATAAACATAATGTTGCGACGGAGCTATAACAGTGCCTTTACTATGAGTTTACATGACCATAGCTACTCGCTAGCGAGTGCCTAAAAAAATTTTATGGGCAAAGTACAGCACCTCTGGCGGTTAAGCAATAGAACTAAGAATCTGCATACCAAATCGTTTACGCAGTCGCTAGCAAGTACGGTCATGCGAACTCATGGTAAAGGCATACTGTAATTCCTGGTTTCAGATCCGAGCACAGAAGAACGAACTCGATGAGCTGCTGAGGGCGTGCGGCCACGAGCACGACTCGCTCAAGAAAGTCATCAAGTGCGTCATCGCTAAGGTACAGTCTAGCGAATATATTATTAGAGTATTCCAGTGTTCCAAACCACACGCGTGGTCGTGCCGGAGGTTATCCCCTGGATTTTCCCCAGGCTACTCTCCAACCGCGCACTCCTATCGCTTTATTGGGCCCGGCCTATAAAGCCACAGTCAGGTTAAAAAAAAAGAATATATCTATACGCAATCTAACTAACTGGGCCGGCACGACGACCCAAAACGAGTCTCGGCCTCTGACACAAGATATATTTTTGAACCTGACTGTGGCTTTATAGGCCGGGCCCAATAAAGCGATAGGAGTGCGCGGTTGGAGAGTAGCCTGGTGAAAATCCAGGGGAAAACCTCCGACACGACCACGCGTGTGGTGTGGAACACTGGAATACTCTAAGAGTGTGCGCTCCAGTGAGATTGGTTGAGCGGTTTCAACCGAATCTGAGGTGTAAGGCTACTAGAAACAGGATTAAATCAGGAGAGCTCGTGGCCAAGCGTGCAGCGTGCGGCATGCGAGGTTAAGCAACATCGACCGAGGTCAGTTCTTGGATGGGTGACCGCTTTTAATGGTTTTTTACTGGGCGCTCCCGTGATTTGTAAGGTACGTTAAGCTGTTGATCCCGGCTGCTGTCATGTCGTGGCGTAAAGCAGTCGTTGGAGTCGAGCTACTGGGAGTTTTGTTGCACGCTACTTTGCTTGGTCCACTTTGGTCGGTTTGCAGCTTACACCGGCTCCGAGCTCAGAGAATTTGAATTAGGATGTTGACTCAAAATGTTACTTCAAAAGAAACAAGCCAAAAAAATATACCAAATGGTGGAAATCCTATTCAAATATCTCAAAAAATAACGAAGCTACAACTGCTTTAATGTTGCTGGAGAAAGCGAGACAGACTAGTGACGTCATTGACCACGAGCGCCATAGTCAATGACGATCGTTCTAATACAAAGATGCGTTTTGCGGAAAAGGTCAGTTCAGTTTCTTTATTGATAAAAATAATTTACAAGTCATTAAATTAAAAGTACTATAACTAGTTATGCGTATTGGTTACATTTATTACATATTTATTATATTCTTTTGATTACATTATTTCATTAAGTACATTATTGATTATTATTATTAATACAAAAATTAAGATGCTAAAATTAATCAGGATAGCAAAAACTATTTAACCGCGAGTGTGGAATTGAAACACGAGCTAGCGAATGGATTCTATGGTTACCCGCGAGCGAAGCGAGTGGTTTGAAAACAGAATCCTGAGCGAAGCGAGTGATTCAAAAATAGAATCTTGAGCGTAGCGAATGTTGCAACACACGAGACGTAAAATAACTTTGCAGCTGTGTATAACACAAATATTTTCATCTCTCTAGTCTAGAGCGAGGAATTTTTCTGCTCCTCCTCGTCCTAGCGTTATTCCAGTACAGTTGCATCCTAAATATAGCTGTCCACTACCTAATCCCAAGATTTGGCGTAGGTACTAGTTTTTCAACGCAACAGCAAAATATAACATTATTGTTGCTGCACTGTCTGGACTGGTTTTTACATGTTATTATGTTTTAAAAAGTTACCAATAACACGTTCGGATTTCAAATATTCTTTGCACTCTTCTGGATAAAATATAGTTTTGCTATCTGTTTTTAAAGAATAAAAAAGGTCTTTCCGAGCTAGTGAGGTGAAAAATATATTACTTACTTCATTTATAATTGTCCAAATGGAAGTTTTCATTCAAATGTTTCAATTGGTTGGTAGAATGGTAATAATCATAATAATCCACAACTTCTGGTACTTCATTTCGCCTGAGCTTAGAACGGACAGTCTTACACGAACTTTTAAACTACCTAATCCTTGTAATATTAGAGCTTAGACTCGAAAAATACAACATCATCAGAAGATTATTTAATGTTTGACGTTTCCCTTTAAAATACAGTAAAGAAAATGTCCCAAATGAAAATCAGGTTAACACAAACATTTGAATGTGTAACTTCGAGCTCTTTCGACCTCTTAACTGCATGTTGCGTGGTTTTGAAATGACAACTTTATTATAAATATCACACGGTTTCTTTCGCAATGGCGGTATAGACTTACTTACGAGTTTTGGTACACAAACACTCTTATTCTTCAGGTCTTTGATTTGTAATTTATGTGCCATGAACTGCGAGTATATTTTGAAAATATGTTTATTTCCTTGCCGACTGACATTTCGAGTGATGGACGTGTTTGAAGATTTCTTTACGGCCGCCTCTTGTTGAAACTAACTACATTGTAACATTTGTAACCATATTGACCGTGAAATAGTAGTTTATGTGTAGACTTGCTGTTTTGTTTTGGACATTATCTTGTATTCTTCTCTTTTTCTTGGTCGTAACCTCATGTCTGAGGGACGTGACGACTATAGGCGATTCTCTAGGCTGTTCGGTCTTGCGCCATTTGTACAGCAGGGACCGATACCGGTATTTTTAAAAAAACCCTGAATTAGCCCAATATCCAGCGCTGAGCAGCCGTACTGGCTGACACAGCACATGCTGAGTCCGCTCCTTTTGTCACATACAAATATAATAAGAAATATATATATAATAAGGCATGTACCTATTTCTTTTGTAATTATCTGTATTGTGTGGCAATAAATATTCTTCTTTCTTTCTTTCTTTTCAATATTTTGGATTATTTTTTGCTCTTTACGTAGGGCTGAATCATGTATTTAGGTAACAACGTCGTATTATTAGATTGTCCCATTAAAAACGAAATGATGAACCGGTGACCGTAATAATACCGGTATTTTTCTATGGAGAAAATACCGGTATCCGATCCCTGTTGTACAGTTGCCTGTAAGATGGACCCAGCAACTTCTTGGATCACATCTATCCATCTCCTGGATGCACGTCCTCTGCAGCTCCTACCATCGACACGACCAGTAATTATGTCCCTTTCTAGCGCATTCGTATTATCTTGTGTATGTGATTTCACACCACATTACTAGTATAAAAATAACATCTCCGTCGCTTCTGTCTGTCTGTCGTCTGTTCGGGATATGGTCAACGGATCTGTGCGGATTTCAGTATGGTACGTATGGAAAGAGTATTTCATGAAGAAGGTTTGTATGTATAATCCATGTTGAAGTATTTGTGTAATCGTTATATGTGGGTAAAATACGAGGGATTTGTCGGTTGCCGTTTATTTCAATAAGTTTTGAAAATTAAATGATAAATGACAAAAAATGCCTAAAACGATTCATATTCAAGAGCGAAACATTATTAATAATGTATATAGGTTATAAACTGCTGAAATAAACGAAACTATATCGCTGCAGAACATTTCATAATTAACATCCGTGCTGACAGGTAAACAAGTTAAAATGTTATTTATTCATACTCTCTGTTCCAAAACTTAAAAAAGAGACTTTTGGAAACAACACGTGACCCTAGGGCTGGCTCATTCCTCGGACAAAGAATAGGCATCTAGACCAAGAAAATTAGCGAAACCTGGACATAAAAGATAACTGTAATTTTCTTTTTCTATGATATGAAGTATTGTTAGTTATGCTTAAAATAATAGAAATTAAACATTTTAAGGTTGCGCGTCACTGTAAAAAAACCGAAAAACTAAATTTTAAACACATTTTGATTTTATAAGTACAGCATAATATGTAACTACGTAAAAGTACCTCTATTATGATATGACGCTTGCATTCCAGTTAAATAAATCAAAATTAAACTAATTAATCAACCGGTACTATCATTAATAAAGAACTTTCGGTAAGTTACACATTTTCTGGCTTATCTTATCAGGCATTATAGATAACTGTAATTTAACAATTTATTCTGAATAGTATATTATGTGTGTTGATAAATAATTAAAAATTAAACAAATTCTCTTTGCGGATCTCTAAAATCACAAATATTGGTAATTTTTGGAAAGGCAAAATACGTAACTACTTCAAAAGTGTTTAATTTATGCCATCAACATATTACTAGCACTAAAAGAAACAAATTAAACAAAAAATATCCACGATTATCAATTAATTGTTATCTTCTCTTACTTGCGTTTTAATATGAACATTATGTCTTGCAGAATAAGGTCGTAATTTCTTTGTTTCTCAACTCACGGCCGCGCTGTCGCTACTCGCGAGCTATTCTCGTGTGGTAGTCAGCTCGTGCATTCATTTATTATAGGCTTATAGTCAATGATTGTCAAACTTTTATAAGCACGTGGGCCACACAACGGTTAGGCTGGGGCGGAAATTTATTGAAATATTGTGTTTATTAAATCGATAACAACTAAATTGTTCAAAATGAGATATATGATTTAGTGTTGGGTAGGACATGGAATTAAAATGAGTTTGAAGGAGTACCTTATTTCCAAAAATGAGGTGGTTGAATGTCTTAGGTGAGGTAAGGTACCAACATATACTTAGTATCTGTTAGCAGCAAAAACAGGGCTTTTTTGAGATGTAGTGTATATGATAGTCACCAACCACTTTCATGCATTATATTTATACTTAAGTTCATATAAAAATGGTATTTATTGTAGAGGCTGTTTTATTTTGGAATGCCCAGTCAAGTGAATCAAACCAATAAGAAGTTAGAAGATTCTAAGTAATTCCTTTGATTGGCACTGCAAAAGATTTGAGATCCATAGAGTTATATAATATGACAACCCAATAGTAAACCTCATAATTAACACTAAACACGTAATATACTCGTAAGTACTCAAGAACTACAGCAGTATAGTTATTATTCCAACTTGATAATTTGAGTATGCTTGGGTAATTTAAAAAAAATCACATAGATTAGACTCATACTATCACTACAAGATGTTATCATTTGAACTGACAAATAAATAATTAGCTTACTAATGATATAACATCAATGAGGCGGAATAAAAACAACATTAAAAGCGATTCCGGAATCGTATGTCGCAGTCCAAAATGCAAACCACATCAACAATACAAGTACAGCCACACTACAAGGTACATACACAGATATTCATGTATCGGCTAAATGTTTCTACCGAGGCTGATACAAATATAAATTAAATAAACAAACCTCAGAAACAAACAAGCATCCCAAAGTGATAAAGCTTTGTCAGATTGTCAATGTCAGATTCAGAACTTGTTTGAATCTGACATTGTCAAAATTGAGTTGCGTTCCTTTTGCCCTTTTTTGACCACTTTGAAAAGTGTTTCGTTAACCCATTTTTAAACCCACAAATTCGTGTGGTGTTTAAAAATGATATGGAGGTTGCTTTAAAACTTTTCCATTTAAATCAACCCTTGGTGAGACATTAGCTGTCAAAGTCATAATGTCCCCCCACCCCCTCTAATTTCCAAACTATGAAGTTAAAAATTCTGAAAAAATTAAGGTGTGCATTAATAAATACTTTCAACGATTTTTGTTTTGAACAAGGCAGATTTTACGGTTTTTGTGTTTTCGCGGAAAAAGTGTCTTACCTTAACAAAAGGTCGTAAGTGACGTGAGTTCCATATGAAGATACTTTCTTAGATTCAATGTATTGGGTACTGGTTTTAACTGTGGACTAGTAGGTGTTGGTATGGAACACTTTATTGTTTGTGATTCGACACGCACTTGGCCGGTTTTTATTTTAATAATTCAACAGCCAATTTATTTTCGTAAAGATTGTATAGATTTTATTCTATTATTTATTAGATAATAACCATATTATATATGTGTCATTTTCGTAACCGGCACCCAGAGGAACCTCGAAGATGACACCCATAACGATTTTTAAGAAAAATAAATGTCCGCCATCTTGGATTTGAAAATGCATGTCATTTTTGTAAACTGCACCCCGAGGAACCACAAAGGTGACACCCATATCGATTTTTAAAAAACATAAATTTCCGCCATCTTTGATTTGAAAATGCATGTCATTATCGTAATCGGCACCCCGAGGAATCACGAAAACGACACCCATATCGATCTTTAAGAAAAGAGAAAATTTGCTCCCTGCATAAATTTGGAACCCTCTTTTCGCCCCTTAAAGGGAGCAATTTCGAAAAACGCTGAAACGTGTTTTGTTTTATTTAAACAAAGACTATATACGAAGTTTCAAATATCTCACTTCAAAAAAGATTTGTTTCCCGTACAAACTTTGAACCCCCTTTTCACCCCTTTAGTGGAGCAGTTTAGAAAAATGCTGAAATACGTCATTAATATATTTAAATAAAGAGTCTATATACAAAGTTTTATGCCTCTTACTTCAATAAATACGGTTTTTCATACAAACTTTGAACTCCCGTTTCACCCCTTCAGGGGGTGAAATTTGGAAAAGCCTTTCTTAGTGCACCTGTTGGCCTTATAAGGAACCTACGTGCCAAATTTGGAATCTCTAGAACCAGCGGTTTGGGCTATGCGTTGATATGTCAATCAGTCAGTTTCTTCTTTCATGTATTTAGATATATCACACCACGGCAGCAGTTGGAATTTGAATTTGAAATCTTTATTGTCATATTGTGAGTTGCTAATTAAATTAAGTAACAAGATAGCTAAACGTTCCGTTCGTTACAAAAATTTGACCGTGTGACGTAAACGCGTAAGATGTATGAAATCCTGCGGCGCTTACGACATTTTTGTCAACGCATGAGCATTGAGGTGAGTACTTCATGTCGCACTCGTTACGACAGGTCCGATCCGCCGCACGCTCGCCGCTGGCGCTCCGCTCTCTCCCCACGCCGCACCCACCGCATGCATCCCGCTCCACAACAAGTTCGCACGTATTTTCAATTTGATTTTCGATTTCTTAAGCGTGACATTAACGTGTTTAATAATGATGAAAACACGATTATACTACACAAAAAGCTATTATTAAACAAAAAAATCACAGTTACGATTTTTGCCTACTGAGAAATACATTATTATTAAAACGTTACAAATTAATGTTTAATTTTGGTCTGAAATGTCTAAAAAAACACAATATAGCTTAAATAGATTTAACCATCATAGTTACCATTTTTGCCTATCTAGATATTGAGATCAGATGGAATCTGTGAAAAAAAACGTACTTGCGAAATTGGTTTCAGGTTAATTTTGCTATTCAGTGATCGCATTTGAATACACCTCAAAATTATACTAACATGGTATTTGGTTACCTATTTTGCCTGCAGAAAAAAGTTAGGTAGTGTACGATAACTCACGATTTTTTTTTAATACGTTACGATCACGCATTTTTTACTTAATATGTCCAATTAATATATGATACTGAACATTAATATCCGATAAAATTATAAAAACAACGGGTTATCGAATTATGTCCAGGTATCGCTAATTTTATTGGTCTAATCGCCATTCAACGGGGGAATGCAGCCAGCCTTATGGGCACCGTTCCGCAGGGATCAGACTTGGGGGACCTAACGTAGCCTTACCTAGGTCAGGCTAGATACGTTTTAATTTAATTTTATTTATTTTTATTGTTTCAATTAGTTGAATTATGACTTAAGATGCTATAATAGTAGAATACATATGGATTAGTCTAGTATAGATAGTCATTTATTCATATAAATCAGAATAATATCGCCCTCTTGACAACATATATTTCTGGTCGCGCTTTACCTAATGCCTTTTTTAGGGTTCCGTAGTAAACAAGGAACCCGTTTCTTAAAGCTTGATTCAAGAATCGGTTGGCGTGATATGAAGCTTTGAAGTGATAATTTTTGCTATGGTCAAGTATCTCCCCCCCCCTGCCAGCTAAACGGTGGCTACTAGGCATGTGAAAAAAATCATGGTAGTAGTATATACGATGAATTTAAAAGGAAAACTATCACAACTAAGTAAACATTACCGTAAAGGGCAAAAATATGTATAAAACACAACATCTCAAAAAAGTACATCATCAGTACTAAGATCAGTAAAAACCCTTCTACGGGTCCGTAATTCCGCATATGACCGGTGACGTGATGGACGGGTAACTACGGAACCCTACACTGTGCGTGACCCGACACGCACTTGGCCGGTTTTTTATTACTCTATTCCC
The DNA here is from genome assembly GCA_963556455.1 of Epiblema foenella. Classification (NCBI taxonomy): domain Eukaryota; kingdom Metazoa; phylum Arthropoda; class Insecta; order Lepidoptera; family Tortricidae; genus Epiblema; species Epiblema foenella. The sequence continues at coordinate 31,625,301 of OY747098.1, read as the reverse complement.
TCTGAAACTGAATTCCACGACAAAGTAGCGGGCAGAAACTAGGTACTGTTAAAGATCAGATTTCATTTTAATCTTCCGATTAAAAGTTGTTTATCATATTAAAGTGGTAATGGTCTTATCGTTGCCAATTTATGTAGAAATTGGTGACTCATCAAGTAAACACCCAACTAAATCCGATGAGAAGCGTATTAAAGTTGGAGTGCCACTAGGGTCAGTATTAGGACCTTTACTATTCATAATGTTTATAAATGACTAGCAGCGCCCTGCGGTGTTACCCGCGGATAAAAGGTAGCCTATGTCCTATTCTGATGTCTAAGCTACAATACTGGAAAGTTTCATAGAGATCCGTTCAGTAGTTTTTGAGATTAAGCGGAACGTACATCCATCCGCACAAACTTTTACGTTTATAATATTATTAGGATTTACCGGTTGTCATAAGCCTTGGAATCCCTTAAATTTACGTTGACGACACAAGTATTATTCTAAATGCTCCAACTGAAATAGTGTTATGTAAATATATGCAGTCCTGGACACAACTTCTGACATAGTTATGATTATGATTGATTAAAAATATAATATTTTGGCATCACTTTACTTGGAGTGTGCTAATAAATCTGTGTTTACCTGTAAACGCAACGGAGCGGAGTAAATATATTTTTTGTAAAAAATGATTTTGAAACATAGTCCAGAGCTTCAGGAACGCTCGAAACTGAAACCAGGTCACTCGGATAGATCTGCCACGGATCACGCTAACATCCGTTTCTGCATTTAAATATTTTAAATAGCGTGGCGCCTGCGCTGTGTCATGTTTTTCATTTTCTACTTTTTAGGGTTTCGTGTCCAAAGGGTAAATCGGGACCCTATTACTAAGACTCCGCTATCCGTCCGTCTGTCTGTCCATCTGTCAACAGGCTGTATCTCATGAACCGTGATAGTTAGACAGTTTATTTTGACGGCCGGTTTAGCCTAGTGGGTAGTGCACCTGCCTGTGAAGCTGACGGTCCTGGGTTCGAATTCCGGTCAGGGCAAATATTTGTGTGATGAGCATGAATATTTGTTTCTGAGTCTTGGATGTTTTCCATGTATTTGAGTATTTATATCTATTAAATATATCGTCGTCTAGTACCCATAACACAAGCCTTCTTGAGCTTACTGTGGGGTTAGTTTGATTTGTTTAATATTGTCCTCTAATATTTATTTATATTTATTATCTAATACAACAAACGTGTTTTTTGCCGTTTTTATAAATAATGGTAAGGAACCCTTCGTGCGCGAGTCCGACTCATTGGGCCGGTTTTTTTTCGGTAGCAGTAACCTAAGGCACGTGACATTCTATCATCATCATGGTCATTGGGTTCAAATAGCGTCTCAAATCTGGGTTTCCCACATACACCGTGACTTGATATTTGCATTCATAAAAGACATATCGTATTCTTTTATACTCATAACATTGTTCGCGTTTCAGTCGCCCATCGTAAAGTCCACCATGATGGACGTCACCACTCAGTTGCTCCACGGTGTCGTGGAACTGACCAAGGTCCTGGCCCACGGAGCCATGCACGAGGCCTGCCTCATCGAAGTCATCAAGACGGTCGAAGACGAAGCCTTCGCAATAGTCAACCAAGTGAGAAACTGCGCATTCGGAAACATCACTAACGAAGCCACTAAATATTTAGATGCAAATAACGCCACAGTCCTCGATGTAAAAAAGACTCATAAATTTAAAATAGACTCGAGTAAGAAGGAAGTAGTAGCTATGAAGGAACTCATCAGACGTATGTTGAACGATGCTAACAGCAACGATTTAGACAAGCGATTTAAGAAGAAATTGAAGAAACTGCAGGAAGATCTTGGATCTGGTGAAACCAATGCAACTACAATTAAAAATGTGATTCCAAATGCTAACGTAGATTTAAATACGACCTCAATTGTGTCGAACATAATATCAAACGATATTTAAAACTTATTTTTATTTGATTTCAATTTGTTGAACACGTTTTATTTCACAACATAAACGATCTATAAATATTTTTCGTTATTATTCAACATTGTTTGTATGATATAAATCGTTAAACTTGTAATGGATAACACTTGATTAATGGTTTACTATAAATTCTGGAACACTATTATTTTTCGGCAATAAAGTTAAAGCAGTTCCGACAATGCAAAAACAATGTATCACGGTAATTGTGCCACACACGAAGAAGAATCATACGCTTAATGTAGGTATGTATCAAGTATAAAATATTGGTGCATCATACAACCCACGACGGAACGGAGAATGTATATGCGTTTAGGGTAAGAGGTTATTTGTTTGTTTGTTTGTTTGTTCCAATTGTAAAATCTAACAAGTTTGACACAAATTTTTAGATTTTACAATTGGATCATTCTACTTTTTCATGGCCAGTTTTCTATTACAAAAAAATATCTACGATAGGTATGTATTGAATTAGTGTACACAAATAGGATTTCGAAATAGTACCTGACCCTAATAAAAGGAATTTATAGGTAAAGAAAAAAATATTAACATGTTGCTGTAAAAGGTGGGTAACACAGTGGTAATAAACCATATTTTAATACAAATGGTGAGACTTCCAAGGACCACTGAGTTATTCGATTTATGGATAGTAGCTGTGGTTCGTTAACTACCAGAACTATCGGAAGTGATACTGCAATTAAATCTCTTTCTAAATAACAATACAAAAGGATCATACGCGGATTTAGGTTCGCGTCTTTCCTGTGGACGTACCAACAGTTAAGGGCTACAAAGCTTAATTTTGGATTGGACCAGTAACCCGCATAAACAGTGTCTTCATTTCTATAAATCCCTGTAATAAAAACATAGCTAACATGCACATAAGCCGTTAACTATTGACCACAGGAGGGACGAGTTTTGTTCTTTCAACTAAGTATGACCCAAAAATATGAAATGAGGGCCAAGTATTCCAAACCCTGCATTTATTTAAAAAAAAGTGTCTGAAAATGATGTACAGGAAAAGTAGAATGGCTCAATTAGTTGAAGCCGAGGACAAGTTTTCGGGAATAAAAAGAGGAATTATAATGTCATCAGTTTATTTGTCGTTATAAGTCCATAGCATAAAGCTTACTTTCATCTATCACCTAAATATGCATGATTATAAGGATTATTAGGACTATTTTAATCGAACCCAAGACTCAAATTAGTAACGTGGTGTCGCTCGATCACGGATCAAAGTCATTTAAGGGCTTATCATCTATCCGGTATGGTAGGATTATTATTTCCTCCAAAATCCAATTTTACAACTCACATCGGGGTTAAAATAAGCGTACTATTTACATCGAAGGTATCATGACTATCCAGTTGGAATTTGGTTTTTAACGTATTGACTTTTTTTTTTCTTTATTTAAAGAGCTTAGTCACTTTGTGACTATGTCACTCTATGATTTAACATTAACAAAAATACTATCTTCTACTTAATCCAATCGTTATCAATTTATACAAAGATGTTGCATCATCAGATAGCGGATGTGTCAAAATTTGGTTACACCCCCCTACCTCGAACAAAATATCACTTGCAAAGTTCCTTCTCGCGTCCGCGTTCCGCTCACATTCCATGATGATATGGTACGCATCCTCAAGGACGCCACATTCACTGCAGTTTGGTGATAAAACCTTTCGCATTAGGTACGCAAATTTATTAAGTGGGATGTGTCCGGAACGTAACCTGAAGGCTAGTACCGTGTCACGCCGACCCATGCAAGAATGCTCAAACCATGGGCCTCTCGAGAGTTGTGGCTGGATCGTCTTATACCAGATGGCTTTATCTATTGATCTGATGTCGAAGTATTCACTCCACATTGTATGTGTATTGAATTAGGGTTCCGAAAGCGTTCATTTTTCATCGCCAGTATTTACGCTATGGAAAGAGGTGGTAGCGTAAACTCGGGCGCTCATTATTTTCTTGTTTATGTAATAGGTATAAGGAATATTGGGGATAGCTTATGATGGAGGTAATTTTGGGTTCGGTATGAAAGTTTTATGGCGTTGTTTGCTTAAATTAATTTATAATCTGTCTCAGCATAAAACGAGCCAATTTCACTTTAATCACCCACAAATAGTCATATAACATTAATGTAATAATTTCTTTCTTTCGTTAAGGAATGACTGACAATTCTTACATGTTCGGCTTCATTTAATACCCATTACCAACATACATATATATATAGGTATCGATAAATCATATCCATTTTGTTTCATTGTCCGCCTATTATATCCTACTTCAAGACACATGCTTCCTTTCATGAACAAGAGTACCAATTTCACTTGCTAATATATTTATATAAATAAAAAACTTTGAGACGTAAAAACGTTTCAGTACATTTTTAGTGAGTAACTCAAAGTTAAGTAGTTTATGACCAAACCTGCAGAATTTATCTACCAAGGGAAAGGAATAGTCAGTAGAAGTTCACGCGAACGAAGTCGCGTGCAAAAGCTAGTTTAATATAAACTGTTTTAGCGTTACTTACAAATTGTGTTTTAAATTCAATCTTATCTAATCATCCAATGCTTATTTTATAATAAAAATAATTAAATTTGCAATCAGCGAGGAGACAACAATAACTAGAGTTTTTTAGAAAAAAAAATATAATATGGAACTTCAAGCATGCTCAAGAGATGGCCCATGTCCAAATGGATTTATGTGCATCACTTAAACTTATAAAATCACAGTTTTAAAGAGTGACTCAGGAGACGTAACCGTGGTAACGAACAACAAAGAATCAACGCAAATTCAAAAATTTCAAGGTAAATAACTTCATCACAACAAGTTCATCCCTAAGTTACTTAAAATAATTGTTGGTCATAGGGTCATGACCAAATCCGTCACGATCCTTGCACTGTCGTGACAGTATCATGTAACGGAGGTGAACGACCTCGTCACCTATATTTCCTCTAATTATTTTTTTCCCTGGAACGCCGCCAACATTTAATGGACGTACACACAGACAGAAAGCTAAGTGTTTCTCCCATTCAGTGTTAGGTAGATTTAGCTTCTACCTATATATGGGGTTGATTTTCTTATTTACCTTACTTACTTTTGACCGTTTATTTGTCATGTCATGTGTTTCAATTTACTTTTTGTATACGTAATTACAAACGATGAAGTGCTGAGGAGAGTGGGGGAGAAAAGGAAACTGTTGGAAATTATAGAAAATAGAAGAGGGAAAATGATTGGTCATCTTATACGACGCGACGATTTTATAAAGAACATCATAGAAGGCAAAATTGAAGGAAAGCGAGGAAGGGGAAGGCCGAGGTTAAGCTACATGCAACAAATAAAAGGAAAGCTAGTTGTCGTGTCGTATAAGGAGATCAAGGAGGCGGCCCTGGATAGAGTCAGATGGAGAGAGCTACACCGGCAAGAGTCTAACTCTTAAATTTATGATGATGATACGTAATTATTGAGACGATCTTTTCTTTTCATTCGATATTGTTCTAATAAATAATAGTTGTCACAAGATTAGTTTAGTCGTCAACAGTAGTGCAATTTTGTGTGTTGTTTATAAGTATGTGACTATAATCTAACAATTGCTTGATAACCTTACTACCGTCAACCGGGGTACTTTATTAGGTTACTTTTAAATTGAGGGGCGACTTTAAAAAATCCAGTTTTTATGCCGTGTTTTCCTTTTAATTTGTTTAACATGAGGTCAGTAAACTATCTTGGTAAATTTCCCAACTATTTACTAAACTGAATCAAACTAGAAATACTTGGTGATTATTATAATAATAATAATAAATCTTTATTTCGAGACCATGCGATCCATAATTTGTTAATTGATACTTATATACTAGGGTTAGGGTCAATACAACTAACAAAACACAACATAAGATTTCAAGCTTACATGGTCATTTACATTAGAATTACGATTTGAAACGGGATATTCAAGTTTCAAGTGACAAGGCGGACGGTGGTAGTGACGGTGACACTGTGCGAAAAAAGCGAACCAGGAAGAGGGTAGATCGCTATGGTGTGTGGGTAGACCACAACTAAAACTCGCAGCACGTCAGTTAATCCTTGATAATGGCGCTTGCAACAGTGCCGAAATATCGGGAACTCAAAAATACAAATATACATGGTAAATATCCCGTTTCAAATCGTAACAAAACACATTTAAATACAAAAAACAAAACAAAAAATATATTTATGTAAGTGTTCTAAATCTATCAAAGTGGCCCCGTTTTTTCTTAAAGTCACCCCAGTTTACGGTATATGTTTATATTTTAGCTTTAACTAATTATATTTGTTTTATTTGCATCTTCTTTGTTTTTATCGGGCTGTTCAAGGGAATTTAAAAGAAGTGGGTCATTGTCAGTTGCAAAAACAAAAGTCCCTTCGGTGGTCAATAGTTAACGGTTTATGTGCGTAAGCTATGTTTTAGTACATGGATAGCAACGGAGACACTATTTATGCGGGTTACTGGACCAATCCAAAATTAAGCTTTGTAGCCCTTAACTTTTAGTATGCCCACCGACAAGACGCGAACCTAAATCTGACAATGACCTAAGTGATGATAAATAGCTAGATGTGTCTTTACAGTTGCGCTTGCCACGCCATCCAATCTCCACTCCTGTGGTTTAATACTCCACATCTGCTTCGCCCACTACTACCGCAGTCCAATCACCGAGCTAGTCTGGTCTGAGTCTGTCATTTATGACACTCATTTTGTGGAAAGATTGGAGCAAAATTAAACAGGCTGTCAACAGTGCCTTTACCATGAGTTTGCATGACCGTCAATGACCGTACTCGCTAGCGACTGCGTAAACGATTTAGTATGCCGATTCTTAGTCCTATTGCGTAACCGCCAGAGGCGCTGCACTTTTTCCCATACAAATTATTACGCAGTCGCTAGCGAGTACGGTCATGTAAACTCATGGTAAAGGCACTGGTCCAGTTGAAAGGCGGTGATCCATATTCAAGTAGACTGTATTCTGTAGACACCAATTTATGTAGGCGCTTAACATCAAAGTTCACTGATCATTCGTGAACCTTATGACAAAGAGGTAAGGTCTACTAATTGTCAGTTAACGGAGATACTGATAGCACTCCTAGTCTCCTACAAAACTTTTTTCCGTCTTTATGCAAAATCATATGCTATGTTCACTCAGGAGGAGCGCTTGTGGCCCAGCTGCGCCCGCGTACCGCGTGCGGTATGCGAGGTTAAGCAACGTCGGCCCAGGTCAGTTATTGGATGGGTGACCGCTTTGAGTGGTTTGAGCGCTCTCGTGCTTTGGAAGGCACGTTAAGCCGTTGATCCCGGCTGCTGTCTATGATAGCAGTCGTTAAGCCAAGTTAGAGGCCTTCGGGCGGCTTGAGGACTTCTAACAGTCAAGTTGCCCACTCACTTGACAAGCCTAATTCCAATAAGGTCTGATTTTCCCTCGGGTTGGAAGGTCAGATGACAGTCGCTTCCGTAAAAACTAGTGCCTACGCCAACTCTTGGGATTAGGTAGCGGACCCTGCGCATCCTTTAGGATGCAACAGTACCGGGATAACGCTAGGATGGTGATGATGATATGCCATGTTCACTCAAGACAATACAATATTAAAATTATTATACGCATGACTAATCACATCAAACTTCCAATAATAACCAAACAAACAATGTTTAGTAAATATCGGGTGCATGCGAGGAAGCCACATTACGAACATCCTGTATAGTTGGGCTTCATGGAATTGCAGCCAAAACATTTCTGCATAAAAGCACGGACATATTACAATGTGACCGAAATGTAATTCAATGAATCACTGCCAGGGTTAAACCAGTGAACGGAATACGCCTTCATTTAGGGTGGGTTGCACCAAACCGTCTGTAATCGTAAGCGGTGTTCGTTAAAATCTGATTGTATGGAAAGTTTGACAAGTTTCTGTGGGATGACAGCTGCCGGAGCCATATTTGACGAGGACCGCGGCGTGTGATTGTATGTTGGTGCAACCGACCCTTAAGGTGGGTTGCACCAAACCGTCTGTAATCGTAAGCGGTGTTCGTTAATATCTGATTGTATGAAAAGTTTGACAAGTTTCTATGGGATGACAGCTGCCGGAGCCATATTTGATGATGACCGTCCTGTGATCGTATGTTGGTGCAACCGACCCTTAATAAAGCCTCTTGGTAGCTGATAGGGTAACCGAATTAAATGGTTTTCCAAATGATTAAACGTTTCCTATATGGGAGTCGAATAGGGGATAGCAAAATTCAATAAAAAATAATCAATATAAATTTTTGCTGTGTTAATTGTTGTCTTTGTCTCGAATAAATATTTCTTATTTCTTATTTCAATATCTAACCGCTTATTATCCCATTTTTCGTTCCTTTTAATTTCTTTTTTTTTGAACCTGACTGTGGCTTTATAGGCCGGGCCCAATAAAGCGATAGGGGTGCGCGGTTGGAGAGTAGCCTGGGGAAAATCCAGGGAAAAACCTCCGACGCGACCACGCGTGTGGTTTGGAACACTGGAATACTCTAAGTTTGCGCTCCAGTGAGATTGGTTGAGCGGTTTCAACCGAATCTGAGGTGTAAACCTTTTAGTTCTTAAACTCACGTCTAAAAGCGATTCATTAGCGATTTTGTCAACAAATCAGGTTGGGAGATTGGTGAAAATATCATTAAATCTTTAAAAAAAATTACCATTCATGCAAGATCTACAAAAGATCGTATCGTTTGTACCAGCTGGCTTATAATGGTAGCGTGAGCAACAGCTAAAAGATAAATTTTTGTTTTCTTCTGACACATCTTGATAGAAAAGGTCGAATATTATGCATTTTCTCCTTATAATACCTATGACATTGTGGCAGCATACCTAATACCCATACATACATCCCTGTGTTTGTGCGAGTGATATTTTTTGTGTAGGGTAAACTTAAATCAACCCATTTCTAAGTACCCTGTTCTGTATTTTTCATGTCGCTCGTATGTATATATAAGAAAAGCTCAGAATTCGAAATAAATATTCATTACAACTCTAAATTTGCTCTCAATAAGAACTCCCAGCCACAGAAGCTACTGCCTCAACAGACATGACAAAAGCGACCAAGAATAATATAAAATTAAAAGCACTCTATAACAAAATTTCGCTAGATATTGACGCTTCCATCGATCGATTTTCTTTAAAAGCGTCACAAATAGAACAGTTTTCAAATACGTCAATTAAAAGTTAAAGTAAAACAAACTGGATAACAGCATTCGTGTCAAGGCTCCGAATGACGTCCGAATAGAACGAATGTTTTATTTCGTCGGTACCCGACCGCACGCCTCGCCTTGCCTCTTGATGGCCTCTCTTGGAGGTTTACGGCGGGAGTTATGTGGACTTTATTACTTTAGTGGTCTATTCTGCCGTCTCAAGGAGAAAAACCATAAGTGACAAAAAGTAAGTTTCGAGATAAAGCCAAAAAACTTTAGATTTCTTGTAAATTATGCACTTGTGGTTGTCTAAATCGTGATCTACAAAAGATATAGTACTATATCTCCTAGAGAGAAAGATCACATTTTTTTTCCTGATTACAAGGCTGGTAATAAGTCCATTTTGCAAAAAATGTCACTTATGGTTTTTCTTCTTGAGACGGCAGTATTGCCCTAAAATTGCTGGGCTATAGCCCAATTGTCGGCCACACAAAGACATATTGAAATTTGGAACAGATTATTCAGCAGGGATCGGAAACCGGTTTCGTCTTCATACAATTAACCGGTTAAAAATTTCGGTTAATTGCGTTTTACGATATTTTGTCGTACTTTAAATCATTTATTCGATAGATGAAGGCTAACAAAAGCAAATCTTGAAATAAAAATGGAGGTATGAGTACTTTAGGATTTTTTTTTTCTTCTGAGGGAAGCATAGGAGTAAATCACAGGTACTACTACTAATTATTTATCAATGACGTGTAAATTGGTTTTATAAATAAATTATTATGATTATGGATTCTTGGTTTCAGGCGATCTCTGCCTTTGATTTCCTTCCGGTTTCGTCTCCATACAATTAACCGGTTAAAAATTTCGGTTAATTGCGTTTTACGATATTTTTTCGTACTTTAAATCATTTATTCGATAGATGAAGGCTAACAAAAGCAAATCTTGAAATAAAAATGGAGATATGAGTACTTTAGGAAATATTTCCAAAACAGTAAAAACCGGTTTCGCCTTGTCATTCTGTTTTGCTTACAGAACTACTTTGTCAGAAAGAGGATTACCGGGGCTGGGTTATGGGTATTGGTGCCAATATGGTATCAACAACTAAGTACAGTTGCAATCGTTAAGGAATTTGAGTGACTATTAACCTCAATTAGCAATTTTAATTCCAATTGCCTATATATATCGAACCGAAGTGTATTGAAAGTGAATGCAATACTCGCCAACAAACATTGTTTGGCGAAATTAATGTTAATAGTACATTACTTACCAAGGGCGGTAAAACAAAGAATGCCGCAGATCGCAGGTATTTGACGCCCGAGCCGAAGGCAAGGGCGATAATTATGCGATCTGAGGCTTTCTTAATTACCGCCCGAGGTAAGTACAAAAGTTTATGTCACCCCCTGGCCAGGAAGTGGGATTTTCCGCGCGCGGACCGTGCGGTAATTGCCACTTTATGGCCAGGTGTGACATAAAAAAATTTAGGTGCCATACTTTTTTTGGAATAATTAAAAAAAGGACCACTGTCTACTGTAGCGCCACTTGTGTACCTACTTTAGAACATATGGCAACGTGTCTCCAGAAAATAAACTCGCTTCAGTATCCGTAAATTAAAACGTCACAGTAATAAAAACACGTAATTTAAGGGTTATCTGTTGACGCTCCAAAAATCCTATTCCTAAACCAACCAGCACTCATCCCAACTGTGTCGCCTTTTTTCATGTGTTTTTAATTAATTTTAATTGTTTTATTATATTACCTATGATTTTATTCATTATATGTATACCTTTCCTGTATAGTAATGTTGTGTTACGTTCCGTGGATCACGTACGGTGCTGTCTGAAAACCAGCGCTGCAGGTGTCTGAAACCTCGGCACAATGCTGAGACAGCAACCGATTCACTGCCGCGAAGACGCACTTTATAATAATATGTCAATGTACTGAGTCTATTCTGTTTGAAACTGTTTGTAATGTGTCTTTTCGTGCAGTGAATAAATGCTTTCTTTCTTTCTTTCTTAATTTTCTGGCTTTGAGTATGCTAAATAGAACTCCAAGTTCACTTACCAACGTCAGTGAAGAAGGCCGAATGTCGGTTAGGGCTGGAGGGTACGGAGGCCGAGGCAGACGTGAGGAAGGCTCGCTTCACCTTCGTCCACTTGGAGGCCCGCGGGGGCCGGTGCTGCGGCGGCCTCGCCCCCAGCTCCAGAGATCGTTGCTTGCGGAGCACAGGGTGGGACGGCTCGGATTCTGAGTAGAAATTTATTTATTTAAATATATGTACACAGCATTACAGATTTACTCTAATACACTATGAAACGAAACATTAATTTAAAGGAACAAAACAATAATACTATTAGTATTGATAATTTATCTACATTGGTACACTAGAAAGCCTATCATCCTTCATCTCACAAAATAAGTGCTATTTTTTTCGCTGGGAGCCAACGGTTTATCTTACCTCTGGCATCAAACCGCACTCCATATTGTTCCCATCATACCGTCATACGATATAATATTAAATGAGACATGAAATGTCCGCATATTACACATACATTTACAGTTATTGTTTATTCGTTTCAATGTAAGTGGAGTGCAAAGCGTATTCGAACACCATAAATATCTCAGAACAATCTTACACAAATCAACCTAGCCCCAAACTAAGCAAAGCTTGTACTATGGGTACCAAGTGACGATATACATACTTATATAGATAAATAGATACTTAAATACATAGAAAACATCCATGACTCAAGAACAAATATTCGTGTTCATCACACAAATACATGCCCTGACCGGGATTCGACCCCGGGACCTCCAGCTTCGAAGGCAGGGTCACTACCAACTAGGCTAAAGCGGTCGTCAAAGTCACACCAGTCTCAACAAATGAAACCTTTCAAACGCTAATTATATTTCAGGCAGTTTTTTCGATCACAGTAGCAATAACGACCCGTTACACGATTATGATAGTTTTTAATTTAACTTTTATTACCATGTATAAAACTTATGTCACAATGACTAATATGGGAGTGCGAGGTTGATGGGTGTCTTATCCACAGCGAGCATAGGTCACTTTGTGAGGGACCCGGACGACGTAATCACAGCGTCCATCGTCCCAATTCGTCCCGGTACCGCCGCACACCGGGTAGAGTCAGTCCGACCCAGGTCGGGCCTAGCTGAGTTTCTTGCTGGACTCTTCTCAGCTAGGCTAGGTTTAGTGAATCAGCGACAAAACTCCCAGTAGCTCGATTCCACTCACACCTCAGATTCCGTTGAAACCGCTCAACCAATCTCACTGGAGCGCTTAGAGTATTCCAGTGTTCCAAACCACAAACGGGGTCGTGCCGGAGGTATTCCCCTGGATTTTCCCCAGGCTACTCTCCAACCGCGCACTCCTATCGCTTTATTGGGCCCGGCCTATAAAGCCACAATCAGATTAAAAAAAAAAGTCACTTTGTATTGTAGAACACATTCACTCATTTTTAATACTTCCTAACTCCTTAGAAAGCCAGCGCCGTTGGAGCATCGCTGCGACCTTCCTATATGGTAGAGACCTTCTTATCATCGGCTCCAAGTCCAACTCTTGGCCTTTCAAAGAGATTCCCTTCCCAACTGGATGCCTAACTTATCCAAAAGTCACTTAACTCTTCAGAAGCAAAATGGTCAGCATGAGCCCTAATGCAGTCCGACCCTTTTCCCATCAACTCCACTTTAAGAGACCGAAGGGAACCTTATGGTCTTCTTCCTGGAGATTTTCACTGTTATGGATGATTTTAATTTACCCCAAATACTTACCTAACTCTTCCGATGAAGGTATAGTCAACGTGAGCGCTGGTGGCGCGTCGCTGTCCCCTCCATCACTTAAAGACCGTCTCCTCATCGGCACCACGTCAGGCGAGCTCTTGGAGCCCCTGGTCTTCTTCCTGACCGACTCCCGTCCTGTCTGGATGATGTCGCGCATCTTGCCCCAAGGACCCTTATGCAGCTTGTTCGGAGATGGAGAGGTGGAGCTGTCATCCTGAAAGAATCCGTTATCATTTTTTAGCTGCTTTCAAAGAGCAGATAATTCAAATCATATAAGATTTCAAGCTTACATGGTCATTTACATTAGAATTACAATTTGAAACGGGATATTTACCATGTATATATGTATTTTTGAGTTCCCGATATTTCGGCACTGTTTGAAAAGAGACTGTTTCCGGGAAGAACTCGCGTATTGATACTGTGAGTGTGGTGTGTCGTGACCGTAATCGAGTTTCAAGTGACAAGGCAGACGGTGGTAGTGACGGTGACACTGTGCGAAAAAAGCGAACCAGGAAGAGGGTAGATCGCTATGGTGTGTGGGTAGACCACAACTCGCAGCACGTCAGTTAATCCTTGATAATGGCGCTTGCAACAGTGCCGAAATATCGGGAATTTAAAAATACAAATATACATGGTAAATATCCCGTTTCAAATCGTAATTCTAATTCAAATCATGCCACATGTTCTAGCGTTTGATCATCAGCTTTGTTTGACACCAGATAGACTACTACTGGGTACTATTATAGAGTATAATAAGTATTCCGTGGCATCACCTGCGCAGGCGCATGGAGGAACGTGTTGTCATTCTCATCGCATCGCAGAATACTCTTGCGACAGATACCTGCAACAACGGGAATATAAGATCGGGCATCGTCACAGTTTCTGGAAAAGGTAATTAAAAAAACAAAAAACTCATAAAGGTAAGCTGTGTAGACCGACGCTAGTGTTCATAACATTCGGCCATGAAGTAAGGATAAGACTGCAGCCGGCAATAAACACATACAAAGATGTGCGAAAGAGATACAAGCGTAGACACCAACACACGTGGGAACGAGATACAATGTGTCATCTCCTGTCCCTCACCGGCCTGTCACACCGATGTGTTCACGTCATCAATGTGTTCAAGCCTATTGGCTTAATTATTTGGCGCCAATGTATGTACAGCACGACTAATTAAGAGATGTCAGAAATTTGCTACATCCATATCAGTCTTCTGATACATTTCAATTTAGTCAGCCTATCATAAGTCTGTCCCCCTTGGTGATTCCCTAATCCAAGGGGGATCTCTCTATCTAATCCTCTTTCTACGCATTCGGCCGTGTCTTGTCTAAAGACAAGTGAGAGGCGATCGACAGCCTATGTTGGAATATGCCCAAACACAAGAGTGGCATACCTGGGTCATACTTAGTTGAAAAAACAAAAGTCGTCCCTCCTGTGGTCAATAGTTAACGGCTTATGTGCATTTTAGCTATATTTTTATTACATTGAAACGGAGACACTGTTTAGGCGGGTTACTGGTCCAATCCAAAATTAAGCTTTGTAGCCCTTAACTGTTAGTATGTCCACAGAAAAGACGCGTACCTAAATCCGCGTATGACCCACCTAGGTTAAATAGTTTTCTCAGAAACTGTTAAATTTTACAGGATTATTATAAAACAAAGCTAACCTACAGGGCTATATAAATTTTGTTATGGTTTCAGAGATTTTTTTTATGGCAAATGGCGATAATGGCAACTGGTTAGTATTATGGCTAATGAAATTATAGATATCAAGAGGATCCGCGGCCAGAAATCTACTGGTGCTTCAAAAAGTGTTACGATAAGCGAAAACTCCAACTGTTTAGTCAAAAATGACACGGAAAAATATGCACAGCGTTCTCTAAGCGATCTGTCAGTTTATTTAAACAAGCGTATCTCGTACGCTTCACGTGCGTTATTTTTATAGTTCCCGCGTTTACATTACACTCGTAATAGATCTCAATCCCTTCGAAATGTGAACCAATCATTCCTTGTTTATGTTCGGCTATTTGTGGCTGGGGACTTTAAGCTTCCATCGATCATCGAGGCATGCTTCACAAATGTATGATTGTCGTTGGTGACATGACTAATGTAATTTGAGATATTTATTGACCGAGTGAAACGAAGGTCTCTGCTTCAGCTTCGACAAAAATGCTTTCGTATGTCCGGATTTCCGTTTGTTCTCGTCTACAGGCAGGCACGTATCCAGAGGGGGGGGGGGATAGTTGGGATTTATCCCCCCCCCCGAAAACGTTTTTAGCCGTCTGTTTATTTATTCGCTTGCGTGTTCTTTCAATAACATTCATCATTTTCACATGGTTGTTTCAATGTTTGTCCCCCCGAACCAAAAGTCTGGATTCGTGCTTGTCTACAGGTCGCAATTCTCAACCGATTCTCATGAAATTTCGTGAGCAGGTTTGATAGTTATACTTATAGATTTTTTTTTGTACAGACGGTTTTTGGAATTTTCCAAAAACCAATTTTTTATCAATGATTTTGTAAGTTTCCGCGGGCGAATTTCAGTTTGTTAGGTCGCATTTCTAAACCGATTCTCGTGAAATTTTGTGAGCAGGTTCGATATTCATAATTGATCTTTTTTATAATGTCAGATTTTGGAAATGATACAAAAACTTACAGATCCACCAGTTTATTTATTTATTCTAGGAGTTTCAACAGTTTTGCATAACATATTAGCATCTTAAATAGAAATATGGAGCCAATTACAGAAACTGACAAATAGCAACAAGATAAATTATACATACTATGTTACTGTATCTTAAAATTAAAAGCTACAATGAAAACAACAACACAACAAGAGATGCACATCGCTTACCGGACATTAAACAAATACGCAAAGTTGATCACACTCAGAACATATCGCCCCGCAACTAGTTGGATAAGAAACAACGTTTGGATAGAATTCGCCTCACACATGGGATTAAGCAATTGAAAACGGCAATATCTAGATCCTTCGACAAGCTATTCAACATACGTACTACACGACATAGAAAACTATTGTGCCTATAGTTAGCGGAGGCACATTGGAGTGAAATGGGGGGATAAAACCTTTTCGACCGAGTGTATTGAACGATAGTTTAGAAAGCAGTTTGTTTGTGGAGTCCGGTCTGTTCATGCTTGCTAGGACATAGTGGCTACGTTAATACTAGTGTCTTTTTATAGGGATTAACGAGAGACATCATCCTGTTGTGGATTCATTTTTATTATCAGTGACTTAGAGACCATATACATCTCTAAGAATATTAAATTAATTTTAATTTTGACGCTCAGAGACCATGTACATCTCTGGGATATTATATTAATTTCATTATACTCCTTGTTTAATCTTGAGACCTTATACATTTTAGTTTATCTTAACTGTATGACATTAATTTTGTTATAATTGTAAACTCGAAATTATTATTCCTTCTTGAACTGTAAATTAATAATTTGACATGAAAAATGTATTACTTGGTATAGCAACATGATAAATTTCTTAAATTGTGAATTAATATTTTGACATGTAAAAGTGCCCTTGTGGCCTATTTGCAGAATAAATGTTTGATTTTGATTTTGGGGCAATCAATATTGCCAGTGGTAAGAAAGTATAACATTGCTAAGAACTATGTGCAGTCATCGTTCAGATATACTGGCAAAGAGCTCAACAGGTTTTGTTATTACCGGCAATGCGTATATCCGAGCTAGATATATACGGGGTGGTATTCATTACGCGTATTATCATCTTGCTTTTAGCGAATTAGTGCAAGTTGGAACTTGAATTTAGTACGAATGTCTGAATCCCTCTCTCGGTGTTTGACGTCCTGTTTAGTCTACTAGGTCCCCAGACATCGGGGATGGCTGGGTTATGTGGTATTTCTACCCATTAAAAACTCCACGGATCTCAATACTGAACGCACTAGAGCCCCCCACGCGCTGTCTTAGCTTCGGACAGACAGACATGACAAAACTATCAGGTTTCCATTTTCGCCATTTTGGCTACGAAAATAAGAGATGCGCTGAATATGGGTTTGACCGAATATGAACATTCAGCCGAATATTAGGTTCAGCTGTTGCCGAACCGAATATTCGGCCGAATTATTCGGTTCGACGTAATTTCTTCATCTATTGTAGTAAAACAGACTAATTGAATGGTAAAATTTTTGTTCATTATCAAAGCGAAATATTGATAAAAAATAAGTCAAATCACTGTTAATAATGGGTCAAGTATTCATTTCACGAAGCAGTAACTACAATAAACTCTTGTAACTTGTAACAAAACCCTCTCAAAATTGTTCGGTAAATATTCGGCATAAGAACCGAATATACGGCGCATCCCTACCAAAAATGGTATTAAGGAAATATCTGTTTCCGAGTATTTTATGTTTCCTATGTATTTAAGTATCTAATGTATAAATAGATAGAGAAATACTCGTATTTATTTACATGTTTCGATTTCCTTCATTCTTTTTCCTTTTGTTTCTAGATCTAGTACAATATTGTGAATGAGCATGAGACATTAGACATATTTTGAATGAGCATGAGACATTAGACACGGGGCTTGTTGTGAGATCACCCAATATTAGATGTATGTTGTATGCATGTATTGTTATGATAAAAAACAACAATACGAAATCATGCTTACACACTTTATTAGTTATATAATCAATTAAAATACCTATTAGGTAGGTACTAAAAGTGAATGAGGATGAATTGATCTAATCTACTAATGAAGTCCGTTAAAAATAACTTCATTGAAATCATTATTAGATAGGTGGTAGAAGAATAAATCAAAGGAATTGTTTCTAGATACAGAATAGATCCAGTTCTGTATCCTATCCAGTATTCACCATAATTAATTTTGGAGGGCTTATCAAAAAATTTTCTAGTTTTCATTTTCAATTGTGTAAAAATGGCAAGCATTATTGCGTACCTATTAGCTTTTGGTTCTGCATTTGGTCACATTTTGCGGAAATAAAGTCTATTTTAAGGGATGTTAACGAGTTACGCTGGGCATTCAGCTATTCTTAAGCCATCGTCTCCCGGCGAAATGTAATATGCGGTAATTTCACGTCTCATTTAATATTATATCGTATGACGGTATGATGGGAACAATCTGGAGTGCGGTTTGCAGGCGCGGATACAGGGGGGGGGGGGGGGGGCAACAGGGGCAATTGCCTATGTCCTGACGTAGGGAATATGTTCTGACAATAAAAACAGTTATCAAAAGTCAGTTTTATTTTCGGAAAGTTCGAAAGTGCCTCCCCCTGAACAAAATCCTGGATCCGCGCCTGGCGGTTTGATGCCAGAGAGTAAGTTAAGCCGTCGTCTAAAAAAAAATAAACAATAGCATTCTTTTGTAATGAGCCCGGGGGTCCCAGGGACCGGTAGACGACGGGTAATAACAAGGGCAATAACAAGTAATAACAACTAGTTGGATAAGAAACAACGTTTGGATAGAATTCGCCTCACACATGGGATTAAGCAATTGAAAACGGCAATATCTAGATCCTTCGACAAGCTATTCAACATACGTACTACACGACATAGAAAACTATTGTGCCTATAGTTAGCGGAGGCACATTGGAGTGAAATGGGGGGATAAAACCTTTTCGACCGAGTGTATTGAACGATAGTTTAGAAAGCAGTTTGTTTGTGGAGTCCGGTCTGTTCATGCTTGCTAGGACATAGTGGCTACGTTAATACTAGTGTCTTTTTATAGGGATTAACGAGAGACATCATCCTGTTGTGGATTCATTTTTATTATCAGTGACTTAGAGACCATATACATCTCTAAGAATATTAAATTAATTTTAATTTTGACGCTCAGAGACCATGTACATCTCTGGGATATTATATTAATTTCATTATACTCCTTGTTTAATCTTGAGACCTTATACATTTTAGTTTATCTTAACTGTATGACATTAATTTTGTTATAATTGTAAACTCGAAATTATTATTCCTTCTTGAACTGTAAATTAATAATTTGACATGAAAAATGTATTACTTGGTATAGCAACATGATAAATTTCTTAAATTGTGAATTAATATTTTGACATGTAAAAGTGCCCTTGTGGCCTATTTGCAGAATAAATGTTTGATTTTGATTTTGGGGCAATCAATATTGCCAGTGGTAAGAAAGTATAACATTGCTAAGAACTATGTGCAGTCATCGTTCAGATATACTGGCAAAGAGCTCAACAGGTTTTGTTATTACCGGCAATGCGTATATCCGAGCTAGATATATACGGGGTGGTATTCATTACGCGTATTATCATCTTGCTTTTAGCGAATTAGTGCAAGTTGGAACTTGAATTTAGTACGAATGTCTGAATCCCTCTCTCGGTGTTTGACGTCCTGTTTAGTCTACTAGGTCCCCAGACATCGGGGATGGCTGGGTTATGTGGTATTTCTACCCATTAAAAACTCCACGGATCTCAATACTGAACGCACTAGAGCCCCCCACGCGCTGTCTTAGCTTCGGACAGACAGACATGACAAAACTATCAGGTTTCCATTTTCGCCATTTTGGCTACGAAAATAAGAGATGCGCTGAATATGGGTTTGACCGAATATGAACATTCAGCCGAATATTAGGTTCAGCTGTTGCCGAACCGAATATTCGGCCGAATTATTCGGTTCGACGTAATTTCTTCATCTATTGTAGTAAAACAGACTAATTGAATGGTAAAATTTTTGTTCATTATCAAAGCGAAATATTGATAAAAAATAAGTCAAATCACTGTTAATAATGGGTCAAGTATTCATTTCACGAAGCAGTAACTACAATAAACTCTTGTAACTTGTAACAAAACCCTCTCAAAATTGTTCGGTAAATATTCGGCATAAGAACCGAATATACGGCGCATCCCTACCAAAAATGGTATTAAGGAAATATCTGTTTCCGAGTATTTTATGTTTCCTATGTATTTAAGTATCTAATGTATAAATAGATAGAGAAATACTCGTATTTATTTACATGTTTCGATTTCCTTCATTCTTTTTCCTTTTGTTTCTAGATCTAGTACAATATTGTGAATGAGCATGAGACATTAGACATATTTTGAATGAGCATGAGACATTAGACACGGGGCTTGTTGTGAGATCACCCAATATTAGATGTATGTTGTATGCATGTATTGTTATGATAAAAAACAACAATACGAAATCATGCTTACACACTTTATTAGTTATATAATCAATTAAAATACCTATTAGGTAGGTACTAAAAGTGAATGAGGATGAATTGATCTAATCTACTAATGAAGTCCGTTAAAAATAACTTCATTGAAATCATTATTAGATAGGTGGTAGAAGAATAAATCAAAGGAATTGTTTCTAGATACAGAATAGATCCAGTTCTGTATCCTATCCAGTATTCACCATAATTAATTTTGGAGGGCTTATCAAAAAATTTTCTAGTTTTCATTTTCAATTGTGTAAAAATGGCAAGCATTATTGCGTACCTATTAGCTTTTGGTTCTGCATTTGGTCACATTTTGCGGAAATAAAGTCTATTTTAAGGGATGTTAACGAGTTACGCTGGGCATTCAGCTATTCTTAAGCCATCGTCTCCCGGCGAAATGTAATATGCGGTAATTTCACGTCTCATTTAATATTATATCGTATGACGGTATGATGGGAACAATCTGGAGTGCGGTTTGCAGGCGCGGATACAGGGGGGGGGGGGGGGGGCAACAGGGGCAATTGCCTATGTCCTGACGTAGGGAATATGTTCTGACAATAAAAACAGTTATCAAAAGTCAGTTTTATTTTCGGAAAGTTCGAAAGTGCCTCCCCCTGAACAAAATCCTGGATCCGCGCCTGGCGGTTTGATGCCAGAGAGTAAGTTAAGCCGTCGTCTAAAAAAAAATAAACAATAGCATTCTTTTGTAATGAGCCCGGGGGTCCCAGGGACCGGTAGACGACGGGTAATAACAACACATTTAATTTTTATAAAAACTTGAAACTATGTTCCCAACTACGTAAGACTTGGAATAGTATTTTAAGACTGACATTATTTAATTTTTATATTATTATTTGACATTAGGAGACCTTTTACATCTCCATAATATTGGTATCTTATTGTTTGGTTAATTTTAGTTTTGTTTCTCATTATTTTTGTCATATTTAACATGATGTGAATTCGTATACTTTTGACATGAATGCAAAATATTGTAATTTACATCTATGAAATTGTGCCACTTCCAACCACAACCAACTTCCCCTAAAGAAATAAATGAATCTGAATCTGAATCATTTTTAGATAACAAGGGACCTTTTACATCTCTAGTAAAATGGAAGCAGTTTTTAAATATTTGTAAGTATATTGTGTATGTACTATTGTATGACATTCAAAAGCGCCTGAGGGGCCCACTTGGAGAATAAATTATTTCATTTCATTTCATTCACTTTTCCAACATTAAACTGGTATCTTTCACCAAAACTCCTCCGCGGAAGCGAATAACGATAATTCAGTAATGTCATCCTTTCACAAAATTTAAAATAGCCCATGTAGCATCGATGTGACCGTCGCTTGCGCTCGTTTATAAAACGGGCACGCAGCGGATGCGGAGCTCTCTAAGAATGCGATTCGTTCTATTTCGGCACCACGTATGTGTGAAATAGCACATACATATCCTAATAATAGTGTTGTACAACTTTTATGAGGAGTTATTATGAATCATATCGGCTTTACAGATATTTTGGCGCCACATTTTGTTAGCTGGTGTAATGTTAGTCTACCCACGTTTTTCACCCAAGTGTAAATTTTTGAAGAGGCTCCATCACTGTGACAAACAAGACAGGTGATCGACGCTTGTGATGCCTGCGCGATGTCTACTCTTTATTGGTACGGGATGGCTAGTAGACTAACAAATTTACTCAATATGTTAGGTTACGGTGTAACACTGAATTGCGAATAATAAATCTGCGATGAACGTTAGTGCGACAGAATTTTATCGCGACAAATGTTAGTTCGAAAGCACTTAGTTGCGACAAATTATTAACCGACGAACAGAAATTCGATGATGATGTTAGATTTGTCGCGATAAAATTCTGTCGCACTAACGTTCATCGCAGATTTATTATTCGCAATTCAGTTGCGGAGCCGTTAGGTTAGGTTAGGTCAGCAATCCAGATTCTATAATAAGACAATAATATACTATTGTATATGGTTATTCTCGTAAAATTATAGATGATGCTTGTCAGTAAACACGCCAGCGATGAAATGTTCTCAGAATGCATGAAATATAATAAACAGGATAACTTTGTGTTGCTTTGCGTGGGATTCCAATCTTCAGAAATAGTTTAGTCAACATTTAATACAACACTTCTGGGAACCAATATTAGAAATTGCACGTGTTTTGAATGTTTTAAAAAAACAGGAACAAAACTAGATTTTTAACCAAATATTTCGATAGACCAGTTTCTACTTATTACAGCATTTTACATCCAATCATCAAGTAAACACTAGTACATAGAGAAAACAACTTCAAGAAAATAAGCATAGCATGGGTGCCAGCGAGCGCAACCACGGAAAAAAGAACGAAAAGAGAGTAAGATGTAAGAGGGAAAAATGTATAAGTATAAAGAGAAGATAGCGCAAGATATGGAACGCAGTAGGACAGGGAAAATTCTAAAGAGAAACCCCGAGAGCGAGAGAAAAGTGACGCTGTAATAGTACAATAGAAGTTCTGTATATCTCAGAAAAGAGAACAGAATTATTCAGCAAGGCGCTGGCGGCTGTAGGGGGCATGCGCCATGGCTGGTATGGCACTGTGCTGTTTAAATGGATCCAAGCTGGATTGGCACGAAAATATGGCGCCAGTGCCATGCCAGCGCTGGCATCCAGTAACTCATCATCATCATCATCATCATTTCAGCCGAAAGACGTCCACTGCTGAACATAGGCCTCCCCCAAGGCTCGCCATTTAGACCGGTCCTGTGCCGTTTGTTTCCACCGGATTCCCGCGACCTTCACCAGGTCATCACTCCACCTCGTCGGAGGCCTACCGACAGCTCGTCCGGTGCGTGGACGCCACTCAAGCAGTTTCCAGTAACTGGATTAACATAATAGCACCTTTTCAAAATCTGTTTTCTTTGTTCTAACCTGGTTCCATCCTCAATTCCTCGCAGCTGGAGTTGGGCGTCAGGGACAGCGCGCTCCCGGGAGTCAAGCTTGCGGAGTCCCGCTCCGGATGCGCAAGAGCTTGACCCTGGGAGGGGGAGGAGCCCGCCAGCGCGACCACGCCCACCATAGCGCCGGCCGCGACGGCGCTGCCCGTTGTTTGGGGCCACTGGGCCTTCTCCCATCTGAGGAACAAGAAGGATGTGTTGTAACAAAGTACCTATAGGAAAACAGTGGCGCTACCACGAACAGCAAACGAAATTTTCCCTCTCTGTCGCACTTGAAAGTTTACATATAAGTGAGACAGTGAGGGAAACTTCGTTTGTGGTTCGCGGTAGCCCCTCAGGCGAGGATATTGAGGGGGGATGGAAATAAGGGCAATCCCCCAGCTTTAATATGTTTATTTTACCGTCTTGTGCGGCGTGATCTATTACAGATTTGTAATAGTTAAGGATCATTAAACTAAACCGCCGACAGACAGATGGCTTTGATCGGCTTGCACTTGACTTAGGAAGTTGAAAATTGAAGTCATTTTTTCAACTATATAAGCCGTTAGAGGCCATCCATAAATGACGTCACCTGATTTTCATATTTTTTTTATCTCCCCTTGCCATGTTTGGACACATTTTCAAAACTCCGCCTCCCTATTGTGACATCACAAATGTATTCATTTAAATTTTAACGAAAAAGATTGTCTGATATTTTGGCCGCGAAACCGAAACCAAAACTTCTACCGGACTATAGACCGCATGTTGTGCATTGCTCGGCTGACATTGTAGCGGCATAAAGCTTGGAATAGCACACAATACGATCCCGGCGCAAGAGTGAAATAATCAGCCAAGTCGATTTGTTCTAAATTAGAATATCGCATTATTTCTTACCTCATACGTTACTCAGGGGGTGTGGTTTACGACGATCGAACATGGGCCGAAATTATGCGCCCGCGGCGGTAGCGCAACGAACTCATAGCTAGGCCGGGGCCGCACTGAGGGCCTACTCCGAACTTCGAAATTCGAACTTCGTGTCGTCCCGTCCCTTTCATCCATATAGTGTATAATACGTGAGTGAAAGGGATGGCACGATACGAAGCTCAGAGTAATCTTGACGATTGCCGTGTCGATTTCAAAACAACTTGGGCGAATTGCTGTACTCTCGCCGTCGCATCACTCATCGCCCTGCCAGTGCTTTCGCGGCCGTATGTTTTTTTTAAACCTGACTGTGACTTTAAAGGCTAGGCCCAATAAAGCGATAGGAGTGCGCAGTTGGAGAGTAGCCTGGGGAAAATCCAGGGGGAAACCTCCGACACGACCACGCGTGTTGTTTGGAACACTGGAATACTCTAAGAGTTTGCGCTCCAGTGAGATTAGTTGAGCGGCTTCAATCTGAGTGGAATCGAACGGGAGTTTTGTCACTGGCTCACTAAACCTAGCCTAGCTGAGAAGAGTCCAGCAAGAAACTCAGCTAGGCCCGATCTGGGTCGGACGGACTCTACCCGGTGTACGGCGTTACCGGGACGAATAGGGACTATATAATATAGCATAGTGGACGTCCGCGCCGGCGGGAATGCCTAAGTGTGCGTCGTGTCTGAGCTGGACGCCGTAAGCGCAGCGTTCCATCTTGCGATGGACGCTGTGATCACGTCGTCCGGGCGGCCTATGTGTTGTTCCGTCGACGCAACGTTGTTCACCGCTCGGCTGACATTGTAGCGGCGTTGTAAAGCTCGGAATAGCACAATACGGCGCAGGAGTGCATTAATCAGACTATACTATCCGCAGCACCAACTGGCGAGTAGGGCAATATAAGTCGATTAACGGAGGGATGGTACCATGTCTATAAAATTATTAAAATTTAAACAACGACATTCGCATGAGTGACATCTATATTCATAAAAACAAATACAGTTAAATATATCCATAGACAATAAAACCAGCCTATTTTAATATATTCTAACACCCCCACTTATTAAAATAAACAATACATTTTATTTAGAAAGAATACCTAAAAGATTCATAAACTTATCGTGCTTGACGGAATTTAACCCTTTGGTCATCAAGTCTGCAGGCATCAACCAGTCTTTATTCGCCGTCATATGTTTACTAGCTCCCGAATCGACGTAATACTCGTGTTTGTTGAACTTTCCGTTCAAGAATACAACATTAAAAACATAATTGTTGGTATTTTTCTTCAACAATGGGCAATTTTTACGAAAATGTCCTTCTTCTTTACATTTGTAACAGACTTTTGTTTTCGTCGCTGTCAAAGTCGCCGGTTTTAAATTTGACGTTGACGGCACGACTTGTTTTTTCTGAAGTTTAGTGTTGCCAGAAGAAAATTTTCTCGCCGCGAAGGCAGTGCCACTGTTTTCGGCCTCGTCCGATCCTTCCATATCAAGTAATTTCGACTTGATGGCATCGGCCGTTATTGTAATACCCGAGTGTTCTATTGCCATGATCATTGGAAAATATCGTTCAGACAATCCGGCTAATAACAATGATCCGACCCATTCGTCCGTTATTGTAAATCCCGTGCCGTTCAACCTTTGTGCCGCTTCAACCATTTGCGTAACGTATGAGGTCATCGACTCACAGTTTTCCAATCTTATAGAGATTCAATGACTAAGCAAGGTTATTTTTCTTGAGAATCCAGAGTCATCGAATATGTTCTTAAGCTTAGTCCATAATGCTTCCGAGCTCTTGGCATCCTTGATGTGCACGTACAATGCGGAGTCTATTGTCATAATTAGCTTTGCCTTGGTTTTTGCGTCATCTATTGGTTTTACTGTAGTTTCAGCCGTTGGCTTGATGTAATCCGACATCCCTTCCAACACCAAAAGATTTTCCGCCGCGAAACACCATTCTTCGTAATTTTCTCTGCCTTTTAATTTTGGCACATTGGCAATATAGTTCGACATTTTTCCACGATATCCAGTCGTTTTCAACCCGATAAAATCACTATTTTATCAAAATTTTGGAAGACATCCCATAACCTATTAAAATTTAAACACCGACATTCGCATGAGTGACATCTATATTCATAAAAACAAATACAGTTCAATATATCCATAGACAATAAAACCAGCCTATTTTAATATATTCTAACAAAAAAAAAGACCACCTCGCAGAAGGTATACATCTTAAAATGCCCTAATAGCAAAATAACTAGATCGCAAATGAACTTAATCTCAGAATGTACCTGGTAGATTTATTATGGTAATAAATGCTGCTACGTTATGGAGTGAATCCTGAAGTTTATTTTCACTCCGGGCACCCTCAAAATTGCTGCCTAACAGCGGAGAAACGTGAGCACGATTCTAAATCGGCCTTGCAATAGTCATTATGACAAATTGATGTGTGTAAGATTGAAGGGACAATAACTTGCCCCAAGGATTAAAATTGTAGACTTTTAGCGACCCGTGCCTTTACCATGAGTTTACATGACCGTACTCGCTAGCGACTGCGTAAAAATTTGTATGCGCAAAAGTACAGCGCCTCTGGCGGTTACGCAGTAGGACTAAGAATCGGCATACTAAATCGTTTACGCAGCCGCTAGCGAGTACGGTCATGCAAACATATCCCGGACTCAAGATCATCATAACTTATATGCGATGACTGTTGGAATCTTTGGGGCTTTGCGTTAGAAAATCCATTCATGTTTTTTGGGATACCGTGAAATGGGGTGAGTAGGGATGAAATCAAAGTTCAAGCCTGGATAAAAAAAAAATATGTGGCATATTGAATTTATATACAAAATAAGTGTTCGGAATGATGATATGAATTTTACTTTGTCAATGATAATTTGTTCTTTCATTTCATAGTTTTAACAATAAACACAAAATCCCAGCTCACGCCGTATTTGAGGTTAGAAGGAATGAAAATTATTAGGGTTGGTACTTTCGGATAGCTTGACTTGTCAAGAGAATATTTTATTTATGTAGCTAAATTATGTTTTATTTATGCTCCTACATAAACGATTTAATGTTTTCTGTAAGTTGTGACCTTTATTTTTATGACCTAGGTGTAGTTTCTTACCTAATCTTTGGCTAATGTCAAACATTTCCGCACCGAAAACCCCGAGGTATGGACATGATTAAAGCTTAAGATTTGACTTGACTATTAATAATTTTCAGGTACATGCTATCTTTGAACATTTGTCTAAATTGACAACCCTGAACTACAAACGTCAACTCCCCCCTCTATCACCGCGGTACACCCCATTCGTAACACCAACTCTCCCCATTCATGATCCAACTGTCCCCGTTGCCGTCCCAACCCACCCTTCAATGCATGCCTACTCACCCCATGAAAATCCTCTAATGCGGTTGAATAGTTTTCTATGTTAAAACTATTATAAAAAAAGGAAGATATAACTCATATTTTTCTGTTTTCAATAAGCCTCATATATACCTAATATAAACGATATCCGGAAGGTTAAGGAACACTTACTTTGGCAAACTTCACATAAAAACGAAGTTAAATTCAACCAAAAATCCGCCACTTTCGAGCATCAACTTTGACAGTGAATTTGTGTTTTAATATTGTATGATTTGGCCACATAGTGTTGCCAAAAGAAGAAAAAAATATGTCTAAAAATATAATGAAACTACTTTAAGAGCAATCTGTGCCCGAAAATTAAAGTAGCTACTGAAAAAAGAAATTCTGGATTCGCATCCCTACTCCCTCCGCAATCCCTACTCACCCCATTTTACGGTACCTATCGATCGATTAACCTGTATCCTGTGTTACTGAGGTTTTATAGTTTGATCGGAGCTTACGTTGCACATTTAAATTTTGATGAATGTGTTTGGCTCTGGCTTCCACAAATTTAAACAAAGTCAATGGTATTAACAAATGTTTATGTCACACCTGGCCGTAAAGTGGCAATTACCGCACGCTCCGCGCGCGGAAAATCCCACTTCCTGGCCAGGGGGTGACATAAAATTTTGTACCTACCTCGGGCGGTAATTAAGATAGCCTCAGATCTCATAATTATCGTATCAAATACCTGCGATCTGAGACATTCTTTGTTTTACCGCCCTTGGTAAGTAATGTACTATTGTTGTTAACAGATTGATATGAGTAATGTATATGATGGATTATCTTTGAAATGAAACATTATAAAGCTCGAGCAGAAATATATGACCATGCGCCATGTAGCGGAACTTCATCGGAACTCATTTCTATTTTTAATGCAGGGTTGCCAACTTAGGGGTTTTACCCCTTAATTTAGGGAGGAAATAAGGAGCATGGGATTTTTTAGGGGCTTAATAATTTTAGGGGTATATTTAGGGTTTTTTTTATCATCATCATCATCATTTCAGCCGAAAGACGTCCACTGCTGAACATAGGCCTCCCCCAATTTGGGGGGGGGGGGATTTGCCATAGTCGCCACGCTTGGCAAGCGGGTTGGCGACCGCAGTTTGATGGTGGTAATGATCGAAGGATGCTGCTGCCCACCCTCCGATTTTCCCTTATTCTCCTCTTACGAAACCCACGGGAAGAGATGGGGTGGCGCAATTCTTACCCGGCAACCACACGGGTTAACGGGGTTTTTTTTATATAACATTATTAAAAATAAGCCCCGGAATCAACTATCCATTGAAACACTGCAAAGCGTGTTGGTAGTCTGATTCGCACTACAGAGATCAGGATCTTGCGTTAAATTGACTCCATCTAATAAAATGTTAAAAATGTTCTATGTGCATGTGTGACCATAATAAAGTCGAACCATTAGAACAAAACTATTTAATATTTACGATCCTAAATAATATATAACAACATTAAAGAAATTGAGATTAGGGTTTTTGATAAGTATATTTAGGTTCATTTTAGGTTAGTTTTAGTTTTATTTTAATTTCTTTGTTTATTTGTAATTACTATTGTGTAGTAGTATCATTCATTAAAATCATAAACAGATATGGGACAAAAAGAAATTGAGACAAATAATTTGTTTTATTTTGTATTCAGGGGATTTTCCGAAAAAAATGTTTAGTTTTAGGGTGTTTTAACTTAAGTTCTAGGGGTAAAAAAATTGGAGTTGGTAACCCTGTTTTAATGATAAGCTGTTACTGTTGTCAGTGTCAATGTGGCGATTTATTTGAACAATAGTAAAGAGTTGATTATTTTATAATAGATGTCAGAAAATGCTCAAAACGATTCATAATCAAGAGCGGTACATTATTTATTTATTTATTCAATAATTGCAACCATGGTATTACAAGGCCTTATTTCTAAACATTGAGCAGGTACATCATGGACCCTGTTAGGGTGTAGCAATTTATATTAATCTAATCTAATGTTATGTCTAAGTTATGGTAGCTGCAGGTTAACAATAAAAATGAGTTAAATAAGATAATATGATGAGAATAATTTAACGGTGGTTAAATTTTAATACAATTATTTGCTTTGAGTATTACAATTGAATTAATAAATTAAATAAATATTATGTACAGGTAATTGGTGATGTCTACTATGGTATGTATTATTAATCGATGCATCGTCATGTTAGCATGACACTCAGCCAGTATGTCAATCCGGTACATCGGTTAGTAAGGTGACACGACATGACGTCATCAGCCAGCATCAGTCTATCGATGGATGTGGACGTGTGTGTGTGTCGTCGAAAGTGGCGTCACTGTGTCACGATCAGTGCCTATACCATGAGTTTACATGACCGTACTCGCTAGCGACTGCGTAATGTATGGGCAAAAGTACAGCGACCAGGTTACTCAATACTACTAAGAATCGGCATACTAAATCTTTTACGCAGTCGCTAGTGAGTACGGTCATGCAAACTCATGGTAAAGGCATCGGATTGTCAGACCTTGTTTTCTTAGACCATGCATATTAGCGCAAGCGCCTGTAGACTGGGCGGGGACGTCCACCGCGCGATCGCGACAACAGTGACACATATAGTCCCTATTCGTCCCGGTACCGCCGCACACCGGGTAGAGTCAGCCCGACCCAGGTCGGGCCTAGCTGAGTTTCTTGCTGGACTCTTCTCAGCTAGGCTAGGTTTAGTGAACCAGCGGCAAAACTCCCAGTAGCTCGATTTCACTCACACCTCAGATTCGGTTGAAACCGCTCAACCAATCTCACTGGAGCGCAAACACTTAGAGTATTCCAGTGATCCAAACCACACGCGTGGTCATGCCGGAGGTTTTCCCCTGGATTTTCCCCAGGCTACTCTCCAACCGCGCACTCGTATCTCCTATCGCTTTATTGGGCCCGGCCTATAAAGCCACAGTCAGGGTCACAAAAAAAAAGCATGTAGACTGTACTGTGTGTAGTGGGTTTTCTATGAAGCACTTCCTACAAACTGTACCTATTCCTAATCATGTGTATAGTAAAAATCTATAGACTAAATTGGCAAGGGATTCTGTCCGCAACCGCAAATATTTCAAGCATTTCTACCACGCTTTGTTTATGTAACAGTCGAGCGCAGGTTTTTTATAACTATTTAATGTTGATGTATTATAGAAACGTTTGACAAAAGTGCTATTAGGGGAAGTACCGATTGTGGTGTAGGAATGTTGACTAAAATACATCTATAAGTAACATACATCAATAAATAAAAATGTCAGTTTTCACATTTTAATATTTGATATGGTATTTAATAATAAATAACATGCAAGTATGCAAGAGATAGTGATATCAATTCAGTCGTCGTTTGGTTTGCGGACACTATAACAAAATAACCGGATAAATTTTTCATAAATGATCCAGTGTTCCAAATATTTTTTTTATCGTATGGCAATTTTGTTGCCAGTTTTAATGCATCACCCAGAGGTCTCTTTTCACTTGACTGCAATGTTAGAAGTTCTCAAGCCGCCCGGAGCGGAGGTTACATTTAAACATTCGATTTTAATATTAGTATGATAAGGTAGGATAAAGTAGATAAGTTAACACTCACCTAAAAGCCGCTTTCACTTTAGTCCACTTAGAAACTTTAGATTTTTCAACTTCCTTCGAGAAAATGCCCTCTGACCGTCTTCTGAGTGGAGTACCGGGGGTCACATCGCTGTCGTCCCCACCGGCTGACCTGGCTCTCTGTCTCCTGAGTAACGAGCCCCCGAACCTTGCGTGGCCTTTCCACTTGGACCCTGACCGCTTCATGCTCCTCCCCCCCGCCATGATACTATCAAACATCACTTGCCCGTACTCGCTTTCCAATTCCGCATCAAACGCCTCGTTTATCATCTGTAGTTCTTTGCTCTCACTCTTCAACATGGCGTTTTCCTGTTCTATCTTCTTGTACATCTCGTGTAGACGCTTCAAATGGTTCACGTCTCGTAACTTCCTCAATAGTCGAGCGTTATGCTCTTTCAAACTTACGAATTGATCTAGCAGCTGCACTAACTTCTCAAGCTGATCTAGCGTCTCGATAGTGTCTTTAGTTTTCACAGCGAGTTCTTTACCACGCTTTGAGGCTAAATCATCACGCTCCTTAAGCCTTTGGAGCATGGTTTCACATAGCGTTTCTGGGTCCAGGATTTCTCCTTCAGGCATAGACCAGGAGTACTCTAAACTGGGTGCAGCTGTGCAGGGCGAGGATCCTTCGTCTGACGGAGTCTGGGGCTTGACAGTGAGCGAGGCGGGAGGCTCGCCTCTCCGCCGCTTGTGCAGAGAGGTGCCACTCGGAGGTAAATCTGCTAACTCCTCCTTTTCCTGGCCATCGGTGACGTCACTGCTTTCTTTCAATGACGTCATGCTGCAGCTGCTGTGTCTGGCCTATTTATAAATGAAAATAAACGCACGTGCAGTGTTCGGCGCCGGGGCGAGACGCAATGTTACGGAATGCATTTCTTGATTTTGTACATACTAATAATACATTGGTATTCACCCATTTTGTATCTTACAATGCACCATGGCTGTAAAAATAATCTTATATTATTTCTTATTGGTTTAAGGCTAAAATGTTATGTTAAATTAGACTTTTGCTTGCCGCTGCACTATCGAATATTTATAATACTTTCACTTCGTTTTCACTTCCTGATTTGAATCACACATATGAGTAAACTTATTATTATTTCCCTCCTTATCAATTTAGTTACCACTTTCTCCTATTCTAGCAATGTAACTATAAATTGTTATTGAAACATATCGACAAGACCCGATCCGCCCAAGCTTGCGCAAGCGCTCCGTAAGGCGGGCGGCCGCGCACTGCCGGGCTTTCACGATCACTTCCGAAAATCGCCGACATCGTATTTTTAACTTTACCAAACTTTCTCTCGCTTACGCCAAAGGAATATCAACCGGGTTCCTATGTCGCTACAGTCTTAATAGGCTGCATATGTTTTTCTTGTTTTTTTAATGTGTTACCACAATATTGTGCTGGTGTTAAAGGAATATAAAGCTTATTACAAAGACATTGTAGTTCTATTTTTATATTGTTATTTTCGTGGCCAGTATGCTTTCTTATGCTTAGACATTACTTTAGTACACGGAACACATTAACCCATATTTGTTGAAAATGGAGTAAATAAAAGTTTAATGTTTCAGTCTTGGATTTTTAATTGTGTCACTTCGCTGTTTCTTAAAATGTAGTGAAGCTTTTTGGGCACTATGCGCGTTAGTAGCAGCAGAAGTATAAGCATTTTTAGTCTTGGATGTTTTCTATGTATTTAAGTATTTATATCTATTAAATATATCGTCGTCTAGTACCCATAACACAAGCCTTCTTGAGCTTACTGTGGGGCTAGTTCGATTTGTGTAAGATTGTCCTTTAATATTTATTTTATTTTATTTGTTTATTTATTATAATGTACACTGCCTGCGCTTCGGCCAAGAACCCAAGCAAATCCGTTGGATAAAATATAGCCCATTTCCATCCCTAAAAAATATTGATTTCGGAGATTACCTCCTAAATACAAACTCACACTCAGAAACTTTACCTCTTTATAATATTAACTTACTTATAAGTATATAAAATATATAATTTCGGTAAAGACTTGTGTATTTCATAGTCATTCAACATGAACCCAAGATATAGCCGATGCTTTTTTTTATTATTTAAAGGTTTACGTAGATCACACTGATGGCCTGATGATGCCACAGATCCAAAATCAGAGTACCTTAACTTATTTTTTTTTATACAACGCCGGTGGCAAACAAGCGTACGGTCCATCTCATGGTAAGCGGCCACCGCAGCCTATAGACGCCCGCAACTCCAAAGGAGTCACATGCGCGTTGCCGACCCTTTATAAGATTTGAGGATGCACTGTGTTGACAGCAGAACGAACACATTTAGGTCCCTCGCTCTCAACACAGTGCATCCTCGGGAGCTCTGGCAACCTTGTTCACCTCCAAGAACACAACACTACATACTTGTATAGAAAATAATAACTTATTTCGTAATTACAGTTTAAAAAACCAAGTCAATGCGTTTGCATGAAAGTCCCTTTATTTTATGAGAAATCTAAAAATGACTGTTAAACCACAATGTACACTGATTTACATGCCACAAATAATGAACAAGTATGCTAGAAACACAATGATTTCAAACAAGTGCACACGATCCACGAATCAACTATGGGTTGTTTTATTCCCAGTTACTTAGATCTATTGGCAATGAACATACAGAATTCTCTGTCCCTCACGTCGTCCCACTCTCCCCGCGCTTCGACCATTTCAGAATTACTTTCTGCAGAGCCAATTTTTAGTTTAAAGGTGTCCGGGAAAAGTCCATCTCGAATCTTGGACAAGAAGTCTTGAATATCCAAGAATACTTTGTCTAGATCACACTCAGTTTCGTTTCTGAATACCCCACAGCCTGTAGTGGGAAGCGCTCTGGGCGCTTCTGGAGAAAGCATGAGGTATTGCTTCTGCTCTGTCATCGAAACCATATGTAGTAAGGAGTGGTCCCAACCATAATCATCGAATAGACAATAATCTTGTTTTCTGTATTTAATCTCATACCAAGTTCTTCTATTGAAGCCTATTGCCGAATTACTGAAGTTTGAGCTCCAGATATCAACAATTAGTGTGTTGTTCTTGATACTATACAGTTCCGGCCGTGGCGGATGGGTAGCGAGAGACAAGATGCTACACTCCGGACAAAACAGCAACTGAAGTTGTTCCAACATCTTAGTCATATGGATGAAATCGCTCGTTAAGTACTGCTCCGTTTCCAGAAAGTAAATGTAACCGTCGTATTTATTCAATACCTCTATATGATCGAAGACTTGGCTGGTCATCCACCACCAGAAATGTTTTGATTGTGCAAGCGTCATATTCCGTCGTGTCGATGAAACGCAATAATTAGCAGCTTTGCAGAACCTCGCGTCCTTACCGGGGTACACGTTTGGGTAAACCTGTGTGGCGTACGGATAGAAAATTTGCATAGTTTTAACAAACGGAGTACGTTTCAGCAGCATATTAATGTTGATATCGTAAAAATCATGGGCGCAAATCAGGAGAGTCTTTGTTATATACCTCACTCGACGGATGGAGTCTAAAAATACAGCCAAGTGTTTGATGTTATCATGAATTTTAAGCACTAAAACCGTTTCAAATTTGGTATTTTCTAAACCAAGCCTCCTTGCGTTGCGGATACGTTGCTTTTCATTGATAAATTTCATCATCTTGCGCATATCAACGATTTTGTCGTCCATAGAACTAGTTTTTTCGATTTTGCGCAACATTGCATCTTCGGCCATATCAGCTTCAATTTCGTCCAGTTTTTTCAAGTGGTTCTGTCGCCTTTCTATAGTGTACTTATCCAGTTTGTCATATAGAATGTGGCTAATAAGTGCCACTAGGCACAAGCAAAGTATAGACAGGAATATTATTGCCCTGGCCAAGATATTCATGATTCTGTTCAGCTAACTCGGAGTTTAAATTAACAGATCCAGATAAGTTTCCAGTGAGATTTTTTCAATTTTGTTTGTAATATTAAATAAAGTTACATTTTTTTATAAGAGACTATGCATTAAATTAATTTGATTTTTAGTGAAAACTTTTGACAGCAGTCATAGACCGCAGTGATTTTACTTCGCATCAGGATTTGTCTTCTTCTAAAAGGTTGAATAAAAATGATGATATTGTATTAGACATATTACTATTTAATTGAAGTAAATCTTACTTGCATATTAAGGGAACATACACGAACTACGTGACCATTTTTTTTGCGTTTTTCTATGCGCTTAACTATATTAGGAACTAAATTCTTACTAATTTATAGAAACCAGCTTTTGCCCGCGATTTCGTCGGCGTAAATTTTCACTCCCAATCCTCCTCCTTCGAAAAATGATGTTCAGGATAAAAATTATTAGATTCTACATGTTAATCTAAGCTATAAACTTGTGTAAGTAGAGGCATCTCGTGATTGGCCATTTTGGCCAGAGACTCAGGGCTGCAAATTAAGTCTTTTCCCAACAGTGAGACCATTCATTCGACAGGCTTGAAAAATAAATAGTTTTTTCCTCAAGTAATAAACATGGTATTAACTGTTTTTGACTTGCCCCGCCCCATGTACCCGTTTCGGCAGTCTGTGACACTGACTTCAATCAAACTGACACTGTCACCTTTTTTAGGGTTCCGTAGCTAAAATGGCAGAAACGGAACCCTTATAGATTCGTCATGTCTGTCCGTCCGACCGTCCGTATGTCACAGCCGATTTACTCGGAGACTTTAAGCACTACAATTATGAAATTTGGTAGGAAGGTGTATTCTATGAACCGCTACATAAAAGTGATGTGAAATTCCAAATTAATATTAAATTAGGGGGGCACTCCATACATGTAACCGGTGGATGAAAAAAAATTTCAACGCACCTAGTCGTATGGGGTTGGGGTATCGATGGATAGGCCTTTAAAAATGATATGGAGGTTTCTAAAAAACTTGTTCATTTAAGTCAACCGTTGGTGAGATATTAGCTTTCAAAGTCATAGAAAGTGTGTGCCCCCCCCCCCCCCCCCCCTCTAGTTTCTAAACTATAAAGTTTAAAATTCTGAAAAAAATTGAGGTGGTGTGCAAATATTTTCAACGATTTTTGGTTTGAATACCTAATATAGGTTTTACGGTTTTTGAGTTTTCGCTTAAAAACTGTCTTGCTCAAACAAAAGGTCGTAAGTGCCGTATTGGATAGTGATTTTAAATGGGGAGTAGGTGTTGGTACGGAACCCTTCATTGTGCGTGGTCCGAGACGCAATTGGCCGGTTATGTGATTTGGCCCAAAGAGAATGTAAATATTTGGCCAAGATTTGGCATACAGGACACATGATTTCTTTTATACAAATGTATTTCATAAGATTATTTTATAAAAGGTGCCACCAGTAAATTGTTCAACATGGAAATCAGACGTGTATTAACAAAACTGTTCGCTTTCACTTTACTTTGTATAATTCTGTTAATGATCTTTCTTTTGTATCAGAGGCAAAGCGTCAAACACCACCCCCATAACCTAACTGCATTTCAAATACAACGAGAAGCGTATGGTGTCCCCAAAGCAAATTTAAATATAAGCAACGAACATGACCTAAAGTATGTCAAGTATCAAGATAATCCAGGTGTTGTGCTGCAGTTACAGAAGATAAAACAATTAGTTCTTCAGGCAAACGAACGCCAACATCTCATAAACAATAAAAAATTCAGAGGCCTACAGTTTGATCATACTGTCCTTGTAATACGTGTACAACGCAACTCAACCTATTTAGCCTTATTCTTCGACTCCATACGTCGCGTTGTGGGTATTCGCAAAAGTTTACTAATCTTTGCCCATGACTACTACGACGAAGAAATAAATACAGCTATAAGAACCATGCAGTTTGCGAGAGTTTTACAAATATTCTACCCGTACAGCATTCAACTGCACCCTGACGTGTACCCCGGGAAAGACACCAGGTTTTGTGTGTTTAATCACTGTTTTGATTCGAAGATGAGAGATCCAGTCTTGGCGCAAGGAAAGTTATTCTGGTGGTGGGTTGTGAACTACGTATTCGACCACATCGGTATCCTTAAGAATTATGACGGTTACGTCTATTTTTTAGAAACTGAACAATATTTGACGAAAGACTTCATTACTATGGCAAAATTGCTGGAGCAAGTTCGGAAGTTATTTTGTTCTGAATGTCGCTTCTTATCCCTGGGATCCAGTCCTCCTCGGGTGGAGTTGTATCGACCACGGAGCATGACATTCGTAATAAGTGCCTGGGGATGGTCGAACTACAGCAATTCCGGCTTCGGCTTCAACAGAACCACTTGGAATGAAATAAAAAGTCTACAACAACAGTACTGCTATTTCAAGGACCCTAGTTGGGAGAATTCTATGAAATTCTTAGCTACTAAGATGCCTGAGAATCTATTTTATATGCTTTATATTGAAGCGCCCAGATTTTTCCCCCTAACTGAATGCGGAGCGTTTAGAAATGGAACTGATTGTGATTTGAACACGTTATACCGTGATATAATAAAATTTGTAGCCGACATTAGATACTGGGAAGGCACTCAGACTTTTAGCGTGAAATTTGATTCTTCGACGATAAACAATGAAGTAGAGGGACGTGGCAAATGGGGAGATGTGAGGGACATCGACTTGTGTATGTTCTTTTCAAGCGGAGGGAGACGCATATTTTACTAATAGAAACATTAAATGGACAAAACATACTCTTCATTTTTACATTTCCTTTTTATCATCGCATGCATTTTTGGCATGCATCGGCTGTTGTCTATGATAGCAGTTGTTAAGAGGCCTTCGGGCGGCTTGAGAACTTCTAAAGTCGAGACAGGTGTACAATAAATATTTTCAAGCATTATTGGACACTTGTCTTAATATTTGGTACTGGATTTTTCGGACGAAAAATAAGAATCTGTGATGTGTTTACAGAGACTTATAATAAATAAAAGAAATATTTATACTCTATGTTTATGTTTTAATTGAGGTCTTTCATTATGATAACAGCTGTCAAAATTAAAAAAGTACGATGTAGTAAGTAAACGTAAGGACTAAATATGGATAATATTAACTAAATACCTGTTTTTTATCTCATAAACATACATTTGATCATTTATTATAAATCAAATAAATAAACCATTTGGCATGAAAGCAAAAACCTTAGTAACCTGTTGCTGTTGTTTGTTGTTACTAGCCTTAATGAGTTTGATAAGCTTTCTTGCATATGTCAGGATAAAATCTCAATTAAAATTACTACGACCTGAAAAGGACTCAGATGAACAAGAACCTGAAAGCCTGGATCACATTTTACACAGATTTCAAGAAAGCGCTGATGTTGTAAACAGAATTCGAATGTTAAAGAAAATAATCACAGAATTCAACGAACGCCAATATATTTTCAACTACAAGAATAATACTTGTCTAAAATTGAATACCACTGTACTAGTAATACGTGTACATCAGAATATAAGTCATTTAAGCATATTCCTGAAATCGTTGCGACAGGTTTCAGGAATCAATGGTAGTCTCCTGATCTTTGCACATGAATACTTTGATAATGAAATGAATTCTGCAATAAGAACATTGAGGTATACGAAATATTTGCAAATGTTTTACCCTTACAGTACTCAAGTGTTCCCAAACAAGTACCCGGGTGAAGACTCGACATTCTGCCAAGAATTAGGCCAGTGTATTGAATCGACGAAAAGGAACCCAGTCCTAGTCCAATCCAAGCTATTCTGGTGGTGGGTTGCCAATGAGGTCTTCGATCATATAAATGTCCTTAAAAATTACACGGGTATTGTCTATTTTCTGGACGCACAGCTTTACTTAACCAATGATTTTATTCATATAGCAAAAATGTTGGACCGGCTTCGTCCATCATTCTGTCCGGATTGTCAGATATTGTCAATGGGGGCTCAATGGCCTCGAGCAGAGATGTACTATCCCGAAAACAGCCATCTGATAGTTGCTATCTGGGGATGGTCCAACTACAGCAACTCAGTTATCGGATTTAACAGAACAACCTGGAAGGAGATCAGAGGCCTAAGAAAACACTTTTGCCACTTTCAAGATACCAGCTGGGAGAATTCTTTAAAATACTTGGCTTTAAAGACGCGCCATAAACAACTTTACATGCTAGCGACTGAAGGTCCCAGATTTTTTCCCATCACAGGTTGCGGTGCATTCAGAGAAGGAAAAAGCTGTGACTTGACCTTAACCTACCATGACATCTTGAGATTCATTCCCAAGATTATGCATGGGCGGTATCCTCGTGACTTTAAACTCAAGTTTAATGGATGGAGTACACGAACCACCAGTGTCGTGGTACCACGTGGGCAGTGGGGAGACGCGAGGGATATCAATTTGTGTATGTTTATGTCCAGTAAAGACAGACACGTACAATACTAATACAATTGTATTATTTTTGATATGTTTTTTATATTTTTATAATGGGGCTGTAGTTGT
Source organism: Epiblema foenella (assembly GCA_963556455.1). Classification (NCBI taxonomy): domain Eukaryota; kingdom Metazoa; phylum Arthropoda; class Insecta; order Lepidoptera; family Tortricidae; genus Epiblema; species Epiblema foenella. The sequence continues at coordinate 31,585,839 of OY747098.1, read as the reverse complement.
GCGCCCACACAAGTGACCGTACAGCCCTTAATCAGACCTGTTATTCCTTAACTATAGTAATACGAGACAATCAAATGTTAACTGACTGTCAGTGACCCTGATTCCTGTTGGTGATGGTACATGCATGCATGCTAGATAGTTAATGAACAGGAGAGCTGATGGTGTGTAGCCTGATCTCATACAACATTGTTGGATCCTGTGACAATCTTAAAGTCATTTACGTAACACTCAGTTTCAGACCCTATAGGTTAGACGTCCACAATAGTCATACAATCATTTTGCATTTTACCTATCGCAACATACCTTTTTGCAAGAATTTCAGGAGTCAAGACTCGATCAAGACTGCTGTGTGTAATGAATCCTTTTTGAACTCTAAACACATCCCTCCAGGTGTCAAATGTTTTTTATGACATTTTTGACTTGGTAGCATCTTGGCATTATTCAGTTTGTAAACAAATGTTTTGATACATTTTTTATTATCTTATGTATAGACTTTATAAATATAAACTGTCTTCTGAGTGATAAGTTGTGCTCTTATACATCGTTGGTAATAATGAAGATTCCAAGGAAGGCAATCATGTATTTGATTTTGGTTTCGTTTTGTGTTGTACTTGGTATTTACCTTATCAGTGTTTATAAATACTATTCACAACAATATCTATTGAAAAAGCTAGAACGTGAAGGGGAAAAACGTTTCGAAGAAGCGGAAGAAGACACAGAATTTCTGATCAACAAAATAAAGAAAATTTATCACGACAAACACAAAGTAAAGTACATGAAAGCATTAATCACGGCCATTAATGAACGACAGTCTATTGGTTCTGCTCAGAAATTAAATTCCACCTCTCTCTTGAAAGCAATTTCAAAGTTTGAAAATATCACATCCATGAAATTAAAGACAGTTATAGTTATTCAAGTACACGGTAACTACAGATATCTGAAAGTGTTTCTAGAGTCAGTGCGACGGGTTGTGGGAATATCTCAGTGTCTTCTGATCTTTGCGCATGACTTCTATGATGTCTACGTCCATAATATAATAAATAATGTACACTTTGCAAGAGTGATGCAAATGTATTACCCGTACAGCATCCAGCTTCATCCATATAGATACCCGGGCGAGGACCTCAAATTCTGCGAGGAATTGTTTAAGTGTTTCTTCTCCAACGAAAGGGATCCAATCAAATCTCAAACAAAGATGTTCTGGTGGTGGATGGTGAACCAAGCATTTGAACACGTTGAGGTCCTTAAGAATTACGACGGTTACATATATTTTCTGGAAATAGAGCAGTACCTGACTACTGATTTTCTGATAATGGCTAAGAAATTAGAACAAATGCAGCCAAGATACTGTCCGGAGTGTCTCATTTTATCGTTGGCGGCCCGACCGCCTCGTCCGGAACTGTATACTCGTGAAAACAGCAGCCTAATTATCGGTATCTGGGGATGGACCAATACTAACTACATCAAATCAGGTATCGGATTTAACAGGACGACATGGAACGAAATCAAACGATTGAAGAAAGAGTTTTGCTACTTCAACGACCCGACTTGGGACAATTCTTTGAAATACTTGGCTTCGAAGACTCATCATAAATGGTTTTATATGCTTTCTACTCAAGGTCCAAGAATTTTTCCGACTAACGATTGTACAGCGTTCGGGAACTTATCACAGTGTGACGTCGTCGTAACATACAAGGACATCGTGAAATTCATTAAGACAACTTCTCGAGGGCTATTTCCATACCATTTCACTTTAGACTTTGATCCTACGGGCGGTCTGCGGCCTGATGCTGTAGACAGATGGGAGGAAGGAGGATGGGAGGATGCGAGAGACAGAGAGATATGTATGTTTATCGCTAGTAACGGCAGACGCGTTTATTATTAAAAGGAGACACCCGTTTTAATTGCAAAATAAAAGAATCTTCAAGATCTGCCATTTCCTTCAAATTGCATTAAACGTACAATCATATAACACAGGTTGCCCTTTGGTAAGTTGTGATTCATTTCTGTTAATTTGATGATAATAAATCAGTGAAAATAAGCATCAAAAGATGATCACCTTGTCTCATTGATAACGTTGACTGTATCATCATATCATCTTAGGGTGGACTAAGTGTTAATCAATGCCAGCTATATATTCAGAAGGGACAATACTAATAGTTGTCATACATAAAACGTTACCTACATATTGTTTTTTTATACAATTATAAACAAGAATCTGTCGTTCAGAGAGGTAAATTATTATAAGCTAAAGGATTACATTGACAGGGATGTTTGGCAGTGATAGCACGGATAATCTTATGCAACTATAAGTTGTCTGCTATAGAATTGTCAATGTAAATTGTAAGTATATATTTAAGTATATATTTTTGAAAAAAACTGTACCTCGCCCATTTGTTACCAAGGTTCTCCTCGTGGCAGAAGTTTGTTTTTCTGAACCGGTGGTAGTGTATGATATTGCTTAAATTGAAGAACTTTGACTATTTTGCGTGACGCCTAAGAGCATACAGCCCAAGTAGGAACACTTTAGGCCTACTCAGACTAGATATAGAAACAGAAACTTGTCTGAAATCGTTTGAATTATGTACACCGAAGCTGAGGATGCCTTTGCCGTGTCCAGTCCTGTTGTCTTCAAGACTCAGTTTTTGACCCTAAGCTGGATTAAACGTTCATAATAGATATCTAAGATATTCCTTCCTTGTAACCCCAAGCACCAAAGGCTCTGTTTATATTAATCCTTTTTACACTCGAAACATATGTAATTAACTTTATGCTAGTAGTAATTTTTTTTCCGGTACCTACTCATTTTGTCACTTTTTTGATGACATTCTTGACAATTCTTGACTTTGTAGCATCTCAGCATAGCTATAGTCAGTACGAGTATGTAAATAAATACTTTGATACTTACATTTTATAATATTTTATTAAAAACAGCTAGTTTAACTTCATTTTCGTGGCAATGCGTTAACTAAGATAAACAGCGATCGAGTAATTCTGATACACGTCTCGAGGAAGACTATGGGAAGGAGGACACAGGGGAAAATGAAATGGAGGAATTTAACTGAAAATAATGTCTGTGGACTGATTAGTTATACGTTTATACATTATCGATAATAATGAAGATACCAAGGAACGCAAAGACGTTTTTTATTTTGATTTCGTTTTGTGTGGTACTGGGTATTTACCTTATTAATATTTATAAACACAATTCAAAACTACATCGCTTGGAACAGCTGGAACGGGATGACGTAAAACGTGTCGAAGAATTGAAAGACGATGACCACGCAGAGGCAGAATATCGTGACTTAAATGATCATGACAAACAAAACCTAAAGTACATGAAAGCAATAATCATGACAATTAATGAACGACAATATATTGGTTCTGCTAGGAAGTTAAAGTCCACCGCTCTCTTGAAAGCAATTGCACAGTTTAAAAATACAACATCCACGAAGTTAGAGACCGTTTTAGTTACTCAAGTACACGGTGATAAGAGATATGTGAAAGTGTTCCTAGAGTCAATACGACGGGTTGTGGGAATATCTGAGTGTCTTCTGATCTTTGCGCATGACTTCTATGACGTCCACGTTCACAATGTGATAAATAATGTACACTTTGCAAGAGTGATGCAAATGTATTACCCGTACAGCATCCAACTTCATCCATACAGATACCCGGGTGGAGACCGCCAATTCTGCGAGGACTTGTTTAAGTGTTTCTTCTCCGACGAAAGGGATTATATCCAAGCTCAAACAAAGATGTTCTGGTGGTGGATGGTCAACCAAGTATTTGAACACGTTGAGGTCCTTAAGAATTACGACGGTTACATATATTTTCTGGAAATAGAGCAGTACTTGACAGCTGATTTTCTGATAATGGCTAAGAAATTAGAACAAATGCAGCCAAGATACTGTCCGGAGTGTCTCATTTTATCGTTGGCGGCCCGACCGCCTCGTCCGGAACTGTATACTCGTGAAAACAGCAGCCTAATTATCGGTATCTGGGGATGGACCAATACTAACTACATCAGCTCAGGCATCGGCATTAACAGGACAACGTGGAATGAAATCAAACTATTGAAGAAAGAGTTTTGCTACTTCAACGACCCGACTTGGGAGAATTCTTTGAAATACTTGGCTTCGAAGACGTATGATAGATGGTTTTATACGCTTTCTACTCAAGGTCCGAGAATTTTTCCGACTAACGATTGTACAGCGCTCGGGAACGGATCACAGTGTGATGTTGACTCTACGTACAAGGATATTCTGAAGTTCGTTCTGGCGACTTCTCGAGGGCTGTTTCCATACCATTTCAATTTACACTTTGATATTTTGGAAGGCGCGCGGCCAGATGTCGTATGGGTAGTAGGAGGATGGGAGGATGCGAGAGACAGAGAGTTGTGCATGTTTATCGCTAGTAACGGCAGACGCTTGTATTATTAAAAGAGACATCAGTTTTTATTGTGAAATGCAGTTTTCAAAATGTGCAATTTTATTAAAACAGCTTTAAGTGTACAATCATAAATTGATATATCATGGAGGCAAATGAGAAAAGGTTGTCCAAACTGGTAAGTAACCAATAAACCCGTATAAATTATGGTGATAATTTATAAATCAGTAAAAACCAGCATCTGATGATCATTTTGGATACTTTATCTCATTAATAACTTGTGATTTATGGCAACTGGGTGTTAATGCCAACTTTTCTTCAGGAAGGATAAGAATAATAGATATTATTATACATACAAAATATTATTTATTGATTCTTTATACAATTAAAATACAACAATCGTACAACTATCACCTAGAACTCAGGAATATGTATCACAATATTGAGCAAATTCTCATATCTAGAACTATACATGTTATGTTGCCAATTCAGGGTATCGTAATTCGTGTAAACTTGTGTAAAAAAAACATGAAAATAATTTTATCTACACCCATACAGTAAATCCTCTTTTATGTGCTCAAAAAGTGTAGGTAAGGACCAACTTTACAATATCTCGCGCAAGCCTGTATCGTAATGGGCGGAGATGGCCATAACAGCATCAAAAACGGTATCGTCATGGCCATCTCCGCCCATTACGATACAGGCTCGTGCTCAAAAATACTTCAACGAGTTCACGAACTCGAACTCCTGCACTTTCAATGCAATGGTGCCTCAAGACATGAAAGAGGATTTAATGTATGGATGTAGATAAAGTAGTGTATACAACTGTACATAAGTAGGCCTTAAAACACTCGTGTGATCCTATTATGAAACTCGTCTCCTGCTCGTTTCATAAACCCCACTCGTGTTTTAATGGCTCTCATTATGTAGCAGTTGCATAAACTACTACTATAATTACATTTAAACAACGATATTATGCTCTGACTAGCCTAAATATAATCGAGTAACTTCCTAAAGTTACAAGAGTTCTGAGCATCGACCCTTGTGCATCGTACCATAAAGCTTATATCCTGATCTATGATCGTACCATCTAGCGAGGTGCAGGAAAAATCTACCGTGTAGTTCGAACCTACAGGAGTTCTTTATTTAAAAAATTTTAGTAGTTATTTGAAATAGTTAAAGCAATGACACGTAGTTGAAGTGTTCAAGAGGCAACTGGATGGCTGGGCGGTGAGCTCCCGAAGTGTTGTGGAACTGCCCTGTTCAACCTGAACCAACCTCGAACTTGATCTCGGGCGGAACAAATTGAACTTGACAGTGACTATGACAAATTAGTTTTTTTAATCCCGGACCGACTTCTTACGATCTCTGCCTTTTTGGGTATTTTATTGTACACCCCATATATGAATGCAACGAAACGTAATTCAAAAAATTGATGCCTTATCCTTATCATTGAAAAGTATATATAAGTAAATCAAATTAAGATATATTTTATTATTTTTGCATGACAATATACATTGTGAGCATGAAATATCAGTTTCAATACATTGAAATTATTTGACACTTATCACACAACATGTCTGATAATAAACCTCGTAAGTCTCTGTCATTTTTTCTAATGCCAAAAAACAAGTTATAATTTAAAACCCGTCGTCTACCGATCCCTTGGATCCCAAGGATCATAACAAAAGAACGCTATTGTTCATTTATTTTCGCCGGGAGACGACGACTTAAAGGGCTTTGAAACAGGAGCGTATTTTGAAATATGACGCCCCGGGCTAATAAGTTTCGCCGCCCCAGAAGTCAAGAAAGAACGATATAAATAAAAAAAATAAAAAAATATATATTAACGTCTAAATTTTTGGGGTTGTACAATTTTTTTTAAAAAGTTTCATGGGGGGACTATGCCGCCCCTGGCGGATTGGCGCCCCGGACCACGGCCCGGATGGCCCTAGGGTAAATACGCCCCTGCTTTGAAACATAATAAAATCTTAAGTAATCAGTCTCGTGCATATCGATATTAGCTGAATCAGTCAGATGTTGACCATGATTTGATCGAGAGTCTTCCTCTGCAGGTCGGGCACGGTGGCGTCCTGGTGGGGTCGGCCCACGGGCAGGAGGAGCTCTAGGCGCTCGTTGCCAGGTCTTGAGAGGAGGGAGCGGAGGCGCGCGTTGCAGTTCAGCGGAGTGGAGGTCAGAGCCACGAGCCCGCAATACTGGAAATACGTTGAAACTTGAAAGTTGAAGTGTGAGAACCATGACTTAATATTTTTTGACGACCGGTTTAGCCTAGTGGGTAGTGCACCTGCCTGTGAAGCTGACGGCCCTGGGTTCGAATCCCGGTCAGGGCAAATATTTGTGTGATGAGCATGAATATTTGTTTCTGAGTCTTGGATGTTTTCTATGTATTTGAGTATTTATATCTATTAAATATATCGTCGTCTAGTACCCATAACACAAGCCTTCTTGAGCTTACTGTGGGGCTAGTTCGATTTGTTTAAGATTGTCCTCAAATATTTATTTATTTATTTTATTTAAAATAACCATGACCTATGGTTTAAAATTCTCCATTCACAACCAGAAGCCCCTACACTTTTACACAAAATCTGTTTCAGAGTTCCGCGAGGACGTGAGCGCCGTTGTCGTAAAAGAAATTTGTTTTCTATACCATTAAGCAGGACCGGGCACGGTGGGAATGTATTTATCAAACGCGCATGTAAACTATTTAATGAGAACCTTAAACTTAATGATATAGGCATTTTTAACTGTACACTAGCACAACTTAAGAATGCATTTAAATAATTTAATATAACTGGAATTTACAACTTGCTTAAACGTAGGTACCTACTTACGACGTATTTTTAACAGAGGTATCAATTTAATTGATTTGCTTTATAAGTATTGTTATTGTAAAATACAAGTTAATTGTGTTTTTTTTTTCCTTTAAGTAATTAGCCACGAACCTCCTTATGTTTTATTTGGTATGAAACTATAGGTCTGTTCTTCTTTTCTATAATTTGTTTCATAAAACTATGTATGACTGTTTGTTTCTGAATAAATAGAAAAAAATGACTGTATCTATTATTACAATTGGAACAGTGCATGATTTGGTGATGTTAATGAGGCAGTGCTGAATTTAAATTGAATGCGGAACATTCTTGTATTACTTGCTTATACTGTGAAAATTTGAAGACTGTAGCTCTAACAGTTTGGCTTCAAAACCTGTGTGACAGATGACGGACAAACGAACGGACGGACGCCTGAGTAATAGCAATAGGGTTTCGCTTGGACCCTTCGGGTACGGAACCCTAAAAAAAGCAATACATGATAAAGAAAAAAATTGTGGGCCATGCCTTTTTTTTAACGTGACTGTGGCTTTATAGGCCGGGCCCAATAAAGCGATAGGAGAACGCAGTTGGACAGTAGCCTGGGGAAAATCCAGGGGAAAACCTCCGACACGACCGCGTGTGTGGTTTGGAACACTGGGGTATTACTCTAAGGGTGGGTTGCACCAAACCGTCTGTAATCGTAAGCGGTGTTCGTTAAAATCTGATTGTATGGAAAGTTTGACAAGCTTCTATGGGATGACAGCTGCCGGCGCCATATTTGACGATGACCGGCATGTGATCGTATGTTGGTGCAACCGACTCTAAGAGTTTGCGCTTCAGTGAGATTGGTTGAGCGGTTTCAACCGAATAATGTTTAAATTGATACCAGATGTTCAATGAGCGATCTCTGGGACATCATTTGAGATTAATATGTTTTAGATATCTATTAATATTCCCTGTTATAGTCTTTATGATATTGACATAAGGTTTGTAGTATGTGCAAAGGCCACTAAAAATATAATTTACCTGAATAGCCGCCAGCAGAATTCCAGCAGCAATAGCAACACTAATCTCACTGTAATAGTGCATTCTCTTAGTGTCGTCTGCCTTCCAGGAATGCGTCTGTCTGAACACCAGCAGCAGCGCCGGCGCATCCGACAGATACGGCTTTTGAGCCTTCGTCTTGAAAGGCTTGAGGTCTGTCGTCCATTGCCTGGACATTCTCTGTCTGTAGTTTAAGTCTTCTTCCTCTTCTACTATTTCTTGGATAGCCTCTTTCACTTTCTGGTCTTGGACGACGACGAACGTCCAGGGTTCGGTATGCGCCCCTGATGGAGAGGTTCCTGAAATAGAAAGGATGTCTTATTTAAAATTGAATGAATGCAAACAGAACTATCACTCAATCGGATTCCAACCAAAGCAACGAGAAATTACGCCGCTTGCAGACGCTGCCTAACTATTCGGATTTAGATTTAAACAAGGACGTATATGAGGGGGGGTTAGGGGGTTCCAACTTGGGGTCAACCAGATGCTTATACTGTGAAAGTCTGAAGACTAGCTCCAGCCGTTTCCGCACTTGTATATCTACGTGCTTGGATTTAAATACTTCCTTAGCTGTAGGAGAGCCATTCTACTTTTTCATGTACATAATTTTCAGACACTTTTTTTTTATATGCAGATTTTGGAATACTTGGCCGCCATTTCATATTTTTATATTGTTGTTTAGAAAGAGGTTTGATTTAGAAAGAGGTTTGATTGCAGTATCACTTCCGATAGTTTTGGTACTTAACGAACCACAGCTAATATCCATAAATCGAGTAACTCAGTGGTCCTTGGATGTCTCACCATTTGTATGAAAAAATGGCTTTTACCACTATGTTACCCACCTTTTACACCAATATGTTAATATTTAAGTATTGTTATCTACAAGATTCTATTATTAGGTTCAGGTACTATTTCGAAATCCTATTTTTGTATACTAATTTAATACATATCATAGATTTTTTTTTGTAATAGAAAACTAGTCATGAAAAAGTAGAATGACCCAGGTCCATTCAGAATGTATAAAACGTGGAAACCTATCTGTAATCGTCTGAATTTTGTACGCCAAAGCCTTTTTTCCACACTCACGGGAATCAAAATTTATAGGGTACTTTCACTTCAAGTACAGGGCAGTATCTCAAACTACAAAGTACCTCTCAAAGTACATGGAAAAATCTGAAAATTAAATCATAAAAAATATAGTGGTTATTTAAAGTAAGTAATAAATACCTTCCATTTTTGAACAGAACCCTCGTTGGGCGAGTCCGACTCGCAATTGTGATGTTTTTGTGTAGAAGGTTTACTAGAAGGCTACTGACCTGTAGTTTTAATGATGTTATCTAGGGGTTCCTGTGGGATAGGCTCCGAGCTGAACATCCTCACGGAGCGGCGGCGCGCCATCAGCTCATACTGCTCCCGCGAGTACTTTGAAGGACGTGAGGAGTGTCTTCGGGGATGGGTGAAGTCAGAGTGGGCACAGCTGTTGGCTGATGAACACAGTTACCAAAGACGTACTCCAGTTCGTGCGAATATGGAGCCTGCTGGTAATCAGCACGTTTGACCACATTGGAGTCAAGACTACCACTAGAGTGTAGATGGTGTACAGTCGCGAACCGGGTTTGTTGAGCTACTTGCCATTCTCCGTAATTTAGCCGTGTAATCCATGGCCGATGGGTTATGATGACGTGTCAGTCCCAATTTACGTTACACGTCCAAGTTACGAAGATTGGAAAGTGGCTCAAAAATCCCTATACGTGATGGTACATTGCCAATTTTTTTTTTTTAACCTGACTGTGGCTTTATAGGCCGGGCCCAATAAAGCGATAGGAGTGCGCGGTTAGGGAGTAGCCTGGGAAAAATCCAGGGGAAAACCTCCGGCACGACCACGCGTGTGATTTGGAACACTGGAATACTCTAAGAGTTTGCGCTCCAATGAGATTGGTTGAGCGGTTTCAACCGAAGCTAAGGTGTGAGGGCAAATTTTTGTGTGAAAGCTTTTCTTCTGACCTGCAGTCTTAATAATGTTATCCAGGACTTCCTGCGGAATAGGCTCGGAGCTGAACATCCTCACGGAGCGGCGGCGCGCCATCAGCTCGTAGTACTCCCGCGAGCGCTGCAGGACCTCCTCGTCGGAGCGGTGAAGCGGCTTGTACGGGATGTGAGGAGTGTCCTCCGGGATGGCTGGAGTCAGGACTGGGTCCGGGTCGCCGTCGTCCGGATAGTCGCGTTCGCGTTCTGGAAGGACATTTTTTCTATCAAAATTTATAAAGGTAGATGAGGTATATCATCTTCATATTTTCGGAGACGTACATATTTAAAATGAAATACAAAAAACAATAAAATAAATGAAAAACAATACGAAAAGAACTTGCGAACTTACTGAACCTACCTTAAATTATAAACCTAAACTATTATGTATACTACCTGCTGTAAATACATTGTCTAGAAAAGTACTGTGTAAAATATGTACTTATTCACGATGTGGAACGTGGAAGGGAAACGCGCTCGTGGTAGATCTCCGACGCGATGGACCGACCAAATCAAGGATAAGACCAGCAAGTTCTACGATGTGGTGCATATGGCCACCAACAGAAGCCGATGGAAGCAAGTCGTGCTGTCCAGGTAGACTACAGATGATCACGATCTTCAGTCATGAAGGAACGACCACAAAGAAGAATTCACGTACATACGTCCTACCTTTTTGTCACATTAAGGGTCGGTTGCACCAACATACGATCACAGGCCTGGCATCATCAAATATGGCGCCGGCAGCTGTCATCCCATAGAAACTTGTCAAACATTCCATACAATCAGATTTTAATGAACACCGCTTACGATTACAGACGGTTTGGTGCAACCCACCCTAAATCTTGTTTGTGTCTATAAACTTACTTGAAACATGGTCAATATATTTGTGCGATTAATTGGTAGAAAGAGTACATAGTGGTAATAATATGTCATTACCACTATGCACTCTCTCTCTTTCTCTCTTCCTAGCTATAAATGCCACTTGTGCACTAACGCCTAAAATATTTCACTGCGCAATGTTGCATCAACGTGTTTCCTTTGACTCAGTCCCAGAAATAAAAGCATGCCTTCTATTACGATTTCAAAAGTTATAGATGTGACATTAAAAACAAATAAATAGCAAAGCTAAAAAATGGCTCACCGCCCGGGCGTTTGAGAAACACGAGCTAGCGAATGGATTCTAGGGTTGAACTACGAACTAGCGAATGGAATCTATATGGTTGTCATATGGTTTAAATGGTTCTATGGTTATCATATGGTTCTATGGTTGTCCTATGGTTCAAAAATAGAATCCTGAGAGTAGCGAGTGTTGAAACATACGAGAAGTAAAATAACTTTGCAGCCGTGTATAATACAAATCTTTTCACCTCACTAAAGCGATGATTTTATTTAATGCTCCTCCTCGTCCTAGCGGTATTCCAGTACAGTTGCATCCTAAATATAGTTGGATGCCCGAGGTCCACTACCTAATCCGAGATTTGGCGTAGGTACTAGTTTTTTTAACACAACAGCACAATATATAATTATTGTTGCTGGACTGTCTGGACTGGCCTTTACACGTTATTATGTTTAAAAAAGTTACACGTAGCACGTTCGGATTTCAAATATTCTTTGCACTCTTGTGGATAGAATGCAGTTTTGCTATCTGTTTTTAAAGAACAAAAAAGGGCTTTCCGAGCTAGTGAGGTGAAAAATCTATTTACTGCTATTGTGAACCTATCGTTCGGGGAAAGAAATGGCATTTCGGTATATAGGACGTCCCACCACGGCTATGCCACATGGAGGGAAAGTACTTTAAATATTGTAGATGGAACATTTTACTGAAAGAAGACATTATTTGAATTTAAAAAACAATTTAAACTGCATTGCCAGATATATAAATAATTTTATGGCTGAACCGGGAATCGAACCTGTTACACATTATTCAAAGTACTTTCCCTCCATGTGGCATAGCCGTGGGACGCCTTGTATACTTTCTGTTTCACCACTCGGCGTCTTGCGCCCGCATCGTGCGATGAGAATCGTCGCCGTCGGCCGTTTGCCGCCCAATTTCTCGCAGAATTAGTGCTTCGGTCGGCAATGTTCACCCCTTAAACCTTTATCAAATGGGGTCACATGCGTGGTGTTGTGTTGTTAGTACACTGACCCGTGATACGATACAAGGGGTCACTCACTTATCTGTATGACATACTTAGTTCCAAGCGGAGATACGAGTACAAAGGAAAATATTACATAAACACTTTTTATCGTGGAGAAGCCATTTTTATACTGATTTAAAAAAAGAGATTTATTGTCGCCAGAAAGAAGTTACACAAAATAAAAGCAACAAATAACAGAAACAGAAATTAATCATAGAGGTAGGTACATTAAAATAAATTAAAAGTAATTGCGACAATAGGCTCGGGCTCAGCATATGGTGCGAGCCTGGACGGCTGGACAATGGCTGGACAGCGCTGTTTTTCAGCCCGCACCTACTTCACAGCTCAAGAATATAATTATGTGTAATAGCTAGTTATGGGAAACATTCGCTTGAGTATTCTACTGAGATAAGCTAATCTATTGTACTTAAACTTAACTTAATTTAGTGGCAAACAAGCGTACGGCTCGCCTGAGAGTGAGCAGTACCTAACCATAGCATAATATCCGACTAAAAGGGGATCCTCGGGGTCGTAGACGATAGTAGAGCCGCCTGAAATGGGTCGAGGGTGACAATCGGGGGTTTTTAGTCGGTGCAAGTCCGACATAACCACCGCGCCGCCCCCACTGTGCGGAGGTATCCATAACGGATTTTCCTATCAAAAAAAAGGTCCCTTTTGAGCTAACCCACCACATATCTACACCATCTAAAAGTGGCCCAAAAAAGCCTCACATGATTTCTGGATAAGCCCTTATAGAATTTTTTCAAATATTTATTAAAGAAGTGGCGCCATCTCTGTTCCTAAGGGTGAAACTTCCGCTACTGCGGGTCAAATCACTCAGTTCGGTCCCCTCTACCACTGTGCCAAGCAGTTTGCTTTCATCATAAAGTGCAGCATTCTTTTCATAACAAGTATGCCTATTCTGGGACACCCTGTATCGATATACATGTTTTTACAGACCGCTTGCTGATAACCGCTAATTGACGACCGCCTTAGCCTAGTGACCCTGCCTTCGAAGCTGGAGGTCCCGGGTTCGAATCCCGGTCAGGGCATGTATTTGTGTGATGAACACGAATATTTGTTCCTGAGTTTTGGATGTTTTCTATGTATTTAAGTATATATTTATTTATCTATATAAGTACGTATATCGTCACTTAGTACCCATAGTACAAGCTTTGCTTAGTTTTGGACTAGGTTGATTTGTGTAAGATTGTCCAAAAAATATTTATTTATTTTTATTTTTATAAAGGACGATTCCTTTATCAGCAAGCGTTCTGTAAAAACATTAAAAACCAACATATTGCCTAGGCTAAACGAAAAACGAAACATCATCATCCTCCTACCGTTATCCCGGTACAGTTGCATCCTGAAGGATGCCCGGGGTCCGGTACCTAATCCCAAGATTTGGCGTAGACACTAGTTTTTACGGAAGCGACTGCCATCTGACCTTCCAACCTAAGAGGAAACCAGTGCCTTTACCATGAGTTTGCATGACCGTACTCGCTAGCGACTGCGTAAACGATTTAGTATGCCGATTCTTAGTTCTATTGCGTAACCGCCAGAGGCGCTGTGCTTTTGCCTATACAAATTTTGACGCAGTCGCTAGCGAGTACGGTCATGTAAACTCGTGGTAAAGGCACTATATTGTCTTTCACTACCCGATATCGATTATAAACTCTTACGTTGTTGAAATGTCTTTGCCACTATGTTTACTTGTACTCAAAGTAGGATAATAGCGATGTGACCTGGTGACCTGGCCCGACCTGTTGGATATAAATATAACAGCTTTAGACTCGACATAAGAATGAGAATAGTGCCATATGTCTACTCACTGGTAAATAAACCGCATTCGATAAAATGGGAATAAGATCTAAGCCCGAAAATTGTACCTATGGACTAATCTTGGAATAAAATCCATCGACGTCAGTTCTATTGCGTAACCGCCTGAGACGATGTACTTTTGCCCATACAAATTTTTGCGCAGTCGCTAGCGAGTACGGTCATGTAAACTCATGGTAAAGGCATAGGTCACTGGTTCGGGACGCGGGAAGCGGGATATCGCGCGAGTACTCTACCCCATCGCCAACCCTGTAACCTGGCCCTGGGGCTGGCACTGCTCGCGCTCGTGTTGAGGGCCTGCATCTGGTAACTATGTTCTTCTACGTATATGATAACGCTCACACTTGATACACAGTCATAAGCAGCGCATTAAGTAACGTCATTAATTCGATAATTCGATCGCGACAACAGTGACACATATAGTCCCTATTCGTCCCGGTACCGCCGCACACCGGGTATATAGTCAGTCCGACCCAGGTCGGGCCTAGCTGAGTTTCTTGCTGGACTCTTCTCAGCTAGGCTAGGTTTAGTGAACCAGTGACAAAACTCCCAGTAGCTCGATTTTTAATACGGGCCTTTGCTGCCTCAATTAAATAAAAAAATGATCGAGCGATTGCCGATAGGGTGTTGCGGCGTGCCGCAAGCGTTGCTGCGCGGCACACCGCGTGCACTTGTCCGACGCATGGAATTCTCATTCTATCTGACAGACGAGCGTTACGCAACAACACAACTTATTATTAAACCGATTGGTTTCTTCTTAACCTTTAGATTATGATTAGGTATACAGTTTTATCTTTATTGTTTTATTTATCGGTGTTTTGAGAGATTGTTTCACGTCGATTCTGATAAAATAAGAATTAGGTATAAAACGGCATAGTATAGGGTCGGTCGGTGGGTTTACGGCCTGTTAATTTGATGCGCCAGTTTGCGGCCACTTGGATGATTTGATGAACTGAAAGGATATTTTCTTGCATTTTTAATTTTCCCATTCAATAGCTACTAATTAAAACGCATATACTCGCTATTTCTTTAGGGCCTGTAATAATGTAAATATCTTTAATTGAAAAAACTTCGTTCTTCAGAAGGCCGCAAACTGACGCAGGCCGCGTAACTGGCCTATATATAATAATAAAAATTATTTCCCGGCTAATTTCGCTAATACGTATATATTTAAGGTACTGTTACACATGCTCAAAATTAGCACGTAAAAAGCATGGTCATTAGTATGCTCAAAATGAGCATGCTTTTGAGTTGTATACATTTGCTTGGGATAAGCATACTACTACCATACTAACTACTAGCATGCTCAATTAAGCAAGAGCGTCCACACTTGCTAATCTTGCTAATACCAAGCCCCCCTCCACCCGCGCTGCAGGTAGCATGCGCAAAAATCGAACGACCGTTGATTTTTGAGCAAACTCAAAATCAGCATGCTCATTATTAGCAATGTTTTGACACACATGCTATTAAGTAGCAATTGCTCAATAGTGGCATGCTTTCGTGCTAGAAATCAGCATGTGTAACAGTACCTTAATAATATGTATTTATTATATGTTATAGTTGTTATATATTTATTTAGTTCTGGTTTTAGCTATAAGTTTCCTTATTGAAAAGTTTTAGTAAGTACACTGTGTAAGTTTGTCTATCTCATTCTCCCACTCTACACTCAATCCCTCAAAGGTTAGCTGGAAGAGATCCCTCATAGGGATACGTTCGCCTTTGTACTCTAATCTTATGTGACATGTATATTGTTTTAACCTGTTATCGTGTACAATGAAGTGCTTACATACATACATACATACATAATTTCACTGTACCTGTCTACTAATGAATATAATTAACAACTAGTTAAGCTAGTTTTGAAATTTAATGTGTTAAGCGCGTCAGCAATTTAATTAGCTTTTTCCGTCAAAATAACCAAGGTCTGGTCAAGGTTTGTTGATATTGGCGACATGTACGACAGACGTCTAAGGCTAACTTTTTTGCCATTTACGTATGTTATGTTGTATGAACGTGCCGAATCGATATCTCACTAGTCACTGACAAAATACGCGAACATGACCTTATTGACAAGGCCGTTAGAGTATAATATAATAATGTATTTTGTAGGTGAAAAAACACATATAGTCATGAGTTTTGGTTATTTAAATGAGTTTTTTTTTTAACCTGACTGTGGCTTTATAGGCCGGGCCCAATAAAGCGATAGGAGTGCGCGGTTGGAGAGTAGCCTGGGGAAAATCCAGGGGAAAACCTCCGGCACGACCACGCGTGTGGTTTGGAACACTGGTATACTCTAAGAGTTTGGGCTCCAGTGAGATTGGTTGAGCGGTTTCAACCGAATCTGAGGTGTGAGTGGAATCGAGCTACTGGGACTTATTAAATGAGTTTGACACATAATCTCTAGGTAGGATCGCTAGGCCATTTATGCCTGCGTCAGTTAGCGGCCTTCTGAAGAAAGAAATTTATTCTACATTGTCTGTTTCTACTCATATCAAATTTTTCTCCTATGTCTCCACCACCCAAAGGTTGACTGGAGGAGATCGCTTTTTAGCGATAAAACCGCCTGTTGTCTACCATAAACATGTCTTATTATTAATCTGGTTTTCAATGTATTTTCTGGTGAACGATAAAGAATATTTGTATTGTATTATACATTTTCACATGCCCTAAAGAAATAGTGAGTCGTGAGTTTTAATTAGTAGCTATTAAATGGGAATATATAAAAAAACGAGAATTCCTTTCAGTTAATCAACTTATCGAAGTGGCCGCAAACTGGCGCATCAAATTAACAGGCCGTAAACCCACCTACCGACCCTACCTTGTTTTTTTAGCATTAGAAATAACTGATAACGACACGAGATTTTTTATCAGGCACGTTAGCGGTGTGAAATAAATCTCAATTCATATTTAAAACCGTTATTTCATGCTTACATTATATATTGTTATTCAAAAATAAAAAATACGTCTTCATTTACATTTACTCATATATATATTTTTAATAATAAGGCATCCGTTATTTTTTAATTACGTTTCGATTCAGTCATCTAAAAGTTGTACAATAAAAAACCCAAAGAGGCGAATATTGTAAGAAGTCGGTTCGGGTTTTAAAAAAGTAATTGGTCATAGTATCTAACTGTCACTTAAGGCCCGCCCACCTGCTGCCATCTCCTACAAATATGTAGACGGCGTGCTTACGTGCCCTCAATGTGCGCGGAGTTTTACTGCAAAAATAGGCTACATTAGCCATCTTCGGGCGCATGAGCGCCGGGGCATTGATTAGGTTAAGGTACGGCAAGGTACGGGAATTCGAGGATCAACGTAAAGTTGACCTTGATACCAAACGCGACCAGCTTAAGGCTCGCCCACCTGCTGCCATATCCTACAAATATGTAGACGGCGTGCTTACGTGCCCTCAATGTGTGCGGAGTTTTATTGCAAAAATAGGCTACATTAGCCATCTTCGGGCACATGAGCGCCGGGATACTGATTAGGAGTCGAAGTGGTCGCCATGGCCGGAACCGGTCGGTCTCATCATCATCATCATCAACTGTCACTTATATCTTTCGTGTGAATAATGCGAATTCAATGTGTGTGTGTTTACGGCCACTGCTTCTTTGTTTAATTAGTTTCTTCTGAAAAAACAAGGCGTTTTCCTGGTTTTATTAAAGGATCCCGGGATCTGAGGTCCGCTGTGACACCCAATCCCAATATTTGGCGTTTTGCCTGCCATCTGACCCTGACCTGAAATAATAATAATGTCCTAAGGCACGAGTGCCAGCGCCTTTTTTCACCTGACTGTGGCTTTATAGGCCGAGCCCAATAAAGCGATAGGAGTGCGCGGTTAGAGAGTAGCCTGGGGAAAATACAGGGGAAAACCTCCGGCACGACCACGCGTGCGGTTTGGAACACTGGAATACTCTAAGAGTTTGCGCTCCAGTGAGATTGGTTGAGCGGTTTCAACCGAATCTGAGGTGTGAGTGGAATCGAGCTACTGGAAGTTTTGTCGCCGGTTCACTATAGCCTAGCTGAGAAGAGTCCAGCAAGAAACTCAGCTAGGCCCGACCTGGGTCGGACTGACTCTACCCGGTGTGCGGCGCTACCGGGCCGAATAGGGACCATATGTGCCAGTGTTGTCGCGAGTGCCATGGCATGAGTCTGCAAAGCCAAGGCAAGTTTTACCGTCTTGGCATCCTCACCTTGGCGAGACTCCTCGTGCTGTAGATAGTCTAAACTCGCGAAAATCTGGGTACATTACATATCGTCAACGGGTTGAGGGAAGTAATGGATAAAAACTAGCCCCGGTGCCTCGGAGATTCGTAAAACCGGACAAAACCAGACACGTGATGGGCCTTACCGTGTATAATAAATTGCCGAAGCATATAACGGTGGCAATCAGTTTAATGTTGACGAAGTAGGAATATGGACGAAATGGGAGTATTGACGAAGTGAGAATGTGGACGAAGTGGGAATGTGGACGAAGTGGGAAGAGGACAAAGTGGGAATATGGACGAAATGGCAATGTTGACTAAGTGGGATTTTGGACGAAGTAGGAATGTGAACGAAATGGGACTGTGGACGAAGTGAACCTAAACGGTTTAATCTAACTGTAAGTTGAAATTGTGTTGAATATAAAATAGTATAATGTAGAATAAATTACCTATATTGTATGATAAAGAGGCTCCACGCGCTACTAATCGATTTTTGAGTTGATACTGCTCCGTAAAAACTATAGATATATTTATGGCACAAACTGTTACCGGTTCTTCAATCTTTTATCTACATTTGCAAGAGCCACATTTTGAAAATCTACTACTTATTATTTATGATTTATTGAAACATGGTCCAAAAAAGCGCTATATTCGATACAAATATGTTATTTATGCACTTATTGTATATACGTAATGTACGTATTGACGTATGTAGCAACGCAAAACAGATTTTTATTTTTAACATCTTCACAAAAGTTACATCCAAAAAACTGGTTTTCTGGTCTAAAGTTTGATGCCACATAATATCTCGAAGAAAATTAGTTTTGAAATAAATATGGTATACTATTTCGGTAAAACTCGTTTTTAATACAATAAACCATAAAAAAACACTAGGTTTAGGTCATCGGGAACTATAGTAGATTGTGTCTCAAGAACTACTTATGCCATCGTGAAATTCGGAATAGTTATAAAGGATAGAATAGAATAGAATAGAATAGAATAGAATACTTTTTATTTGTTAAACACAGGGGTCACATTAAGGTCTTAAATAAAATATAATACAGAACTCTGTGTTTTGCCTCTTGGCGTACAAATGTTATTTAGAGTCTAGTTATTAATACTTGAATTTGGACAAATACATCATTACATTACATTACATTAAATTGTCAATTAATAACATCAATAATTCGAAAAGAAGGCTAACATAGATACATAACATGACTTTTTTAAATATATTTTTTCATTTTCTGTAAAAAATGACAGATAATAGGTTAGATATTAGGTTAGGTTTTTCCAAGTCTGTGTCATATGAAAGGACGGACGGAGGGTCGCATATTCTGAAACTTTTTTTACGTTGTCATTTTTGTTTTATGAGGGAAAATGCAAAAAAATACCTTCCCCCCTCCTTATCTCCAAAGTTTACCCAGGAAAAAATATGAAATTATTACATAACATTAATATCAATGTATATTTTCCAGGAAAAATATAACTATAGCTCTATCTACCGGTTTTTTATTTTTATTTATATCTAACTAGCGACCCGCCCCGGCTTCGCACGTGCACTATTTAATGGATGTTATTATACATATAAACCTTCCTCTTCAATCACTATCTATTAAAAAAAAACGCATCAAAATCCGTTGCGTAGCTTTAAAGATTTAAGCATACATAGGGATATAGGGACAGAGAAAGCGACTTTTTTTTATACTATGTAGTGATTCTCTACAATCTCAATCGCACGGCCATTATCGGTCGTGTAATAAGATTTTGCGATTGTGTAGATTAACCTCACATATCGTTTATATAGGTATTACGTGTAATTTGTAATGTTATGTATCATCATCATCATCATCATTTAAGCCGAAAGATGTCCACTGCTGAACATAGGCCTCCCCCAAGGCTCAAGCTGGAGTGGCTGGCTTCAAGGTGGAGTGATGACCTGGTGAAGGTCGCGGGAATCCGGTGGAAACGAACGGCACAGGACCGGTCTAAATGGCGAGCCTTGGGGGAGGCCTATGTTCAGCAATGTAATGTATCATTAAGAAAAAATTATGATGATATAGTAATAATCGGAAACAATTGCACGACGACTGTATGCCGTATGGAGGTCGCGCGTCATTTGTTTTGTTGCTTTTATCCGGTGCAAAAGTAAAAGGTTGGTATTTCTAGGATTCCATACCTCAAAAGGAAAATACGGAACCTTTATAGGATCACTAAAAATTAAATTCGTTCTTTAAAAGGAAGAGAACACGACTCAATCATTTGCTTGTCCGTCTGGCTGTCTGTCACAACCCTTTATATAGAGAACGCGTGGAGGTATACAGTAGAAAATATATTTTTTTTGAACCTGACTGTGGCTTTATAGGACGGACCCAATAAAACGATAGGAGTGCGCGGTTGGAGAGTAGGCTGGGGAAAACCTCCGGCACGAACACGCGTGTGGTTTGGAACACTGGAATACTCTAAGAGTTTGCGCTCCAGTGAGATTGGTTGAGCGGTTTCAACCGAATATGAGGTGTGAGTGGAATCGAACTACTGGGAATTTTGTAGCTGGTTCACTAAACCTAGCCTAGCTGAGAGTCCAGCAAGAAACTCAGCTAGGCCCGACCTGGGTCGGACTGACTCTACCCGGTGTGCGGCGGTACCGCGAATAGGGACTATATACCGGAACGAATAGAGACTATAGTAGGAAGCAGGTATACATATTTTAACCGTATCGTAGCTCTGTTATTATTAACATTACGCATTGCTTATTTCATACAATCTTATCGCGTTTTACCTATTTTTATTTATTTAGTATTTACACTATTTCTTCATTTACGAAAAACATGTTTATCCCTCCAGTGTTATCATAAGCGCGTTGCTGACCGTTTATTGACTTGCGGATCTGCTGTGTTGACAGCTAGAGACATACAGGTTACTCACAACACAGCGCATCGTTCACCTCAGATTCGGTTGCAACCGCTCAACCAATCTCACTGGAGCGCAAACTCTTAGAGTATTCCAGTGTTCCAAACCACACGCGTGGTCGTGCCGGAGGTTTTGCCCTGGATATTCCCCAGGCTACTCTCCAACCGCGCACTCCTATCGCTTTATTGGGCCCGGCCTTTAAAGCCACAGTCAGGTTCAAAAAAAAAAAAAACAAAGAAAAGCGCATTGTTGGGAGCTCTGGCAACTGCTCAACTCAAACAACCAGAGGGGCTAGCGCGAACCGAAAACGAACGAAGTTCGAATATATCCCTCTCTGTCGCACTTGCTAATTCGTGCGGCAGAGAGGGAGATATTCGAACTTCGTTCGTTTTCAGTTCAGAGTAGTCCCTCAGGAGCGCAGCACCACATGCCTAAAGAGCAAGTTTTTTTTGCCCAAATAAAGCGATAGGAGTGTGCGTTTGGAGTGACCTGGGGAAAATCCAGGGGAAACCTCCGACACGATGACGCGTGTGGTTTGGAACACTGGAATACTCTAAGAGTTTGCGCTCCAGTGAGATTGGTTGAGCGGTTTCAACCGAATTTGCGGTGTAAGTGGAATCGAGCTACTAGAGGTTTTTTCGCTGTTCACTAAACCTAGCCACCTAGCCTAGCTGAGAAGTGTCCAGGAAGAGACTCAGCTAGGCCGGACGTGGGTCGGACTGACTCTACCCGGTAAAAGAGTGAGTTAGGCCGGGTTTTATAAAGATCCGTTAGACTAAACGTCAGATCAAATTTCAGTAACTCAGTACATTTTTTGACATATCAAACCGAGATTAATGTTAACGGATCTTTATAAAACCGAGCCTTAGTGGTGTTATTATGGCTGCGGTCTTCTACAAGGTGTAGATACTTCCTCGAGCTGTTCCTGTTGGAGAACATGTGTATAACACCTTAAGTAATTGAATGCATTACTGCCTTTACATTGTATTGTCTATGGGTGAAAGTATATAAACAGACAAACGTCAAAATAAACAGAAGCGCTACCGCTAACCGAAACAGCCTCAAATCTTATAAAGGGTCGGCAACGCGCATGTGACTCCTTTGGAGTTGCGGGCGTCTATAGGCTGTGGTGGCCGCTTACCATCAGGTGGACCGTACGCTTGTTTGCCACCGGCGTCGTATAAATTTAAAAAACTTGGACGACGTGCCCCATAGAAAAAAAAATTTTTTTCTACTTTTTCCTAATCAGAACACGATAGCGAATATACCCTTAAACGGATCCTCAGTAGTGTTGTTACACCCTGTATAAGCAAAGGGACGCAGTCGCCGGCAGTTTCTAGTCAAGCATAAACCGGAAGATCAGCGCCAGCTCCCTGAGTCGGCATTATTCATATTCATATTCATATTTATTTATTCATAAAATTATACAAAAATTTTACATGTCAGAAGACTGTTACAATAATTTAATTATGTCGATTAAATAAAAAATAAAAATTTCAATTATATAGATTAGGTACATTATTTTAAAATTATTACATAGTGAATACGCTGAGGCGAAACCTTTTTGTGGCGATTCCTTGTTTTTTTTAATTACATTTATTTATCTATATTTTATGTTTGTATCGTCACGAATAAATGTTTTTCTTTCTTCTTTCTAAACGAATACGCGTTGAGGACAAAACTAGCTGTGTCTGAAATCTGTCTTTCATAATGAGCACACGGTTATTATCAGCAACCGTATCGGATAACGATATAATTATGTAGGTGGCCAAATGGCATCGCGTCTTAGTTCATAAGCAATATATTTACATACATATAAATAGTTGATTGAATACGAGGGGGTTTTTAAAGGAATGTAAATATTTTAGAAATCGGCAACGGGCATGTGACACCCCTGGAGTTGCGAGCGTCCATTGGCTGCGGTGACCGCTTACGATTAGGTGGGTCGCACGCTTATTTGCCACCGACGTGGCATAAAAAAACTGTTTTCTGCCTGGTTGTAATATTAACGGACGATCAAGGGCATTATACCTACATTCGTGATTTTCTCATACTATTGAGAAGAAATATTTTAAATAATAGATATATAGGGCAAACCTTGGCTACTCGGTGATATTTATTTATTTATTTTTATTTGGGGCATCAACAGCAATACACTACAAAAATACCATACTTAAAGAACTAAAACAATAGCCAATGACAGATGTCCACAGTGGTAACAAAAAAAAAATCATGAAACATTAAGTATATGCACAAAAAGTGTGTGAGTAGGGATGCGTGGGTGATAATGTATATTGTTTGAGAGTGTTTGTGAAGTTACGTATGTGTGTGTGTGTGCGTGACAGTAAAGATATGCAGTTATTCGGTGATAGTTTGTTATCGTCTCGTCAGAAACATTAAACAAAATAACAAACGAACCATCCCTATCATAATGACTGCAGGTGGCGCAAATTTAAAAACAGTACAAGCTACAAAAATATCAGATGATTCTGCTATAAGACAACAAACTAACAACGAATCACTGCGTATCACCGAATAGCCAAGGTTTGCCCTATAACTAATTTAACTACTACTATTATTGCTGGTTTAACTCGTTGTTATACAAAATACGAATATTTGTACTAGTAATATGGCGGTGTCTGGCTTATTAATTATTAAGTAAATAATGCAGTGCCCTAACTTAGCAATCTAAGTAGGTACCAATGTATAGTTTCCGACATGAAGATATCGAGCATTTGTTTTGGAATGTATTCACATATTCACTGTGTTTGATTACGCTTATTTTAACATTGCTAGATATAGGGTAGACGTACCAACGCTCGACACCTATGCCCAATAGTTGACACATAGATACTGTTCGTTTTTTTACCTATAATGATTTCAGATCGGAGGTGACAAGTATTGGGTTGGTGCTGGGCACTGGGAAATTTACACTATGAGAAATCAATGGATAACTGTTCTTGACCTTCTTTTATGTAATTATCAATACGTCATGGTTATATCTACGGCTGTAGTTGTCCTGAATACCAATAAATAAATAAATAAAAATAAACTATACCACCAATGAAAAAAGAAAAAATAAGAGCCAGGGGACTCAACCGATGTACAGATTGTACGCCACCACGAGCTGAATAGATGCAATGGGGGCTATCGGTTTGTGCTCACCAGTTGGCGCCACTGTCGAGTAAGGTCCAGCTGTCAAAAAATGTTATTGGTTATTATGGGCATGAGAACGAAGTTTACATTTAAATCATATTCAATACCTTAAAACCGTACCATAAAAATATCGAGCATACCGCATTGTAGCGCGGTCTCGTTTTGTTCGGAAAAAAGAAGGAAATAAGTTTCCGAAAGACAAATCTGTCTCAAAGCCCTGACAGTCATTGACCCTTAACTCATATTTTCCATAATCGAGCTCAGGTATTGCAATATATAAGATTTCAAGCTTACATGGTCATTTACATTAGAATTACGATTTGAAACGAGATATTTACCATGTATACTTGTATTTGTTAATCCTTGATAATGGCGCTTGCAACAATGCCGAAATATCGGGAACTCAAAAATATAAATATACATGGTAAATATCCCGTTTCAAATCGTAATTCTATTGCAATATAGTCATCATATTGTTCCAATTATATATTAACCCGCGTAGCGCAACCACAAACTGACATTTGACGTTTCGGAGACCTCGCGCTGCACTAGCGCCTCTAGCGGCGAATTCATACGCGATAGCCCTTATTGTAAACTAGTATACACATCAATGACTTCCATTGCATGCAATTTTAAAACGCAAGAACTGCAGGGTCATCAAACCGTTGGTTGCAACGGGAAATGCGTGGTTGTTCGCGAGATATTTGCCCGCCAGAGATACACTAGCACGCAATATATTTATGACTGCTGTGCTTATCTGTATTCTACACACATAAAAACATCGTAAGTAAACCGGTCTAATCTGGACAAGCTAGTTTACCCTCTGAGTTGGAAGGTAGACGGCAATCGCTTACGTAAAATGAGTTCCTACGCCAAATCTTGGGATTAGGTGTGAACGCGGACCTCGGGCTCATTAGAATCCGCTTATAACATTTTACCGTTTTTAACGACTTCGAAATCACCACACATTAGATCTCATACCAAACATTTTCAAAGTAAATCAGTCCGATTTGTGCGATGTCCTGTTAGTGCGACGTAATATCACCGGTACCTTGACTGTCGCTTTATCCGAATTCCATTGTATATGTAATGGAGAATATGCATGCGGAATGAGTAATAATAATATTATGTCATTATTTGAATAGTAAACCATCAAATTATGACAAAAACAATAAATTACTT
The DNA here is from genome assembly GCA_963556455.1 of Epiblema foenella. Lineage (NCBI taxonomy): Eukaryota > Metazoa > Arthropoda > Insecta > Lepidoptera > Tortricidae > Epiblema > Epiblema foenella. The sequence goes on along the minus strand of OY747098.1, from coordinate 31,560,120 downwards.
AATAGATACTTAAAAGTTTCGAAAAATGATGTAACTATAACGAAGGGTAACCTATATGCATAGAACTTTTTTTCATATACATATTTTTTTTATTTTTCACTTCTCGTGCACGAAAAGCGTTTCATAGTAGGCTTATAAAGTAGTAGCCCCTAGGGAAAATATAAATACATAGTTATGATTTACAATACACCATAATTTGACCAATCAAATTACTTCACTATATTAAATCCACCAATCAGAAAACACATCGACAGCCAATCAGAACGTTGGGTTCTTTTTGGTACATACTTTGTTCAACTAATTTAACTACTTATTAAAAACATTAGGTCTTTTTTGTCCTGTTTAGGACGATATCGTATTTGTGGACCACTAGATGGCGCTGTACCTAATAGAAACTAGATAACGGTTGTTCGATTCGAATTCCTTAAGAAAGAGCCAGTTAGTCGTCATCTTTGATTGGTAACCAAGTGAGTGCATAGTAACGGTGTAAACATGTCCCTATTTCAGGCGGAAAAAACACAGTTTTTAACTTGAAAATATGGCCAATCTGGAGTAATGTTTGAAACGATATTTCTTAATGAAAAATCAAAAAACACATTTAAAGTTTGAATGTGGCTAAATTGAAAAAAATAACACAGTACTTTTAAGATACGATATTGTTATTGTTACTAACCCATTATGGATCATAAGGTCTGAAATAAAAACATTTTTTTTTTCAAAATTTTATGACATTAGGTCGCAATAGTCCTGTTCTAGATAGTAACACTGAGAAAATGTCAACATTTATGAGCGTTTTTAAACAGATAAGGACTCGTAACCGGGAAAAAGCTAAAGAATAAATATGTAAACGGAGATCACGTTTTACTGGTTTGGTAAGTCTATGCTGCCTACATGGCTCAGTGCGTTTACCATGAGTTTGCATGACCGTACTCGCTAGCGACTGCGTAAACGATTTAGTATGCGGATTCTTAGTTCTATGACTTAGCTGAGATACGCGTCATACTCGTGATCGGGTGCTGTTTGTGGAGTCCGGTCTGTCCATGCTTGCTAGGACATAGTGACTACGTTAATACTAGTGTCTTTTTAGGGGATTGAGGAGAGACATCATCCTGTTGTGGATTCGTTTTTATTATCAGTGACTTAGAGACCATATACATCTGTACATCTCTGGGATATTATATTAATTTCATTATACTCCTTGTTTAATCTTGAGACCTTATACATCTCTAACTTTACTGATGTTGTAATGTTTGAAATAGATAACTTTGCAAGTTTAGTTCACTGTATGACATTAATTTTGTTATAATTGTAAACTCGAAATTATTATTCCTTCTTTAACTGTAAATTAATATTTTGACATGAAAAATGTATTACTTATGATAGTCAGACTTTCTTAAATTGTAAATTAATATTTTGACATGTAAAAGTGCCCTTGTGGCCTATTTGCAGAATAAATGTTTGATTTTGATTTTATTGCGTAACCGCCAGAGGCGCTGTACTTTTTCCCATACAAATTTGTATGCAGTGGCTCGAGAGTACACACACTCTTATCTAGGGCGAGTACTACGGTCATGTAAACTCATGGTAAAGACACAGCTTATGAATAGTCGGTAGTTGGCTAGTTAGAGTATATAGTTACTGTCGTAGGCATTACATGCTTATGTGGAGGCGAGAAATATGTACATTACTCACTCTTTCATCGCCTTCCTATACTGTTTTTTTTTAATATTAGAAATTAAGTAAACAAAGAAGCAGTAAACACACACACATCTAATTCGCATTATTCGCACGAAAGATCAGAGGGCCTACTCCGAACTTCGTATCGTGCCGTCCCTTTCACTCTCGTGTTATACAGTATATGAGTGAAAGGGACGTCACGATACGAAGTTCGAAGTAGGCTCTCAGAATAAATGACAGTTAAGCGACTGTGACAAATTACTTTTTTAAAACCCGAACCGACTTCTTACAATATTCGCCTCTTTGGGTTTTTTATTGTACATCTTTTAGATGAATGAAACGAAACGTAATTTAGAAAATAATTGATGCCTTATATATAATATAAAAATATATGTATAAGCAAATATAAATTAAGATATATTTTCTTACATTTATATGACTATGTGTAATGAGGGACGTAAATTTGTCCCTTCTGTTGTCAACACAGTGCATCCTCAAATTTTATAAAGGGTCAGCAACGCGTACGTGACTCCTTTGGAGTTGCGGGCGTCTATAGGCTGCGGTGGCCGCTTACCATCAGGTGGACCGTAAGCTTGTTTGCCACCGGCGTTGTATAAAAAAAATGTAAGCATTAAACAATTGTTTTAATATTCATTAAGATTATTTTGAAATACGTACTGATCGTATATTCATGCATATTGAAGCATAATTCATACATTTTTCAATACCGAGATAATATTGACACACCAGTACTGTGATAATAATCACCGTGTAACTGACCCCATTACTAATCCAGCCAGGCGCACTGCCATACGAAGTTCTAATTATAATAATAAATAATAAATATTTTTTGGACAATCTTACACAAATCAACCTAGTCCCAAACTAAGCAAAGCTTGTACTATGGGTACCAAGTGAAGATATACATACTTATATAGATAAATAGATACTTAAATACATAGAAAACATCCAGGAGTCAGGAACAAATATTCGTGTTCATCACACAAATACATGCCCTGACCGGGATTCGAACCCGGGACCCCCAGCTTCGAAGGCAGGGTCACTACTAACTAGGCTAAAGCGGTCGTCCAAATTATTCTTTCGGAGTATCACAGTAGGTATGACAAAAAATCTCAAACCTACATCATCATCAGCCTGGCCTGGAAGCAGTGGAAAGGGATGATTTTCGGCCTTTGTACTGTTTTTAGATTTCGAATTTTAAATACTATTAAAAAAATATATGCTAAACTAATCAAGGATCCCAGGGATTAAACAAAAGAATGCTATTGTTTATGATTAATAATAATTTTCACTTAGTCTATAACTAATGTACTAGCAACTAATATTTAAGCAACCATGTTTCTTATGTTTAAAAAAAATCAGTATTGGAAACTATAGGTCTATATATTATAAGAATTAACTTGTAGCAAAATGTTTGTATGACTGTTTGTTTCATAATAAATATAAATAAAATAAAATAAATGTTTTTCGCCGGGACGACGGTTAACCTTCGATTTATGCCAACCATATGAACCTGTTGTTTTATGTACTTATTACAAATCGTCTTTAATATAACTGTTCATAATAAGCTGATACTTAAGTCTTAAACTTTACCGTTTCGAAACAGGCGTGTTTATAAATATGCCTACTTTACAGGCAATAAAAAATAATAGTGCATACAATTCGTACCTACACTTATTTTACAATCAAGTACTTACTAAGAAAAGAATGCGATAATCATAACATAACTACTTAATCAATTTGAATTAATTATGTATAATAAGAGGTAATCTATTTAATATAATAGGAAACCGGCTAAGCTATTGTATAAATTTTTCCTCCTACTTAAAGTAGCCAATTATAACGTTTCTTTTTTAATAAAAGGCTGTTTGCGGATTATCTTATCAGCCTAATTAAATTAAAAAAAACTAACCTCTCCCATTCCCCGTTCCACTTGGCGCCAATTTCTCCGCTTTGGCATTATATCGCATCGCCTGGACCTCTACCCTCTTCTTATGAAACAAAGTGAACACCACAAACGATATCAATAGTACCGTATAAACAACGAAACAGTGATTCTCCAACGTCCATATAGACGTTGAAATAAGGTTCATTTTTGTGCAATTTAATTATCCACCGACACAAGCGACGCGAACGAAGACAACCGACTAACTACTAGAGTTGAATCCGATTATTTATTTTATTTGCCTCGATATTTGCGGCTAGGAAAAATAATGGCATTCTATTTGGAGCCTTGCGCGCCTGTGATAAGTGTTACAGGGATTGTGAGTGGGTGTAAACGTCAGATAGTTCGTTCGTTGGCCGGCTTCGGGATGGCCTTGACTTTTTTATTTTGCTATTATTTCTGCATTAAGAGCAAAAAAGAGTTCATCTCAAGTTTATCGAACTTTATAACGTACTTTAAACTTGATTTGCTGAACAAGTAAGACATTACTTTATTCCGGAGAAAGTTTTTATGGATGTCGATATGGTTATAATCGGTTTTTTGATTTTTGACAAAGTTGTTTTCGGCGCTCAAGATTACAAACTTGGATTATTCATTAGGCCATCATAAACAAGTCTGCAACAAATCAGAACTATCGTATTTGACGTAAGCATTCTTATCTATGGACATAAGCTCCTGAATCTATCAAACTACTGGATTACATACCAATCAAGTGTTTTTGACTATTTTGATGTGACTGACTGTGGGGCTAGCACAACTTGCTGACAAATCGTATCTCGTGCGATTCAGCGATCCCTGTCTCGCTCGAACTGTGCTGGTTAGAAAGAGGAGGGTAGATTTTTCTCTACTCGCGTCGCGTCGCAGCGCTAGTTGTGCTAGCCCCCCTGCTTAGCACGTAGTTTTTTACCTACTTAAGTACTTTCTTCGGAACCTGACGCTTTGAGGGTGGGAGACCAGCATTTATCGTGATTATTTTGGAGTCGCAGGCATCCATATATGCTAAAGGCCTTAAAGCTGAAGCAAAGTGTAAACAAAACACTAACAATACTCACAGCGTTTCAGAATTGGCGTGGGTACAAAAGTAGGTAATAAATAATGCCGTCCCAATTATTTCTTATATTTTCGCGATTGTTGCCTTGAGATAAACTATTTTTATAAGATTTTAGCACATGGCAATGATTTTGGTGACTAAGCATCATACCGCAGCGTTTCGAGGAAGTTTCAGGTTTGCGGCGTCCAAGTGCTGGAATGATCTTCCCCCACCTATCCAAGGGGCGTCTAGCAAGTATACCTTTAAGCGCATGCTTAAGGGCTATCTGTTGACGCTCCAAAAATCCTATTCCTAAACCAACCAGCACTTATTCCAACCGTGTCGCCTTTTTCTCATGTGTTTTTAATTGATTTTAATTGTTTTGAAGCTGTTCCTTGTTTTAATTTTTTATTTTTATCATTTCGGTCTATATCCCCCCACTGTTGAGTAAATTCCTTCCAATTTTTCTTTTTGAGCTCTACCTATACTACTTTTTCTTTAATTGTCCCGGTGCTCGTCTTCATGCTTATAGCAACCCTACCCTAGAGTCCACTTATGTGGGTCCCGCTACTCCCGCTATGTTTCGATGCACGATCGTAGCCCCTAACTGGGTCATTGTCAGATTTAGGTTCGCGTCTTTTCGATGGACGTAATTATCAAAAGTTAAGGGCTATGAAGCTTAATTTTGGATTGGTCTAAGTAACCCGCGTAAACAGTGTCTCCGTTTCTATAAATCCATGTAATAAAAACATAGCTAACATGCACATAAACCGTTAATTATTGACCACCAAAGGGACAACTTTTGTATTTGCAATTGACAATGACCCAACTACGACCGTCTACGACCCCGAGGACCCCCTTTTAGTCGCTTTCTACGACAGGCAGAGTAGCCGTACCTACTTCTATGCCTCGGGATACAGGGCGATGTGGTGTGGTACCTATTTTTTAACTTGAGCATAGTGTTGACCCGTCGAAAATAGTGGGGTTGATAACTGCTATTTGATAAAACGAAAACAAAACTTTACGCAGACACAATGTTTATTCGCCATCTTTGTTCCCACTGCCTCTCGCCGCCAGTCCTACCATCCGTTTGTGTGGATGGCAGCACTGTTGCGAGTTTGTTCGGATACCAAACTTTTAATCTAAGTACATCTAAGTTTATACATTGATGTGAAATTATGAATTCCAATAAAAATAAACATTTAGTTAAATCATATTGTACAGTATGTTGGTGAGATGACCTGTTGCAATTGTACTGGGATAACGCTATAAATCTATTAATTATTGTTTATTAAGATAACAATTATCCGCTCTGGGTAATAAATCGTCTTGGGTATTTTATATTATTCATTATTTAATATTCAACACCTAACTTAAAAGTAGAACTAATAAATAATAAAAACTAATAAAAATATAAAAAAGGTCCCTGCGGCATGGTTCCTAGAATGATGGCAGCATTTCCTCGCTGTATGGCGATGGCAAGGCGTTGTGCGAGGAAACTGCCAGCTCTCTTGTCCCCTGTGACGTCGACCAGTCTCTTCGCCAGTTGTTGGAAGAGCTCTGCCCCAGGGCCCCATTAAGATAACTAATCACAAATACAAATTCTCCTCTCCCGGAATTGTATGTCGGCGCGGGGCTGGTTAAAAGCTCATGATAGCTGGCGCCCGCGCAGGTGACACGCATTCCTAGTCCAATGTTTACGTTAACAGCATTAAGATTGTTATTTGACACAGAGGAAGTCTTTGTTCTTTGAGACGGGGCAATGTATGAGTTGTTTTGATGAGATTATATTGCCTAACGTAGCCGTGGGTCTGAGAATTGAATGAAATTTGATATCATGTTCATGCTTTGGTTGGGATTCCGAGCGGGCATTCGACGACCGGTTTAGCCTAGTGGGTAGTGCACCTGCCTGTGAAGCTGACGGTCCTGGGTTCGAATCCCGGTCAGGGCAAATATTTGTGTGATGAGCATGAGTATTTGTTTCTGAGTCTTGGATGTTTTCTATGTATTTTAGTATTTATATCTATTAAATATATCGTCGTCTAGTACCCATAACACAAGCCTTCTTGAGCTTACTGTGGGGCTAGTTCGATTTGTGTAAGATTGTCCTCTAATATTTATTTATTTATTCTGATGGAATCTATGTTTGTGGGGTCCGGTCTGTTCATGTTTGCAAGGACTAGTAACTTCGTACTAGTGTTCAGTGGAATTGACATGATGAGACTTCGCTCTGTTCTCATTTGATTTTATTTTTAGAGTGACGCTCAGAAACCTTATACATCTCTGAGGATATTTATTTAATAGATTTTATTATTTTCATGTTGACGTGTTATAGATATAGCTCAAAATATTTTATTATGATTAGTGTACCTACTTTATTACCTTTTATCTTGACGCTTAGTGAGATACGAGCTTTATTTTAAGTAGGTATTTGTTACTTAGGTCACTACTCTTCGAAACCTCGTATCTCAGTGCCGAAACGATGCTGAGATACGAGCTTGATTTTATGTAGGTATTTGTTACTTAGGTCACTACTCTTCGAAACCTCGTATCTCAGTACTGAAACGATGCTGAGATACGAGCTTTATTTTAAGTAGGTATTTGTGATATTTCGTTAGTCGAACCGGTTAAGGCTCGGTTTTATAAACATCCGTTAGACCTTATGTCGGTTTGTTATGTCATAAAATGTACTGAGTTAGTGAAATTTGATCTGACATTCGGTCTAACGGGTCTTTATAAAACCCGGCCTTAGTCGGTTAGCAACTGCAGGTGCAGTCAGTATTCTCACATGTCCTGTTATGCGATTCACTAAGCACCGTCCTAGCTGAGTTTCTTGCTGGACTCTTCTCAGGTTTAGTGGCCAGCGACAAAACTCCCAGTAGCTCGATTCCACTCACACCTCACTGCCTTTACCATGAGTTTACATGACCGTACTCGCTAGCGACTGCGTAAAAATTTGTATCGGCAAAAGTACAGCGCCTCTGGCGGTTACGCAATAGAACTAAGAATCGGCATACTAAATCGTTTACGCAGTCGCTAGCGAGTTCGGTCATGCAAACTCATGGTAAAAGGCACAGATTCGGTTGAAACCGCTCAACCAATCTCACTGGAGCGCAAACTGTTAGAGTATTCTAGTGTACCAAACCACACGCGTGGTCGTGTCGGAGGTTTTCCCCTGGATTTTCCCCAGGCTACTCTCCAACCGCGCACTCCTATCGCTTTATTGGGCTCGGCCTATAAAGCCCCGTCAGGTTTTAAAAAAATAATAAGCGCCGTTCTCAGCTGAGCCTGTACTTCAAACTTCGAAATCCGAATTTCGAGTCGTGCCATCCCTTTCACTCTAGTGTTATACACTATATGAGTGAAAGGGACGGCACGATACGAAGTTCGGATTTTGAAGTTCAGAGTAGCCCCTCTGCTTCCTCAGTGGAGCTACCGCGAATAGCAAACGAAGTTTTCTCTCTCTGTCGCACTTGCAAGTTTGCATATAAGTAAGACAGAGAGGGAAAACTTCGTTTGTGGTCGCGGTAGCGCCCCAGAGCTCACCAGTTTTTATATGGAAGCTGTCAAATATCATTTGTCACTTTTTGACAGTTTCCATATAAAAATTGGTGAGGAGTGAGGTGGCAGGTGAGGACGAGTCGGTTTGTGAATAACAGCTTTGAACTAGGAATGTTGGGACTGGACAAAGTTATCCGTGCGGTCCGCAGCAGCGCCGCGGTCGACTGAGGTCCAGGAATTTGTATGAGAAAGCGTATACAGCGATTTTTACCGAACGCATTAGTAAGTTGTGGGTATTTACCGGCTTATAAATAATTGGACAGACGATTATGTATAAACTGTACTTAAATACTTTAATGGGTCATTCTACTTTGTCATCTACATAATTTTTACAATTTTTTTTAATGTGTTTGGAATACTTGGCCTTCACTTCATGTTTGTATTGTAAGTTTGAAAGAGGTTTAATTGCAGTATCACTTCCGATAGTCTTGGTAATTAACGAACCACAGCTAATATCCATAAATCGTGTAACTCAGTGGTGCTTGGATGTCTCACCATTTGTATGGAAAAATGGGTTTTACCACTGTAGTATTTTTATCTACAAAATCCTTTTATTAGGTTCAGGTACTATTTCGAAATCCTATTTTTGTAGGTACACTAATTCAATATATTATTACTTACGTACATAAGGTCCTCTGTTGGTTCTCCTGTCTAACAATAGCGTTGTTAGATCGCAAGAAAAACACTCATTTAATACTGTTTTAGATATAGGCTAACCCCCGTATTCATAAAACTTAACAAACCTCTGCTAACTAAAAAGTTCTTTGTCCCATTCTCACAAACGTCAATGTCAAAGTGACATAAGGACAAACGAACTTTAGCGGCTAGTTAACTGATATAGGTTTGACAGACGTTTATGAATAAGGGGGTAAGTCTTTTGGTAATTTACTTTTTTAACTTTTGTCATTTTTTATTTTGCTTCTATGACATTTCTTATCATTAATATTATTGTTTTTTTTTGTATGTAATAAGTAATTTTAATATTGTATTTCAAACACAATACCTGTATTGTTTATGAATAAATACTATGACTATGACTCGTAGCATTACCGTGGATGGATCACCGCCGCCGCCGTACTATGAGTGTCGTTTTCACGTGCATATAACTTTCAACAGCCCTCGGGTGAATATTCACCTCGGAGGTGTGCGTTAGCCGATTTTAGCCGAAGCGGCGATAGGAACGGGGCTTAAAATGAATATGCTACGTGTGTGAAGAAAGGAATATTGATATGCTACGTGTGTGAAGTTAGCATATCATTATCTGTTACAAACCTAATGTTAATGTTTGTGGTTACCTGTAATGGTGGTGAAACATTGTATTAGGTTTATAAGTCAATAAAGATTATTATTATTATTATTCTCTTTATTTTCTTTAAGGCTTAGGCTAGATTTTATAATAATTATATAAAAAGTAAAATATAAATCAATATTTACAAAACATAAAATCATTATAAAAACCTATTATTATTATTATTATTATATCATTTGGTAGAAACCCTGTCAGTCCGACCCAGGTCGGGCCTAGCTGAGTTTCTTGCTGGACTTTTCTCAGCTAGGCTAGGTTTAGTGAACCAGCGACAAAACTCCCAGTAGCTCGATTCCACGCACACCTCAGATTCGGTTGAAACCGCTCAACCAATCTCACTGGAGTGCAAACTCTTAGAGTATTCCAGTGTTCCAAACCACACGCGTGGTCGTGCCGGAGGTTTTCCCCTGGATTTTCTCCAAGCTACTCTCCAACCGCGCACTCCTATCGCTTTATTGGGCCCGGCCTATAAAGCCACAGTCAGGTTCAAAAAAAAAAAAGGTAGAAACCCATATGTTTTATTTTTTCAGCAAAAACGGCAGACCTATTGCTGAAACGTATCAGGAACTATAGAACTATGCTGCATGCGAATAGAACTCCAATTATTTTGTGATCTACATGTGACATAAATTTACTTACCTCTATCGTGTCGTATTTAATAGAAACATAAAACACTATATTCACGTTCAAAACAAATTGTATTTTAACAAACCCCGATGACTGTGAACGTCTATTGTTCTATTGTTTTATTTATTTCGTTTTGTGGGTGAAACGGCTGACCCTATCAACAAATGCAAATCCAGCCCCTTTTGTGCGTACGCGCACGCGGTTAGAGAAATAGAAACAGATGAAACGCAGGTTGGAATCTCACGGCTACAGCATAAACTAGGAAGTAAACTCGTACCGATAAGTACTTTATTTAAGAGAGGTAGGGCACAGCAAAATGTCATCTTGCTCTAATTTGGAGCAGCTCAACTGGGGAAGTACCTCCGCCTTGCTTGACTACAGCCATAATAACATTATCTAATATACAAGTATGTAGTGTTGTATTCCTGGAGGTGAGCAAGGTTGCCAGAGCTCCCGAGGATGCACTGTGTTGAGATCGAGGGACCTAAATTTGTCCCTTCTGTTGTCAACACAGCGCATCCTCAGATTTTATAAAGGGTCGGCAATGCGTGCGTGACTCCTTTGGAGTTGCGGGCGTCTATAGGCTGCGGTGCCCGCTTACCATCAGGTGGACCGTAAGCTTGTTTGCCACCGGCGTTGTATAAAAAAAAATAACATAATTATATAATATTAAATTAACTAGTCTAATTTTGTTAATAGATCGCAAGCGAAATAGTCTTCATAAAAAACGACATGAGGGTATATTAAAACAAAAAACAAATTGAGTAGGGAGTAAATAATACCCCGAATATTATAATAATCATAATAACAGTCTTTTAAAACGTATTAATATTTCCTTAAACTATAATAACCGATTTTTCCATATTTCATCAGGTCAACGTTCTACATTCATTCGTCAATTCGTTCCAATTTCGATTAACTGATGATCAATTCAATATTCTTTACATTTGTCTTTCATCAATTCTATATTCTTTACATTTATCTTATTCACAGATTGCCTGACCGATGTGTTCATCATCGGATCCTTTTTCCCTTGAATAAAATTAGGGTAATCATTACTTGTAGCATCAGGGGGTGCCAGGGCATCCTTCTGATTTATAATAGGAACCTCCGTAATTCTATTCATTTCACTTACCTCATTAGGTAAACTATTGCTAGGTACGTCGTTTTCAAGAAAATGGAAATCATTGTGCATTAAATACAGCGATTCTAATGGGAAATTCATGTCATAACGGGACAGTAGTTTGTTGTCGTCAGAATTATCATCTATTTCTATTACGTCGTTTTGATTGTCAGACACATCGGTTAACGCTGCCGCCGACAGATCTAAATGCCCTGGATACTGCTCACCGATGATGTTATCGATCAAGTATTGATCGATTATAGACGGGTTAGTAGCGGTATTGTTCATAGCCATGTTGTAAAACGCGTCAGATTTCACCTCATTCTTTATCTCTTTGAAGTTCTTGTGAATGTCTTCTAGAGGAGGTGACGCTTTGTACTCCCGACTCAAAGACTGATTGTTCATAATGTTGGCGTTACACATGCGCTCCAGACTCGGTGACTGTGTATTCTGCTTTATAGTGGCTTCAATCTTAATGTAACTAGGATCATTGTTCTGTATTTTCTGAGGCGGAGGGAGGATTATAGAGTTGACGTTCATCTGATTGTTGAATGTGAAAATTTGTGAGCTGTCTACATTGTCGACCGGCGGTGTTGACGCATCATGGAGCAACGTTTCTTGCGGGTAAGGCATGATGTTGTTAGGAGACTCGCTAAGCTCTGGCTCTGGTTGCAATTGCATGAATTGCGTTGTAATCAGGTTGTTAAACGTCACCGCACCGAGTCCAAATCTCTCATTATCCTCCAGTCTTTTAAACGCCATCTTCTGTTGAGAATGGAACATGTTCTCCTGATCAGGTCCCTTCAGAATTAGATTACTTTTTACTGATATCTTGGGTTTCTTCCTTGGCATTCCGTCAGACTCGATCAAGTTCACCGGGGAGTTGCTAGAAGACGGAACAGGTAGTATCTGAGTTGGTTTTATAATAGGACCAGTGACTTTTGTCATTGGCAGGGATATTTTGTGGACGGGGTTGAGGGTTATGTTTTGCATGGACAGTTGCGAGACGGGGGGGAGTCGGATGGGGAAATTCGACATGATATTGCTGTTCATACTGTTACCCATGACGGAGTGGTTCGATACTAGAGAATTTACAGTGCTATTTGGGCAGAGAGTTTGTTCCATTGGCACTGGCGCGTTCATGTAGTGGAGATTGGCTTGAGTCAGAGTCTGTTGCGTCGCATATTGCCTGTCCATAAGTGTGTCGTTTGAGCTCTCGGATATAAGACAGTCAGAGTTATTGTCGTATTTACTACGATCAGTCACGATAACCTGTGGATCAAAGTCAGTCTGTTGCTTCTCGTTTGACGTTGTGCAGTAATTTTTGGAGAAATTCTGCGACAAAGTCTCTGACAAACTGTCACAATCGTAAACTTCAATAGGAATATCGTTGACAGTTTTAGGGCTCTGCTCCTTCCCTTCTTCATTGGCTTTAGCTGTGTCTTCTACCTTCTGTTCATCGTCGCTTGGCACAGTCCATAGTTTCTTGGTCTTATTCGTCATTTCTATCAGCAGCTGAACACCCTCCTTGTCCGTATGAGTAGTTAGATGTGTTAGGTACTTATCTTTATTGACAGTTTTGAAGGTGCAGTACGGGCAACGGTGGACGTCTGTGGACGTCACGTTGGGGTGTTGAGAGATCATGTGGCTCGCGAAATTGGTGGATTGTATGCAGCTGTAAGGACAATGTTTGCATTTGTAGGTGGCCTCCTTGGTGTGTAGTTTTTTGTGGCGCCGCATCGCATTGTGGTCGGCTGCGCGGTAGCTGCATTGATCGCACGAGTAGGGTTTATCGCCTGAAATAAAACAAAAGGTTGTAAAGTTGTTAAAAGTTACATAGAACACTCTCAGCACCATAGAAGAATAATAGAGTGTGTCTCAAGGGAGCAAAATGATATATTTCCGACGAGGGCGGTATATTGAATACTGAGTGAAGCTAGAGATTCTACAACCAAAAACTGCACTGAACTGTGACACATACTGCTTTTCACACCTATGAGGAAAATAGTCATTGCTGCCCTCAAATGAGGGATGAAAATTACGACTTAGATCCCTCATTCGAGTGCAATAATTACTTTTCTGAATAGCAGTTGTGAAAACTAAATTTCTGTAATAGCAGGGCTCACGGGCCGCCGGCTGCAGCTGGTAAATATGTCAAAAATTAGTGGCTTACTACTCTATTCGAATTTTTGTGGGTTGCCAGCTGCCCACGCGCCAATGAGAGTGACAGAATATACAAATTTGGACCTTATTCATTTAACATAAGTTCTGATGTGAGATCACGGTCTATTATTTCTTTGTATTTGTTCTCTGTATCAAATAATATAAATTAATTTTGTTCATAAATATCTGGACTGGAGATGCCATTGATATATTTAATCCTCTGCTAAAGGTATACGTAGGAGAGTAAAACTCCGTCAAAATGCCTTTATATGCTGTTTTCGGGTGCAAAAGACGTTATAATTTATCAAATTTACAAAAAGAGGAATTAACATTTCACATTCACGTATCTTTTCGCTTTAATTATAATTCTGGATAATTATTTTTAATCATTTACCCCCCTTGTGGTCTCCTGTGATGGCATTGTCGGAATGGAATATGAATCCTTTATAAAGAAAACATCCCTAAAGCTATGTGAAAATTGGTCCAAACCATACTCACAAGTAAGCTGGATCAAAGTCAAAATACAAATATCAATCATCAGAGCGGTCTCTATGAGACTTAGAGGAACGAGAAGAAGAATAGAAAGATTTGTATGCGAAGACGGCTGTGGAATACCCATCATAGAACACTAGATTCCTTTTCTTTTTATGATATATTATTTTATATATATTGTATTATTTAACGTAATAAAGTTCCTCTCTCTCTCTCTTATTCCTAAAAAAAAAATTTGATGAAAATCGTAAATCGAGCATCGATTACACAGTCGATTCAAAACAATTCGTACTTGACCATTCACACTTGACTGCTATTTTTACGTCACCGTATTTCAGGACGTAAGGACAACAACTGTCTATGAGAATCTCTATGAAATGTGATCCTTAGCGATATTGGTCAGTTAAGCTATCCGATAATGGATCTAGCGCACACGCATATACGGTCGAATTTAATTGCTCAAATTTAGTGTTTCGAGTGTGCGTGCATGATTGTTTTACTGTAGGTGCGTAGTAAAGGGAGACTGTTTTAGTTAATGTGCGTATTATCTTTGTATGTGTGTTACCTCGTCTCCACCAAAAGTTTGCGAAATATTTTGTTCGGAAAGATGCGCTGAAGGTGTCTCCTGTCTTAAATGCTCTAATATATAATAATATTTATGACAGTGATATGTAATAGTTTTAAGTCTAATAAACGTTTAAAATAAATAAATAAATATTAGAGGACAATCTTACACAAATCGAACTAGCCCCACAGTAAGCTCAAGAAGGCTTGTGTTATGGGTACTAGACGACGATATATTTAATAGATATAAATACTTAAATACATAGAAAACATCCAAGACTCAGAAACAAATATTCATGCTCATCACACAAATATTTGCCCTGACCGGGATTCGAACCCAGGACCGTCAGCTTCACAGGCAGGTGCACTACCCACTAGGCTAAACCGGTCGTCAAAAGGGTTTAGGTTTAGTTAATAAAGGTACACCATAATTGTATTAAAGGTTCAATAAACGCGATATTTTTTCTACGCGCGCACACCCACACTAAGTGCGGGCCGCGCGATATACGCCTCACGCGAATAAATATGGCCGCCCACGACGACCAGGATGTTCCTGCAGAGCCGTCGCTCGCTGGGCCTCCCCTAAAAGGGACTCACCCGGCAG
This sequence comes from Epiblema foenella, assembly GCA_963556455.1. NCBI lineage: Eukaryota > Metazoa > Arthropoda > Insecta > Lepidoptera > Tortricidae > Epiblema > Epiblema foenella. The sequence goes on along the minus strand of OY747098.1, from coordinate 31,545,007 downwards.
GGCTTGACCTCGCCGACGGACGAAGCAGACGACCCCACCACCGGACCTGACGAGCTACAAAGCTCACCCCATCCCCGCGTCCGTTGTTGCAGACGGCGTATGATGCCCCCAAAAGTGACCCAGCCACGTACGGCTTCCACGGACCCTGACAGGCCCGAGAGAGTACCCCGAACGTGCAAGGGCGTATCTACCTTAGGGCCATCCGGGCCATGGCCCGGGGCGGCGCCACTCCTGGCCTATAGCATTTTACTTTGGTTTTAGATCAATTCAACCAACTTTTACTTCTGACCTTTTTTATTTTTCCTTGTCAATCTCCGTTTAAAATTAACATAAAAATAACCGGTCAAGTACGTGTCGGACTCCGTACGTAATATTACTGAAACTTTGTAAATACATTTGTACACCGCAAAAAAATGTAGACGTTATTAAAAAATAATTAAAATCTGTATATTTTCATTTAGGTAAATCTTTTTTTCTTGACTTCTGGGGTGGCAAAACTTTCTGGCCCGGGGCGACGAATTTCAAAATACGCCCCTGCGAACGTGGCCGCCCGCACCCCGCCCTACACACTTCAGCTCTGAGCGCCGTAGCGGAAACATCTCACAAAACTACAACTCGCGTTATTATTCACTCCGGAATCTTCCTACTAGTCTCCTGATCCCAGTTAGAAGAAATTAGGCAAATAATTGGGCGTCAATCTACTCACTAAATCGAAGCATAGGTAATATAGTCACAATAAGTATGTAGCAGGTTTACCGACTCCAATTGTTTTTACCCCTAGAACTTAAATTAAAACCCCCTAAAACTAAACATTTTTTTCGGAAAATCCCCTGAATACAAAATAAATCAAATTATGTGTCTCAATTTCTTTAATGTAGTTATACATTATTTAGGATCTCAAATATTAAATAGTTTTGTTCTAATGGTTCGACTTTATGGTCACACATGCACATAGAACATTGTTAACATTTTATTAGATGGAGTCAATTTAACGCAAGATCCTGATCTGTAGTGCGAATCAGACTATCAACACGCTTTGCAGCATTTCAATGGATAATTCCGGGGCTTTTTTAATAATGTTATATAAAATAAAAATCCCTAAATACATGTAAATTAAATTTGTTGCATGCTCTTGTAATTGTAATTTTTTTTGACATTTAAATTCACTATGTAATAATTTAAATAATGTACCTAATCTAACTGATATTTTAATTTTTTATTTAATCGACATAATTAAATTATTGTAACAATCTTCTGACATGTAAAATTTTTGTATATTTTAGGAATAAATATATACCCCTAAAATTATTAAGCCCCTAAAAAAATCCCATGCTCCTTATTTCCCCCCTAAATTTAGGGGTAAAACCCCTAAGTTGGCAACCCTGGTATGTAGCATCGACAAAATAAAAAAATAAAATAAATAAATATTAGAGGACAATCTTACACAAATCGAACTAGCCCCACAGTAAGCTCAAGAAGGCTTAATTGTGTTATGGGTACTAGACGACGATATATTTAATAGATATAAATACTTAAATACATAGAAAACATCCAAGACTCAGAAACAAATATTCATGCTCATCACACAAATATTTGCCCTGACCGGGAGTCGAACCCAGGACCGTCAGCTTCACAGGCAGGTGCACTACCCACTAGGCTAAACCGGTCGTCAAAAATAAACCCCTAAAATTATTAAGCCCCTAAAAAAATCCCATGCTCCTTATTTCCCCCCTAAATTTAGGGGTAAAACCCCTAAGTTGGTAACGCTGGTATGTAGCATCGACAAAAATGTAAACATACCTGTATGCGACCTCAAATGGACCTTCAACTCCTCTTTCCTCGAAGCTGTATAATCGCAGTGGCAGCACTTGAATGGTCGCAGCTTCTCATGCACCGCTGACACATGGAGCTTCAGCCTCCGCTTGGTGAGGAACCGCTGCGGGCAGATGGAGCACTGATGCGCCAGGTCCTCCTTGTGGTACATGCGGTGCTTTGAGAGCTGGTTGGCGTTCTTAAAGGTTTTCGGGCAGACGTTGCCTGAAATTAATTTTTGAAATTAACGTTATCAGTTGTACACTAAGGTTCAGTTAATATAAACTTATAATAAAAATATATTCCTTAAAATAACAGTTCCCGAAGAGTACTATAAAAATTTGATGGATCAATTTTAGGCTTTTTTTAGAATTTTTTTTTTAATGGAAAAATTTGAGTAATGCTATAACTTTTTCAAAATTACATATTTTAAGTTTAATTACTTTTTTAATTGTTGATTTAGGCATGGTAACAAAATGTAATTATTTTAAAACACATTTTTAGTTTCATTAGAACAGTATTGCATTATTTTTTCAATGACAACCAAGCATAACATGCTATAATCTAATTTCAACAGAATGAAAACATGTGAGTAAACTTGCTTAATTACATAAATAATATTAATCAAACTAAATCTTTAATGATAACAATAAAAGTTGCCATCTCATTAGATGAGAATTAGATGCAATGGCATAATGAATAAATCTACAAAACAAATGGTTGGCCAAGATATCACTACATAGTATAAAATAAAGTCGCTTTCTCTGTCCTTATATCCCTATGTATGCTTAAATCTTTAAAACTACGCAACGGATTTTGATGCGGTTTTTTTTAATAGATAGAGTGATTGAGGAGGAAGGTTTATATGTATAATTATTATTATTATTATTATTATTATTATAGCTTCTATTCCATTTCTTTACATATTTTGTTGTGTTTTCTTATGTATTTATCTATTGGTTAGAAGTGGATCCCTTTTGGGTAAGAGCCTCCCCCATCTTTTTCCATTTTTCTCTTTGTTTGCCGTAGTTCCACCAATTCTTTCCTGCAACTTCTACAATGTCATCTGTATAATAACATCCATTAAATAGTGCACCCGTGCGAAGCCGGGGCGGGTCGCTAGTATTTAAATATAAATAAATATCTGTGGACAATCTTACACAAATCAACCTAGTCCCGAACTAAGCAAAGCTTGTACTATGGGTACTAAGAGACTATATACATTATATTATATAGAATAATAGATTAGACCTTAGATACATAGAAAACATCCAAGGCTTGAGAAACAAATATTCATGTTCATCACACAAATATATGCCATGACCGGGATTCGAACCCGGGACCTCCAGCTTCGAAGGCAGGTTCACTACCAACTAGGCTAAAGCAGTTGTCTAATATACAACTTTGAAACTTACAGGCATAAGCCTTCACATCCCCATGGCACTTCATATGCTGGTTATACCTGCTCCGTTTGTAAGTTTTAAACCCGCATATCTCACACGTCGGCATCTCCATGTCCACCTCATGCATCTTCCACAGGTGCGTGTGCACCGCCTCAACCTCCACAAACACCATGGCACATTCGGGACACTTAAATATAGTTTTAAGATGACATTTCCTATGGTATTCCAACTTTTCCTCGCTTTTTAATCGGAATCTGCAATTATTAACCATACATAACTGCTTATCCAAATCAATTCTAGGTTTAGGATCTTTTTTCTCATCTGTTTTATTGTTTGCGTGTTCATTTCGTGCCGTTTGAGGTTTATATTTTCGTTTTGCAGGTCTACCGAGCCTGTTTACCGGAAATTCCATGTTGTCTATAGAACTGTTAGAGTTGTCAATGGTTTTTCTGGGTTGAATGGACGAGATTAGATCTGGGGTGACACTGGACACTTGTAAGACATTGCAAGCTGTTACTGGTGTGACTGAATTCGTTACATTAACATACTGAGTTGAGACGGGATTTGTATACACAATATTAATGCTGGCCTCTTGAATAATCTCTTTAGGATCAACCTTCTCGAAATTAGGAGTACTCATTCTTTGTAGTTCGTCTACTGATATAAAAGCCACACCTTTGGGTAGAGATTCATTGTTCGCATTAACAATATCAGGTACTATTTCAATGACCTGCGGAATTTTTACATCAGCCTGAGGCGCAGGTGGGGTTGTGTTTTCTTCTTTCTTTAATTTAGCGTTCTTAAGAGCTAGTTGGATCAAACTCTTGACCATTTTCTTCACATCTTTGATTCCCATTTTGTGATGGTTCCGCAGGTGGTTCCTTAAGGTCTCTTCGGCGTCGAATATACTAGTACAGCCAGGGCAATTGATCTGAATGTTATCGGCAAGACCGTTGCTTTTAGCGAGCTCCGGGTGAGCTGTGAACAGGTGAAACTTAATATCGTCTTCAGCGAGTGCCATGTACGGACACGCCTCGCATTTGAAGAAGGCTGTGGACCCCACAGATTTCTCTTCATACGACATAAGTTTGTCCTTCACTGCGGGCTTGGCATCACTTGCGTAGCCCTGGTCCATGTTCATGATGAAACATGGAGACGACATTGTTAGAAACTTCCAGTTAAGTTATCATTTTGATGAGGAACACATTATTATGCAAAATACAATGGAAACATGAACATTGAACAATATACACCACAGATATAAACAGAGAAATCAGCTGTCTCCTGTCGGTCTGTCTACTTTGTCATTGTCAGTCAATATGTCAGTCAACAGTCGGACACGTTCATTGTTAGGGAAATAATTAAATATATAGTTTTGGATCTAGTGATTATTACCTGATATAGATAATTATGCTTAATATATAAACAAGATGGAACAGAAAATAACTGTGCGGGATTATTTATATAATATATTATAAAAAAATGTTGTATGAACGCTCTTTCATACTTACACCGTTCTGTTCTACGCTTCATTCTGTTTAATTAATATTCAGAATATCCTCTCACGTACATACTCATGCCTGTCATTATAACACTAAAATTTGATTTAAAAAAATAACGCGAACGCAAAAGATCTTGCTATTCTAAATGACTACGTAAACATACGGTTTTAACTTTATTAATAACGGGCTGTATAACTACGTAAATAATTTGTAATTTACTATACGACATACTGCGTGAAATAGAACGTACTCTAAACGCTGACGTTTCCTTTCGCCGGCGATTGTCAATTTTTGTCCGTGTGTTTGATCTTAATTAAATACCAAATTAAAATGACTGTATGTATATTTTCTATTAGCTTTACAAATAATTTACCACAATTAAAGTATATGCTTAAGAATTAATCTTTGTTTCCAGTTGGAAATCGAGTCCATGGTGCGCTATGCGTCGCCCATCAACCCGGCGATATTCCCGCACCTAACGATGCTTTTGCTAGGCATTGGCATCTTCTTCACGGCGTGGTTCTTCGTCTACGAAGTTACCAGCTCTAAGAACAACCGGGACTTGTTCAAAGAGCTCTTGTTATCACTTGTCGCGGCCTTATTCTCTGGTTTCGGGATCCTATTTCTGCTGTTGTGGGTTGGAATCTATGTGTAATATCCGATGCGTTTTAGATTATAAGTTATTGTAATGCCATTCCTGGGATTGGGACTGAAATGTCTCAAGTGTTTTATATTATAAGAAGTAAAGTTTATACTGTCTACATGTCCTGTTTTCTTTAACTTATAAACCTACCTTATCACTGAATACTCAGTAAGAGAGGTATTAAGTAGTATACTGTGCATTTAGTCGTAAAATGTTATTGCTTTAGAATTGTTTGTTAAACTCACTTCACAGATAAAGTTTTTGATAATATCCTGTTATGAGGACCAATGTTCTGATGCACTAGAGATGTAGCTAAAGTAATATCCTACCAACATGCTCTTTGGCAAATGAAGTAAGGATGCCAAAAAATAATCCATTATTAAAAAATCGATTATTATTTTAATAATAATTGTTTAATAAAAAATGATTATGATTTTCTTAGCCAATTAATTGTAACATAATTTCTCAAAAAATATTGTAAGCTACCACCTTTCACATGAGAATAAGAGATGTTTACAAAGTCCTAGTAAAGACCCTGGCATTATAAGGACATTTCTAGCAATGAAGCTAATATTGAAGCCACACCGCTTAGTTATCGCAGATTTCAAGATATCCGGGTTTACTCAGATAAGTCTGATATTATCACGATACTGCAATACACGTCAATATTCTTGTGATACTGATCATGATATGAGTGTATCGCATGATAATAAGCACCGTGGAACCTACCCCATAGGAAAAATAAATAAATAAATAAGGAAAAAAAAAGATTGTTATTTCTTCAAAAATCGATTGTTTTTTAATCGATTTTAATTTTGAGCTAAATAATCGATTTTTCAAGACAGAAGTGACATCCCTAAAATGAAAGCAAACAGGCACGTATCCAGAGGGGGGGATATGGGTTTTAGCCCCCCCCCCCCCCCCCCAAAATGTTTTTAGCCAGTAGTGATTACAGCGATTTTTACACAGTTCACATGGATGTTTCAATGTTTGTCCCCCCCCAGAACCAAAAGTCTGGATACGTGCCTGAAAGCAAATGTAGGTAATATAGAGAACAACAAGAATGCTCTTACAAATTTCGCTTTTTTGGGCCTAACTTATAAAGCCACAGTCAGGTTAAAAAAAAATAGTCATATTACAACTTTAGCTGGTCACCCCCACAGTAGACTCCGTAAGTTGCGTCTCACACGCCAAAGTCCTTGTAGCAAAAGACTGAAAATGAACCTTACTTGATAGCACACGTAGGTTGCCTTTACATCGAATCGATATGAAGTCAGTGGGCGTGTGGGGCACCGAATGACCTGACTTTATATCTAGTTAATGGCGGCGAAAAGGTTAATAATATAATAAGTCGTTCGCTTAGGGTGTAAATACGTAGTAACTGATAATGCACAGTGATAATCAATCAGTGCCTTTACCTTGAGTTTACATGACCGTACTCACTAGCGCTGCGTAAAAAATTGAATTGGCAAAAGTACAGCGCCTCTGGCGGTTACGCAATAGAACTAAGAATCGGCATACTAAATCGTTTACGCATTCGCTAGCGAGTACGGTTATGCAAACTCATGGTAAAGGCACAGCCCTATAATACTGTAAGTATAGTGACAGCTCATAATGAGGTAGCAAAATTGCCCAATAGGACAATGAATTCAACAGAATTTAGGTACCTAGTCTTTGACAAATTTGTACGGGATGACAGCCGCCGGCGCCATATTGACCATTAATCCTTGATTAGTAATTATACTAATTAAGCTGTGCTTAATGCTTATATGTATGTAGATATAGGAATCTTATACCTACTTTGCCATTTTGCGCTTCGCAAAGCACACGACAATGTATAATTGCTATACTAATACGTAAGGCGTAACCATTAAATAGGTACTTTTATTGGTTAGTTTTTATCAATATACTTATTTACTTCATACGTCAGCACGATACTTATATTTTCCGGGCTGAGGGTTATAGGTGGAATGGACAATTCGCTAAAGGGCATTTATTTTAGTTTATCATTACTGGCTTTGATGAAATTAGAAGGACTACTAAGATTATACATGGAATAGACATTATTGGAAAAAGGATATTAACAAGAAAATAACTGATGACATTTGAAACCCTGGATTAGACTGGAAAACAAACACACCAAACAAATACACAACACACTGAACAAATAACAAACACACTGAACTAACAAATTCACTGAAGACATTTATTATCCTGGAATATACTTTTGAGGGAAGTGCTGACATTACAAAACCACATACTGAAGACAAGGCAGTAAGGCCTCTGGCTATAGCCTGCCCGTAAGGTCGAATTAGAAAAAAAATGGGTTATAGGTTCTGTCAACACACACAACACAGAGAAAATAATTGTTTGCCATTTTAGTTGTATGTGTATTTTAAGGTTTGTACAGTCAAGGGCACCAATATGTTTGCTATAATACTTATTCCATTGAAGTAAGGTCCAACAATGTATACATATTTAACATTGACTGTACAGTTAACATCGAACATATCTATACAGAGTAAGTGCCGAAAATGTGCGAACATTGAAATGTCATGACATAAATTATATCGAGTTTGGTAATTGCAGCTTTTCCACGGAAACCTATAAGGCTCGGTTTTACAAAGATCCATTAGCTCTCATGTCTGTAAGTTATGTCGAAAATGTTACTGAATTACCGAAATAGCGAACAAGGCAAAAAATATGCCAAATGGAAAAAAATCTATTCAAATATCTCAAAAAATAACGAAACTAACAACCGTTTTAATGTTGCTGATTAGAGGGAGAAAGCGCGACAGATCAGTGACGCCATTGACCACGAGCGCCATAGTGAATGACGATCATTATAATATAAAGGTGCGTTTTGCGGAAGATAGAAGGTACAAATTCACCTAAATCAAGTAAGAAGCGCGCCGACTCCCGTTTGATGTGAATGAAATACGATTTGATGTAAATGAAATACGAGTTGATTGAGTAGCGCCTCACTCAGCGCCGTACTCAATCAACTCGTACTGAGGCAGGATGCCGACGTGTTCGCAGATAGCTGGAGTGCCCTGCTCTCTTAAATAAGTGAATTGTGCGATTTATATTGTTACTTAATATTAGGTCTATGATATTTTCTTTAATTTGTTACTGTTAGCACTGAAGTTGCAAATCTCTGCCTTTACCACGAGTTTGCATTACCGTACTCGCTAGCGACTGCGTAAACGATTTAGTATGCCGATTCTTAGTTCTATTGCGTAACCGCCAGAGGCGCTGTACTTTTGACAATACAAATTTTTACGCAGTCGCTAGCGAGTACGGTCATGTAAACTCATGGTAAAGGCACTGATAACATTATAGGCACTTTGGTACCTCACTGTTAGCTTATAAATATATGTTCTAAATAAATAAATAAATGAACATAGTTAATGTCGTCTATCTTAAGAAGTCAAAAGATAATCCGATGCGTAGATTTTATCTATTAAGTACGGTTAATGATTCCCAGCAGACGGGTTTTGACCTTACGGTAATTATACATCACCTTATTCTGATCTCGACGCTCATTGGTGGAAACCAGACACACCAACCGCAGAATGTCTACTCCGATCGTATCGTGCTGTCCCTTTCGCTCTCGTGTTAAACACTATATGAGTGAAATGGACGGTACGATACGAAGTTCGAATTTGGAAGTTCGGAGTAGGCCACCAAGGGCGCTACCGAGAACAGCAAACGAAGTTTTCCCTCTCTGTTGCACTTGCGTCCGAACGTGCAAGTGCGACAGAGAGGGAAATCTTCGTTTGCTGTTCGCGGTAGCGGGAATCTAGACTAGTCAATGATTTTTACGTAATCTTCTTGTTTACTAACAATGTTGAACGTAAATCAATTGAAAGGTTATTCACTGATCATAAAATTAATATAATGTTGAATTCTTTGAGTTTAATTTATCACAATTAATTTACAAGGTCTTGATAATGATCTTGTCAATGGTGGCGCGGTCAAATAGGTAAATTAGGTAGATTATTAATAGATTCGATCGAAAAATAGCTATATTCTATGGAATAGGTTTAAAATAGAGACACTTATTCTTAAGCTCCTATTCCTCAATATGAAATACCTTCCTTCTTAAGTTAATGAAAGTAATATTATGACTAAGGCCGGATTTTATATAGATCCGTTAGACCAAATGTCAGATCAAATTTCAGTAACTCAGTACATTTTTTGACATAACAAACCGACATAAGGTCTAACGGATCTTTATAAAACCGAGCCTAAGATAACTTATTAGGTAGGGTACCTGCCTAAATTGGACGTGTTATGTACAAACGATTCAACCCACACGATGTTTTGGAAATGGAAATTTTTCTAAAATAAAAGTATTGTGTTTTAATAGTGATCTCTTGTGGCTTCGGATCGTTTCGTTTAGTGCCTATGTCCAATTGTGTCGTCAAAAGTGAAAAAAAAAACAAGATTTTTATTTAGGTACTATCTAAATTATCGATACCATCGCATGATGATTTTGGAAGAAGTTAGAGAGATTCTGCAGGCTGTAGATTATGGCAGGTGATTACGAGAATTTTGCTATGTTTTTAAACAATTTCCATGTCTTTGTTTAGCATAATAACACAAGAGAACAATGCGGAAATTATGTTAAAAAATATTTTTCATAAATATTGTTTACGTGTTAAGGGCTGAGGTGAAGAGTGCATTTACGTAATCGATACCTATTATTACTAACGTAAATAGGTTTTCTTTTTTTGAACCTGACTGTGGCTTTATAGGCCGGGTCCAATAAAGCGATAGGAGAACGCGGTTAGAGAGTAGCCTGTGGAAAATCCAGAGGAAAACCTCCGACACAACCACGCGTGGCCAGGGGAAAACCTCCGACACGACCACGCGTGAGGTAGGTATTCATTAATATGCCTAAACATAGTCATCCCTCTGGAGTTTTGTTTTCCAGGTTGTTTCCGTAGAGGAGGACGGTATCAGCTTTGTGCCTCAACGATTAACTAAATAAATGATTAGATTTCATTTCGCTACCCTAAGGTTGTCTGGAAGAAATCGCTCTTTAACGATAAGACCGCCTGTTGTTTGCCTCTACTCATTGCGTTTTTGTACTGTACCATGTCCTTTAATTGAGGTGTGCAATAAAGAGTATTTGTATTGTATTATATTTTAAAACAATATAAACGGCGAAAAAAATAAACAATAGCATTTGAAATGAGCCCGGGGATCCCAGGGACCGGTACACGACGGGTTTATGCAATGTTGTCCGAAATACCCTTAAACGGTAATCTACACCGAACCTGAACAGGCTCGGCCGAAACAGGCATTGCCTGCCTCGTATTACCTACGTTCTTGAAACCTACAACTACACTAATTATACCCCATATTAACTCTCATAAGAGAAAATATAAATTTTCTTTACTTTTTTCAAAATGAGATATTAATCCAAAAAAAACGTTTCCGCATCTCATTTTCTGTTGGCGTGTCTCTTACACGAAGACGTGGTATAGGTACTGAACCGGTGGACCTAATAGTAATGGACGTTTCTGGGGGGCGATTTTTAGGGTTCCGTAGCCAAAATGGCAAAAACGGAACCCTTATAGATTCGTCATGTCTGTCCGTCCGTATGTCACAGTCGATTTACTCGGAGACTATAAGCTTAGCGCGTAGACGTTATCGATAACGATAAATGTTGACCAGAGGGCCTACTCCGAACTTTGAAATCCGAACTTCGTATCGTGCCGTCTCTTTCGCTCTCGTGTTATAAACTATATGAGTGAAAGGGACGTGACGATACGAAGTTCGGAGTAGGTCCTTAGTGGCTTTACATGACCGTACTCGCTAGCGACTGCGTAAACGATTTAGTATGCCGATTCTTAGTTGTATTGCGTAACCGCCAGAGGCGCTATATTTTTGCCTATACAAATATTTACGCAGTCGCTAGCGAGTACGGTCGTGTAAACTCATGGTAAAGGCACAGGGACGCGCGAGATCGCGACAACAAAGAATTAGGTCATGTGTAAAAATTAGTATTTTTATTTTGTTATATTCGTAACGTATTTTTTCCAGTTGTTAAATACTGTCCCTTTACCATGAGTTTACATGACCGTACCCGCTAGCGACTGCGTAAAAAATTGTATGGGCAAAAGTACAGCGCCTCTGGCGGTTACGCAATAGAACTAAGAATCGGCATACTAAGTCGTTTACGCAGTCGCTAGCGAGTACGGTCATGCAAACTCATGGTATAGGCCAGTGCCTTTACCAGTGGTACTGGTAACATCTGGAAAAATATATCCAGTGATCCTTATCAGATCGTGGGCGTATGCTAGCGGGGATCGATCAGTGTCCTCGTGTTCATCGGGCACAGATAAACGATACTAATTTTACAATTTTTAATTTTCATTTCACATCAACATTGTCACAAATATCATGAGAAATACAACGAAAGAAAAAAAAGAAAGAAAGAAAAACATTTATGACGACCGGTTTAGCCTAGTGGGTAGTACCTGCCTGTGAAGCCGACGGTCCTGGGTTCGAATCCCGGTCAGGGCAAATATTTGTGTGATGAGCATGAATATTTGTTTCTGAGTCTTGGATGTTTTCTATGTATTTAAGTATTTATATCTGTTAAATATATCGTCGTCTAGTACCCATAACACAAGCCTTCTTGAGCATACTGTGGGGCTAGTTCGATTTGTGTGATTGTCCTCTAATATTTATTTATCTATTTATTCGTGGCACAGACACAGTACAAATAAACATAACACCAAAATACAGTAAATAGCCACGAAATGGCCCCAAATCAGCATAGTGCAGCCATTGGCTAGCGCTGGTCTTCCTTTGGGACCACGAGAAGCCAACGAACTAGCTATTTCGTCTCTCAGATTGCATCACGACTAACTAAATATTCACTATACAGGGTGTCCCACGGCTATGCCACATGGAGGGAAAGTACCTTAAATATTGTAGATGGAACCTTTTACTGAAAGAAGGCATTATTTAAATTTTAAAAACAATTTAAACTGCATTCACAGATATTTAAATAATAATTAAACCGTGAACCGGTACTCGAACCCGTTACACAACAAAAAATAAAATTGCCCTGTAGCTTTATCATACCAATCGAAAGGCTTCATCATATGGATTATTTTTTGCTAAATAACATAGTATCAGAAATAAAAGGAAGTCCATGAATTTTAACATTTTTAATACAAAATTAATCAATTGATCACGTGTAAAGGGTTCGATTCCCGGTTCAACCACAAAATTATTTAAATATGTGTGAATGCAGTTTAAATTGTTTTTAAAATTAAAATAATGTCTTCGTTCAGTAAAATGTTCCATCTACAATATTCAAGGTACTTTCCCTCCATGTGGCATAGCCGTGGGACACCCTGTATATGGGAAGAACGGTAACGAATGCGGGAAAAATCCTAGATGTTGCCGATACCTCAATGTAGCCATATACTTATTTCATTCAACTTTGAGACATTTCTTCATATATAGTCCCTATTCGTCCCGGTACCGCACACCGGGTAGAGTCAGTCCGACCCAGGTCGGGCCTAGCTGAGTTTCTTGCTGGACTCTTCTCAGCTAGGCTGGGTTTAGTGAACCAGCGATAAAACTCCCAGTAGCTCGATTCCACTCACACTTCAGATTCGGTTGAAACCGCTCAACCAATCTCACTCTTAGAGTATTCCAGTGTTCCCAACTACACGCGTACGTGTGGTCGTGTCGGAGGTTTTCCCCTGGATTTTCTCCAGGCTACTCTCCAATCGCGCACTCCTATCGCTTTATTGGGCCTGGCCTATAAAGCCACAGTCAGGTTTAAAAAAATCTTCATAATCTATTGCATGGCAACTGCGCTCATCAATTCCTTGCTTGCAGCAGTTTCTGAATACGATTTGTTTGCGACAGGGACAGCAAGATTGATGAGAGAATGGAAGAGAGTGCTTGAGATGAAGCAAGACAGGTATCCTGTTAAGTTAGTTTGTAGAATTGTAGTTTTAGTCTGGAATCTTTGGAACGCTTTGCGTAAAACTGTAATGTAAATAATGTATATTAGATTCAATAAATGGCTCGTCACAAAATGGAAATCGTCGTGTTGCTTTTTAAAGAAATAGAAATTATGAAAAGCAACTGTAAATGCGACGGACTTTTATCCGTAGGAAATTGCTGCAAGTTGATTAAATAAATGAAATAAATGAACTTTATTCTGCAAGTAGGCCGCAAAGGCACTTTTACAAGTCGAAAACTACTAGCGTTTCTCATGAGACCACTGCCGAGAAGAAACGCCGAAAGAAACTCGACAGTCAGTCATATTCTCCTATCATATTCTGCTTATTACAATGATATTACTTAACCTACTGAAGTAAATGTAAGTGGTAAAAAACAAAAGAGAATTGAAAGAAAAACGAGGAAAAAATAACAATAGGTATTTACAATGTGTAGTTACACAAGAAAACAAAACATGTCGAATCGTTTGATATGCTTTCCTGCAAGAACTGCTAAACTAATGATATGTACTTCAATCAAACTAGTATGACGTGTATTGTAATTTACACTAATTTTTGTGTATTTCACACATGTGCAGGGCGCGTGCCAATAGAGCAAATCGGTTGTGTGCGTCGATGTGCGTAAATGGAGATTTTCTGTTAAGGCCAGGAGGTAAAAAAATAGTTTACATTGGTTACATTATTTACATATATGTACTTAAGTAAGTTTGTGTGACTCCAACAAGCATTTCACATTTTTTTAAGTACTAAGATTTGAGCTGTTTTGTTCAATATTTCTATGTGTTTTCGTCGTAAATTTCAACTTCATACCTATTGAGTATTTTATTACGCTGCTAGGATACTAGGTATATGATAATAATTTAAATTTTGATAAGAAATACTCAGAAAATATACCTCTAAGTAAACTATTTATTCCAATTGCATTTAAATTTTGTTAAATTATTCAAATTAAGTATGTCACAAAATTGACCTCTTACGGGCTTAACAAAATATTAATAAAACATCACATAAATGCAAGTAAATGAAAATCATACCGATTTTTAGGGTTCCGTAGTAAACAAGGAACCCTTATAGTTTCGCCATATCCGTCCGTCCGTCCCCCTCTTTTCTCAGTAACCGTTGGTGGTGCAATTTTTTTTCTTCCAAACCCCATCGGGTATCGTTGGATAGCTCAAGCGTTTTTGATTCAAGAATCGGTTGGCGTGATATTAAGCTTTGAAGTGATAATTTTTGCTATGGTCAAGTGTCCTCCCCCCCCACCCCCCTGCCAGCTAATCGGTGCCTACTAGGCATGTGAAAAAAATCGTGGTAGTAGAATATACGATTAATTTAAAAGGAAAACTATCACAGCTAAGTAGACATTATCGTAAAGGGCAAAAATATGTGTATACAACACAACATCTCAAAAAAGTACATCATCAGTACTAAAATCAGTAAAAACCCTTCCACGGGTCCGTAATTCCGCATATGACCGGTGACGTGATGGACGGGCAACTACGGAACCCTACACTGTGCGTGGCCCGACACGCACTTGGCCGGTTTTTATTCCGTATTTAACCAACTAATTTACATAACTTCAAATATTATATCCACGCACATTTATTTTTTATTCCGTTACATGACGCGTCACGTGTTTTCGACGCGCTGACTTGAACGTAACTCGTCACGGCGACCTCCCCTTAACAATGATGTCACACAGGTAACAACGAAATATGTAAGTCATTTGTCACAGACCTTAACACCTCGCTCGCTGTGTGATCGCGCGCGTAAACTTTCGGAAAACTTCGGGAAACTGTGAAAAGTGACGACGATAAAATAGTGACAATATGTGGACTTAAGTGTGCTAATGAAAATTGGAAACGGTGTTTATAAAAATCTACGGCAAACGACTAAATATATATTATTAATATTTAAGGTAAGCGAAATGCTAGCCTAGTTATTAAGCTAGCAGTCCCTGATTCGACTCCCGGCTGAGGCAAATAGGCCATTCTACTTTTTCATGTACATAATTTTCAGACACTTTTTTTTTAATGCAGATTTTGGAATACTTGACCCTCACTTCATATTTTTGTATTGTTATTTAGAAAGAGGTGCAATTGCAGTATCACGTCCGACAGTTTTGGTTATTAACGAACCACAGCTAATATCCATAAATCGAGTACTTAACTCAGTGGTCCTTTTTTATTTAAGGAAAAAAAGGGCTTGTCGTCAGGTGTACATACCGCCCCGTAGAGGCAGCAGAATAATATTCTATATGTACAATATGTACAAAAAGTGGTCCTTTGATGTCTCAACATTTGTATGATAAGTGGTTTTTACCACTGTGTTACCCATCTTTTACAGCAACATGTTAATATTTATGTATATTTATCTATAAATTCCTTTTATTAGGTTCAGGTACTATTTCGAAATCCCATTTTTGTACACCAATTCAATAAATATCATTGATTTTTTGTAATAGAAAACTGGTCATGAAAAAGTAGAATGACCCAATACTCGTACCGGAATTACAGACATCTTGGTCCCTGGCTAAAAATAACCATTTTTGTGATTATCAATAAGGAAATGCTGATGGTTTTCGGATTCCGTTAGAAATTGGTTTTGTATGTATGAGCATGTAAGCAGTTTATTGTACACAATAAAATGTTAAAACAATATACATGTCACATAAGATTAAAGTACAAATGCGAACTGATCACTACCATTAATACAAATACAGTATATATGCTTTCAAACACAGAAATAATTTTCCAAATCTGTTCATAAATGGCGGAGTAATCGCATAACAAACATACAAAAAAAAATACAGTCGAATTGAGAACCTCCTCCTTTTTTTTAGCCAGTTAAAAAGTTATCTTACATGTTATTGATTGCATTATGTTGTATGATATTTTCAAAGCTAGTCAAAATAAAAGCAACTTTTTAAAATCGTCCCCGAAGTTTGCACATTTTAGGTTTTTTTAGACAAATAATCATATCGTTCTGAGGACCAACATTACTGTTGATTCTGATAAAGATATATTCTGATTTGTTATTTTTTTCATATTGAATACTCCGTCACAAAATGGAAAACTGTCGAACCCAATTAGGCACCTAATGGATTAGTATTTTTCTGTATCAGATGCAAATGAAGCTCTCATTTAAATACAATGCAATATTTTTATTTGTGAACCATAGGTATGGTAGGTGTTTGGTATAAGTAAATATTTGGTATAAGTGGCAGTTTCAATGCAATCAAAATTGCGCGAAGGGAAATCGTATGCAAGAGGCAGGGAAACATTGCAATAACCAGGGTTGAAAAATTTATTTTCAGAAAAGATTGAAACTAAAACATTTAAATTTGTTAAAATTATGGAAATTCAATAATTTTCAAATTGTAATAAATACATTTCAATTAGAATTTGTTTGACGTAACTGGTGACCGAAGAGCTGGCGACTTCCTCGCACAACGTATCAGCATTGCGATACAGCGAGGAAATGCCGCCAGCATCCTCGGTACAATGCCCCAAGGGCCTGTTTTAGGTTTAAGTTAGTCTGAATATTATTTAAGTTATTGTTATTTAACTATTATTACCGCCTGTAAATCAATAAATGTTTATTAGAATTAAAATTAACCCTTGGAATGTTATGAACTTATGACGTCAGAGTTACGCATCACAAATTCAATTCTATGTAAGGTGCAGCGGCGAAATCTAGCCTACTGTGAGAATTAAAACTAATCGAAATATTTTCCGTGTTTTACATCATTTAGTAGAGTGCCATCTTGGTGAAAAGAGGGCTATTGTTTTTGTGCTCACCAGTTGGCGCCACTGTCGAGTAAGGTCCAGCTGTCAAAAAATATTATTGGTTATTGTGGGCATGAGAACCAAGTTTGCATTTAAATCATGTTTAAAACCTTAAAACCGTACCGTAAAAATATCGTACATCCCGCATTGTAGTGCAGTCCCGTTTTGTTCGGAAAAAAGGAGGAAATAAGTTTCCGAATGATAAAACTGACTCAAAGCACTGACAGTCATTGACCCGTAACTCATATTTGCCATAATCAAGCTCAGGTATTGCAAAATACTCACAATATTGTTCCAATTAGATATTAACCCGGGTACCGCAACCACAAAGAGTGACATTTGACATTTCGGAGACCTCACGCTACACTAGCGCCTCTAGCGGTGTATTCATACGAGATAGCCTCCATTGTGAAAGCGCTTTTCCGCTATCCGGGCATAGATGGCGCTGTAGTAAATGATGTAAAACACGGAAGATATTTTCGATTAGTATTAATTTGACGCTTTCTAGATTGCCACGCTGCACCTTATGTATATAGTGAGTGCAATTTGACAAAAATCTTATGGACTAATTAGGCCATAAGACGTTTCGTGGGTTAATAAGATTAATTAGTGATGAAAATAGTGCAATACATAACCTTAACAATATACAATTTAGGACACTCCGGTTTAGTACACATGGACGTACTTGATCATATTATAAATAAGTTATACTATCTACACAATTGAATGGATGGATTTTTTTTTTAACTTGACTGTGGCTAAGGCCCGGCCCAATAAAGTGATAGGAGTGCGCGGTTGGAGAGTAGCCTGGGGAAAATTCAAGATAAACCTCCGACACGACCACGCGTGTGGTTTGGAACACTGGAATACTCTAAGAGTTGGCGCTGTAGTGAGATTGGTTGAGCGGTTTCGTTATATATCTTCATATTTAACGTAAATGTCAGAATTTCGGAAAATATCAATGCCTACGTTTTTTTTCTATAATCTGCAGAAGGAATCTTGCTCAAAAAATGTAAGCAATAATTATGTAAGGTGTCTTCGGGTAACTTCGAATGTCGGCTAATTCCGAAAATAACAAATTTCAGTCTAACTAAGCGATTTTTTTGCGATTCATCATCATCACTATCAAAAAGAAATGTTAAATATTTTTGTTGATGTTTGGTAGGCAACAAAATCACTTAGTTAGACAGGAATCTGTTATTTTCGGAATTACCCGACGACACCATAATCAATAATATACAATTATCCCACATATACATGTTGTTCAGCACGTCTGCCATGTAATATGTCCTCTCAGTTTCTCAAAGGTTAGCTGGAAGCGATCCCTTAAAGGAATAAGTTCGCCTTTGTACAAATATGTATTATTAAGTTTGTTTTCTGCTATGTACTTGATTTGTACAATAAAGTGTTTACTACAGATTCAGATCCAGAGTCATTTATTTCATAGATGTAAATTACAACATAAATTTGCATTCTACTACTACTATACTAATATAATAATGAGTCATTCGGCGTTTATTAATAATAACCCTTTTTCCCATTACTGGCATGTTCATTTGATACTAACTTCGATAGGTTTTTAAGAAAATTTGTTTTTTTGTCTCACTAATAAAAAAACAAACAGTACCAAATAACAGCTGTCCACCCGAGTCTAAAATACTTACAAAGACTCCTTCCTACTAAGACCCTAAAACTGGCATTCCTACGCTACTAACAGTAGCTTCAGTGTCGAGATATTTTTGAGCGCGTTAGCAGTGTGGATATTTTTGTAAGTGACTGTACCTACCACATTTGAATATTTTTCTATTCTCAACCTTTTCACCCGAGGAACCAAAATAGGTAATTTTTAAAAATAAAATATATTATATTGTTTTACAAACGATGAGGTCAGTTCAAAACAACACAATACAAAGAAAAAAAAATCAATAATGAGTAGGTATGATATTTATATTATTTTACAATAACAATACACATTCATTACAATGAAGAAAACTATAATAGTTTAAAATATTTTGCGTAGTTTAGTTTACTAGTGACAAACTAAATTACTCATAAATAGCAAAACCTCTAGTTTATCCAGTGTAGTTTTATTTTAATGTAAACTTATGACACGTACCTAATTATAACCAGTAGCCATTCTCACGGCTTCGCACGGGTGCAATGCTGATGCACGTATTATACATATAAACCTTCCCCTTGAGTCACTCTATCTATTTAAAAAAACCGCATCAAAATCCGTTGCGTAGTTTTAAAGATTTAAGCATACATCCCTATGTATGCTTAAATCTTTAAAACTACGCAACGGATATACTTAGGGACATAGGGACAGAGAAAACGACTTTGTTTTATACTATGTAGTGATGGCAAACGTATTGCTTGCAATTGCGCTGTTTGCGCTATCCCCCCCTCTGGATACGCGCCTGACTGGAGCGCAAACTCTTAGAGTATTCCAGAGTTCAAAACTTTTCCCCAGGCTATTCTCCAATCGCGCACTCCTATCGGCCCCGGCCTATGCAGCCACAGTCAGGTTAAAAAAAAGGCGCTTATTAAAATATCTGATTCGTCCTAAGGGCCCTAGAAATAGAGCCGTGTCAGATATTTATGGGGGCATTACTATTTATTTATTTAATCTTTATTTCGGACTTACAATCCATATATTGTTAGTAATTTCTTAACCTAGGCAATACTAACAGTATTTACATTATTTCAATAAATTATTTAATGAATTAATTACATTGGAACATCACTTATATAATCAAAAATACATTCAATTACTTTCATTTATTTTTTAAGTTAATTAGCATTAAAACAAGTACGAGTAGGTACCGATACTTATTTTGATGCAAATAGCGCCATTGACCTTATTTGTCCGACCCAGTGCGACAGGATTGGGCAGTCATACCTGTCTGCAATGACATTCAGAATGCTGTTGGTACTCCCCCTGAGTCGGCCCAGCATCGAGGCGATTTTCTTGCGTAGGATGTCTTGAAAACCGTCCGTGCAGGCCTCGGTGAACATACGCGAGGCGCTACACCACCTAGGCAGTCCCAACAACATTCTGAATGCATTATTGTACTGAACGCGCAGGGCATTATAGACTCTTTTAGTGTACTAAACTACTGTTACTATGGTGTGCGGATAACTGTAGGAACCTACCTACACAAAGCTACCTTACCGGACACGGCTACCATAAATCCTACTTATGCCGTTTCAAAATTACCGCCGACGACCACTGCCCATGTGATGACACCAACCACCTCACAAACAATCGACCACCTCCTGAAAAACTGCCCAAAATTCACCAACCCTAGACTCAACCACGAACTCGCCTGTCATAATCTCAACATAGAACCATATAATTTACAGGACCTCATTAGAAAAGAAACCACAATAGCCTCATTTTGTAAATTTTCCACCATCATCATAAATAGCCAAAAAAAGTTCAACAGTACACAGTCCGACCCATAGTTCACCGAATTTCATCATCGAATTCAACTACCATTCCTACATATACATATAGAAGTATCACATACATTAGAAATCATTAATTACTAAGTATAGGAATAGTGAATTCAGCCGCCCGTATCCTTCGCGGGGACTGTTTTTCTTATAACATAGAATGAAAAAAAAAAAGACACTACACCACGTGTCGCCACTAAAGATACGCCATCACTCACTCGTTTAAACAAGGTAAAGGTCACAACTCGAATCTATTAGTTATAACAAGACGGTTCAAAACGAGTTTGGTTTCCATATATTTGTTTAGTTTTGGTTTTATTACTAACTGTTGATATGATACGTCGATATGTAAATTAACATGTTTACTGCACAAAACAATAAAGTGTATGTATGTAACAAAATGTATTTCCAGAAAATCTCGGTTTGAAGTAATCCTAAATGCATTATTGTTTTTTTTAATAATTTATGTTAGGTTAGGTACTCGATCGATTATTACCTATTTCAAACAAATGATTTAGATATCGTTAGCTTTTCTTTTACCTTGAAGTGTATCTTTCACTTTAAATATCTAAGTGTTGGGTTTCACTTGTTCAAAATCACGAAAATGATTCTGATAAAAAGATGTCCTCAATCTTCATACATTTCAGAAGTCCATTTTGTGACACTCCAAATACACTGTATGGAAAATGCCACAAAATCTATCCTTTTTTTGATGACACTTTTTTCTTTAATTAATTCTCGTATACTTATGATACATAATACACCAAACTTTATAATTTGTAAATCTAAAATGAAATTTAATAGTATAGTAGTAGGGAAAGCGCTTTGTTCCCATATATTAAGGTATATTTTTCTTCCATATCTCAATTGAGCATAATTTCATCATAATTCCTATTCATAATATAAGATTTCAAGCTTACATGGTCATTTACATTAGAATCGACTCGCAGCACGTCAGTTAATCTTTGATAATGGCGCTTGCAACAGTGCCGAAATATCGGGAATTCAAAAATACAAATATACATGGTAAATATCCCGTTTCAAATCGTAATTCTAATTCCTATTCATATCATCTCTGAGGCCAGGTTTTAAAGATCCATTAGACCAAATGTGAGGTAAAATTATAGCAACTTACTACATTTTTTAACATAACTTACCAACTAACGAAGGTCTAACGGGTTTTATAAAACCCAGCATTACGTCTTCCATCTTTTCAACACGTGTATAATTAAAAAACCGCCAGGTGCGAGTCCGACTCGCGCACGAAGGCTTATACCATTATCTATAAAAACGGCAAATCAAATCATATTTGTTGTATGGGAGCCCCCTTAGATATTTATTTTATTCTGTTTTTTAGTATTTGTTGTTATAGCGGCAACAGAAATAAATCATCTATGAAAATTTCGACTGTCTATCACGGCTTATGAGATATCAAATTCAAATGGTTTATTGCTTTTCATGTGTACATTGTGATCTTAATAAAAAACATATATAGTATCAACATGAACCCTGTGAGGGTACAGCAACGCAACTAAGACTAGGTTGGTACATGCTAAAAACTTAGGCATAATTTTTTATACAAAATAAAATATTTATATATATGTTTATGATAGAGCTTGGTGACCGGGACATGGGATAAAGGTGGTGGTTTGACAGGCTGATGGATAGCGAAGTCTTAGTAATAGGGTTTTAACCTTCGGGTACGAAACCCTAATTACTATTAAGTAACAATCAATTATTTTTAATATTTATGCAGATTGTATTTGGAGTTCAAATATCAATTGCAGCTGTCAATTATTCTTATATCACGCTTATTAACAAACACTGTTGCAAATGCATTTGTTTAAAGCATGTATAGAGATTCTTTGGGTGATCTCAGATAGAGATTCATTGGGTGAAAAGGAGTTCATAGTTTGTACGGGAGCAAATCTTTTTTGAAGTGAGAAATTTAAAACTTCGTATTTTCTCTCTGTTTAAATACAATAAAACTTTTTTCATCGTTTTTCGAAATTGCTCCCCTAAAGGGGTGAAAAAGGGGTTCCAAATTTGTGCGGGGAGCAAATCTTGACTTTTCTTAAAAAGCGATATGGGTGCCATTTTCGAGGTTCCTCAGGGTGCCGATTACGAAAATTACATGCATTTTCAAATCCAAGATGGTGGACATACATTTTTCTTAAAAATCGATATGGGTGTCATCTTTGTGGTTCCTCGGGGTGCCAAATACGAAAATAACATCCATTTTCACATCCAAGATGGTGGACATACATTTTTCTTAAAAATCGATATGTTTGGCATCTTTAATGGTTCCTCGGGGTGCCGATTACGAAAATAACATCCATTTTCAAATCCAAGATGGTGGACATACATTTTTTATTGAAATCGATATGGTTGTCATCTTTAATGTTTCCTCGGGGTGCCGATTACGTAAATGACATCCATTTTCAAATCCAAGATGGCGAACATTTATTTTTTCTTTTGAATAATTTTTCACAAAGTTTAACAGCATCAGACAACTGACAGAACAAAATAGACCACATTTATATTTTTGTTGCCATCTAAAATCTACGCGGACGAAGTCGCCGGCGGCCGCTAGTTTTATGTAAACGAACACAACTAACTGATTGGTTATTGTGGATCGTACGATCAGTGAATCATCGTCATCTGGTAAATGGAAACTGAAGCTATTCGTCATACATAATGTAGGTATTTATGTATACAAATTGAACTGATTAACTTAGGTACTTAGTAAATACTACCGACTTGAGATTTCGTTCCATCCTTTGAAATAATTCCTCATTCATCCTATGTAGTTTTACAATATGTATTATGATAAATAATAAAAACAATGTAGTTTTAAAATATGTATTATGATAAATAATTAAATAAATAAATAAATATTTTTTGGACAATCTTACACAAATCAACCTAGTCCCAAACTAAGCAAAACTTGTACTATGGGTACCAAGTGACGATATACATAATTAAATAGATACTTAAATACATAGAAAACATCCAAGACTCAGCAACAAATATTCGTGTTCATCACACAAATACATGCCCTGACCGGGATTCGAACCCGGTACCACCAAACTAAAGCAGTCGTCACTATAGGTTACTAGGTTTATTTAAAAACAAACAAACTGAACTAAAGATCTGACTGAACTGAAGACTTGCTCGAATTTGGAGCAGCCCAACTGGGGAAGTACTTCGACCTTGCAGAAGACCACAGCTATAATAACATTATCTACTATACAACTATGTAGTGTTGTGTTCCTGGTGGGCTAGCATAACTTGCTGCCAAGTCGTATCTCGCGCGACTCAGCGATTCCTGTCTCACTCGAACTGTGCGAATTAGAAAGAGGAGGGTAGATTTTTCTCTACTCGCGTCGCGTCGCAGCGGCAGTTGTGCTAGCCCCGCTGGAGGCGAGAAAGGTTGCCATAGCTCCCGAGGATGCACTATGTTGAGAGCGAGGGACCTAAATTTGTCACTTCTGCTGTCAACACAGTGAATACTCAAATTTCATAAAGGCTCGGCAACGCGTACGTGACTCTTTTGGCGTTGCGGGCGTCTATAGGCTGCGGTGGTCGCTTACCATCAGGTGGACCATACGCTTGTTTACTAAGTATAAAATAAATTACATATGAAATAAATAAAAAGTAAACTAATCAAATAGACTTGACCGCCCCTTGCCGTGTCGGGTGCCGATAACACAGGAGATGTTTCCTTAAATCACTTGCAATTAAGGTTAGGTTCGTTTGCTATCTAGGTTCTTCAGTGCCCTTACTATGTTTGCATGACCGTACTCGCTAGCGACTGCGTAAACGATTTAGTATGCCTATTCTTGGTTCTTAAACCGCCAGAGGCGCTGTACTTTTGCCTATACCAATTTTTACGCAGTCGCTAGCGAGTACGGTCATGTAACTCATGGTAAAGGCACAGAGCGGAAATAGAAGCCCCGCGTGCGCGGGCGCATCGACTTCCTGAAGGAAAGTATAAAACGGTTTTCGGTTCACAATATTTCGACAGTTTACAATCTTACTAATTAGATTATAATGTAACGGTTTTTACTTCACGGTAACGTATATATATATATACAGAATTCCCATTATCTTAATGTTTTATTTTGATGTCAACCGATCATTCGATTATACGTAAATATCGGTACGATTACGATTGTAAACTCGTTTTTAATGGGCATGGTAATATTAAAGCGTATTTTAAACACTAGATATTAATAGCAATGTAAATGAAGGCTAGCTATTAATGCGAGTTTAAATGTATACGAATTTATTGGAAGTATAAGTTAATACACCATAACACAAGTATTTTACTTATTTATTTATTTATATAAGGCCGAGAAGGACAAAGCCAGCAAGTACCTAGACTTGGCACACGAGGTGACCGCCATGTGGGATGTGCATTGCATGGAAAAAGAGTAATCTGCTGTTTAGGTTGGGAAATATTGCGTTAGGTACATTGTTGTCATACAATTTTTTGTTTATTACAACAAGAATCCGGATGGTGGTTTTAAGTATACTTTTAGTCAATAATAAAAACATCTTTTCATTTTTAATAAATATACAAGGTAAAATTATACAAAATAGAATTCCTCGTAACACTCAAAGCCTGTGTAAAATTGAATGGTTTTGTCATCATTTTTGAATCTATGTAAGTATGGTCCCAAACACATGTTCCATATCAATTTGTGTACCTTTAGACTTTAAAATTTTATCTTTACCCTGATCGTATACTGAGATACGACTTTTTAAATTAGCACGACAGATTCTTTGATTTTATAACCCATGAATTTTCATACCCCGGGCTTAAACTCCAAAAAATACTCAATTTTTGGAAACTTACAAGCGTCATATCTTTTTAAGATTTTGAGCATATTTATTAATTTATTGTTTTTTGACATAACTTACTGATGGTTTACTATTTATTCTTCGTCTTATTATTACTCATATTTTTTATATTCAAGTTGATTCAAGTCCTACATACTTCATATTTTTAAAAATATCCAACTTTAGAATAGATACGTAAAGTAACTATTTTTAATTTTAAATAATTACCTATTTGACCTGCTACTACGCAGTTAATGTCCTCTGACGCGGGAAACTTTTTTAAGAATAAATAGGTACATGACAAAAATATTTCACAAATTGCTTACGAGCGTAAACGGAGTTACGGTTAGCTAATTGATTTCAAAGGAAAATTCCACAGAACATTAAGCTAGTGTGCGGTATCCGTGTAGTTCAAGGAAGTAGAACATGGTTTTCAAGAATAATTACTTTAGATCTATACGTCACCATCGTCTGCGATTTCGATTGTAGGTAGGTGGATCAACTATTTTTTGTTGCTCGTTACCATGGTTACGTCTCCTGAGTCACTCTTTAAAACTGTGATTTAATAGGGTTTAAATTCACCAAATGTGATAATCCACATTGAAAGGGACCTTATGGCGGCAGGCGCTTACGTTACACCTATTCACTATTGTATTGGAACAGCGGCAATAAAGGCGTAAGTGCCGGCCGCCATAAGGTCCCTTTCAATATGTGGATTATCACAAATATGAGTTTTAGCGATGATCATAAATCCATTTGGACATGGGTCATCCCTTGAGTATGCTTGAAGTCAATATTATAAACATTTTTCTAAGAAACTTGGCTACTGTTGTCTCCTCGCTGACGGGACAGAATAACAACAAGAAAAAGTTGATTGACCCAGGTAAGTGTTTATCCAGAAATAACGCTAGGCTCGCGATTGGTGAAGTAGGTATAATAACATTTTGTGATAAAACAACTTTTTTTAACCTGACTGTGGCTTTATAGGCCGGGCACAATAAATCGATAGGAGTGCGCGATTAGTGGCCTGGGGAAAATCCAGTGGAAACCTTCGACACGACCACGCGGGCGGTTTAAGCACGAATATACTTTTGGACAATATTTATATTTTTTGGACAATCTTACACAAATCAACCTAGTCCCAAATTAAGCAAAGCTTGTACTATGGGTGTGACGATATACATACTTATATAGATAAATAGATACTTAAATACATAGAAAACATCCAAGACTCAGGAACAAATATTCGTGTTCATCACACAAATACATGCCCTGGCCGGGATTCGAACCCGGGACCTCCAGCTTCGAAGGCAGGGTCACTACCAACTAGGCTAAAGCGGTCGTCTAGTAATAAGAGTAAATAGCGGTACTCTAATAATAAGAGTTTATACAGAAATCACGCGAAGTTCCGAAGGGGGGGAGGGGGTCATGAATACCTCACGACTGATCACGTTGGGGGAGGGGGGTACAAGGTGACCTCACGTATATTTTTTACTGTACCTACAAAACCTTTAAACAATATATGTTCATGTAGAAAATTACAAATATTGATTTCGCACTTCAAAAACACTGAGAGTATTTTTGCTAACCTAACCTAACGCATACATTAGGTACGAAAATAAACAAAAGATCAACTAATACAATGTCATATATTTTAAAATTTTAATAACAATACAGGTGGGGTTTCTTGGGGTTTGGTACGGTTAGAACCTCACCAAAGATCACCAAATGAGAGAGGGGGTCTAAAAGTGGCCCAAAAAACTGATTTTCGGATTTATAAACCCTAAGGTTCATGTTCCAATTTAAGACTAGATATTGTGGAGCTATCGTGCGGGGCGAGAACGGGCATTTTGGAATTTTCTTTCTGGGTCATTGTCAGTTGTAAAAACAAAAGTTGTCCATTGCACCCGGTGGTCAATTAATAGTTAACGGCTTATGTACATGTAAGTTACGTTTTTATTACATGGATTTATAGATATGAAAACACCGTTTATGCGGGTTACTAGACCAATCCAAAAATAAGCTTTGTGGCCCTTAACTTTTGATATGTCCACAGAAAAGACGCGAACTTAAATCTGACAATGACCCTTCTGTTTCACACCCGTCGGGGGGTTGCGCCCGAATGTGTGTGCGTGCGATAGAGAGAGTCGTCGCCGTCGGCCTTGTGGAACCTAATTTCTCGCTGAAATAGTGCTTCGGGCGGCACCGTTTTCCACTCCTTAAACCTTTATCAAATGATACAGTATTGGCCTTGATCGATTCGTTACCTCCTTAACTAGGTTTATACGTTTTTCTTATTTAGTCATTCTTTCTCGTTTATGAAATAATAGCAAAAAACAGGAGGAGGTTTTCGAGTCAAAAAAAATATTGAAGGGTTCATATTTTTACTCGTAGACAATTTTTCCAAAAAATCAAAACATATAAACCTAGTATTTAATGATGTCTACAACATTTCCAAATATAATGCAAATCAGTTCAGGATTAGGGGGTGAAAACGTTTTTTTACACAAACAAACAATTTATGTGTGACATGTCAAATGCCTCTTACATAGAGGTGTGTCAGTTTATGCGCGCCTTTATTTGGCTGATATTGATATCGGTGACTATACCGGGGGGTACCATGTATCTCTGATCATTTCTTCTATAATTTACTGAAAGAGATCCCTTAAAGTGATACGTTCAGCTTTGTACATACCCTTGCCTTCTTTTTCTCTTTTACATTGATTTAACTTACAAGATTTTCACAGATTATTATTGAAAAACGGGATTAGTATTGTACGCGATTAAATCCCGTTTTCCAATAATAATTATTCACTTTTGTTATTTTGTATTTCGGTCAATCAACTTTTTCTTGTTGTTATTTTGTCCCGTCAGCGAGGAGACAACAGTAACCTAGTTTCTTAGAAAAATGTTTATAATATGGACTTCAAGCATGGTCAAGGGATGATCCATGTCCAAATGGATCTTTGCTCATAGCTAAAACTCATGATTAATAGATTTAAACCCTATAAAATCACAGTTTTAAAGAGTGACTCAGGAGACGGGCAAGGGGCAACAAAGAATAGTTGATCCACCCATTTAACTTTAACGATCCATATTACAAGGAACTTAACACCTTTGTCGCTATAACGTCATTTTTAAACTGTCAAAATATTTTTTCAACGGACAAGAGTTGCCGCTAGGGGGCCTATTCCGACCTTCGTATCGTGCCATCCCTCTCACTCATATAGTGAATAACACGAGAGTGAAAGGGACGGCACGATACGAAGTTCGGATTTCGAACTACGGAGTTGTCCCTCAGCCTAGACAGGATGAACGCGTTTATGTTGGACATATAGCATTCGTCCCTCTTGCGCCTACATATTTGCTAGTAATGGACTAATGCTAAGCATACATATGCGAAGCATCGCTGTGTCTTTGGTTTTAAGAATGGTTTTGTTTACTTGTTCACTATTGTAACATAAAAAGTTATTTCATGCAGACTCTCTCGACAACCTCACGAGCATGAAAAGTGGAATATAAATATACTTAAATCTAAGCGAATGTTCCCCTGGATACCTAATATTATAATTTCTTTTTCACTTCTCATGCTCGAAAAGTGTGTCATATTAGACTTGTCAAGCGGGGCTAAAGTAGTACATTTAACCCCTAGGGAAAATATGAATATGTATTTATGATTTACAAAACATTTGAATTTGACCAATCAAAATACTTCACCTATTAAATCCACCAATCACAGAACACTAATTTAACTCTTAAAAAAATATTTGGTATTGGGTGTTAACCAACCAGAATACAGCTTTACTAAAATCGACCAATCTGGAAACGTAATTAATTTTTCTAAAGAGTCTAAAGATTAAGTTTGTAGTAGTCCCTATTTCACAATAATTAAAAAAGTGGTTAAATCGTTCGAGCAACACTTTGAAGCGCTCAATGGAAGGTCAGTTAGCTTTTTTCGCGCGTGAATGTTGCGCGCGAACCGCAGTGTCTATGTTTTGTGTGTCAAAGGAGTATAGAAAAAAAATCATGCTGCAAAAGTATATATCTTCGCCGTGGAATTTATTGTTAATTTTGGGTGGGTTAACCTTTGTTTATTTATTTTCTCGCAATCGAAGTGAAAAGTAGAGTGTATAACTCTGGTCTAAAAGCCATATTACCCCTCGAACTATTTTCCCTCACTTCGTTCGGGAAAATAACTATCTCGTGGTAATATGGCTCATTTTAGACCCTTGTCATACAATCTACTATTGTGTTGAGCTGTGAAGTGGGTGCGGGCTAAAGAACAGCGCTGTACAGCCGACCAGGCTCGCAGCACACGCTAAGCCCGAGCCTATTGTCCCACCATTGTTGATAAGTATTCTAAATTGTAACTTCGAAATTTAACCATGTTTTTTTTTCTGTATTGCTGATTGTTCGTTTTTTTTTGCGACAATAAATACTTTTTTTTTATATGTCCGACTCCGACAGAAACGCGATCATCCTATAGGCAGATGAGAAGATCCTCAAAAAGCTAGGCACCTATGTTGACATAAATTTCAGACAAATTGCTGATTATGAGTGCAAGTTTCTGAATGTTTCCGACAAATTTTGTTATTGAAATTCTTTTTCAGACAATCGAATGCTGCCGATGAAAGATGGCGTTCAACACAACTCCAGAAGCCAAATTAGTGGCGAGAAGTGAGTATCAATTATATATTCATAATTAAATGCAAAGATTTTTGCCCGAGCGAGCGAAGCGTCTTCGATTCAGCTTGGAAAAAATGCTTGATCGTACGTCCGGCAGATATATTGCTGTGTTTTCCCCTATAAGTCGCATTTTCAACCGATTCTTGTGAAATTTTGTGAGGGTCCAACAGGGTGCCCATGAGGAATGGGAAAGATTTTGACCATGCATTCCTTAGGTCATAAGGAGTAATTAATGTTATATGGATCTAGGATAAATTATCCATTTTAACTTTTTCATAAATAAATAATATTTGCTTCTCCAGTAGACACGTGCCTTTTAAGACGAGCTGGCAACGTTTGCCTTTGCCATCTCTTTTTATTTTTACAAGAGACAATGTCATATGACTCTCTCCTTTTGGGCATAGATAGATCAAATCATGGCTTAGATTCTTCTTCGAAAATCGAAACTAGTTGGTCAAACCACATAATTACAGAAAAGGGTTGGTTATACAAAATCCGAATAGGAAATAGTGCTATGTATATTCGCTCTCTCTTTTGAAAGGAGAGTTATCGTAGGTATTCCTTAGATTAGGTACGATAAATGACTGGCCACTAAGAAATTTCCTACTTCATTCCTCCTTCATAATGACACTCATAATTTTTCACACCTGCTATTCAGAAAAGAGTTATTGTTGCCTTCGAATGAGGGATCAAAGTTGTACTTTTCTTCCCTCATTTGAGGGCAACAATGACTCTTTTCCTCATAGAAGGTGTGAAAAGCAGTATGTGACACTGTAGTAAAATCATTTGTAAGATATTTCATGTTTTTAACAGCGGGCCTCATAGACGGTGTGAAAAGCAGTATGTGTCACACGGCAGCAAAATTATTTCCGTCTTGGGCGTAAACACTTGAATCCCTCGCTACGCTCAAGATTCTACTTTAGAATCCCTCGCTGCGCTCAGGATTCTATTGAAGAATCTTTCACTTCACTCAGAATTCAATATACCCCCCTCGCCTCGCCGTAAATATATCATTTTGCTCCCTTGAGACACAATCTACTATTGCGTCATTGATTCAATGATTTTGTTGTTATTGTTAGCGTTGCAACTGTAATCTTTAGAAATTAGTTGTACTAAGCACATTTTAGTTATCCTAAATTTTCACCGAATCCAAAAACTTGTACTAAGAAATTGTGTCAGCGTGATCTGACTCTACCTTGATTTTTTATCGTTCAGTTAGTACCTAAGAATGTGTACTTATTTCCTTTAATCTAACTTTTGTTACTAGTAGTGTTCATGTTGATTGTTGATACATCATTGGTTCGACTTGGTTGAAACAGAGTAGGGCAACTCTGATGTTATTGAATGCTGAACTTGATTGGATCTAACCATGTAGTTAACCCTGTATCATTTATTGTCTGTAAAGTGTACCTAAAAAAAATTTACAATAAAGTACTTAAATACAAATACAAATACAAACATTTATTCTGCAAATAGGCCACAAGGGCACTTTTACATGTCAAAATATTAATTTACAGTTCAAGAAGGAATAATAATTTCGAGTTTACAATTATAACAAAATTAATGTCATACAGTGAAGATAAACTTGCAAAGTTATCTATTACAAATATTACAACATCAGTAAAATTAGAGATGTATAAGGTCTCAAGATCAAACAAGGAGTATAATGAAATTAATATAATATCCCAGAGATGTACATGGTCTCTGAGCGTCAAAATTAAAATTAATTTAATATTGTTACAGATGTATATGGTCTCTAAGTCACTGATAATAAAAACGAATCCACAACAGGATGATGTCTCTCGTCAATCCCGTATAAAAAGACACTAGTATTAACGTAGTCACTATGAACAGACCGGACTCCACAAACAGCACCCGATCACGAGTATGACGCGTATCTCAGCCATCGCCTCCCTCGACATCTCTCTCTTACATAGATGCTTTAGGTATATGTACCATCGCGAACAGGGATAGTTGAGCCGCTTGACAATGTTCGCAATTTGGTCATGTAATGCAAATCGGGACTGACACGACATCGGGACATATCTGTCATTCATTACATGGCTAAATTATGGAGAATGCCAAGTGAGAGTTTGAGAGAGGTAGGCACAGCAAAATATCATCTTGCTCGAATTTGGAGCAGCCCAACTGGGGAAGTACCTCCGCCTTGCAGAAGACCACGACCATAATAACATTATCACTACATAGTATAAAACAAAGTCGCTTTCTCTGTCCCTATGTCCCTATATCCCTATGTATGCTTAAATCTTTAAAACTACGCAACGGATTTTGATGCGGTTTTTTTAATAGATAGAGTGATTCAAGGGGAAGGTTTATATGTATAAAACATGCATCAGCATTGCACCCGTGCGAAGCCGGGGCGGGTCGCTAGTTTACTATACAAGTATGTAGTGTTGTGTTCCTGGAGGTGAGCAAGGTTGTCAGAGCTCCCGAGGATGCGCTGTGTTGAGAGCGAGGGACCTAAATGTGTTCCTTCTGTTGTCAACACAGTGCATCCTCAAATCTTATAAAGGGCAACGCTCACGTGACTCCTTTGGAGTTGCGGGCGTCTATAGGCTGGCGCTTACCATCAGGTGGACCGTACGCTTGTTTACCACCGGCGTTGTATTAAAAAAGGAACTTACATAATACATGCATTAGGTAGGTGGATCAACTATTCTTTGTTGCTTGTTACCATGGTTACGTCTCCTGAGTCACTCTTGAAAACTGTGATTTTATAGGGTTTACATTTACCAAACATGAGTTTTAGCGATAAGCATCTATCCATTTGGACATGGGTCATCTGTTGAGCATGCTTGGCCTTGAAGTCCATATTATGGACATTTTTCTAAGAAACCCTATTACTGTTGTCTCCTCGCTGACGGGACCGAATAACAACAAAGAAAAGTTGATTGACCCAGGTATATAGTTAGTAATATGAGATGTATATTGCAGAGAGACTGGTGATCTCGTTCTTTGCTGGCGTGCTCAGCATCATCGTGTCGGCGGTGCTGATGGCAGTCGACCCCGTCCATGTCATTGCTAAGTTTGTAAGTATGTAGCACATTCGCGAAGGCGAGTGGATTTGACGAAATAAGACTTTACCGTCATAGCAATAGGGCCAATAGGAAACACTCCACTCGCCTTCATGAACAGGGTACTTGCATTATTTTATTGATCTAGTCTTAAAGATTAAAGGATTATGTAAAGATACCAAACACGAATAAGTTAAAATGTGAAAGAAAGAAAGAAAGAAACATTTATTCGCGACAAACACATGACATTTACAAAGATGACAGGACAGAATAACATATTGCCACGAAATGGTCACAACTCAGCGTTATGCTGGCAGGGCCAGCGCTGATGTGCACAAATAATTTATTTAATTCAAATGAAAAACCTGTATATCAAATTTCGGGTTTAGGGTGGGCACCAAACCGTCTGTAATAGTAAGCGGGGTTTTAAAATCTGAGTGTATGGAAAGTTTGACAAGTTTCTATGGAATGACAGCTGCCGGCGCCATATTTGACGATGACCGGCCTGTGATCGTATGTTGGTGCAACCGACCCCTAAACGATCACTGGCTTGACGTGACGTCACTGTAATAGATGTCAAATTTTTCATGGCGCTTGAATATAATTTACTTCACAGAAATATTTTTGAAGGGTTCTTTTTGTTGATTATTTATTAAGTTTACTTTCAGCACACAGCAGCAGCACTTTAGTGCTTAGTGAGACTGATTATTATCACAATAGCTTTGACTAACTTACGCTAACAATATTTATTATTATAAAAATAAAACTAACCTAACTATCAAACTAAAATAAACTCAAGTATATTTTCTGTTTAATTTAATATAATAAATAAATCAAAAAATTAATTAATCAATCGTTTATTTGCTGAAAATTCAGTCTACTTTATTACATTTCCTTTGTCTAATGTATTAATGTATGGGGTGAAAATATTTATAAATCATTCGTAATAAATCATTTTCCATTTTATAGATATTTTGCATTGTTTTCAACGAAGTTACTGAAGTGACTGATGGAGTGACGTCACTGCGCGTATTCAATAACGTTTCAATCTACACCGTAACTTTTAATTAAACTGTTAACACAAAAAAATAATTTTAGTATAAATCTTCGAATACACTTGGAATGACTATCATTATTGGATTGATAATATCATTTCTTGATGTAATCTTAAAGCAACTTCCCCACCGAAGCAACTATATCCCTCTTGACTTTCTAAGTGTGTAAGACGATTTGTTAGAGGTTGCCACAAACGCATTTTGCCCCGGCTCATTTTTATGGCCATTCGCATTTTGCCACGATCGTGTTTTGTCACCTGTGACAAAAAGATATTTCGTTTTCGGTCGGAAAGCTGCCTATCGAGGCATTATCAGAGGGGCTACCGCAAACCGAAAACGAACGAAGTTCGAATATCTCCCTCTCTGTCGCACTTGCTGATTCGTGCGACAGAGAGGGTGATATTCGAACTTCGTTCGTTTTCGGTTCGCGGTAGCCCCTCAGCTGCTTACTTCTGATGCTCACTGAACGCATCGCCGGTAAAGTAAAATGTAGGCCACAGGCACGTATCCAGACTTTTGGTTCGGGGGGGGGGGGGGGGGGACAAATATTGAAACAACCATGTGAACTCTGTAAAAATCACTACTGGCTAAAAACATTTTCGGGGGGGGGGGGGGGGGGGTAAATCCCAACTATCCCCCCCCTCTCGATACGTGCCTGGTAAGCCAAGTTCTAATGTGCTCCTAAAGGTAATTAGTATCGAAGTTAGCAATAAATCGGGTTTAAGAACTTTATTAAAAAAAGAGGTTTAATTTTTTTTAAATATTAATTATTTACAAACAAAATCCATGCATTGTTATGCATTATATACTATGTAAATTCCAATCATAATTGAGATCGCAATCCAGCGAGGCAATGCCGCCAGCCTTCTGGGCACCTTGCCCCACGGCACCGGCCCTTGGGCCAGTTTTTTATTTGTAACTATTTGGATTTATTTTATTTTAGTTTATAGTTAGGTTAGTTTTGTATTGTTAATTTTAGTTATAGTATACGTGTTTATATTGATGCCTTATTAATTCAATATATATATAAGTTAATATAAATTCTTGAATAATCATAATACATTTTGTGACAGTAAACATGTGCCCGAAAACGTATTTTGCTTACAAATGTAAATTTAATTTAGCTAGTATTTTCGTTACCTAATTTCAAACTTTAAAAGTAATTTTAAATTTAACAAGTTTCATAGTGAAAAGATATGGGGTGGGAAATATAATAAATCACGTTGCAGTGTCACTGGGTGTTATGTCATCGAACTTGGCCGAGTATTGTCTATATCACAGATTTTTTGTCTCTTTCAGTCCTTAAGATTGAAACGAGATATATCAACTTAGCATGCGATGCCTCAAGGTGGGACGTGTTATGGAATATTAAAGGCTTGTGAAACTCATGTACCGATGCACGTATAGTCGAGGAATTTTTGGGGCTTTTGGACTCTATTGAAATAGAAATAGAGTCCAAGAGTAACAAACATTCATATTCACTCACGTATAGGTTGACATCACGTCTTTAGCAATCACATAGTAAATAAGTTAATATAGGTCA
Source organism: Epiblema foenella (assembly GCA_963556455.1). Lineage (NCBI taxonomy): Eukaryota > Metazoa > Arthropoda > Insecta > Lepidoptera > Tortricidae > Epiblema > Epiblema foenella. Next base: position 31,509,239 of record OY747098.1, on the reverse strand, counting down.
GTACGTGCATTAGACGAACTGCTGAAGCGAGATGGTTATAAAATATGTAAATATAAATATAAAATATAAATATTTGTGGATAATCTTACACAAATCAACCTAGTCCCAAACTAAGCAAAGCTTGTACTATGGGTACTAAGTGACGATATATATACTTATATAGATAAATAGATACTTAAATACATAGAAAACATTCATGACTCAGGAACAAATATTTGTGTTCATCACACAAATAAATGCCCTGACCGGGATTCGAACCCGGGACCTCCAGCTTCGAAGGCAGGGTCACTACCAACTAGGCTAAAGCGGTCGTCATGGTCGTTATGTGTATAAATTTTGTATATTGTTTATTATTTCATGCCTTTCTTTATGTAATTTTTTTATTCAAGTCAGGTTTGCGTTTGACCGCAAATCACCAAGCGATATTGTGATATAGATGGAACACACGTACCTAAAAACCGATTCACTTTCGCCTTGAAGGCCAAAAGGCCAAGGATTCCGGCAAGCAGTTCCACAGCTTGGCTGTTCTGAAAATCGTAGTTACACAGAGTATCATGAATACTAATTTTACAAAACCTTCGTCTTGTGTTTGCTGTGGGATATTTCTTTAGGGTTGTTCGATTTCAATACTTAACGACTCGTTTGATTTGTGATGTTGATGTGTCTTCATGATTGTGATTAAGCACAAATAATAAAGGTCCCTTTTTTAGTTTTTCGTAAAAAAACTCGCAAACGGTGTTACATAGTAAAAAATGCTTGGAGACACAATAATCTACATAAAATTCTCTACAACAAAGGTTTTATTTTTCGCTAGGATATTTAATGAAATTATAAAGGGGGAAGTTAATTATAATTGGCTTCTCTTTCCTTTGTTGTTCAATAATATAAAAAAAACAGTATTAATGCACTCAACGAGCTCTAAACAATGATACCCCACTCGATAGGATAGCACATTTTTTGTGCCCCCCTTTTTCCCTATAAATGTATTTTTTTGTTAATTTGCATTTGAAATGCCCACAGGTATACCAAGCATACAATTTTTCAACAACGTGTTAATAGAAACTATTACATTAGAGCATAAAGTCATCTATTTACTTGTAAGGTCCTTGACACCTCCTAATAGGTCTTGACACTTTCTATCTTGATTCATAACAATGAAGGATACACAGGTATGCTAATGGAAATTAAGGTTCCAAGCACTGAGACATTTACCTTAATCTCCTCTCCAGCAAACTCGCATCGCGATCGGCTCGCTACCCTACCAGCTGCTGCAGAGCGAGGTGGAAGGAGTCCACGTGAAGGCGTACCTCTTCAACGTCACCAATCCAGAAGCCTTCCTCACAGGGAAAGATAAGAAGATGAAATTGGAGGAAGTCGGGCCTTTTAGCTACAAGTAAGATATCAAATTGCTTTGCAGAATTAGAAAATTTGCAGATTCATTAGAGTGCCTTTACATACCATGAGTTTGCATGACCGTACTCGCTACCGACTGCGTAAACGATTTAGTATGACGATTCCTAGTTCTATTGCGTAACCGCCAGAGGCGCTGTACTTTTGAATCAATATTCCACCATTCCAGACATGTTTTTTTGAGATCTTACAATGCAAATTAGTACATTTTAGGCTGATGATGATTTATTTATTTATTTAAACTTTATTGTACAAAATACACAAATTGTACAAATGGCGGGCTTAATGCCAAATAGCATTATCTACCAGCCAACCATTGCGCTAAACAGATATTTTATACAAGGTGCAAAGAAAAAAGTATGAAAATGATGTATAACAGAATATCTACTAAAACAAATGTATCATAAGTACACTACATATGAACATAATAAATAAAATGTGTATAGGTATACAAGATACATACATACAGGATTAGATATACTACTACATATTCAATACATACTATAATTATAGGGATGGATTCCATACGAATTCTTGTTAAAGCCGAATTTGCTTGGGGCTTATCTGATGTTAAGAGGGAGTGAATTCCACGACTTGCCTGTACGGCGAAGGAGTAAGTGATGATGAATCGACAGATTCCTATTTCTAAACATTCGAATTCTAGAAGTAGCAGTGTCTCACTGACTGGCCATAACAGTAATCATTTATGCTGCTAATCTCAACAGAAAAACCATAACGTCTCCAATAAGTTTCATGTTTCATAAATATCCTCCAAATTTCATCATTTCTTCCGGAAGACGTCCACTGCTGGACAGAGTCCTGTCCTAAGGGGATCCATAGTAACCGGTCTTGCACCCGGTAGCGTAGTTACCCAAGGGCTAGGAGGGGCAGGCCCCAGAGCTCCCAATCTCTATGGGCCCCCGAAACCTGATTAGCAAACCTATTATTTAACTAGAGAAAATTTCTCTCATTTTCGGAATCTAAATAAAATAGGTTGTAACACTATGAGTACTTTAATCATAGCAACTCATTAAAAAAAATACGTCCAGTCTATCTTGCCGCAGGGCGCTTGGTCGCCTAGCTACGCCACTGCTTGCACCACCCTCATCCACAACGACTTCTTGATCAGACCAACCTGTCTTATTGAAGGAAAAGATTGTGAGGAAACTGGGGTAATCCCAACAATGTCTAGTTTCCCTCTGGGTTGGAAAGTCAGATGGAAGTTGTTTTCGTGAAACTAGTGCCTACGCTAAATCTTGGGATTAGATTCCAAAGCGGGCCCCGGGTCCCCCCTTTTTTTTGGACGGGGAAAATCCGTTATGGATACGCACCGTGGGGGCGGCGCGGTGGTTACTAAAAACCCCCCGCTTGTCCTCCTTAACCCATTTCGGGCGGCTCTGGGATCTCCTTTGGAATGCGCCAGAGTCCACTTATGTGGGTCCCGCTGTGTTTCTATGACGATCGTAGCCCCCAACTACGACCGTCTACGACACGAAGACCCCCTTTTAGTCGCCTTTTACGACAGGCAGAGAATACCGTAGCTATCCACCGCGCGATCGCGACAACACTGACACATATAGTCCTTATTCGTCCCGGTACCGCCGCACACCGAGTAGAGTCAGTCCGACTCAGGTCGGGCCTAGCTGACCATAGCCGTTTTTTATGCCCGGGCTACGGGGCAACCCCGGGTGCCCCTAGGACTCAACCGGAAAAACACTAGGAGGAGAAAGATCTTTTACAAAATAACGACTTTGCCAAGTCAAGCTACAAGACCAACCTTCCTTCTCTCGAAGGATTTCGTAATATTATCAATTGTGTTCTTTTTGACAGAGAGCTGCGGTCTAACCAGGACCTAGAGCTGGACCTGCAGGCCGGGGTGGTGCGATACACGCCTCACGTTAACGTGCAGTTTGTTCCAGAAGAGTCCATAGGACGGCCTCAAGACGTCAACGTCACTATACCTAATATCGCTATGCTGGTAAGCCTTAAGCTACCCTACACATGAGGTTGTCGCTATATGAGACCCCTTAATACCTAATAGTTGACTATTGTTCACCTCTCTTAATCCATACTCGATATTATAAATGTGAAAGTGTGTCTGTCTGTCTATCTGTTACCTCTTCACGCTTAAACCGCTGGATCGATTTATATGAAATTTGGTATGGAGTTAGTTTAAGTCCCGGGGAAGGTCATAGGGCACTTTATATTCCGGAAATCATACCTTAAGGGGATGGAAGTTTGCATGGAAGAGCGATGACTAGGTAAGCGCCTGATAGAATTGAATAGAAATAAAATTCTATCGCGATGAACGAGTTCTACGTAGACTAAGTCGCGGGGAAAAGTTAGTATGACAAGAACGCGTAGAGTACATCCCAAGCAGCCGCTTATTGTGACGTCATTTGTTTCATTTGTTTGACGACCACTTTGGCCTAGTCGGTAACGACACTAGTGGCCCTCTACCTACGAAGAGTCGCCTAGTTTCTTACGCCGGTTATACTCGAGGCAGAGGTTTATTTTATGAACCGGTGGTAGTTTTTGACATTCATAAATGCATGTAACATGCCTAAATTGAAGAATAAAAAAAAAGAAGCTGGTGATCCTAGGTTCGATTACAAGTCGATTACAAGTCAATTAACACGAATATTTGTATAGTTTCCTGAGTCTTGGATGTGTTTTCCCCAGAGCATGACATCAATGATGTCCACCTACCCATTCTGGACGCGGCTCGGCTACAACGCCCTGCAGAAGCAGGTCAACTCCCGCGCCATCATCACAGTTCCTGCCCACAACTATCTGTGGGGGTACGACGAGCCTCTCATCACCATGGGGAACACCTTCATGCCTGGGTGGATCCACTTCAAAAAGATGGGGATCATGGACCGGGTACTTGAAAATTTTACCTATAGCACTATTGGCACTGCCAAAGAATATACACAAATGAAAGTTGCTTACGAAATATACTTTAGCCTGACCTGTCACGTATGTCTTTGAACAGTTAAGTAATGTTTTCTCCAAGACTTCAGGGACAAAACGCATGTGCCGAATACTCGTACTATAGTACTTATTGCAATATTTTGCTATTAAAATACAAAAAATATCACATAGCAAGTAACACAGAAAATGTAGTAGGTAACATAAGTATTTTTTCTGAGAATTAGATAATAGACATCCCCTCATTTAATACTTTATTTTTGTTCTTTAGAAAGCGGTTTAATTTAATTAGAGTATCACTTTCGATAGTTTTGGTAAATCGAATAAGTAACTCAGTGGTTATTGATGTTTCCACAATTTGTATGAAAAAATGGTATTAACCATTGTTTTATCAACTTTTTACAGCAATAAGTTAATATTTAAATATTTTACCTATAAATTCCTTGTATTCGGTTCAGGAACTATTTGGAAATACTATTTTTGTATAGTTATTCAATAGATATCATAGCTTTTTTATGGAATAGAAAAAACTGGTCACGAAAAATTAGAATGACCCAATTATCAAAGTTGCTGAAAATTTTTGGACTTTTGGCGAGCATGCACTAGAAAATAGCGGCTCGTTGGATAGTGTTGAACTGACTATTTTTTTTTTCAGCTATATGACAAGACTGTGGAGAACAGGCTGGCTGTCGGTGCGACGGATACAGACAAATTCGAGATTAAGTCCATGAACGGACTGAAGGGACTCAAGCCGTGGGGATACCAGGATGAGATAACTAGGTTAGAACGATTTCATTAATTAAAAAAAAAAAAAAAAATCTGTTTATTGCAGTATTAAATTACAAATATATTTATTACAGTCTACATAGTCTATAATCTTTTACATTTAAGATTTTATTAAACTATGGGGTGTTGGGAGTGGCTCCCTATCTATAATTATTAAAAGAAACGGCTTTAAATTTTCTTTTCACAATTATATTTTACATGAATTTTGAGCACTCAAAAAGACACAGTAATAAGAGATACATCGTACCAGCTGGTTTAGGTGCAAGCCTTTGCCCGAAGGCAGGGCTCGTAAGCGGTTTTTTCTATTCTTGTAATTAATGTTATGTTTTACTCATGTACAGTAAAGAATTTTACATACATACATACATACTAGTTTTGAAATATCTCGTAAAGTACTTCTCATATTACCATTTTTATTTTAAGATTTGTTTTAGTTAGCCTTCATCTATGAAAGAAATGATTTAATTGCGAATAATTTCCGTTAAAACGCAACTAACGGAAATTTTTAACCGGTTAATTGTAAGAAGACGAAACCGGTTTCCGAGCCCTGCCCGAAGGAAACCGATTGGTCAAAGGCAGAGATCGCTCGAAAGCAAGAATTCATATTCATAATAATCATAATAATTTATTTATAAAACCAATTTACACGTCATTGATAAATAATTAGTAGTAGTACCTACTAGGGAATGCAATCTCGATCTCGCAAGATCTCGAAATCGCGAGATCTCGACCGATTCTTCGAGATTCAATCTCGTCGGTGGAAAATTTCGATTTTTGAAATCTCGATCGAGATCTCGCCCAAAATTTTCGAGATCTCGAACGAGATTACTGCGCAGTGGCGCGATGTTTGCGGGAAGATACCCACAATCATTTTTACAACAAGAATTAGAAGAAGCTTTAAGGACATGTAAAGACACAACCTAGAGCTATAGCAACCGACAGGTTGGATAGCCTTTTAAAAAAGGAGATCAACCTTTATGAGTGCGGTATGTTGATTTTCCACGTTATTACAAAACATTACCACATTAACGTAGACGGATTGTTACCTACGGTATTATTTTTGGATAAAAGTTGTTTTTTTTGTTTCTTCATTAAATGTATGTTTTATTTGCGACAAACCTATTACAGGGAGTAACCTAATAATTCAAAATTAAGGTCCATCAAAATACCGCGTTTTTAATTATTTCGTCAAATCTCGATCTCGTCGGTTTGACTGACGAGATCTCGAATCCCCCAATCTCGACATTGGATATCTCGCACGAGATCTCGAATTGCCAATCTCGGTTCGAGATTGCATTCACTAGTACCTACCTGTGATTTACTCCTATGCTTCCCTCAGAAGAAATAAAAGGAACTAATGTTTAGTTTACTATACAGAAAACCGACAACCATTGTGCGCAAAAATGCGCCTGGACGGCGACGTGATTATGAAAGTTATCTAAGGAAAAAATCTTAACTTTCAGATCAAAATGTAACACGTTCACCAACGCTTACGAAGGCGTAGCGTATCCTGACGACCTCACGCCCGCTACCGAACTCCGGATCTTCAGGAACGTCCTGTGCCGCTTCCTGGAGCTGGATTTCCTGGAGCAGATCACCACGGACTTCGGAGCCGAAGCCCTGGTGTACAAGATTAGCAACCGGACGTTTTCCCCCGGGAAGGACAACGAGTGCCTGTGCGCGAGGGGGATTTGTATGGACGGACTGTCGGATTTATCGCCTTGTTTTTATGGTGAGATGTGAATACTGAATAGTCTGTTGCAAACTTAGTCTGAACTGTATTTGCAAAAAAATATGAATCTGACTTGAGGCCTTATAAGTTTTAAAATGTTTTGATTTCAAATTATGACAAAACTAATGATAATACCAATAAAGTTATTAAAGGATACGATGACTTTATTCAAGTTTTAGATAGTAACATAGCCATTTTTTGATTTTATTGTGTGTAGTAGAATTTAAGCGGAAAAAACAAGTTATTAGTTTGAAAATGGTCGATTTGAAGTGATGTTTGAAACGATATTTCTTAATGAAAAATCCAAAAATACGTTTAAAGTTTATGACATAAGGTCGCAATAGTCCTGTTCTAGATAGTAACATTGAAAAATGTCAAGATTTGTGTCAATTCATACAGAAAATGGCGTAAATAGATGAGCGTTTTTTAACTGATAAGGACCCTTAACATATTACTAAAAATACTTAGATGTTATGTTTTGTTTAAAATTCTTAAAGCTGTTATCCACTATCCAGATCTGCTAAAATTAGTTACCTTAATTTGTGCGCATCACCCCTTACGTTCTAGATCTCTCTTTCACATAATTTTTTCTCGCAAGAACTATTCTAGGCATACCTTTTTCAGACGAGTGCCCAGTTATTATAATAAGCATCTATATGATATTGATCCCTTTTATAATTCTACTAGCGACCCGCCCCGGCTTCGCACGGGTGCAATACTGATGTATGTATTATACATATAAACCTTCCCCTTGAGTCACTCTATCTATTAAAAAAACCACATCAAAATCCCTTGCGTAGTTTTAAAGATTTAAGCATACATAGGGTATAGGGACATAGGGACAGAGAAAGCGACTTTGTTTTATACTATGTAGTGATATCTAGTCTAAAATTACTAGTTAAACGTAATTTGTTTTAGTTGAGCATTTAAATTGGAAATAAGATATTAAAATTGTCGACTGAGATTAGTTTGTTCCTATTTACAGTTTTTACTTTGCTTTAGTTGACATTAACGTAACTGTAGTTAACACTATTTTTTTTTTAATATAGCCGTGTTAAAATTCATGTGCGAATTTTTCTTTTTAGTTATTTGTAATATGTCTCTATAGTTCGTTTTTGTTTATGTGTTACCCGCCGTGAATTTCACCGATTGGCTCCGACGGAAGACCAGCGTCGACCAGTTAGGTTGGCACCATGCTGAGTCGGGACCATTTCGTGGCATTATTGATTGTTTTCTTTTTGTTTTACACCTTTTTTTACTGTTTTTACTCGTATTTCAACTTTAATCCTTGGTATGTGTATTACTCCTGTGCCACGAATAAACGCTTTTTCTTTCTTTTTTTTCTTTACTATGTAAAATAATGAACCTCCAGGTTTATTGTTTACTCTTGTGCAGGTACCTTCCATGTACTGACAATTTGGATATTTTTATGTGACTGTTTGTGTTCTAAATAAATTTAAAGAAAAATTGCGTTTCAGGACTGCCTCTCGCCATGTCGAATGCGCATTTTTTGGACGCGCCCCCTGCAATGTCCGAACGCATCGACGGTCTACAACCAGACCCGGTCAAACACGGCGGGCGATTCCTTATAGAACCGGTAAGATAGATCTATCATCATCATCATCAGTCATTTGTTCAGAAAGTTCGATTTTCATGAGTAGATAGCCGGGTTGAAAGACGCTTTTCCGACCCTAGGGTATAAAGTAAAAAAAAAAAGTTCTATAGGCCGGGAGAGGGGCGCGGGGCGCGGCGGCGCCGGCTGCTGGTTACTGCAGCGCGTGTTTTTATGAGTACATCCTTAGAATATCATTTATTTTCACTTCTCATGCTCGAAAAGTGTGTCATATTAGACTTGTCAAGCGGGGCTAAAGTAGTAGGTACATTTAACCCCTAGGGAAAATATGAATACATATTTATGATTTATAAAATATTTGAATTTGACCAATCAAAATACTTCACCTATTAAATCCACCAATCACAGAACACTAATTTAACTCTTAAAAAAATATTTGGTATTGGGTATTAACCAACCAGAATACAGCATTACTAAAATCGACCAATCAGGAAACATAATTAATTTTTCTAAAGAGTCTAAAGATTAAGTTTGTAGTAGTCCCTATTTCACAATAATTAAAAAAGTGGTTAAATCGTTCGAGCAACACTTTGAAGCGCTCAATAGAAGGTCAGTTAGCTTTTTTCGCGCGTGAATGTTGCGCGCGAACCGCAGTGTCTATGTTATGTGTGTCAAAGGAGTATAGAAAAAAAAAACATGCTGCAAAAGTATATATCTTCGCCGTGGAATTTATTGTTAATTTTGGGTGGGTTAACCTTTGTTTATTTCTTTTCTCGCAATCGAAGTGAAAAGTAGAGTGTATAACTCTGGTCTAAAAGCCATATTTCCCCTCGAACTATTTTCCCTCACTTCGTTCGGGAAAATAACTATCTCGTGGTAATATGGCTCATTTTAGACCCTTGTCATACAATCTAGTATTATTACTTATATTTCTCACTTATATTCATCGTAGTCGAAATGAAAAGTAGTGTTTAACTCGGGTGAAAGCACACATTTCACCCTTGATATATCTCGGGTGAAATGGGTCACTTTCAACCATTGGTTAACATCTACTATTTTAGTGAAACATGAGAATTACATTGTAACATTCAATTTACATTTGACCAATAAACAAAAGAACGTGCCAAGTGCGACTCTCGGGTATCTAAAACGGCAAAAAAATCACGTTTGTTGTATGGAAGCCCCCTTAAATATTAATTTTATTTTATTTTTTAGTATTTATTTATCCTTTATTGCACTTGCAATATGAATAATTTGCGAAGCATGGGTAGGCCCCCCGCAAGGTGGACTGATGACCTGGTAAAGGTCGCGAGAGCCCGCTGGATGCGGGTGGCGCAGGACCGGTCATTATGGCACTATTTGGGGGAAGCCTATGTCCAGCAGTGGACGACTTTCGGGTGATATGATGATGATGATGATGATGAATAATTTGCAGCAAATCGGCGCCGTGATCGAGACAGAGTTCACGGTCCAGGTGAACATTGTGATGGGTGACGTCAGCTTCAACGACGAAGCGAGGGCCATGGCCGGCATGGTCGTGCCAGTTGGCTACTTCAGAATTGTAAGTCGGATCTCCGTAGGCTTGATAAATATTCCTAAAAGTTAAGGGGATGCCTCGAAACACATTGACATTAATTTATGTTGTAATAAATTAATAAATTAATACTGTATTTTGTTGCTTAACTGGTACTTACGTACCTATGTAATGAATTAATTGCATGCCTAGCTTCATAATTAAGTAAATCTAATATTTTGCATGCCGACATTGTTGGCGAGATATTATGGGAAGTTATTATTGTGAACGTATTTTACTACCTAATGTAACCATATCTCTAGCGAAATAAACAATTTCATTTCATTTCATTTCGATTCGGTCAGCCACGCCCCTCGTAAAAGAGACACGCTTATGTCTTTCGCGCACGACCAAACGGGATGCAACACTCTTCGGAAATGGTTTTTTTTAGTCAAATCTCGATAAACATCTGATTGTGTGCAATTTTTTTAAATTTACTCTTGACAGAGTTTAGATGAGGTAAAATGCCATCATTTTAACTTAATTGCGTCGTTTAATAATGCGTACTTTTAGTAGGCTGAGTAAAAAAAGGAAAAAAAAAACTCGACTTTGGGATTTTTTGTATCGAGAAAATTTTAAGCAATTCATGTTTAGGCTATTGTCAGAAACATAGACATATAGTCAAGAATCATATATCTGAATATCAATCCTTATTGTTTCCTCATCTGGGTAGAACAGCGTTTCAAAGAAGGCGATATTTCTCGTTGCACAGCCTTAAGGATAAGCAGATTTAGTTAAGGAGGGATTTTGGTTGTTGGTGCCGCCTTTGGGTGGATCAACTTTTTTTGTGTTTGCTATCTTGACCTATCCAAGGGACACTAGTGGCGCAGTTTGTTCAAAAAAATGTTGTATTAAGTTTTAATAGCATGCTTAGTAGCTGGACCATTATGGAAATAGCTTATAAGTAGGCACCACAAATAGTTATGTTCGGTAAACTTAAATAGTATAAAATCACGATTGTTTTCGAATTTTGTCCCATGGACAACTGGACGTAACCACGGCAACGAGTGGCACTAAAAAGTTGATTCACCCTTTTACTAGTCCGTAAAAATTTGTTTTGATGAATTCAAATTCAAAAACGATTGATTGCCAAAAAAGAAACAAAATGTGCACAGTACAAAGGATCTCTTATAACATAACTTAAAATACATATTTATTTGTATTAGGCAATGGGTGCTCGTCTCAGCATATGCAGGGCTTTAGGCCTTGCGCTGATTTTCAGACGAGTCCCTTCGACAGGGTTGGTCGTAACACTATACGTATAGGAGACAATAATTGAATTGCTAACTGAATGATTTGCCCGGCAACTTTTACATTTGAGGTTTAGAGCGTTTAGATGTGTTCAAATGCTATAACTGCCTATCTATCTATATTGTTTAGCAGCGTACCTACCCATATATAAGAATTGTATGTGTGTGATGTTTAATGTTGTGTGGTGTGATGTGTTTTATTTGGGTTTTAAACTTGCCTTTGTAGAATTATGTGTTCTATTCCAGATCCTCCCAGCTCTACCGGAGCACACCAAATCGCAGCTAAACCTAATGTACAAGACCGGCCCGGCCATCTTCCTCGCCATCGAGATAACTCTTTACCTCATCGGAACCCTCCTCATCGCATATTCCTTCGTCCAGGTGTGCAGGACCTGGCTCTGTGTTGACAGCAGGACCATCGAATACCACAGCCCCAGCGACGAGAAGAAGGCTACCATATTATGTGTTCCGTTAATGGATTATGATTCCAAAAGTAAAATTTTCTTATGATAAGTAAAAAATCCTGCCGATAATCGCCGCTGCGTTCCAGTGCTAAACAAAAGTGTCGTCCATTGTTGGAACAAATCTTGCGCAGAATGAACGCTCTGGAATTCCCAGTTGGTTTGAGCAGGTTTCGGTGCATTATTTTTAGGGTTCCGTAGTAAACAAGGAACCCTTGTAGTTTCGCCATGTCCGTCCGTCCGTCCCCCGCTTTTCTCAGTAACCGTTAGTACTAGAAAGCTGTAATTTGGCATGAGTATACATATCAATTTCGCCGACAAAACGGTAGAATAATAATAATAATAATATCCATTTATTTCAGGCATTGCCCATAAAGTGTTAGTAAAAGTAAGTAGTGTAAGTGTTGCCCATAAAATCATAAAAAAAATTTTTTTTGGGGTACCTACCGCCCCTACATGTAAAGTGGTGGTGCAATTTTTTTTGTTCCAAGCCCCATCGTGTGGGGTATCGTTGGATAGCTCTTTCAAAAATATTATAAGGTTTCTAAAATCATTTTTTGATTCAACTATCGGTTGGCGTGATATTAAGCTTTGAAGTGATAATTTTTGCTATGGTCAAGTGTCCCCCTTGCCAGCTAAACGGTGGCCACTAGGCATGTGAAAAAAATCATGGTAGTAGTATATACGATGAATTTAAAAGGAAAACTATCACAGCTAAGTAGACATTACCTTAAAGGGCAAAAATATGTATACAACACAACATCTCAAAAAAGTACATCATCAGTACTAAGATCAGTAAAAACCCTTCTACGGGTCCGTAATTCCGCATATGACCGGTGACGTGATGGACGGGCAACTACGGAACCCTAAACTGTGCGTGGCCCGACACGCACTTGGCCGGTTTTATATATAAGTCGTTGGAGAGCTACAATTTCTTCAAATTACTCTTGTGTGACGCGACAGACTGGGATTGTCTTATTGACAATGGTAACTCTAACATCTCTTAATGTAGTAGGTAAAACTAAAATTAAAATGGACGGTTTTTGACAATTGTAACTATCACTAGAATATTATTATATAGAAGTTGCTCAAAACAGTGATATTGTTAAATTTTAAGTTTCTTGTGTCATGGTATAACTATATTTACTAAACACTTAAAACTAACGTGTAAATTGTCACGCCGGGCGACATCTTTCGAACTCTTCAGTGCCCTTACGATGAGTTTGCATGACCGTACTCGCTTAGATTCGCGATTCTTAGTTCGATTGCGTAACCGCCAGAGGCGCTCGCTCTACTTTTGCCCATATAAATTTTTACGCAGTCGCTAGCGAGTACGGTCGTATAAACTGATGGTAAAGGCACTGGCAATGCGTTTACGATACCCGCGAAACGCCCGGAGTGACTAAAATTTTTTTAAGGTGCGATCAAATGTTTGTATCGGACCAACTACAATTAGAGCCACACACGAGCACTGAAAACGCTCCATACTGATAGGCAGTGAAATGTGACGTCACAGTGCAATGGCCTCGTAATCCCGTTGTATGGAAAAATGAGTAATTAGCCATTTTTGTCATGAAATATTTGCATTTAAGGACATAGTTGCCATACAATTTCTTTAAAACCTTTTTATTGAAACATGAGAATTCTACTGGTAATTTTCAATTTACATTTTGAATATTTAAAAAAATGCGAATCTTTAAAGTCTCATATTTTAATGATTAATTTGTCTAATTTACTATTTATTGTGATAATTTGATGATTTTCTATATACTTATATAACCACACTAGGATTTTTTTTTGAACCTGACTGTGGTTTTATAGGCCGGGCCCAATAAAGCGATAGGAGTGCGCGGTTGGAGAGTAGCCTGGGGACAATCCAGGGGAAAACCTCGGACGCGACCACGCGTGTGGTTTGGAACACTGGAATACTCTAAGAGTTTGCGCACCAGTGAGATTGGTTGAGCGGTTTCAACCGAATCTTAGGTGTGAGTAGAATCGAGCTACTGTGAGTTTTATTGCTGGTTCACTAAACCTAGCCTAGCTGAGAAGAGTCCAGCAAGAAACTCAGCTAGGCTCGACCTGGGTCGGACTGACTCTACCCGGTGTGCGGGTATACATTTTAACATGTGTCTCATACCCTAGTAACACATGAGTTCTAACCGTTTAGTAAATATAGTTATATTGTTATTCCACTACGTTGCATTTAACATTGATTGAGCACGGTGACGCATGTCATTTAACTGTAGTACACAGTATACAGTATACAGAGTGTCCAGTAAATAATGGACAAGCTTCTAACCACCTATAGAGCACCTGAGGCTGGTTCAGAAAATGGACTTTCATGTTTAATAAAAGTCCCTTGGTTTTCGAGACAATCGAACTTTTCAATTTTCTTAATAATTGGTACCGTCTTTGACTTTAATGACTGTCGAGGCCATAAATGAAGAGATATTCTCGTTGTTTTAATTGCTAAATATTCTCTAATAGTCTTGCTAACAGTCAGGCATTAGAGTTATCTCTTTTTTTCATTAATAACTTTTTTCGTTGACTCAGGCCAATTATTAGGAAAATGGAAAAGTTCGATTATCTCGAAAACCAAGGGACTTTTACTAAACCTGAAAGTCCTTTTTCTGGACCAGCCTCAGGTGCTCTATCGGTGGTTAGAAGCTTGTCCATTATTTACTGGACCCCCTGTATAAGGTTATCACGTCACCTGTGACATTATTTGTACTGATTTGACAGCTGTCACTGCATACAAGCTATGTTAAACGCATTTACCTACTCGTGTACTATGTAAGGTTATTTAGGTATATTTTAATTTTAAAAAGGGGGAAAAGTCTAAGGATTTATAGTATTGAATACGAATCCTTTTAGTTTAATTTTTAGATAAGTTATTGCTGTGATACGTGGTGGCACGTAAAACAAACGTTAAAGTCATAATTGGACTTGTGTTCACTAAGGATTTAAAAGTTTCTCAATAGGACCTAGTTTAACAAAAATAAAGGACACTACATAAACTATCTAGTACCTACAGCGATATAACTATATTTTTAATCGTTACATGCTTACGGTGTCCTTATAATACATACCATTCGAATAATCCTCATATACCACCCATTATCATAGAAGAATACATACATTTTTATTATTACTGCAAAATCTACACATAATGTATTTCTTAGAGTCTTAGGGCCGGTTGCACCAACATAGGATTACAGACTGGTCCTCGTTAAATATGGCGCCGGCAGCTGTCATCCCATAGAAACTTGTCAAGCTTTCCATACAATCAGATTTTAACGAATACCGCTTACGATTACAGACGGTTTGGTGCAACTCACCCTTACTGTGCCTTAACCATGAGTTTACATGACCGTACTCGCTAGCAACTGCGTAAAAAATTGTATGGGGATAAGTACAGCGCCTCTGACGGTTACACAATAGAACTAAGAATCGGCATACTAAATAGTTTACGCAGTCGCTAGCGAGTAAGCTCATGCAAACTCATGGTAAAGGAACTGATGCTGGCTAATGACGCAGAGGGCCTACTCCGAACATCGAAATCCGAACTTCGTATCGTGTCGTTCCTTTCACTCATATGGTGTATAACACGAGAGTGAAAGGGACAGCAGGGTACGAAATTCGGAAAACATCGCTCTCTTTCGCACTTGCACGTTCGGACGTAAGTGCGACAGAGAGGGAAAACTTCGTTTGCTGTTCGCGGTACCGCCCTAGGCCCTCAGGTCGTGTCACACGCACTACTAACTGATGTACCGGATTGCTATACCTGGCGCAGTATATTATTGTATCATGGAGCTATAGTGTTTGGTTTTCATTACAAGTAAGTGCCTATTCAACATGTTTATATATTTTTGTTAAACTAAGTTCTGTAGTATAATTACGTAGAAATGCCAATCTCTTGCGTTGAGTGAATGTTGAAAGTGTGTTGTTTTATTTTGTATATTTTTACATAATTACCCCGGAAACACGTAATGTATTGTGAGTTGTACGCGTTTAAGTCCTGTTTTCCAATAATAATGTGTGAAAATCGTATAAGTTCAAATCAATATATTTGATATGTTCATCTTTTGTGCTCTCACAATAAATACGTAATTTAGACTAGATTATGGTTTCGGAGTGTTGTTATATCATTACGTAAACGATTCGTATACAAACATACGACAATAAGTAATTTAAAAAGCAAATGGTACAAAGGAAAAAATTAAGCAATTGTAAATAATAAATACAAAACAATTTATAATAAGGTCATTTTTATTACAAAATCACTTCCTATTTTAGGTTAAGTTTTATAATAGATTAGATTAGATTAATTTATTTCCTTTAGAAAATTACATTATTATTTTACATCAAATAAAATAAAACGTATTCATTAATCTACAGGTATACAGTAATTTCCAACTTCAAGACACTAATAGTAAATTAAGAAATTATGTCACATGTTGATGAAATAATATAATAAAAATATCTCTAAATGTAGGTAGGTATACATGACTATTATATAGTAAATATGTAGTAATCTATGTTAAAAGCTTGATATTGTTACGTAACTGAGGGTCTACTACCGTCCCTTTTACTAATATAGTGTACAACACGAGAGTGAAAGGGACGACACGATACGAAGTTCGGATTTCGTAGCTCGGAGTACAGGGCCTGTGCCTTTACCATGAGTTTACATGACCGTACTCGCTAGCGAATGCGTAAACATTTGTATTGGCAAAAGTACAGCGCCTCTGGCGGTTACGCAATAGAACTAAGAATAGGCATACTAAATCGTTTACGCAGTCGCTAGCGAGTACGGTCATGCAAACTCATGGTAAAGGCACTGAATTCATATCTATCAAACTTTAAAAATATAAGCATATGCGTTTATGAATTAATAAAAATAACAAAACATACAACATAAACTACATTATGCCTACAAATATAACTACACTCAAGTCACATTTCTACAAATTGATAAAACACAAAATAAACAAACACACACACTATTGACCGTCTGACATGGATATTAACATTTCAATAATAATCAAAACCTCTAGACCTGGAATCACTATCATCATTATAATCATCACAATCAGTGCTGTCACTCTCATCACTGCTTCTGGAATGATAATGCTTCCGCCGTCCTTTCTTGTCTTTCTTTATCAGTCTTTGTATATACTTGAGTGGTGGATGATCGTGAACGACAGGCTCAAAGACTGTTCTCGCGTGTACCACCAAAGGTGCTTGCGGTGGAGAATACATCGGCATAGGTATAGGTGGTACGGGTACTATTGGATAGGGACAATCGTTAAAGCAACCAGCAGCTGTACAGCAAGGTTTCTTCGCAATCAAATCTGGTTTTTGTGAACTGGTCGTCACATTGGTCGTATTTCCAACCCTCGAATCAACAGGAGAAACTCTCTGATTTGGCTGCAGAATCTGATGCTGCATTAGCATCAATTGATTGAAGTCCAATGGTAATCCATTAATTGATATACTTTGAAAATCGAATGCTGGTAAAAGTAATTGAATGAGGAACGTCGTGTAGAGTTTAGGTTCCATGTTGAATGCTGAAATCTAAAGTGAATTGTGATCTGATATAAGGAAAATGGTACGTATGTAACAAGTTATTGTTCATTCAAAGATTGTTAAACCATTTGAGGTAATTATGTAAAACATCCAATGTTACGTAAGTAAAGCAGGTGCTTTAAGTGCCAGCCTAGAATTAGGAATTCAGAAAAAAAACTCGTAAAATCATCAATATTTTATAACGGCGTAGGTACGTCACATAAATGCGAGTTAAATTTAAAGAAAGGTATTTGTTTTTACTTTGATAAGAACAGTATAAAACTTAAAAAAGTCGAGTGTTTTTATGTGGACATAACACTAAATATTGCACTTATCCTATTGCAAAACTGAACACCAGAATAAAATAGAACTTTACTTCTACACTGCTACTTTATTTACCTCACGTCTCAGTGAATTGTACTTTATTTTTAGGAAATCAAATTCAAACAACATTAAAAGACACTGTAAGATTAGAAATTTTCTTGTCAGATGGCGGGCTGAATACTATTTTTCTTCTGTCTTTGGCAACATTCGCAGATCTTCGTCCAACTTCTACGCTATTAGATCCATCTGTCTCTCTCATCAAGTGTTGAGCTTCGTTTTCACTTATCTTCTTCTCAAATTTCACTTTCCCTTGCTTGGATATGTAGGATAACATTGGTTTCACAAGCTTGCCTTTTTCTATGACCATCCCTTTATCGTCATCAGTTTCCCAACTTTTTGCATTTTTCCTGTAACTCTTGTATGTTCTTCTTATTTTATATCTTCTTCTCCTACGACGCCAATCAGAGTCAGAATCGGAATTACCCGACGAACTCCCACTACTACTGCTGCTAGAACTACTACGACATTCTTTATCTTTGGCCCTTTCATTAGGTATTCTTCTAGGAGGTCGCCGGAACGAGAGAGCGGGTGGCATGGGGAAGATGAATACAGGAGGAGGCGCTGGTGCCATTGGATATACAGGCATAGGCATTGGTTGTGATAACATAGGTAACACCCCACCGCCACCAGGGACAGGTGGGGGTGGCTTGGTGGGTTCGGGTGCAGGAGCGCTACCGTTCCCCTTACATCTGCACTTCTGATGGCATGGCGAGCAATATGAGTAAAACGCTGGAGTACAGCCAGGGGTGCACACGCAAGGAGGACACGGCGGACACTGCTTCGGCCTTTTCTTGTCAGCGCAGAATGTTGGTGGAGGCGCTTGTGGTACGGCAAAAGGCATCGGGAACCCGAAAGGTAAAGGAACAGCTATTCCAATGTTTCCTCCGTCGCCATCACCTGACGACTCCGTAGTAGTAGTTGTGGTCGTCGTGGTTGTTTTTCTGGTGACTATCACTGGCACTGGAACTGGATAGGGGACGCCAACTGGAACCTGCACAGGCGGCGGTGGCGGCGCTATCAAGAGCATGGGAGGCGGTGGTGGTGGTGGTGGCGCGAACATGGGCATTGGCATTGCAAACTGGACATTTACTGTCCTTAATACACCCAACAATATGCTTACAAGAAGCCATGATTTCCTCTGTAACAACAGATAAATATATAATGAGTTATTGCTAAGGATTGTTGACACTCCTGAACAATCTCAGTTTTGCTCATGAATAAGAATAATAAGTTCTAAATCTTCGTACCTACCCATTTCTCGTGTAGAAAATGTAGCAATTAATATTAAAAAATAAAATACCTACTATTATTTGTTCAAGACCTCGTACAGTATATCTCATTTCTTCTGTCCTCGAGAAATATTACGAAAAAACCGGTGGTTGAAATACTTTATGTGTTTCTTTGTTTCTCTGAATGGCAATAGGTGAAGTTTGTTATGTTTATACATTTAACAAGCATCTTAGAGTATAATACTTAAAAAGTGCTCAATACAAAATTTGTGTGTAGTACAGACGATATTGTATAACATATTATTTCAAATCAGCTATAAAAAAACATATCGATAATATATTTCCATAAAAGTTTTCTACTTATTTTGCAACTGTTTACAATTTCAATTGTTTGTTCTTATTGTAGTGTACTTTGAAGTTGTTTAGTATTGAGAATCATGATTTTATTGGCATTGTGGACTAACTTCTAAACAATAAACGTCCCGATGTTTGCAACGATACGTGTCCCCTTTATTGTACTATGAATTAAAGTGTGCTTTGGTCTTAATTCATAAGCTAAAGGATTTTGCGACTTTTTACTTAAACATGATGAATTTAAATCAGCTGAAATAAGTAGTAGTGTATGTTACTCACAACTTCCGGCATAATGTCGATCAAATCAATCGTGGCTGGAATCCGACCGCCTATGTGAACGAACAATGAACTACTGAATCGTTATCAGTGAAAACTCTTTCATTTTTAAAAGGGAACAACAATAATACTTGAGGAAAGATTACCTAGTGTTAGAGCTAGATCAGCTCGCATTACTTAGCTGTAACTGCCAACATTTTCATAACGACATTGTTATTAAGGGAAATTTATTTACAATCAACCATGATTCCCATTGTATGATCGAGAGAAAATGCTACTAATTACATAAGATTCATGGAAAAACCTTATGGGTCTTTGCTATGAAGAAAAAACTATTGGGGGATCTGATCTGACGAATCAATTTGAGAGTGCATTGTATTGTATGTGATTAGAGTGGTAAATGCTAATTATGCCTAGGATAGTACCCTGCGGTAGCTCGGTTCGACAACGTCGGACGACGAAAAACTTTCCTTGCAGTCTGGACTATCAGATACACCTACCTATATTAAATGGGTAGTACCTAAACTGTGATTCATATGGGTGAATATGAATGAAGAGAAAAATATAAGGAAATAACATTTTATTTACAAAAGTAACAAACATACAAAACTTTTAAATGCAATAATTATTTGTAATGGGAAGTCAAAATTAAATTCTACGAAATCTGCTCTGCATTAGTTTTAGAGCCTTGTTGTTGTGTTTGTTGGCTGGATTTTCTTTGACGTCTCTGAACACTTTTCTTATATTTAACTACGAGTCTTTGCTCCTGTTCTCCAATATTGTTTTTCTGCTTTACCATCGACGGCTCTGGTGCGTTATCTTCTTCATTTCTATTATTTTTACCTTCTTCACGAGATTCTTTATTATCTCCCTCTCCATTAGGACCCTTGGTATCACCCAGCCAATCATTTGCCTCTCCTTTAGAAATTTTCTTCTCAAATATAACGTACCCATCTTTACTAACATATTGCAAGATCGGCGTTAAGTATTCATGATTTTTAGCATGTTTAATCTTCTTACGTCTTCTCATGGACCTGCGGTTTTTCCAGTTCCAGTATTTCCTGTCGGAATCACTTGAATCAGTGTCAGTGGAGCCCGAGTCAGTATCAGTGTCAGAGCTCCTATCAGTGTCATGGTGATGGTGTGACTTCTTGATGATCCTAACCTTCCTTTTATAAGGATCATGAGCTGGTTTCCTCGGATCCTTCTTAGAATCCTTGTAAATTGGATCGGGGGAATAAAAAGGCATGACTATCACTGGTAGTTTTGATTGCGGAGGTCCGCCGATCATCGGCATGCCCATCGGCGGGCCGGGCATAGCCATGGGCATTCCAGGCATACCCATGGGCATAGGTGGACTCATGGGCATAGGTTGACTCATCCCCATAGGCATCGGCGCTGGAAACATAGGACCAGCAGGTTTTGCAGAGTTAGGAGCAGCCGGAGGTTCTAATTTTCCTGGAGCACTTGGGAGGAAAGGGGTGAACTGTGGGGGGAATTGAGGGGGTGGTGGGTAGGCTTGGCTAGGCATCTTGCAGTGCATAGGCAGCGTTTGCGGAAGATACTGGAAGTTGGTTGGGCATGGCGGCAGTTCAGGTTCTGGGTCCTTAGTCAGGACTCTGGTGAAGCATGCTAGGATGGTGTAGTAGCGCAGTTTCCTGGCCATTTTGTCTGTAATAACAAGAAATCTATTTTAAAACAGGACCTAGTACAATTTTATTATAATAAAAAATATGACAAACACATGTTACTTAAAACTTCATAATAATCATAATCCTTTATTGCACCATGGTATACAAGTGGTTACATTATAGGTATAATTATTTCTCATGGACCCGTTGCGGGTATAGCAATTGTAAATATACACATTATATATCAAAGTAAGTATCTCTAGGTTGTAATAAATATCTAAATAAAACATGGCACAAAATTATCCTTAATTAACAAAAACGTAAATACTAAATTTCTATATTCTTAACTAATTATTATCATTATAAAAATCTTCAAGTGTATAGTAGTTCTTTTTGTAAGGATGGACTTCAATTTTCTTGCATATACTGTATCATTTTCGTCTACTTATGGTTTGGAAGGTGGTTTAACTTACCTTGCTTATAGTTAGTATCATGAAATCCGTATTCTTTCTATTTTTATTTCACTAAAGCGTTCAATTTCTATTTATGCCGTTCGGTCTGTCCCACTCCACTATCGTTCTATGCGTTAGACACAGCGTATAAGCCTTTATGTAAACCTAGACCAGGTGGCCAGCAACAAAAAGACGACAATCCTTTACGTAATCAGGCATACAATGTATTGATTGTCGATAGGTGTACGTAACTGGGACTAGATGACTAGTTATTCAATGAGCAGGGCTCTTCTCAAATTGGATTTGAAAAACGCCGTACACTTAAATACACAAACTAAATAAACATTGGCCGCCCATTTCAAATAACAATTTTGCCTGGGACGCTGGCTGTACCCCCGGCTAGCCTTTGAAGAAACTCCACCCCCAGATCGCCTGAGACCTCGATAAATTTATGGGGATACTTTGGACACCAAATCCATAACGTCAAAATATAATATAGGGAATTTTTGCCACAATCCCGCTTTCGACAAAATCACCTTTATTCATGCTCGTTGTCTATATTAAAATATTATACGTTACTGTATAGTTTATTAATGGTAAGTACGTTATTTTAACTAGCCTAAGATGGCAAAGGCATATAGCAATCATCCCTCTTGTAATTACATATTTGCTAGTAAAAAAACGAAGGTTATATAGGTATATAGTGGACATAATGCTAACATGCTAGGCTGACATCGAATGGAATACCATTCGATGTTCTTTGGGTAAGTTCACAGCGACATGGACTATTCCACATATTTTCACCTCAAACCATAAACAGTTGTTACGAAATGAGAGTTTAACAAAGAATAGGTACCTAGTGTGCAAACAGTGCAAAGCCGAAAGGTCAAGACATATCATAAAACGGAGGAGAATCAGGTCAGCAACCGCAATCAAATATCCTATAATATCTCAATCCCTGTACTTAATCAACGCCTTTTACATAAACAGAGACGTAAGTTTAAACTGAACTTACATAATAAGTTCATTGTATCGGGTACCTACATAGTAGGAGCTATTTAACAGCATGTAATGTTGATTTCCCATAGTCGAAGTAGAATTCCGAGTGGTGCTAGGTTTCGCTGTTTGATATGACAGCTCTACATTACAAAACTTCAAGGTATGCTCCTTTATTTATAATCTGTTATATAATTGAATGAACCCAACATTGTATATTTCAAGGAGGTAAGCTAAATTGTATTTCCAGATGATTCTTCAATGTGTGACGCTATTAACGACACTACATGTCTACACAGAAGCCCAGTTCCATCCTATGGCGCTACCCCCAGCTATGCCAATGCCGATGGGCATGCCATCCATGCCAATGCAAATGCCAATCGGGGGTCCTCCGCAGATGCCAGTCGTCGTAATGCCATATCATTCGCGAACAGCAGACAGGTATAGGGAAAAATCAAAGAAATCCAAGCCAAAGAAGCCAAAACCAAAGAAGGAAAGAAAGTATGTGAATAGATACGAATCCGATTCAAATTCGGATTCCAGCAGCAGTTCCGGATCATCATCGTCGTCGTCATCAGCAAGTGACGAGAAAAAGTTCAGAACGACCAAAGATCATCATAAATCTCACAAGAGAAGGCGACAAGTGCTCACTCCAGTAGTGTCTTATGTGACGAAGGATGGTTATGTGGTGTATCAGAAGAAGATAAAGAAGGACCGAGCTAAGGATTGGTTGGAACTGGGGAAGAATTCGAATCCAAATGGAGATGGGCAGAGTGAGATTGAGGAATTTCAAGGTCGTAAGGAGAGGGGACGAAAGAAACATCGATCTAAGTCTCATCATTAACATGTCTAATGCCGAACAGGTCTTAAGCCGTCATTTTGGTATGATCCCTGGGATCCCACGGACCGGTAGACGACGGGTAAGGTTAAAATACGTTTGAGTTGTATGGACAAATCTCGGAATATCTCTTGTTTTGACGAATTGACTAGATTAAATACATCTCCGTGATTGTAACTCCCTAAGTATTTTGTAATTTTGTAAATAAAACCAACTTGAATAGATTTTTATACATGAATTTTGTCTTTTTATAAACACCTAGCTGTTACTTAAATAGGTACTGATTTTGTAACCAATACTCTCTGTACACCAATTAAAATTATAGCGCCTAATGTAATTTGATATGCTTGTAAAGGATTTTGCTCAGATCTTTCGCATTGGCTTGTAATTTAGGAGTGTTGATCTCGGATCTAATCCACTCACCTGTGTAATTATACAAGGCTCCTTTGTATGGGAGAAATTCGTGAAACAATGGGGTATCTATTGCATAAATACGGATTTTAGCATATGGTGGCTGAGATTTACTTCAGTAGTGATCGGTTCAAGCTCAACTAAGCATCTAATTACAGGTAAAATCAATGTTTTATAAAGTTTTCGTCTCATTTTCATGCAGAACATGGCCATTTTATGCAAAAGCACACTAAACCCGTATTTTTTTCGAAGGTCATGTTTCTGATACTCCTGGTGATGGCGACAGCAATGTTATTCAGCAGTGCCCAGCAATGGCCACAGTTATACAGCCAACAACAGAACTACGGTCATTGGCCTCAGTCTCCGTGGCCACAAGCAGCGCTCCCGTACTATGGTCAACATAGCTTTGGCTACCAGGGCCAACAGTGGCTGCAAATTAGTACTGAGAGGCCACGTTGGCCTTTCAGGCCTGGATATTTGTATGGCCCGCCAGGACACAGGGCACCATTATTTTTCTACTCATAGCTTTAAATGCTTAAGAATAAAAGTTATTACCTTTACAAGGTAATGTAGATTTTTTATTCAATTTAGTGATCATCACAAATCACAATTATCAATAAATACAATGGTATGCTGCTTAAAGCGGCTAATCTGTTTTACTCAGAAAAATACGTCTTGTATTTGTCATTTTGTCTATGTGTCTTGTCTGTGGGTGATACAAGAATGTTGCTAGATAATTAAAATTTCTTGAATTATTGTAAAAATAAACACTTTGTTCAGAATTTTGTTATTATTTAATTTCATTAATATACGTGTACACCGATTTCTCCAAAGCTTTCGACAAAATTGACCATTCCCGGTTATTACACAAGCTACTCGAAATCGGTATACACGGTGATCTCTACAGGTGGCTTGAATCGTATATCCGAAACCGTAGCCAGGCAGTATCTCTGAGGGGCTATACTTCCAGGTACTTGGGTATTGATTCGGGGGTACCTCAAGGTTCACATTTAGGTCCGCTCTTATTTATTTTGTATGTAAATGATATGGGTTCCGCTTTTTCTAGTTCGAGGCACCTCGTTTATGCTGACGATACGAAAATATTTAAAATTATAAAAAATTATAGCGACTGCCTGGACCTACAAAGAGATCTGGATAATTTTGCTGCTTATTGCAACTCTAATCAATTGCTTCTTAACACGGAGAAGTGTAACTGCATCTCCTTTTCTCGCAAGCGAGAGCCGCGCCTATTTGGTTATAACTTCTTAGGCAATACCATAAACAGAGTTTCCCAAGTTCGAGACCTAGGTATAATATTAGATTCGAGGCTCAACTTCATCCCTCATATTGACAACATCACCGCAAGGGCTTACAAGCAGTTAGGCCTAATACTTAGACTGTCGAAGCCCTTTAAAGAACCAAATACTTTAAAAGTGTTATATTTCTCTTACGTACGCAGCATTCTGGAGTTCGGTTGTGTTGTGTGGACGCCACAATATGCTGTTCATAGAACACGAATCGAAAGAATACAAAATAAATTATTAAAAACTCTCAATTTCCGCCAAGGTGTAAATCCCTCAGACAAAACTAGCAAACGCTACGGACTAGTTCCCCTAACTAAACGCCGCGTGTTTTTAGATCAGATCTTTCTATACAAACTTTTAAACAATTATATTGACTCATCTCCCCTCCTCGAAAAAGTATTTCTTAAATTGCCCCGCCGTATTCCCCCTCGCCACCCCTTAACATTTCATGTCAGCCTATGTCATTCCAATTTCGCTAGGAACACTTTCTTTAGAAGAGTTTGTCATGACTACAATACAAATTTTATACATTTAGATATATTCTCATCATCTCTCGGCAAATATAGTAGCGCTCTCCGTAGCATAATTTTCTCAAAATAGTGCGAATAACTTTACTACTTGTTAACTGAGTAATTGAGTATATCGCATACTTACCCCTGTTTTCATCATTTTTTGTTCTCGTGCATATATAATACCTATTGTTTTTTCTTTTACTTCTAGTAGTAATCTAAATTTATCATTGTGTAACTCTAAGCTTAGTGGATTTTTCCAGTATCATTGTATAACTTTAAATGTAACATAATATTGGCGTGTAAGTAGTAGGCATGCGTACTTACCCCACCCTGTTTCGAAAATGTACTACAACTATTGTTATTTCCTAAATAACTAATGGAACTCCAGGTTTGTTAATACATCTCTTAAGATATATTCTTTTCTGTACATGACCGTTTGTTTCCTGAATAAATAAAAAAAAATAAAAAAAAAAATATACTCTGGTATACTCGATCAAGGATCAAGCCTGATATCAGAAGTCAGTGTTCTTCTATTCTATATACAATATTATATATCTTATATGTCTTATAGTCACAATTTTGTTCATTATTCTCGTAGTGCCTAATAACGCAGATTTCAATCTAATCTTTTTAGGCCTATGACACGCGAAAGTTCAATATGTACGCAGTCGAGTTCAAAAATATCTGAACAACCTTATGTACGCCCTTAACAATAAAGTCCTGTTCATATATATTTTTGATCACTTTCTTCGTACACATGTTTTAGAACTCGATGTACATTTATTACATACACGATACATTCAAGATATTCCTACATAAGTTCTTGGTAACACTGTGACTATCAAATGTCAATGTCATATAATCATATCAAGACAAATAGACCGACAATACGTGTCGGCTGTTGTGTTAGTTAGTCGGTTCGTGTTTTTATACGACGTGAAGTGTTTTTACCGATTCCATAAAAGTGACATGCAATAATAGCAATAGTGACTTGTGAAAATACAATAATACGTTCCCATCTTACACAATTCCCTGTAACACTTGCGTTCTGTGTGTGCAAATCGGAATCATGTTTTAGTGTCGTGATTTAAAAAAAAAACATGGATGTGTCTCTTGACAAGGATTGGAAGAACCAATTAGGTTTTCAAATTAACTACAAGTCGGAAGGTTCTGAAGAAGACCCGTAAGTGCAGTATTAATTATATGGATGGGTTAGGTTATGTTGCGACTGATAATGATGTTACCTACGCAGTTATCAGTATCATTCGAGTGGTTATGTGCTAATACTCTAATGGAGTGATTACTTCCGACAAGTACAGAATTAACTCGTTTTGGAAAAGATTATAACCAATTTAATGTAGGTAATTATTTAATTTATAATTACTAGTATTATTTTAAGCTAGTATTTTTGGAACGAAGTGCGTAGACTTAACGTGAAAGTTTTTGCGGATGTATGGATGGACGGATGGCTGTACATTCTTCTTAATCTCAAAAACTACTGAACGGATTTCTATGAAACTTTCTAGTATTGTAGCTTAGACATCAGAATAACATATAGGCTATATCTTATTTCAAAATTCATCCTTTTTGGGGGTTAAAAGGGGGTGAAAATTTAAATGTAAATTAAGTTAAAATATAAGCACAGCAATGTCAGTAAATTCATCCCTTAACAGTGTAAAAAGGTGGTTGTATGCTTGTATAGAAAGCTATTAACTTTAAAAAAACTGGACTACCCATAAGAAGTTGGAGTGTGTCGCTAGTCATTCATAAACATAGTTATACCGTATGCTTCATAATTGAATCTAAGGTATAGAGGTAATTGTACCTATTTATTGAATTACATAAAAAATGTGGCACAATATCACTAAATAGTATAAAACAAAGTTGCTTTCTCTGTCCCTATATCCCTATGTATGCTTAAATCTTTAAAACTACGCAACGGATTTTGATGCGGTTTTTTTTAATAGATAGAGTGATTGAAGAGGAAGGTTTATATTGTATAATAACATCCATTAAATAGTGCACCCATGCGAAGCCAGGGCGGGTAGATAGTTTTGGATAATTTAGAATAACTTCAATTGCTGCCACAGCAAAGCGGCTTGCAATCAAACACAAGTTACATCTAAAAAGTCTAACAGGAAAATAAACTCAATTTTGTAAGATTCTCATAAGATATGTTAATTCTATATTTACAGTAGGTTTTCCTCTTATCTATTGAAGGAGGCAAGACCAGCAGGATATAGCTCTCATGTAGGCTCATGTTGATGATGACAATACAATACAAATACCTACTCTTTATTGCACAAATAAAAAAAATACAGTAGCAGACTTATCGCTAAAAAGCAATGTCTTTTAGACAACCTTTGGGTAGCGGAGACAATGCAACATTATATATCTAATTGAGTAAATAACATGTGGGTACTTAACAGAAAATAAATAATAATAAACATACATAGACAAAATAAACATACATACAATTTTATATAAATATAATACAAAAAAATAGCAAGGGATGGAGGAGGCTTTTACCCAAACGGGGTCCATATGATAACAAACAGAATAATATAAAACTCATTGTAAAATGAAAACGTTTAAAAATTCTATGGAATAAATAAAGCTTAAATAAATAAATAAATACAATATCAGTTAAATAGATGTTTTATGAGGTTTTTTAATATGACAAATGGGTTAGCTCTTGGACAGCATGTTTCCCAAGGCTAAAGATGAGGCCGAAGTTGGAGCGAGCTCACCCAGAAGATAACGTTTAACACATTCAATTCCAGGAACCAGAGGGACTACTCCGAACTTCGTACCATGGTGTCTCTTTCACTCATGTACTGTATAACACGAGCGTGAAAGGGACGGCACGACACGAAGTTCGGAGTACAAGAGCAGTGTAAACGGCCACTCTTTTTAGGGTAGCGGATACCATAGCTTCATTTGTAGAGGAAATTGTATCGCACTACAAAATGCTTGGAAGCGAAAATGTTAAACTTTTTGTGCAGCTTTTTGCTGTAATTAGTAAATTAGAAATTATTATGCAACAAAAATCCAATCCACGTGAGATATAGAAAAGAAGGTTCGAGTTTCTATCTTTTTATCATGGGTTAGATCAAAGTTGCAAGTTTTATCAGGATGGAGGAGACAATGGAACACTTATTGTGTGAATGTCACGCCATTCCCAGATGGAGAATTAAGTAAAAATATTTTGCGCCCCCCTTTGCTGTATAGGAGCCCCCCCTGAAAAACAATTAAAGCAATTTTTGACGAATTGTATGGCTTAGGGTCAACAAAATGATTATACTCGGAAAGTTGGTAATTATTTACTTACATTAAAAAGTCTTACAAAAATATTTCTTTCAAAGAAGAAAGAAGAGAGAGGTAGGGCACAGCAAAATGTCATTTTGCTCGAATTTGGAGCAGCCCAACTGGGGAAGTACCTCCACCTTGCAGAAGACCACAGCCATAATAACATTATCTACTACAGGTATGTAGTGTTGTGTTCCTGGTGAGCAAGGTTGCCAGAACTCCCGAGGATGCACTGTGTTGAGAGCGAGGGACCTAAATTTGTCCCTTCTGCTGTTAACACAGTGAATTCTCAAATTTCATAAAGGGTCGGCAACGCGTACGTGACTCCTTTGGAGTTGCAGGCGTCTATAGGCTGCGGTGGTCGCTTACCATGTGGGCCGTACGCTTGTTTGCCACCGGCGTTGTATAAAAAAAAGGAAAGAAAGAAAAAACATTTATTCGTGGCATAGATACAGTACAAATAAACATAACACCTAAAATACCAGGTATTTTTTGGTATTATTTTTTTATTAAAAATGGGATCGCTCTTGGCCAGCATCTAGCCAGGGGGCAAAGATGAGGCCGACGATGAAGTGAGCTCACCCAGAAGGTGCGTATTCACTCGTGCCTTAAAAAGGTCTAGGTTATATGAGCTCGGAAACAAACGCCGGCAGAGAATTCCAAACCTTAGAAGTGCGCATTAGGTATTTTTTTTAAATGAAAACAGATGAAAAAACTAAGTTGTGTTTGTTCACAATAACATATTTTAGAACTCAACGTCAAGGGCCGGGAAAGACTATTGGAGGGGTTCCCCTTACGCGGCACGGGTGACAATTGTACAGTCAGATGCAAAAATGTGAGTATATACAACTTACTCAAAAATATGTCCCATAGCTCTTATGTCAGTGAATTAGGATTGCGGTACGTTTTTATGAGAGGATTAATTCGATACGTATAAATAAAATAAAAATAAATAAATAAATATTAGAGGACAATCTTACACAAATCGAACTAGCCCCACAGTAAGCTCAAGAAGGCTTGTGTTATGGGTACTAGACGACGATTTATTTAATAGATATAAATACTTAAATACATAGAAAACATCCAAGACTCAGAAACAAATATTCATGCTCATCACACAAATATTTGCCCTGACCGGGATTCGAACCCAGGACCGTCAGCTTCACAGGCAGGTGCACTACCCACTAGGCTATTTTTGCACTTGACCGAACATAAGTAGTACATTATACTATAATGTATGTTACAATGGCGCCCGCATTCGAGGAACCCTGTAAAAGTTATATGCGGAGACCGGAATTTTCGTAGCATTTTTGAGCTGTCATAGTGACTTCTCATTCATCGACTTTGTCATATCGATATATGTGATAATCCACATCGAAAGGGACCTTATGACGGCCGGCACTTACGCCTTTATTGCCGCTGTTCCAATACAATAGTGAATAGGTGTAACGTAAGCGCCTGCCGCCATAAGGTCCCTTTCGATGTGGTTTATCACATATATATATATATATATAGGTACTAAAAAAGAGTTATTGAGGATCATTTTTGTTTGTGATAACAAACTGTCTGCTCGTCTGTTTATCTCGTAATACGACGTCGGACGTCGCAAAATGAAGCAATTTCGTGGAATCTGCATAAATATAAGGTTATTTTCGAAGGATCGGGTTTCATACAATGAGGCATTTTTAACATATTACTAAAATAATTTTAGTAATAATTTAAATATAATTATTTTATTTGCTTAAGAGAAAAATATATTGTAATTTCTTTACTATTCCATAATTAATTTAATCATATTAGTAATTATATTATATTGTATAAAATTCTACAATAAAATTCCTAGACACATTACTGAACTTACGGATTCTAAATTTAAGTCTGTCGTGAAACAGACACTTATTTCTAAAGCATATTATAAGATAAACGATTATATCATGGATAGGGATGTTTGGCAGTGATAGCGTACCGCACAAGTAATCTAACACAGAAATATTTCGTCCTTAATATTAAAAAATATGTATGTATGTTTATACTGTAGCATTTGAATTTTGTGCTATTTTTACTGTTATTTTATATACATTGTATATTGTTTTGAAAAAATGACACCTCGCCGAGTTTCTTACGCCGGTTCTTCTCGAGGCAGAGGTTTATTTTATGAACCGGTGGTAGTTTTTTGACATTCATAAGTGCATGTAACATGCCTAAATTGAAGAATAAATGATTTCATTTCATTGAGTAAATATAATCATTGACAGCATTTTTACATTCGCTAACTACCATACGCTAATTAGATATATTTTGAATTTACGTGTTTTATCGATAAACTACCATAAATTGAAAATGGGAAGTCACTATGACTGCTTAAAAATGCCAGAAAAATTCCGGTGTCTGGTTATACATATGTAGTCATCTTCCACCCGCAGTTGTTTCGTATCGTCTAATGTAAATGAGCCATAAAGGGCATCATTGCTTTTATATTGTGATACGTTATCGGATGGCAATTGGTACTGATAAGCCGGGACTAGAGCAAATACTTAATTCCACTCAGCGATAGCATAGATATATTGCCGATTTTTTATTGAGCGTTACGGTTTCATATACAGTTTGTGATTGATATATTTTAAATATCGAGTATGCGTTGTTTTTAATATATTCTGTGCCTTTACCATGAGTTACATGACCGTACTCGCTAGCGACTGCTTATCTATATTTAAGTTTTGTTTAGTCTTTGAATAAAAGGCATCGCACTCACATCGGTTCATCCGTTTAGGAGTTGCGGGTTCAAAACACAAATGAGTGTTTAAAATTTTCACGAGCTGTATTATGTTTATTTACGAGGGGCGTTCAAAATATTCTCGGTATTGGAATGAAAACAAACAAGTATGAACAGTTTGATATTTTTTATTTTTCAATATACTCCCCCCCTATGTTAATACACTTAAAAGATCGATCAATAATTTTTTTTAATCCCTCATAAAAATATTTTTTATCCTTGGTATAAAAGTGCTCCTCTACTGCCGCCTTCAACGCCTCATCGTCAAAAAATCGATTTCCACGCAGATCCTTTTTGAGATTGGGGAACAAAAAGAAGTCGCTGGGGGCTAAGTCCGGACTATACGGTGGATGAGTTATAGTTCCGAACCCACATTCAGCAATAGCTGCCTTGGCAATATGAGCAGTATGGACAGGGGCGTTGTCATGCAGAAGCAGAATACCTTTAGACAACTTTCCTCGCCTTTTTTCTTTTATTGCGTCCCTTAATTGATGTAGAATATTCGCGTAGTACTGTCCCGTGATATTTAGACCTTTTTCTTTATAATCGATCAACAATACTCCTTCACAATCCCAAAATATTGTTGCCATGACCTTGCCAGCGGAAGGGACGACCTTGAACTTCTTGGGATGAGCTGAACCCTTAATGTGCCAATGCATGGACTCCTGTTTACTCTCTGGGTCATAATGATGAACCCAGGTTTCATCTCCAGTAACTATCTTTTGCAGCACCTCATCAGGATTTTCACCACACAGGTCAATAAAATCGGAACAGCAAGCTGCACGCACATCTTTTTGAAGTCGAGTCAGCATTCGTGGAACCCATCTTGCACTGACCTTTGACATATTAAGATGGTCATGGATAATGTCATGTACGGTACCAATAGAAAGATTGGTTACTTGAGCTATTGATTTTATCTTTACTCGACCATCTTCCAATATAAGGTTTTCCACCTGATCAATATTTTCTTGTGAAGTAGCTACTACAGGCCGGCCAGGTCTAGGGTCATCTTCAATACTCTCCCTGCCACGTTTGAATTCGCTTGACCACTTTTGAATTGTAGATAAAGAAGGAGCAGACTCACGGTAAACACAATCCATTTCCTCTTTTATGGTTTTTTGGTTTTTACCCTGTTTCGTCAAGAATTTTATTACGGAACGATGTGATCATTAATATCATCCTACGAAGGACATGTTTGAAATGGTCATTAGTGACATAATAATAAGAGCCATATTTGTCGCCTTCGTCAGACGAACTAATTACTAACTTAACTTTAGGTTAGTTATTGTAGCTATATGTATCTTTCATGTTTATGTGCCAGCGCTCGCGCAGGCCGAGATTATTAATTAGCGTAGATCAACCCTCAACTGTTATGTTGTGATTCATTCATTACTAAGAATACCCGCATGATAAAAAAAAAAAAAAAAAAAATATGTATGTATTTTTAATTAAGGTGAAATAAGTAGGTAAAATAATGTTACTAACATATTTAGATGGCTGAGTAAAAAATAAAGAGTGTTTCTTTCGCCAACAAACTGTGATGCAGTTTGGCGAAGTTATAGTGTAAATGAATGTAAACTTTTTTTGTAAGAAATAAATTAAAAAAAAAAAAAAAAAATGTTCTAATTTCGTTAACATTGTTAATTCACTCATTGTGTTCGTGTTTGTTCAGAAATTGCAGAAAAACAAAAGAACATCTCGGTTTGAATTATACTTTTTTTTAATGTCAAAGAATGAACCTTACCACCCAGTAACAAAACAAATTCAAAAAGAGGTTATAAGATATCAATACCGAGAATATTTTGAACGCCCCTCGTATGTTTATGTATATTGCTCCTTGCACCGTCGACTAACAGTAACAAAATCATAGTGACTTGACATCTTTCAATGTGACTACCGGTTAGAAAAACACTTGGCGACGCGCAGCGTTTAGGATCCTGATGAATTAAGTGACTGACCGACTTACATACAAAATTAGCCATAAAGTAACAGGCCCAGAGGAACTACCGCGAACCGAAAACGAACGAAGTTCGAATATGTATCTCCCTCTGCCGAGAGAGGGAGATATTCGAACTTCGTGGATAATTAGCAGAGCTCGGAATAGGTAGTGCCTATTTACCTAAACTTCGCGGGAGGACGTAACTAAGAGTGGTTACAAGCACCGAAAATAATTATTTCTTTTTAATGAATGCGGGATTTCCCGGGATTTACTGTGTTATTCTAGAGGCTTAGTACATTTCTCTTTACTTATAAATCTTGTTATATTGCATATTATTTGTTTAATTACCTTTAAATAACAATCAGTCATTAAAAATATAATATGGATCAAATTGAATCAAAAGGATTCCGAAATTTGATAGTTTTTAGTTGACTTAGACAGAATTATACTCCTTTCTTCCATGACAAGGGACCTGTGTCCAGCATTAGGGCGTATATAGATTGGTGATGAGATAGAACTATGATATCGTATAGAAAATTCCGACATTCATTCCAACGTTTCGAGTCCTTTACAGCACTCGTGGTCACGGGATGTATTTTAAATTCATTATACGCGATATAATCGGTTGAAAAATAGTTTTATTTAATATATAAGTACATGTATACCATCATATTAGAAATAAATTAGAATACATCTGTACGATATCTTCTATGCCATATCATAGTTCTATCTCATCACCAATCTATATACGCCCTAATGCTGGACACAGGTCCCTTGTCATGGAAGAAAGGAGTATAATTCTGTCTAAGTCAACTAAAAACTATCAAATTTCGGAATCCTTTTGATTCAATTTGATCCATATTATATTTTTAACGACTGATTGTTATTTCAAGGTAATTAAACAAATAATATGCAATATAACAAGATGTATAAGTAAAGCGAAATGTATTAAGCCTCTAGAATAATACAGTAAATCCCGGGAAATCCCGCATTCATTAAAAAGGAATAATTATTTTTGGTGCTTGTAACCACTCATAGTTACGTCCTCCCGCGAAGTTTAGGTAAATAGGCACTACCTATTCCGAGCTCTGATAATTAGTAACATTTCATATTTTTGAGCGCTACTTTTTATTGTCCGGTTCGAAAGAACGAAAAATTTCAAAATAGGTAAAGTATGTATTTTTGCGAAAATCTCCAAAATCCACGATTATTGATAAAAAAGACCTCTTGTAACAAACTTCAAACTATGAGCTAAATGACGTTACAGCTGTGTGAGTTGCACCAAACCGTCTGTAATCGTAAGCGGTGTTCGTTAAAATCTGATTGTATGGCAAGTTTGACAAGTTTCTATGGGATGACAGCTGCCGGCGCCATATTTGACGATGACCGGCATGCGATCGTATGTTGGTGCAACCGAGCCTTAGGCTCGACTATTCGAGCGTTTCTGTGCTTTCTACCGCGTCACTCCCGTGGACACTATTTAGACGAATTGGCTGTTGATTTTGGTGGCATTTATGAGTTAGCGGCCCCTTACATCTACCAAATAATCGAAAACGTCATTATATAATCTGTTAACTTCGATAAAATAGTGAGCACGGAAGTGATGCGGTTGAAACGTTCGAATAATTGCCCTGTTATTATGGCTGCGGTTTTCAGTATGATTACTTATTTGACATCGATTGTGCTGTATAGTAAAGTATGTACCTACTTATTATATGAACGTGCGGGCGTGTTGAATCGCTAGTTATTGCGGAAAAGAGTCGCCTCCATGCTGAGACGAGTGCGCGGCAGCAGTAACGCTCTCCTCAGGGTGTTGGCCGAGAGACTCGACTGCCCGATCTCCTACTCTTTTCACTTTCTCTTCTTCTATACTTTTGGTGCTGTCCTTCTGTTATATTTCCTCTTCTTCTTGGCCTCGTCTCGGCCCAAAGGCCGGGTCGAGCGTGTCTCCGAAAAAAGAAACTGGCCCCATTGGAGGCCAATCGCGAAGTTCTGAGTGGAGGTGGCTATTGGGAGAGCGAAGTAGACTGTTAAATTACCACTATCACTATCTTCGCTCTCTCAACGGTTAACTTACACAGAACTTGTTGCCATTCATTTTGTGTTTTATTTTATTTTATTTTTATTCTATTATTCTTATAGTACCTCTAACATAGTTTGTAAGATTGTTAACTAACCACAATATGGATCAGTATGGTCTGAAATAAATGATATTTATTTTTTTATTTTAATTTATTGCAATAATATTTTGCTAAACGCAGACAGGATAGAAACTGGACGATAATCGGAAGGATTATCTTTATGGCCTGATTTAAAAATAGGAACTACTTTACTACATTTCATTAAATCTGGAAATAAGCCATTGTCTATACAAGTATTAAAAATTAGAGCTAGAGTGGGTGCAACGACCTCCAGAATAGATTCCAGTACCTTGACTGACACGCCCCATAACTCTTCTGTGCTCTTTATTTTTATCATTTCAAAAGACGTTGAACTATCAAATAAAATGGGTACACTCTGTATAGAATTTCCCTATAAACTGACCTGTTTTAATTGCTCCTAAATAGTCTAAATCACGGGTACCGGTTACCAGCGTGACCACTTTATAATCGGCGTTCCTACTAAAAGAGTGGTCAGAAAACTACTAAAATATACCAAATAAATTTCATAATGCACTAGAAATTACTAGACTAACAAAATCAAGCTTGATTGTGTTTAAATCGCAATTATTTGTGTATAAATCTTGTATATCGTAGTTCGGAACAAGCATTCGTCCTTTGCTAGTAAGTTAGTGAGTGCGAGAGGGAGAGAATGTCAGTAAAACACTCAATCATGCATAGTGACAGCTTCGTGAAGGCGCATCCACAAGCCTCGGCATAGAGCGAGACAACCAAGGTCATCATATCCCTATCTTGTAAGCTGAAACGTTTAATTTACAACATTTATAACATATTGAAACAGATTTTCAAAAATTGTCAAGTAGCCACTTGTGGATTGCTATAAACTACTAAAAACTACTGACTTATTTTCTCCTACTAAAAGCTTGAAAAAAATCCCTCAAAACTACCAAAAAAGTAGGAAACTACTAAAAGTGGTCACGCTGCCGGTTATCTATCGTAATAGTCGTTATCATTATGCAGCGAGCCCTGCGGCCTTGCGCGGTGGCCGCCCGTGACCTGCGCGGGCGCACGAAAACCGACGCTTTTCCAATTATGACGATTCGCACACTGTATTGTGTGATTTTTTTGTTAGCTGCGTATACTCAGGGCCGTCTTTCCCACAGGGCACTAAGGGCACTTGCCCAGGGCCCCGCGATCGATAGGGGCCCACTACTTACTGTCAGATCACCAAACGATAACCAATATTTAGTGATCTGTCAAGGGCATATGGGCCCCATTACCCTAGTGTGTCCAGGGCTTCCAATTGGTTAAAGTCGGCCTTGCGTACGTAGTCTAGCCATAAATTCTGTCCCAACTTTTTCGCCATTTTAAATTTAATAATGGAACGTTCGATGTACTTTTGTTTCTTGATTATGCTTAAATAGACATTTGGCTGTCAGAAAAAGTATATTTGGCTCCAGGTATCGTTTCCCTGAAGATGGAGTGGGGCATCAAAGAGAATCGTGTCGCAGTGATAGCGTTATACAAGTGTAACAAGCAAGTGAACAACATTTTCAAACTGCTGAAACCTTTGAATATAACAAAGAAATTTATCTATCGTACCATCAAGCGATACAACGACATCGGTTTAGTCGACGACCGGCCCAGGAGCGGTCGAACACGGCAAACAAGGACACCGGCAGCGATTAAAGCGGTAGCTGAGCGAATTCGGAGAAATCCGCTACGCAAGCAGAAAATCATGGCTAGGGAAATGAAAATTCCCCCTAGAACTATGTCCCGTATCATAAAACAAGACCTTAAGCTTGGGGCTTATCGACGGAGCACAGGTCAGCGATTGACAGCGGCCCTACGGAAAATAAGAGCGACGAGAGCTAAAGTGTTATGGTCGCGGCATGCAAAGGGCGGATATCGTAATATTCTGTTTACAGATGAAAAAATCTTTACTGTGGAGCAAAAATTCAACCGCCAAAATGATAAAATATATGCTCACAGTTCCCAAGAAGCTTCTGAAAAAGTTCCAAGGGTAGAAAGAGGCCACCATCCTGCATATGTCATGGTTTGGTGGGGAGTATCCTATGAAGGCGTCACAGAGCTTCATTTTTGTGAACAAGGGGTAAAAATACGTGCTACGAACTATCAAAAAGACATTTTGAAGAGAGTTGTTAAGCCGCTAAATGATACTTTATTTGCCGGTAAGCACTGGATATTTCAACAAGACTCTGCCCCTGCACATAAAGCTAAGACAACGCAACGGTGGTTAGCGACGCATTTACCCGAGTTTATTGCGGCTGAAGATTGGCCCTCAGGAAGCCCGGATCTCAACCCCTTGGACTATGGTCTGTGGAATATTTTGGAGGAGAAAGCCTGCTTTAAACCTCATCGCAATGTTGAGTCTCTGAAGTTAGATTTAGTGCGGGCAGCGGCTTCAATACCCATCGATACCGTCCGTGCCGTCATAGACGAGTGGCCGGACCGTTTAAAGAAGTGTGTTAAAGTAAAAGGTGGACATTTTGAATAAATATTTTATTTTATACAATCTGTATAGTATAATTAATAAAAATAACCCTAATTTATTTATAAACTTTCTTTTATTTTCAAAATAAATGTCATTTCATATAGGACAGAATTTATGGCAAGACTACGTATACTGTGTCTACGTAAGATTACAAAAAAATATACTTGCTATATATTTTTTTTACTTCTCTAAATGAATAAATAATTACATAATTATAAGTGTTAAAAAGTTTTAAGAGGGGGTATTCTCTGTCCCTTTTCTGCAAAACGCAGCTTTGTATTGGAACGATCGTCATTTACTATGGCGCGCGTAGTCTATGACGTCACTGATCTTTCGCGCTTTCTCTCTCTAATCAGCAACAGTAAAACTGTTGTAGCTTCGTTATTTTTTGAGATATTTGTCATAGTTTTTTGCCTTGTTTCTTTTGGAGTAATCAAATTTTGAGTCAAAATCCCTATGACAGATGTAACTTCATGATACTATGTAACTTTGTAAGGCGGTAAGCAAAATTAATATTTTTTCCGAGGGACAAATATTGCTTATATAAAATTAATCACGTCTAATATGCGGACTTTATACAGGGTGTCCAGTAAATAATGGACAAGCTTCTAACTATCGACAGAGCACCTGAGGCTGGTCCAGAAAAAGGACTTTCAGGTTTAGTAAAAGTCCCTTGGTTTTCGAGATAATCGAACATTTCCATTTTTTTAACAATTGGCTACCGAGTCAACGAAAAGTTGTTAATGAAAAGCAGAGATAACTTTATGTAGGACCTCGTCTCTACTAGCTGTCAGCACAACCATCCACAAGTCAATAAGGGTAGGCAGCAACTGGCTTGGGAATCTTCTGTAGTAGCAAGCGTCCATACCTAGGCAAATTTTTAATAATGAGTCCTGGCTACCCTATAGCTCTAATACCTCTCTGTTAGCAGCACTGTTAGAGAATATTTAGCAATAAAAAGAACGAGAATATTTCCTCATTTATGGCCTCGACGGTCATTAAAGTCAAAGAAGGTACCAATTATTAAGAAAATGGAAAAATTCGATTATCTCGAAAACCAAGGGACTTTTACTGAACCTGAAAGTCCATTTTCTGGACCAGCCTCAGGTGCTCTATCGGTGGTTAGAAGCTTGTCCATTATTTACTGGACAGCCTGTATATGCTTGAACTCAGAAATTAGTATGGGTAATATAAAACACTACGTAATATTTACTAATATTCATAAGTGTACGTCATTACAATGTTGTCTTAATACGCTTCGATTGCTAGAGGCGAGGGTTATCGATAAAGATAAAACGATTAAATAATATAATGACACGAAAATAATAACACTTACGAGTAATGGATGATTGGGACAGCGACTTGCATTATGACATTACATGCGCCGATAACGAATTAGTTGACCGAGTGAAACGAAGGTCTCTGCTTCAGCTTCGACAAAAATGCTTTCGTATGTCCGGATTTCCGTTTGTTCTCGTCTACAGGTCGCAATTCTCAACCGATTCTTGTGAAATTTCGTGAGCAGGTTCGATAGTTAATATATAGAATTTTTTTGTCGAGATGGTTTTTTGAAATTTCCAAAAATAATTTTTTTATCAATAATCATTGTTGTAAGTTTCTGCGGGCGAATTTCGGTTTATTCTCCTCTACAGGTCGCATTTTTCAACCAATTCTCGTAAAATTTTGTTAGCAGGTTCGATATTCATAATTGATCTTTTTTATGTTGGATTTTGGAAATACTAAAAAAACTCACTCACGAGGTCTACAGCTCACAGGGCCACTAGTTATAAATTTGAAAGATTGTTCGTTCGTGTCAGAAAGTAATGCAGCACATGATGAGTAAGTAAATTATATTTAGAAAAACATACTGTAAACTTTTACTTCAATACCCTTACGTTTCTCAACAATATTATACCGTCGATACTTATAGCACTACACGCGAATATCATCTATATTTTGCGTAACAGTGGTTGCACCTCTAGTTACGTCAGTTTGGCAGCTGTTATTCTAATCAATTTAAAAAAAAGTGTGTGTGTGTGGCTGTGTGCGTGTGTCCGCGTGTGCGTTTGAGTGTTAGTGTGTGTAGGTGGAGTGCTTTTTTTTTTGAACCTGACTGTGGCTTTATAGGCCGGGCCCAATAAAGCGATAGGAGAGCTTTGGAGCAAGGTTGGAGAGTAGCCTGGGGAAAATCCAGGGGAAAACTTCCGGCACGACCACGCGTGTTGTTTGGAACACTGGAATACTCTAAGAGTTTGCGCTCCAGTGAGATTGGTTGAGCGGTTTCAACCGAATCTGAGGTGTGAGTGGAATCGAGCTACTGGGAGTTTTGTCGCTAGTTCACTAAACCTAGACTAGCTGAGAAAAGTCCAGCAAGAAACTCAGCTAGGCCTGACCTGGGTCGGAGTGGCTCTACCCGGTGTGCGGCGGTACCGGGACGAATATGGACTATATGTGTCAGTGTTGTCGCGATCGCGCGGTGGACGTCCCCGCCGGCGGGAATGCCTAAGTGTACGCGTCGTGTCAGAGTTGGACGCCGTAAGCGCAGCGTTCCATCTTTCGATGGACGCTGTGATTACGTCGTCCGGGTCCGTAAGTGTGTTCCTAGGACGCCGGACCATGCGGCCCGTAATCAGTGATCGCCGAGTTACGACCGAGGGGGAGGGATGGGAACGTAGTCGACAGCCTTCCTAACTAACGGATTCCTATGATGGAAAGCGTTGTCAAAATAACGTCTGGCAGTCTGCTTGAGAGACGTGGTGGATTGCGTGAGAGACGACGATATGGAGAGGAAGGATGTGAGCAACGAGATGACGGACGAATGGGACCCCATGCAAATGGGAAAAGGGCAATTGAATATAATAATGTGTCCCTTGGCTATTCTCTGCTCCTGTGGACTACTTATGCGCAAAATAAGTATTTCTAATTTGCAACCGATGCATCATGCAACAGGAGGTGGAGATACTGTAGCCACCCTAGACAAGGGACCGATACCAGTATTTTTAAAAAACCCTGAATTAGCCCAGTATTTTGGATTATTTTTTGCTCTTTACGTAGGGCTGAATCATATATTTAGGTAACAACGTCGTATTATTAGATTGTCCCATTAAAAACGAAATAATGAACCGGTGACCGTAATAATACCGGTATTTTTCTATGGAGAAAATACCGGTATCCGATCCCTGCCCTAGACCCAGTTCCTGGAAGCAACGGGTATAAGCAAAATGGCTTCCACAATAAACTAATCTTGTCGAGGCGGCATGGGAAGTCCCACAATAAATCAATCTATATATCAAGGACCATATACAATAGGACTGACAATCTTTATACTACGCACCGTGCTCCGAAAGTTAGTATCTCTCTACGTACGTAGCTAGATGCCGCTAGGAGTACCGATTCATTCAAAAGTCGTAAATTTTATAATTTCCATGAATAGTTCAGTGAAATTAGCTGAAAATTTGGCAAAATTAATGGAGAACTTTTATCTATCAGGATATGTAGGTTATAGGACAAAGTTCAATTTTATCTACTCTCCCCCCCCCTCCGGGGCGAGCGTCACCCCCCCCACCCGTGAAAGTGTCCTGGAGCGCGGTATTTTCCATTTTAAAAGAAAACCGTACACGATACATAAAAAGTGTACAGGAACGAAATAATCCTTGATAAATTAGCTATAAACCTCTACTACATACAAAAGCGATATCACTCATAGTTTCAGCGCAATCTGCCACCAAATACGAACGTTTTCAAAAAATTATCGATATTTTTTGCTGTAAGTTTAGTTTTCTCAAAAACTTCACACATTACCGCCAAAATATGTATGACTAAAGTAAAGAATAGAATATGCTCTTTATAAAAAGGTATAATTCATTTCTAAGCACTTTCATTTACCGTTGCTGTGCTGTTTTTTAAATTTAATTCATTCGGCCATACAGCGAAATATAAATGTTCATACTAGTTCAACGGTGGTACTAAAATACCATATTCTTCTTATATGTTTTCCTGTAATCTGTAGGTATAGGACTATTTTCTGTATTTTTTATATATTTTTATGGCCAGTACTTTAGGAGATAAGAGGGGGGCGGAGAAATGGTCAATTTTCGCCTATTTTCTTAAATAACTTCAAAAATGTTTATTTTAAAATTATGAAAAAAATATATTTGATATCCTTATAATGAACCCTTTCATTTGATATGTCACACAATATAGTTCGCAATATATATATATTTTGTATATTATGTACACCCCACAAGTACCTCCCATGTTTAAAAATTTATTTATTTACGTAACACATCCGTATTTGGGACACCGATTTACATATGTGTGCCAAATTTCAACTCAATCAGTCCAGTAGTTTTGGAGAAAATTGACTGTAATAAACGGACTCGACTAATTCGACTGTGTGTATCCGTCCGTTTATCACAGTCAATTTTCTCCAAAACTACTGGACTGATTGAGTTGAAATTTGGCACACATATGTAAATCGGTGTCCCAAATACGGATGTGTTACGTAAATAAATAAATTTTTAAACATGGGAGGTACTTGTGGGGTGTACATAATATACAAAAAATATATATATTGCGAACTATATTGTGTGACATATCAAATGAAAGGGTTCATTATAAGGATATCAAATATATTTTTTTCATAATTTTAAAATAAACATTTTTGAAGTTATTTAAGAAAATAAGCGAAAATTGACCATTTCTACGCCCCCCTCTTATCTCCTAAAGTACTGGCCATAAAAATATATAAAAAATACAGAAAATAGTCCTACACCTACAGATTACAGGAAAACATATAAGAAGAATATGGTATTTTAGTACCACCGTTGAACTAGTATGAACATTTATATTTCGCTGTATGGCCGAATGAATTAAATTTAAAAAACAGCACAGCAACGGTAAATGAAAGTGCTTAGAAATGAATTATACCTTTTTATAAAGAGCATATTCTATTCTTTACTTTAGTCATACATATTTTGGCGGTAATGTGTGAAGTTTTTGAGAAAACTAAACTTACAGCAAAAAATATCGATAATTTTTTGAAAACGTTCGTATTTGGTGGCAGATTGCACTGAAACTATGAGTGATATCGCTTTTGTATGTAGTAGAGGTTTATAGCTAATTTATCAAGGATTATTTCGTTCCTGTACACTTTTTATGTATCGTGTACGGTTTTCTTTTAAAATGGAAAATACCGCGCTCCGGGACACTTTCACGGGTGGGGGGGGGGGTGACGCTCGCCCCGGAGGGGGGGGGGGAGAGTGGATAAAATTGAACTTTGTCCTATAACCTACATATCCTGATAGATAAAAGTTCTCCATTAATTTTGCCAAATTTTCCATACATTTGAATCTAATTTTCTTGAGCTAGAATGCGCAAAAGTGAATTCACAGCCATCGAACGTTACGACATTCCAAATGATACAGTAAAAAGCGAAAAGATGGCGTTAGGTGCGATGTTTCATTACTAGTACTAGGTACGTTCCGTTCTGGCGCACTTCACTATTTATTTGCACTTACATAATTACTTACAAATGAAATATTGTTATGTGTTGAGCAGGGTAGCGAATGAAAACAACGGTAATAGTGAACCCAGGTATATTACTTACAGGGAAAGGTGATGTGTAACACTAAACTAAGATTCTTAACTAAAGCTTATTTCTAGGTGTTGAGCGCCAAGAGGGGTTTGAACATGAAGTCCGGGATCCCTGCTTATCCCTTGCGCCGGCTAGCGCGATATTAATAAAATCAAGCCCACTACTGGACCTCGAAGGGCATGTCCAAATGCTAAAACAAAGGGGTGAACTGAACTTAGTTACTGTTGCCGGCTTATGCCTATACATTGATTGATCACTATTCTTTAAGAACTAAGACTTACCCCTTCGTTGGTTATGACACTCACAAGTTTAAGTATGCAAAACAAATGTCCGTAATTTCTTTAATTTGGTTGCTTTAAATCCTTAACTCATTGGCGAGCACCCACTGTTATCACAATTTCTATATCGGGTATATTCACATTATTGTTTCCACCACTGCACGTACAATTGCCGTAAAGACATGAGCTGGAATGACTAGGCGAAACTATGTCGTTACTTTAAATTACAAACAAAATTCATTAAAAACAGAAAAAGTAAGTTCCGTATTCGGGATACGAACT
Organism: Epiblema foenella; assembly: GCA_963556455.1. Taxonomy (NCBI): domain Eukaryota; kingdom Metazoa; phylum Arthropoda; class Insecta; order Lepidoptera; family Tortricidae; genus Epiblema; species Epiblema foenella. Next base: position 31,464,756 of record OY747098.1, on the reverse strand, counting down.
CCCGCCTCTCGCATCATAAGCCGCTGTCAATGCCACGAGGCTATCGAGACATACATAACACGCACGAATTAGTCATATGCTCCACTCCCGCGAGGTCTTACGTCACTATTGCATCGAGACGCGATGACGCTGCTAACTGCGCTCGATTCTAAACGCTACTGCTTAGTATCTAAGTATTAAAATTCTCTGCCCTCCTATTCAAGCTCCCGCTATTATTAAGACGTATCCATAATAATATATTTCACAGTTTGTTTACCTTGTTATTTATAATTTATCTTAAGAACCCAAATAATGTCCGCAATTATACTTTAGTTTAAAAAGATTAATTGAAAGTTTAAATTCTGCGCGAGTGGAAATGAAAATTGAAACGTCTACCACTAACTCGCCATTGGATCTTAGTATTCGGTTAAGCAAACGTTTTCACTCATAATAGTGTTTGAAATTAATTCGGCGCCGAACACGTGTGGACTAGCGCGGGCGCGGGAGGGGCGTGGCGCGGACAGAGCAAGTCGATCGCCGGCCACTGCCTATTTTTTGATGTACATATATAAATATTCCCCTTATAATTTATAAACCTATCTTCCGCATTAAACCTATTTAGGTATTAAGAGATGCAAGTAGTAAATACTGACCACATATCTAAACAACACCTAATTGTCAAAAATGTTCTACAGTCCTCGAATCACAGCTTAATACAGAGTAGTCAAATTAATAAAGCGTAATTTTCTGAGACTAGCTCTAATTTTCATTGCATATTCATTCACGAAGATAATTCTAAAAAATCTAAGATCCATTATATTGTTTGTAACATATGCGTAGTGAAACACCTAGCTTAGTTTATAATAAATAAATATATAATATGTAATAAATAATGTGGGTATGATCATATACAAATCGACCCCGCCTAGTCCCGAACAAACTAAGCAAGCTTTTATTTTCTCTCTCTGACACTTATACGAGTATATAGATAAATATATACTTAAATACAAAATGGAGTTGCGTTTCTTTTAACTACTTAACATTTACCTGCATACGTGTAAAGGCACGGGTCCGTAGTTACTTTCAAAATGAACTACGGTAAGCGATACCGATATCCCGCATCACCTATTAATTTATTGAACGAAAAAAAACCTTGGTAGCTACATTGAACTATCTGTGACTTACTCTATAGTTGGTAAGAGGCAAAATGTGAATATAATAAATGTGTTAAATCAAAGGCGATTTCCATAAACAAATGAAGGCCCAAAATGAAAGGGACGAATGTATCGCATGACATTTCCGATCTCTTCTCGATGAGCGTCAAATTTTGTAATTAGAATATTGGTTTGTTTACAGTGCGGATATTTATGAGCATTGCATGTTTACATATTTTTGCTCTCTTCTTAGGCAGATATAATTGTGTATGTAATTTGCCTAGGTATTTAAGAAAAAAGTTTGTTTAGATATTTGTTTCTATTTGCTGTCTATATGAGGTTGGAAAAAAATTGTGTAGATATTTTTGACTCCTGCTTATGCGAACAAAGTAGGAGTCAAAAATATCTATTGAATATGAAAAACAAGTGCATAGATGCTTTTGTCTGCGTGTTTGTCTACATATATTTGTCTGTCATTGTACGTATATTTATGAACGTATTAGCGTACACAATTTAATGACTCGATTAATGTTCAAATATATCTGATCGAAATTGTTGTATGGATATTTTTGGCTAACGGATAGTAACGATATTTTTGTCGCTTTGGGAACGTGTATATATTTATGCCCTTGACTGTACGCGTAATTTAATTTTATACACATTTTACCAGTTCACCAGCGCCATCTAGTTATTTTATGTAGCAAAAATTGGCGAACCCGCGAGCAATCAATGATTCCAGAGGTAGTGCCATCTGTTAAATACGATCTGTTTCACGTTGTTGATGAGTAAAAAATATAATCCTTAAAAATTGTGTATAGAAGGTATATAATGGTATTAAAATAAAGCACTTAGACGTTTGTTCTTAAAAAACAAAAAAAACAGGAGAAAACATTGGTGAAAATAAAATTTTTGCGACTTCCAGTCTACGAAGCAGCGCCATCTAGTTTTAATACCGAATTTTGAGCTATTTCAGAGTTACGTTTTTTTGTATGAGATTGTCAGTCCTATTGTATATGGTCCTTGTATATATATATACAAAAGAAGAAGTCCTGACTGACTGGATGATTGACTCATCAGCGCACAGTCGAAACTGCTAACGCTAGAGAATTGATTTTTGCACAGTCGGTTACATTTATAACGTAGGCAAGGCATAAGAAAGGATTTTTCGAAATTCATCCCCTAAGGGGTAAAACAACGGATGAAAATTTGTATAAAAACACGTATTTATTGAAATGAGAGTTTCTAAACTTTGTATCTAGACTATTTGTGTAAATACAACAAAAAGTAAATCAGCGGTTTTCGTAATTACTCCCCTAAAGGGGTGAAAAGGGGGTCCAAGTTTGTACGGGGAGCAATACTTTTTTGAAGTGAGAGATTTGAAACTTCATTAACCCTTTGACCGCTACAGACGGCAAATTACGTCATCGGAAAATCGTGCCATGGACGCCAACGACGTATACAGCCGACAGCCTGGCCAAAGCAATAACGATCCATGCGCTATTGCGTAAGGTTTCATTTCGCGTCGAACAATGGTCGTCAGTGATGCGTCATTTGTGTTCGATGTTTGGCGCTCAAAAGGTTAATAGACTCTCTGTGTAAATACAACAAAACATGTTTCAGCGTTCTACGAAAGTGCTCCTCTAAAGGGGTGAAAAAGCGGTTCCAAGTTTGCACGGGCAGCAAATCTTTTTTGAACTGCGAGATTTGAAACTTCGTATATAGACTCGCAGTTTAAATACAATAAAACATATTTCAACGTTTTTCAAATTCCGCCTCTAAAGGGGTTAAATGTTTGTTCGGGGAACAAATCCTCCATGCTATAATGCCATTGGGCATTAAGCCCGCCATTCGTACAATTTGTGTATATTATGCAATAAATTATAGATAAATAAATAAAACCACAGCGAGAGATTTGAAAGCGATTTTTTTCAGCGTTTTTCAAAATTTCTCCCTTAAAGAGGTGAAAAGAGGTTTAAAGTTTGTACGGAAACATTTTTTTTTGCAGTAAGAGATTTGAAACTTCGTATACAGATTCGCTCTCGAAGCACAAAAATACTCAAAAGGGTAAAAAGGTTGTTCTGGGAACAAATTCTTTTGAAAAGCTGAGGTACCTTCTAGATAATTTTGGCCGGTGTCGGGAACTCCGAGTGTCTCTTCTTCCAATAGTCTAGCAGGCGTTAAAAGTGCCAGTTTTTTGCCTTCTTATGGAAAACTAGCAGCGCCCTGCGGTGTTACCCGCGGACAAAAGGTAGCCTATGTCCTATTCTGATGTCTAAGTTACAATACCGGAAAGTTTCATAGAGATCCGTTCAGTAGTTTTTGAGATTAAGCGGAACGTACATCCATCCGCACAAACTTTCACGTTTATAATATTATTAGGATAGGATTGTTCAATACCCCCATTTTCAAACTCCAAATGCGTTGGTTGTTGCATATCTTCTGAGTAATTTTTCACAAAGATCAGACAACTGACAGAAAAAAATTGACCTCATTTATATCTTTGTTACCATCTAAAATTTACGCGGACGAAGACTAGTAATAACATTTACACATAGTACAGTGTGAGTAAGAAAGCTCAAGGTCACCCAAAGAGCAATGGAAAGAGCTATGCTCGGGGTTTCTCTGCGTGATAGAATTAGGAATGAAGATATCCGTAGCAGAACTGGGGTCACCGACATAGCCTTCAAAATTGCGAGACTTAAGTGGCAGTGGGCAGGGCACATTGCTCGCAGGATTGACGGTCGATGGGGCCAGAAACTGCTTGAGTGGCGTCCACGCACCGGAAGACGAGCTGTCGGTAGGCCTCCGACAAGGTGGAGTGATGACCTGGTGAAGGTCGCGGGAATCCGGTGGAAACGAACGGCACAGGACCGGTCTAAATGGCGAGCCTTATTGGGGGAGGCCTATGTTCAGCAGTGGACGTCTTTCGGCTGAAATGATGATGATGATGACAGTGAGAATATTGAGAATACACATTAGTAGTAGTTACGTATAGAAGGTCCTCTGTCTAACCAAACCGATGGTTGACCGTAAGAAAACGCATTATGGCATCCCGTTCTTTTCTGTAGTTAGGGTCATCAAGTTTGCTTGTCATCGGTACCTCGGAATCCGCGAAGTTAAATTACCTAACAATAAACTATACTTACGAGCAAAACTAACGGGAATTATATGGACATTCAATACAAAGTGTACCCGTTATTATTGCTAGTGAGTGTCGGCTAAGAGGTAATCATTTTATGTTTTGGGACTTCGATTTTTAATATTTTATTATATATTTTTAACTATCTATAACCAGTTCTGTGCGTCACGATCATTAATTGGTGGACAGGCTTTTATGGTGTTAATTATATTTTCGTGACGAGGCATCGACAAAGATTTTTTTTTTGAAATTATGATGCCTAAGATACCAAATTATGGCCCTTGCTATCAAATGCTAGTTTAGACGTAGAGTCCGACGCTAATTCTGCAAGGAATAATTTGACAACATTATACGTCATATTTGTATGAAAATGTGACGTTTGAGGTAGTGTTGACAAATTATTTCAATGCAGAGGTCGGACTCTAAGGCCCTGTTCACACTAGCGATTCTTTTCGGCGATTTTTAGGCGATGCGAGATCGCGGCGTGCACGCAGCGAGCTCGCCGCGGGTCGTCGCGGCATCGCGGCGATTATTTTATCGCAATAATATCGCCGCGAGTACGCGGCGAGCAAGCTGCGATATCGCCGCGATTGTTTATGAGGTAGACAATCTAATCTACCCACTTTATGCTACCATTCAAGTCAAAGACACATTTGTATCACGTTACGTGTAAAATGGCATCAGAAATTGATAATGAATTGTTTATAGAAGAAATACGCAAGCGTCCAGCACTTTGGGACTTATCAAGCAAGGAATACAGTAATCGTAACGCGAAAAAAAATGCATGGGAAGAGATTTGCACAATTTTTATTAACGGGTTCGAAAACAAAACAACTTCAGAAAAGAATAAAGAGGGTAAGTACCATTACATTACTAAAGAAACATTACATATATCTTGTTTGCCAAGGTAACGCACCTTCGTTAGACATAAAACAATCGCGGCGATATCGCAGCTTGCTCGCCGCGTACTCGCGGCGATATTATTGCGATAAAATAATCGCCGCGATGCCGCGACGACCCGCGGCGAGCTCGCTGCGTGCACGCCGCGATCTCGCATCGCCTAAAAATCGCCGAAAAGAATCGCTAGTGTGAACAGGGCCTAATACCGTGCGAAAACACTCGTAAAACTATATTTACCTACTCGTACGAAACCTTGATGTGCGCTAAACGACGGTTGCGTCTCTGTATAATGAAGCTGTTCAAACAGATTAGTGTTGAAAATGCTTCCTGAAATAGTTTTTACAAGGACTGCATAACCGGAATATAAAGGTAGCGTTTTAAAACGGTACGACGGAATCCGACACGATCTGTTGTCATCATCATCATCATTTCAGCCGAAAGACGTCCACTGCTGAACATAGGCGTCCCCCAAGGCTCGCCATTTAGACCGGTCCTGTGCCGTTCATTTCCACCGGATTCCCGCGACCTTCACCAGGTCATCACTCCACCTTGTCGGAGGCCTACCGACAGCTCAAGTAAAATAAAACCCCCGATAGACAAAGGAAGCTAAGAACCAACCCCAAAAATACGACGTTCGTTTAAAAATCCGCACTCAAAACGGTTCATCCGATAGCTACGATGCCACAGAGACACCATGTATAGAGTTAGTAACATCCCTCTTTTGATGACGCAGTTAACTGACCATCCCTGAACCCTATTGCAATGAAATAAGGTTGTCTAATGGTTAGTTTATTGTGTTGACGACAGTACAGTGCTGCGTAGTTTAGGTTAAGTAATATAATTTTAGATTTAAGTCAGACGTCCCCAGTGCTTACTCGTATTCACTTGGATAATTATTTAAATCAAAAGTCTTTGACCAGTGTGTGTTGCCAGTGATGACATATGGATCCGACACATGGGCGCTAACGATGGGCCTCATAAGAAAGCTCAAGGTCACCCAAAGAGCAATGGAAAGAGCTATGCTCGGGGTTTCTCTGCGTGATAGAATTAGGAATGAAGCTATCCGTAGCAGAACTGGGGTCACCGACATAGCCTTCAAAATTGCGAGACTTAAGTGGCAGTGGGCAGGGCACATTGCTCGCAGGACTGACGGTCGATGGGGCCAGAAACTGCTTGAGTGGCGTCCATGCACCGGAAGACGAGCTGTCGGTAGGTCTCCGACAAGGTGGAGTGATGACCTGGTGAAGGTCGCGGGAATCCGGTGGAAACGAACGGCACAAGACCGGTCTAAATGGCGAGCCTTGGGGGAGGCCTATGTTCAGCAGTGGACGTCTTTCGGCTGAAATGATGATGATGATGATGATTATTTAAGACTAAGAAGTTTGAATAATTTATTTCGGCTCTATACACCGTAGGTGTTAATAACCCTAAAGATATAAACCACGTATTTTTGACGACAGTACGAATAAATAATGCTATATCAACATGGGTCCAATTATGTGTCTTAATTAAATTACTATTTCCGTACAAATTAAATCATATTAATAGCGAGCGAGTTTAATTAATCTCAAGTTGAGAAACAGAGAGCGAGCAATGTCATTTTAGTGACATCAATTTCAAACTATCAGTAAAGGTAAATAGTTTGCACTCTCGCGATTGAGAACAGCCCAAAACAGTTCGGTAGTGAAACCTTTTTGTAGGATAGGTACCAAACTTAATTAAGTTAAACTGGCTAACAAGCATGCAGTTAGTGCGTCTGTGTGTAAAAGTGGTAGGTGGCTACGTCATACCTTTAGGGTGTGTAAGAATTGAGATTTTTTAACTTGCGATTTGTTTTAAATAATTAATATCTCTTGAATTCTGGGTTTTTGGACTATGTGTTACATAACTTTATATACACTAATTAAGCTCTAAAATCGTTGATTTAATTCGGGTTATTAACGCCCACGGTGTAGACGGTGCTTTTACATAAAGAAAAAGGTATTTATTTATTATTTATTTAAACTTTATTGCGCAAAATACACAAATTGTACAAATGGCAGGCTTAATGCCAAATGGCATTCTCTACCAGCCAACCATCGGGCTAAACAGATATTTTATAAAAGGTGCAAAGAAAAGAAAAAAAAAAGAAAAAGAGTATGAATAAGTGTATCAAAATATCTAATAAAACATGTAAACATAAAACATGTAAATATACAGGTATACAAGATACATACATACAGGATTAGATATACTACTACATATTCAATACATACTATAATTATGATGATGGATTTTATACGAATTCTTGTTTAAGCAGGTGCTTACGCAGCATCCGCTTGAAAGCAAACTTGCTTGGGGCTTGTCTGATGTTAAGAGGGAGTGAATTCCAGTGACGACTTGCTATATTTACCCACGACGGAACGGAGAAGGTATATGCGTTTAGGGTGAGAGGTTGTATGTTTGTTTGTTTGTTTGTTTGTTTGTGTGTGCACATCAATATCTTCGAAACGGCTTGACCGATTTAGAAACGGTTTTCGGCAATAGGTTTGTAGTTTAGTCGGGCAGAAACCTAGCTACGAGTTACGATGATAACTCGCCAGGGGGCGCTGCAGTAAATATTTTTCACTTGCTAAAGTGCGTGTGAGTGCATTTTTTACTCTCTTCATTCCAGGGACCTAGCCGACGTGGTGATGCGTCGGCCGGCGCGGTCGCGGCTGTCCACCGAGTTCCTGCTGGACGACGTCGGCGACGGCGCGGAGGCGGACCTGCTGAGCAGCACGCCGCCAAGAGCGGTCATCAGGAAGAAGGAGAAGGCCAGGAGGTGAGTGTAAATGACTGCTGTAAATGTTTTAAGGGGGGCTCCCAACCACCGACAGCTAAAGAGGGGCAAAAACTGTTACGTGATTTCATAAATTTCAACTTACTTATATTATAGCATACAACCTACTTTAAATTAATTATATTGTTATTGTAATTAATTTAATTTTATAACCATTATTTAGTGTGAAACCAACTCACTGACTACGGGTGGGCTTAAAACCAGCTTAGCGCTGTGCTCACACCGATTTTTCAATGTCTTAATTTTAATACCCATACTTACTATAGATTGAACATTGTTAAATTTTGAGAAATAAACCTTTTTGTATTTGTATTTGAAAAACTTGATTTCGCAAATTATGTGTAGTCACTAAATTCCGTATTTAGCTTAACCTAGATAGGTACTTTCTTCGTGCTATATTGTTTGAGATATATGTTTAATAAAAATGGAAACTATAGGTCTACGTTAAGATAAAAATCTGTAACAATATTTTTCGTATGACCGTTTGTTTCATATTTAAATAAAATAAATAAATAAATAAAAAATTTTTTTTTGACCTATACTGCCCTTAACTTTTTTTTATATCTTTGGACAATCTTACACAAATCAATCTACCCCCAAACTAAGCAAAGCTTGTACTATGGGTACCAAAGTAACGATATACATACTTATATAGATAAATAGATACTTAAATACATAGAAAACATACAAGACTCAAGAACAAATATTCGTGTTCATCACACAAATACATGCCCTGACCGGGATTCGAACCCGGGAGCTCCAGCTTCGAAGGCAGGGTCACTACCAACTATAACATAAAAAAAAACGCAATTTATTTTTCATAGAAAAATCGTCTACCTGTGGAAGCAGAAATGGGCAGACGAGGGTGATATAACAAAGCACGTATCTGGATCTCTAAAAAAAAACCACATTAGGGCCATTCTACTTTTTGATGTACATAATTTTCAGACCCTTTTTTAAATGCTGATTTTGGAACACTTGGCCCTCACTCCACATTTTTGTACTGTTATTTAGAAAGAGGTTTAATTGCAGTATCACTTTTGATAGTTTTAGTAATTAACATACCACAGCTATTCATAAATCGATTAACTCAGTGGTCCTTGGATGTCTCACCATTTGTATTAAAAAAATGGTTATTACCACTGTGTTACCCACCTTTTACAGCAATATGTTAATATTTAAGTATTTTTACCTATATATTCATTTTATTAGGTTCAGGTGTCATTTCCAAATACTATTTTTTCTACTCGTCGACTTCAATGTTTGAATTACGATATAGTAGACAAAATTTAAATCACATACATTTCTCTATTGGTTCCCTTCAAGTGAACTCTTATGAAATAGACCAATCACGTGTCGCCTTTTTACTGTACTCTTATGAAATTGGCCAATCACGTGCCACCATTACAGTACTCTTATGAAATTGACAAATCACGTGACGCCGCGGACATAGAACAAAAGACCAACGAGTGCCCGACCCATGTGCCTAGTGTTCATTGCCGCAGGACTAGTTTGTTTGATAGTTTCGGTTTGTTTAATTAATTTCCGTTGACTCGTAGAAAAAGTAGTGTATGCAATAGTTATATAATTGGCTTTTTAAGTCTTGAACCTTAATTAGACCACTCGGCAAGCCTCGGGTCTAAACGCAGTTCTCGACTAAAAAAGCATACATTATATAACGATTGCATAAACTACTATTTATACACTAATTCAATCCATATCATAGATTTTTTTTGTAATAGAAAACTGGTCATGAAAAAGTAGAATGGCCATTACTGCAATATCAGCAGTTGATTGAGGAAGTCCGGTATCGCAGATTTGTGAATACGAGCGTTTAAGCAGTGTCATCATACTATTAAGACGTTGATTACACGATGCCAGTGTTGCCAGACGGTTACATTTCTTACATTTTTCGTAACTTTTGACCGGCTCGCGTAACATGTAAGTAACTTCTGTTGTAAAGAATTTCTTTGTAACTTTTGAGGATAATGAGACTGTATTCAAAAAGAAAGGTAATTTTATCTAACCGGGATCAAGCGACACAATTTATAGGCTTCCATACAGAAAAGATGACAAAATAACCTACATAGTACGACTCTGTCTGTCCGTCTCTTGCAACTTTGTATGACGCCGAATTGTAGCTGTATATGGCGACTCGTCTCTTAGAATCGAATGTTTTGATAAGTAATTATGAACGTTTTGATAAGTAATTATGAAAAATATATAAAATGTAACTTTTGCATTAGAAATGTAACTTTACAAGAAAAGAAATGTAACTTTCGGACAACGGCCCTGGTAACACTGCACGATGCTGAGCTGCATCACATCACAAAAAGCCACTTCTAACAGATAGACACACAACAATAAGGTTGAATTTTGCCCACACGTATTTAGACTACGATCTTAATGACGACAAACATATATGCAATGACTAGCCTGCGTTGTTTTCGTGTATTGTCAAAACAATCTATTCAAATTTGTTTCGTGTAACATGTACATAAAGTTGCTTTTCGCAGTTTATTTAGTATACTTATTTTGTAGCAGACACTGAATCTATGTTTAGTGACATAAATTACTAGAATTTCTGCTTACGTTGACAGCTACTTATTTACGGCGTTTGCCGTGGAGACCTTGGGTCCATGGGGACCGGAGGGTGTTAAACTTTTTAAACAAATTTCATAAAATTTTGAGGTTGTTAAGCCAGGCAGCTTAATTATTATTATTATTAAGAGCCTCAAGTGTCCCACTGCTGGGCAAAGGCCTCCCTCTTTTTTTTCCACGCGTCCCTGTCTTGTGCATTCTCCCACCACTTCTGATCCGAGACGTCAAGTTCGTCTCTCCATCTCCTCCGAGGTCTGCCGCGACGCCGCGCTCGGTTTTGTGGGACCCACTTGGTGGCGATTTTAGCCCACAAGTCTTCCGGCATGCGGCAGTACACACACTAGATATAGTACTTATGACAATTTTGTTGCATTAGTCACTTGTTATTTTTTAAATTCTCTGCCAGATGACTAGTGACGCGCGGTATCAGTCCTATGCGGTATCTTATCAATTATTTATAAAATGATTCCGACACGAGTTTGATTGTATGTTTAATTGCTATGGAAACTTAGTGGGGAAATGTTTATTTGGTAGAATTTAAGCCGAGATAACTAGTATTTATTACTAGTAGCTAGTATGTATGTCTAGTAAGGGCACTTTTACAAGTCAAAATCTATCTGAATCAATTAAAAATAATACAATAATCAATATATCATTAATTAAAACGTAGTGTTACATATCAAAAATAAGACTAAGGGTGGGTTGCACTAAACCGTCTGTAATCGTAAGCGATGTACGTCAAAATCTGATTGTATGGAAAGTTTGACAAGTTTCTATGGGATGACAGCTGCCGGCGCCATATTTGACGATGACCGGCCTGTGATCGTATGTTGGTGCAACCGACCCAAGGGTGGGTTGCACAAAACCGTCTGTAATCGTAAGCGGTGTTCGTTAAAATCTGATTGTATGGAAAGTTTGACAAGTTTCTATGGGATGACAGCTGCCGGCGCCATATTTGACGATGACCGGCCTGTGATCGTATGTTGGTGCAACCGACCCAAGGGTGGGTTGCACCAAACTGTCTGTAATCGTAAGCGGTGTTCGTTAAAATCTGATTGTATGGAAAGTTTGACAAGTTTCTATGGGGTGACAGCTGCCGGCGCCATATTTGAGACTGGCCTGTGATAGTATGTCGGTGCAATCGACCTTAAGTAACTAATAACAATCCAGATTTCTAAGAAATGTATAGTATTTCTATTACGCGACAAGATAAATAGTAATAAGGTACGCTAATCATCACTACATAGTTCTCTGTCCCTATATCCCTATGTATGCTTAAATTTTAAAAACTACGCAACGGATTTTGATGCGGTTTTTTTTAATTGATAAAGTGATTGAAGAGGAAAGTTTATATGTATAATAACATCCATTAAATAGTGCACTCGTGCGAAGCCGGGGGGGTCGCTAGTATCTAATAAAATATTGTGAGATGTTATCTATAATAACTTAATAAGTCTATCAATAAAAATATAACATGAACCACTCCAAAATACTTAAGGTTCCCAATTTTACCTATTGTAAGTGTGGTGTGCTATGTATGTATACTCACATCAAGTTCAAGTCCAAATATTGCGTTTCATTCAATTTAATTGATTGAATAAATATCCCCCAGACACATTTACTTAGTTAATAATCGACGTTTTAGATACAGAACTATATGTGTGCGTATAAAATCGATAGGTAATTTACAAACACATCTAAGGTTGCGTGGTTGAACCCGATAAGTCGCGTAAGACGTTTTAAAACAGAACTGTAATGTATGTTGAGTTCTTATTCCAAGATAGTATAACTGCAGAGGCGGCAAAATAGGGGATTGCCGGCCGAGTAGTTATAGATGCTCGAGTGTCAACGAGGCCATCTAGAGATACGAGGCATGCAATAAAATTTGAAGATTATAAGAAAACTCGAAATGAAATTCTAAGGATTTAGTTATAAAAACAAGCATGCAGCAGCCGGCGGCCGGCGTCGAAACAAAAGACAATCACTTTGCCGGCAGGCCGGCCAATGTTGTATGAAATTCCATTATGCGCCGCTCGTTGCGCCGCACCCGAAACGTGATACTTCGCACCCTGTTATAACGAACATAACGTCAATATTTCATTGCATTTCTGATAAAAGCAATTAATTCGATTTATCGGGTTTGAGTTTTGATCACGCACCTGTCGTATGTACTCATACATCTAAAAGTACGCTATTTTTTTTTTGTTTTTTTTCCCACATTTATCTAGAGATTCCTCTAATGTATGTGCATAAATAAGTACGCTAATGTTAGATTATACATTAGTCATGGTTTTATGGGATACACCAGAAAATAACAGTGGAATAAACCTTGTTACTGGAATATAATTAGACGGCTCGCGACATTAAGATCGAATATCGTTTGTCATGTTTTGAATTAGTCCGCAATTTTTAAGAAACGCTTCGCGAAATGCTCTGCAACGATATTCTACCTTAATGACTCCTCATAAACGAAGATTAACTAGTGACATTTCAAAAAACAGGAGCACTGTGATGTAATCAAATTTTACTAGTAAATTTATGTCACCGACTTCGATTAGACAAATCGATTTGAAGCGTAATGTACTTATGATATAAATGAGATAATCGATTACTATATTACCACCACGATAGTGACACATATAGTACCTATTCGTCCCGGTACCGCCGCACACCGGGTAGAGTCAGCTGAGTCAGTCCGACCCAGGTCGGGCCTAGCTGAGTTTCTTGCTGGACTCTTCTCATCTAGGCTAGGTTTAGTGTAGCTCGATTCCACTCACACCTCAGATTCGGTTGAAACCGCTCAACTAATCTCACTGGAGCGCAAACTCTGAGTATTCCAGTGTTCCAAACCACACGCGTGGTCGTGCCGGAGGTTTGATTTTGTACTGGATTTTCTCCAGGCTACTCTCCAACCGCGCACTTCTAACGCTTTATTGGGCCCGGCCTATAAAGCCACAGTCAGGTTCAAAAAAAAAAAAAATCACCACGATAGTGTCACCACAGAATAAGTAATAGTACTACGTACAGAAGGCTCACGAAGGAACACGGAGTCCGGTTTAACACCTAATCCTAAGAATTGGCGTAGGAAATACATTTACTGGGAATTCGTTTCTATTGAAAATGTATTAAAACTCAAACTTGTTTGTCTTGGCAGGAGCAACATTGAAGAGGCGTGCCAGAAGTCAGTCCGGCGAAACACTACCGTCTACGTGTCATCTACCGACAATACGGTCATACCAGGTAAGCTTGACATTCTTGTTGGCCGATTGTCTATAAAAATGTCATTGGATTTTGAACCTTATTGTTTGATCTATGAAATAGATTTTTGAACGAATGAGGGCTATCGCGTATGAATTCGCCGCTAGAGGCGCTAGTGTAGCGTGAGGTCTCCGAAATGTCAAATGTCACTCTTTGTGGTTGCGCTACGCGGGTTAATATCTAATTGGAACAAGATGGTGAATATTTAGCAATACCTGAGCTTGATTATGGCAAATATGAGTTACGGGTCAATGGCTGTCAGTGCTTTGAGATAGTTCTCTTTCGGAAACTTATATCCTCCTTTTTTTCCGAACAAAACGGGACTGTGCTACAATGCGGGATGTTCGATATTTTTAGGGTACGGTTTTAAGGTATTAAATATGTTTTAAATGTCAACTTTGTTCTCATGCCCATAATACCCAATAACAATTTTTGACAGCTGGACCTTACTCGATAGTGGCGCCAACTGGTGAGCACAGCAACGATAGCCCTCATTACTTTCATGCAACTCAGCCAACTCAAAAGTTACTTGGTTGTATTTCGCATGACATTTGTAACAATGCTTAAGTGAAGTGAGAAATAACTTGTAAATCGAGTATCATATTCTTATCACTGCCCGATGGAAACGAGGAGTGAAATGTAAATAATCGATTGTGTCTCAAGGGAGCAAAATGATATATTTACGGCCAGGGCGTGATAATGAATGAGTGAAGCAAAAGATTCTACAATAAAATTTATTGTAGAATATACAAGTATAGTGTAGAACATAAAAAACATGAATGGTTTTTAGCAGCGGGCCTCATAAGCGATGTGAAAAGCAAAGGTGGGATGATGAATCTCTCGCTACGCTCAAGATTCTACAATAAATTCTATTGTAGAATCTTAAGCGTAGCGAGGGTTTCAATATCCCGCCCTTGCTTTTCACACCGCTTATGAGGCCCGCTGCTAAAAACCATTTATGTTTTTACAGATCATTTTGCTACCGAGTGGCACATACCGCTTTTCACCAGGGCTCGGAACCACTTTTAACTATTTCTGAAATAAGTCCTAAAGTACATGTCATATCTCCATTTTAATTTTAACGTTTGTTTTTGTTAGCATTCATCTACGAAATAAATGATTTAAAATACGAAAAAATATCGTAAAAACGCAATTAACCTAATTTTTAACCGGTTAATTGTATGAAGACAAAACCGGTTTCCCAGCCCTGCTTTTCACACCCTCTATGAGGAAAAAAGTCATTGTTGCCTTCAATGAGGGAAGAATAGTACGCATTTGATCCCTTATTCGAGGGAAACAATGTCTCTCTTCTGAATAGCAGGTGGGAAATAGTAGATTGTGTCTCAAGGGAGCAAAATGATATATTTACGGCGAGGGCGGTATATTGAATTCTGAGTGAAGCGAAAGATTCTACATTAGAATCTTGAGGGTAGCGAGGGATTCAAGTGTTAACGCCCAAGACGGAAATAATTTTGCTACCGTGTGATACATACTGCTTTTCACACCTTCTATGAGGAAAAGAGTCATTGTTGCCCTCAATGAGGGAATAATAGTACGAATTAGATCCCTTATTCGAGGGCAACAATGTCTCTCTTCTGAATAGCAGGTGTGAAAAGATATATTTCTTTTCAGAACGTTTGAAAAAGCGACTGAGCATGAGACGCGCGACAGACAGAGACTGGAAGCTGGAGATGGGCCAGCGGGGAGAGAGCAAGGCGGACTCTCTCCCTACTCCCGACTCTCCCGCCGCACCCACCTTGGTGAGTCCACTTTAATAAATAAATATTAGAGGCAGTGTTGCCAGATGGTTACATTTCTTACATTTTTCGTAACTTTTGACCGGCTCGCGTAACATGTAAGTAACTTTTGTTGTAAATGAAATTTTCGTAACTTTTGAGATTATAGAAACTGTATTTAAAATGAAAGGTCAATTGTATCTAACCGGAACCAAGTGAGACAATTTATAGACTTACAGATATACAGATACAGAAAAGGTGACAAAATAACTTACATTTTACGACTCTGTCTGTCCGTCTCTGTATGACATTTGAGATACCACCCATCAACCTGACGTTATTCTGTCGCCGAACTCGCCGAATTGTAGCTCTACGTGGCTACTCATTTCTTAGAATCGAACGTTTTGACAAGTAATTATGAAAAATATAAAAAATTTAACTTTTGCATCAAAAATGTAACTTTTCAAGAAAAGAAACGTAATTTTTGTCCCAAGGTCCCTGGCAACACTGATTAGAGGACAATCTTACACAAATCGAACTAGCTCCACAGTAAGCTCAAGAAGGCTTGTGTTATGGGTACTAGACGACGACATATTTAATAGATATAAATACTTAAATACATAGAAAACATCCAAGACTCAAGAAACAAATATTCATGCTCATCACACAAATATTTGCCCTGACCGGGATTCGAACCCAGAACCGTCAGCTTCACAGGCAGGTGCACTACCCACTAGGCTAAACCGGTCGTCGAACTTACTATTGGTCTCATGATCGCCGTTGCCACCTTGCCTTATGGTAAGCGACGACATGATCAGAGTATAACATTCATGCCTAGATCAAGTTCCTTCGGTACTTGAAGATATTAAGGTCGATTTAGACGAAGGCTATTTTCGGCTGCCTAAAATGCGACGCCAGTGTTTACCGTCAGTACATCTTCAGACCGTTTAGACAATTACTATTTTCAGCCGCCTAAATCTCGCCGCCAGTGACCAGCAAAACGATTAGTGTTTACACGGTGCTTTTTCAGTACAACAGGCGCGGGAGCAGCGAGAGACGCGGGCGCAGGTCACTGGCGGCAAAAGATAGGCGCGTGTTCTATTGAGTGCCAGCGCTGGCATGCATCAATTGACCATAGCAAAAATTATCACTTCAAATCTTAATATCACGCCAACCGATTCTTGAATCAAAAAATGCTTTTAGAAACCTTATAATATTTATTTATATTACAAAGAGCTATCCAACGATACCCCACACGATGGGGTTTGGAAGAAAAAAAATTGCACCACCACTTTACATGCGGTACCCTAAAAAATTTTTTTTATGATTTCATTCTACGGTTTTGTCGGCGTCATTGATATGTATACTCATGCCAAATTACAGCTTTCTAGTACAAACGGTTACTGAGAAAAGCGGGGGACGGACGGACGGACATGGCGAAACTATAAGGGTTCCTTGTTTACTACGGAACCCTAAAAACGCCATACAAGTGATTTGCGTGTGCCGCTCTATTTACTAGTAAAAATAACGAGCTACGCCTCCTTGCTAAAACGACACCACGGCGTCGACGAACCTGCTCATTAATTTTACCGATGTTAATTGTTAATGTGCTACTTAATTACCCATAAACACGTTATTTAATTACTCGATTTAAGTAATTTTATATACGTACGTAGTTTATATTAGATTATTAATTTTATTATGAATTACGTATTGGAGTAGGATTTTCCATAAATAAAATATGAATTATCATTATTGCAATTCAATCTTAGGTCTATGTATATTATCAGGGTATAAACGAATACGTTACCTTACATTTTGATTCAAGTGCGGATTTATGTCTTATTCGTTCCGCAAGAGTCTCGAGGCGTTTTGGCCCGAGCCGTTAGGCGATGGTCAAGATTCGGGACTAGTGAAAATGACACTTCCGCGCATATGTGTATCAATAGTAGATTGTGTCTCAAGGAAGCAAAATGATATATTTACGGCGAGGGCGGTATCTTGAATTCTGAGTGAAGCGAAAGATTCTACAATAGAATCCTGAGCGTAGCGAGGGACTATCTTGAGCGTAGCGAGGGATTCAAGTCTTTACGTCCAAGACGGAAATAATTTTGCTACCGTGTGACACATACTGCTTTTCACACCGTCTATGAGGCCCGCTGCTAAAAACATTAAATATCTTACAAATGATTTTAATAAAGAATGTCACATACTGCTTTTCACACCTTCTATGAGGAATAGAGTCATTGGTGCCCTCAAATGAGGGAAGAAAAGTACATCTTTGATCCCTCATTCGAAACAACAATAACTCTTTTCTGAATAGCAGGTGTGAAAATGACATTTTTCAATACAATGGCAAAAGTTCTCAAACAGCCAAGTTTAATATGTTTTATGACAAATGCCAGTCAATGGAAAATGATTGAACATTTGTTTCGGGCTTGGAAAAGTAAAAAAGGTAATAAGGTACACTAAAAAAAAATATTATGATTAGTGTACCTACCTTATTACCTTTTATCTTGACGCTTAGAGACCTTATACATCTCTAACAAATCTCTGTTGTTATTAGTTTCTTAGTCTTATTTTTGATTTGTAACACTATATTTAATTAATGATTGATTATTGTATTATTTTTATTTGATATAGATAGATTTTGACTTGTAAAAGTGCCCTTGAGGCCTATTTGCAGAATAAATGTTGTAATTTTGAAAAATACACTAATGCGAAAAGACTTATTTAATCCACTATACAAAAACGCCACTTTTTGATCAAGTCCATTAAAATATAGTAAATTTATTACATACCAATTAGGGCGCGAAGAAATAATGTCTCAGATCGCAGGTATTTGACGTCCGAACCGAAGCCAAGGGCGATAAATATGCGATCTGAGGCTTTCTTTATTACCGTCCGTGGTAAGTGTTGGGTAGACTGTTAAGGGTGATGTGTAGTGGGAGTAACAGCAGAAGTAAAGATGGTAAATTCAGGAAACAATGTATTGCGACCATTAAGGCCGGGTTTTATAAAGATCCGTTAGACCAATATCAGATCAAATTTCGGTAACTCAGTACATTTTTTGACATAACAAACCGACATAAGGTCTAACGGATCTTTATAAAACCGAGCCTAAGGCTTGCACAAGAACAAGTGTAGGTTAAGGTGACAAGTGCCACAGATAATATCACCAATAGGAAACACTGAATTTTAGTACACTTAGGGTGGGTTGCACCAAACCGTCTGTAATCGTAAGCGGTGTTCGTTAAAATCTGATTGTATGGAAAGTTTGTCAAGTTTCTATGGGATGACAGCTGCCGGCGCCATATTTGACGATGACCGGCCTGTGATCGTATGTTGGTGCAACCGAGCCTTAATCTAGAATATCAGTAGTACAGTCGCCATCAGATATATCGAAGCGAACAAGGTGTTCATAAATATCTGAACACGCCTCTATTACCAAGGCGTTAGAGTGCACGTTCAGATATTTTTGATCACCCTGAAGAGTGCAGATATATTTGATGGCGACTGTACCTACAAAGATTTAGGAATGTGGGCCATTCTACTTTTTCATGTACATAATTTTTAGACACTTTTTTTAAATATAGAATTTGGAATACTTGGCCCTCACTTCATATTTTTGTATTCTTATTTAGTAAGAGGTTTAATTGCAGTATCACTTCGAACGAACCACAGCTAATATCCATAAATCGAGTAACTCAGTGGTCCTTGGATGTCTCACCATTTGTATGAAAAAAATGGTTTTTATCAGTGTTACCCACCTTTTACAACAATAAGTTAGTATTTAAGTATTTTTATCTATATATTCCTTTTATTAGGTTCAGGTACTATTTTAAAATCCTATTTTTGTACACTAATTCAATCCTTTTTTAGTAATAGAAAATTGGTCATGAGAAAGTAGAATGGAATGACCCATCTATTGTTGGACTCTCCAATAGTAAGTACAAAATTGTATGTCTTCCCTTGGCTAGGAAGTGGGATTTTCCGCACGCGTATGCTGGGGTAATTTCCATTTTATGGCCAGGTGTGAGAGAAACTTATCTCAGTTTATTTATTTATTTATTTATTTATATTAGGAGAACCAACAGCAGTACAAACAATGTAACAACCTGCATATTAACAGCAGAGCCAATTACAGGATCTCACAGATAGCGCTAGAGTGTATATACTGAACTAAAGTGCGCACTCGTACACAATTACAAACGTTATAGGAACAAGAATGTTAAAATAGAAGAAAGAAAAAAAAAACAAGCAATCCAAGCACACTCTAAGCTAATGTTTAACATGGATAAATCTTGTTATCTGTACGTGTTTCCCCCAGGTGGAATCCTGCAACCGCTTCATGTCGCTGACGTCACGTTTGAAGTGCCGCGCGGCGCGCACCGAGCGCGCGGTCGAGCGGGAGCCGCCGCAGGAGCAGCTGCCCGAGTCGAGGGTCACCTTCCACCGCACCTTCAGCATGCTCATCAACATGGGGAATGTGGACAAGGGCTGTCGGCGGACGGTGAGATCAACATGCAGATCTTGTACAATAGGCGGTATCTACCAGCCAACCATTGTGCTAAACAGATCAGAGTTTCTCATGATTAAGGAGGCTGTCTCGAAGGACCAACACGTAGTATATATGTGGGTCATTGTCAGTTGCAAAAACAAAAATTGTCCCTTCGCTGGTCAATAGTTAATGGTTTATGTGCATACTGTAAGCTATGTTTTTAGTACACGGATTTATAGTAATGGAGACACTGTTTATGCGGGTTACTAGACCAATCCAAAATTAAGCTTTGTAGCCCTTAACTTTTGATATGTCCACCGAAAAGACGCGCACCTAAATCTGACAATGACCCATGTATATATGTTTTTAGGGAGGCCCTCCATACATGTGACTGAAATTAACATTTTTTTACGTAACTCTAATGAGTGTTAGATTTCTAAAAAAAGTATAAGTGAATGAATATTCGGAGATAATAGCTACGAAAGTCATAATAATTATGCTCCCATCGTTTCACTTGGTCAATTGTGATAATCCACATCGAAAGGGACATTATGGCGGCAGGCGCTTACGTTACACCTATTCACTATTGTATTGAAACAGCGGCAATAAAGGCGTAAGTGCCGGCCGCCATAAAGTTCCTTTCAATATGGATTATCACAATTAAGAGGTTTACTTAAGTTTTTTCCTTACTCACGCTACCCAACGAAACTGGAAGCTTAACCTTCCATTCCAGATAAGCCGCGAAGAGCAGGTGTGGCAGAACGAGCTGAAGGACCTGATCTGGTTGGAGCTGCAGGCGAAGGTCGCCGGGCGCACCCTGGCCCAGCAGGACCTGTTCCTGTGCTCACAGAGGAACATCATACCCACACTCATTAACAACATCATAGACTATAGGTCAGTGCTGTACTGTAGAGGAATTTGCTGCTGGACTCGTTCCACCGAGCCAGTCTCCTCTACCCTTCATCGCAAGCCATGGCCGCGGAGCAAGAACTAGCTGAAAGACCTGATATGGCTGGAGCGCGCTGGCCCAGCAGGACCTGTTCCTGTGCTCGCAGAGGAACATCATACCCACACTCATTAACAACATCATAGACTATAGGTCAGTACTGTACAGTAGAGGAATTTGCTGCTGGACTCATTCCACCGAACCAGTCTCCTCTACCCTTCATGGTAAGCCATGGCCGCGGAGCAAGAACTAGCTGAAAGACCTGATATGGCTGGAGCCCGCTGGCCCAGCAGGGCCTGTTCCTGTGCCCGTAGAGGAACATCATACCCACGCTGATTAACAACATCATAGACTATAGGTCAGTACCATGTATAATAGAGGAATTTGCTGCTGGACTCGTTCCACCGAGCCAGTCTCCTCTACCCTTCATCGCAAGCCATGGCCGCGGAGCAAGAACTAGCTGAAAGACCTGATATGGCTGGAGCTCGCTGGCCCAGCAGGATCTGTTCCTCTGCTCCACGCTCATTAACAACATCAAGGCTATAGGTTAGTACGATATGCAGTAGAGGAATTTGCTGCTGGACTCGTTCCACCGAGCCAGTCTCCTACCCTTCATCGCTAGCCATGACCGCGGAGCAAGAACTAGCTGAAAGACCTGATATGGCTGGAGCTCGGTGGCCCAGCAGGACCTGTTCCTGTACTCGCAGAGGAACATCATACCCACGCTGATTAACAACATCATAGACTATAGGTTAGTACTATACAGTAGAGGAATTTGCTGCTGGACTCGTTCCACCGAGCCAGTCTCCTCTACCCTTTATTGCAAGCCATGACCGCTGAACAAGAACTAGCTGAAAGACCTGATATGGCAGGAGCTCGCTGGCCCAGCAGGACCTGTTCCTGTGCTCGCAAGGGAACATCATACCCACGCTGATTAACAACATCATAGACTATAGGTCAGTACTATGTACAATAGAGGAATTTGCTGCTGGACTCATTCCACCGAGCCAGTCTCCTACCCTTCATCGCAAGCCATGACTGCGGAGCAAGAACTAGCTGAAAAACCTGATATGGCTGGAGCTCGCTGGCCCAGCAGAACCTGTTCCTGTGCTCGCAGGGGAACATCATACCCACACTCATTAACAACATCATAGACTATAGGTCAGTACCATGTATAATAGAGGAATTTGCTGCTGGACTCGTTCCACCGAGCCAGTCTCCTCTACCCTTCATGACAAGCCATGGCCGCGGAGCAAGAACTAGCTGAAAGACCTGATATGGCTGGAGCTCGCTGGCCCAGCAGGACCTGTTCCTGTGCTCGCAGAGGAACATCATACCCACGCTGATTAACAACATCATAGACTATAGGTCAGTACTATGTACAATAGAGAAATTTGCTGCTGGACTCGTTCCACCGAGCCAGTCTCCATTACCCTTCATGGCAAGCCATGGCCGCGGAGCAAGAACTATCTGAAAGACCTGATATGGCTCAGCAGGACCTGGTCCTCTGCTCCACGATCATTAACAACATCATAGACTATAGGTTTTTTTTTTGTTTTATCCCTTTATTTTTCCTGGGGGTTGTAGCAATGGCTACGCCACCCCCGTAATACATTTATTATCCTAATAGTACAGACTTACGAGCTACTATTTCCTATTGAAGTGAAATAAACTCTAAGCAGTCCCCTGGCATCATCAGATGATGGTGACGCCAGGGTGCTGTTGCATATGCCTATGTCACTGGATATTGCGCCGAAGCGCCTGGCAGCGCTCCGGACACACTCCGCCAGCACGTGTTGTACATCTTCTACTATATTACAGTCCAAGCAGTTTGGAGTACCAGATAATTTCATCAGGAATTTAAACTTGTTTGTCGGAATGTGTCCTGTGCGAAGCCATAATAGTGCTATAATATGTTTCCTCTTTTCGTCCACATTTTCAAACCATGGGTAGGTTAGTACGATGTACATTCTATCAATTTTATTTCTCGGCCACCTCGTACCTTGTCACAGTGAAAATCAATATGAAAATGACAAGGTACGAAGAGGCCCAGAAATCAAATTGGTTAACTGTTCGTGTTCAGTCGAGGAATTTGAATATTTGGCACTTTTGGACTCTCATCATCCTCCTAGCGTTATCCCAGTACAGTTACATCCTGAAGGATACCAGGGGTCCGCTACCTAATATCATGATTTTGCGTAGGCAGTTTTTACGGAAGCGAATGCCATCTGACATTCCAACCCAAGGGAAAACTAGACCAGATTTCAGATTTATTTATTCACAATATGTACACGTGTATACATGTATACATGTCAATTTACAAGAATTTCTATTGTGATCGTCAATAACATTAAATAAAACAAAATAAATTAAAAATCCATGAATAAAATACCAATTAAATAATACAATGGGTATGTTAAAACCTTATGTTGTTTAAACCTAAGTTGCCAACAAGTCTGATCCCAAGGCTCGTTGGCAACTTGACTGTTAAAAATCGCAGCAGGGGGCAGCGGATGTCTTGATTATGATACTGCACGGTTTTATGTCGAAATTTCACTTGAATCCGGAAAATATTCTAACATCTGGACTGTACATAGGATGCACCATGTTACTCTACTATCCTTAGGTACCAGTTGAAGGAATCGTGTGTATAACCTTCGCTGCACGGGCAGTGGATGTCTTGATTATGATACTGCACGGTTTCATGTCGAAATTTCACTTGAATCCGGAAGATATTCTAAGACCTGGACTGTATATAGGAGGCACCATGTTACTCTACTATCCTTAGGTACCAGTTCAAGGAATCATGTGTATAACCTTCGCAGCAGGGGGCAGTGAATGTCTTGATTATGACACTGCACGGTTTTATGTCGAAATTTCACTTGAATCCGGAAGATATTCTAAGATCTGAACTGTATATAGGAGGCCCCATGTTACTCTACTATCCTTAGATACCAGTTTAAGGAATCATGTGTATTACCTTCGCAGCAGGGGCAGTGGATGTCTTGATTATGATACTGCACGGTTTTATGTCAAAATTTCACTTGAATCCGGAAGATATTCTAAGATCTGGACTGTATATAGGAGGCCCCATGTTACTCTACTATCCTTAGGTACCAGTTCAAGGAATCATGTGTATAAAATTCGCAGCAGGGGGCAGTGGATGTCTTGATTATGATGCTGCACGGTTTTATGTCGAAATTTCACTTGAATCCGGAAGATATTCTAAGATCTGGACTGTATATAGGAGGCCCCATGTTACTCTACTATCCTTAGGTACCAGTTCAAGGAATCATGTGTATAAAATTCGCAGCAGGGGGCAGTGGATGTCTTGATTATGATACTGCACGGTTTTATGTCGGAATTTCACTTGAATCCGGAAGATATTCTAAGACCTGGACTGTATATAGGAGGCCCCATGTTACTCTACTGTCCTTAGGTACCAGTTCAAGGAATCATGTGTATAACCTTCGCAGCAGGGGGCAGTGGATGTCTTGATTATGATACTGCACGGTTTTATGTCGAAATTTCACTTGAATCCGGAAGATATTCTAAGATCTGGACTGTATATTGGAGGCACCATGTTACTCTACTGTCCTTAGGTACCAGTTCAAGGAATCATGTGTATAATATTCGCAGCAGGGGGCAGTGGATGTCTTGATTATGATACTGCACGGTTTTATGTCGAAATTTCACTTGAATCCGGAAGATATTCTGAGATCTGGACTGTATATAGGAGGCACCATGTTAGTCTACTATCCTTAGGTACCATTTCAAGGAATCATGTGTATTACCCTCGCAGCAGGGGGCAGTGGATGTCTTGATTATGATACTGCACGGTTTTATGTCGAAATTTCACTTGAATCCGGAAGATATTCTAAGATCTGGACTGTATATAGGAGGCCCCGTGTTACTCTACTATCCTTAGGTACCAGTTCAAGGAATCATGTGTATAACCTTCGCAGTAGGGGGCAGTGGATGTCTTGATTATGATACTGCACGGTTTTATGTCGAAATTTCACTTGAATCCGGAAGATATTCTAAGATCTGGACTGTATATAGGAGGCACCATGTTACTGTACTATCCTTAGGTACCATTTCAAGGAATCATGTGTATTAACCTTCGCAGCAGGGGGCAGTGGATGTCTTGATTATGATACTGTACGGTTTTATGTCGAAATTTCACTTGAATCCGGAAGATATTTTAAGATCTGGACTGTATATAGGAGGCACCATGTTACTCTACTGTCCTTAGGTACCAGTTCAAGGAATCGTGTGTTACCTTCGCAGGTTCGTGAATCCCAGTCCATGTAAAGGGCGGTCGAAGCCGCTCTGCGCTGCGCAGGGCTCTCGCGAAGATCTCACGTGCGAAGACCAGGCAGAAGACGATACAGGTATGAAACCATAGAAAAAACTATAGAAGTGTCCACTTTAGCCCAGTAAGTAGTGACCAAGTTATGAATAAAATAAACATAAAATGACTTTATTTCGGATCCTAATCGGACCATAATGGGTTAGTGGGTCATTCTACTTTTTCATGTACATAAATAAATAAATAAATAATAAATAAATATTAGAGGACAATCTTACACAAATCGAACTAGCCCCACAGTAAGCTCAAGAAGGCTTGTGTTGTGGGTACTAGACGACGATATATTTAATAGATATAAATACTTAAATACATAGAAAACATCCAATACTCACAAACAAATATTCATGCTCATCACACAAATATTTGCCCTGACCGGGATTCGAGCCCAGGACCGTCAGCTTCACAGGCAGGTGCACTACCCACTAGGCTAAACCGGTCGACATAATATTCAACATTTTTTTTAAATGCATATTTTGGAATACTTGGCCTTCATTTCATATTTTTGTATTGTTATTTAGAAAGAGGTTTCATTGCAGTATCACTTTCGATAGTTTCGGTAATTAACGAACCACAGCTAATATCCATAAATCAAGTAACTCAGTGGTCCTTAGATATGATTCATTAGGTCCTTACATATTTCGAAATCCTATTTTTGTACACTAATTTTCAGCAGTTTATTATTTTATTTTTTATTTATTTATTGCATCCATGGTATTACAGATCTTATATAATATGCTCAGTCCCACATGGGCCCTGTTAGGGCATAGGATTAATATTATTAACTAGGAATATTAGTAATACATATATCATTTTTATAATTAAAAAAAAGAGATACATTTCAGTGAATGGTTACAAATTAAATGATTATTATTTTCTCATCATTTGTCCATTACATTATTTTATTACATTCAGCATTCTTTCAATAGGTTGTTTATTAGAAAATAGTTTTTAATTATTTTTTAAATTAATAATTATATACATTATTAATAATGTTGCGCTCTTGTCTAATAATTTATTTGGGATTTTTTTGTCATTTAATTTGCAACACTACTATTATTGAAATAATCCGCAACTGTGGCACTGACAAGTCTGGACTTGTCATTAAAATTATTGCCAGTATAAGAAATTAGTTTCAACGAAATTCCGCAACATAACGCATGTTTAGTTTAGTTTTAGTTTATTTTATCTCACCATACAAGTTTCATATAATACAACACGTTTGTTTATACTACTAATCATATCGTGATCGTTTAACAAAATAATAATTAACAATGGGCAATAGATTACAATTTGCAGCACATATACAAAACATATAGCTACAGTTAATGAAAATAATAATATCAATTATAAACAGGGAAGAAAAGTCATATTAATGTCAATTTAAATAATAATAATAGAAAATAGAAATGGTCATATATCTCTGGTCGGGTATTAATAGTTTTCAATTTCAGAAGCGGACAGCCTCGGCTGCGTATCGTTCGACTGTCGGCAATGCTCCGGCGCGATAGGGGCCGCCCTCACCGAGGTCCGGACCCTGTTGGAGTCCTTCCACAAGGCCAGCGCCCTCTACCCCTCGTCGCAGGCCATGACCGCGGAGCACAAGCTCCTGGCCACCAGCCTGTTCCAGAACAGGATCAAGGTCAGTTGCTGCGGGAACTGAGAGGGGCCTTCCTTGAACTAAGAGTATTTCTTCTTCTAAGAGCCCGTTCACACGGCATCAAGTTTTGTCAGATCTACTAACTGTCGGATCCTGTAAAACCGGATAGTATACAAATACAAATACAAACATTTATTCTGCAAGGGCACTTTTACATGTCAAAATATCAATTTACAATTTAAGAAAGTCTGACTATAATAAGTAATACATTTTTCATGTCAAAATATTAATTTACAGTTCATAAAGGAATAATAATTTCGAGTTTAACAATTATAACAAAATTGATGTCATACAGTGAAGATAAATTTGCAAAGTTATCTATTACAAATATTAAGTTAGAGATTTATAAGGTCTCAAAATTAAACAAGGAGTGAAATTAATATATTATCCCAGAGATGTACATGGTCTCTGAGCGTCAAAATTAAAATTAATTTAATATTGTTAGAGATGTATATGGTCTCTAAGTCACTGATAATAAAAACGAATCCACAACAGGATGATGTCTCTCGTCAATCCCCTATAAAAAGACACTAGTATTAACGTAGTCACTATGTCCTAGCAAGCATGAACAGACCATCACATGGCCGTCCGGTTTCCGGTGTCCGGATCTGGATTTTGCAGGATTCTTGATCCGAGCTCGTGTGAATGCAAGTATTGAAATACTATTGCCACTAAACCGGACCCGGCATTGTGTCCGGACGACCGGACCGATTTGTAGTCACAAAGTCGGATGACACATTTTGCAGGATCCGTTTTATTGTCGGATACTGCAACCGTACGCTTGTGTGAACACATGCGTTGAAATAATATTGCGTGTAAATCGGATCCTACAAAAAACAGTTCCCGCCAAAAATCGGATGCCTCCGTGTGAACGGGCTCTTAGAGTAGGTTGATGATCTCGCGTGCCTTCCAAAAGGTAGTCATCGGTGTTCAGATCAGAACAATAATTTACATATTTTGTCCAAATAGGTTTTATATGTTCGTAGTTTCATAGTCCATAGTAAAATAGAAAAAAATTGAGATAAAAAAGATGGTGTGACTTGTTTGGAGCTGTGAATTGTTATCACTACATAGTATAAAACAAAGTCACTTTCTCTGTCCCTATGATTTAGATTTTTTTTAGATTTATTTATTTCATAATATAACAATACAATATAAATTATCCTAAGTCAATTTATACGACTTTATATTATGATCGTCAAAAAAAATATGAAATGTCAAAATGATAATAATAATAATAACATTAAATTGTAAAACAATTATCAAAATTATTTAAATAATAATCATACTACTAAAATCACATCATTTGTAACAATAAAAATCCGCGTCAATAATATAATGTCGAAAACTTAAATAATCATCAGTCACAATACATTAAAATTAAAATCAAACAAAAATATAATTTAAAAATTCAATGTCAAACAAATTTCATTTCCATGAAGTCATTTACAGAATAAAAAGAATTTTCCAATAAAAAGATTCTAAGTTGGCGTTTAAATGCTTCGTCAGATGTTTCATTTTTTAATTTGGTGGGTAGATGTTCGTAATACGTTGGTTCTATAACGCGTGGGTTTTTTTCCGAAAGTGCCATGCGACGCGGCACTGTTCTGAGTCTACCTGTGGATCGAATTACTTTTCCCGTTACCTCCACGCGTTTGAAAATCTGTATATTATTTCTCACGTACATTAGTACCTCAAATAGGTAAAGGGAGTAGTGCGTCATTATATTATGGAGTTTGAAAAGGTCTTTGCAAGAGTGTCTTGGTTTCACTCCGGCCAATAACCGAAGTGCGCGTTTTTGGAGTATAAATACTCGCTTAGCATCTGTAGAATTCCCCCATAGAACCGTACCATAAGACATTAACGAATGAAAATGGGAAAAATACACTGATCTTAATGACGAATTAGACACTAATGGCTTTAATTTTTTTAAGGCAAATACAGCACTACTAAGTCTATTGCACAGACGGTCAACATGGCACTTCCAGTTGAGGCACGAGTCCAGTGTGAAGCCGAGAAATTTAGACTCATTGGATAATGGCATCGGGCTGTTGGAAATACATGGAGGCAGTGTTGTATTTCGGCCTGAAAATACCATGATATTTGATTTTGATAAGTTCAGTAGGAGGCCATTCGACGAGAACCATTTATGCAGCTGTCTACATGCCGCATGGATTTTTTCAGACAGCTGGTCATATGTTTTTGCGCTCACTATGACTGTTGTATCATCTGCAAACAGCACAGATAGACCGCTAGTTACTGCCGATGGTAAATCGTTTATAAATAATAAAAATAATGAATTTCCAACCGCTGACCCCTGTGGAATACCTAATTTTACAAAACCAGCACTGGATGTATGGGCTTTGCCGTTTGTGGATATTTTCACAACCTGTTTACGGTTGGATAAAAAAGATTTGAACAATTTGTGGGCCGAATCATGTATGCCATATTGGCTCAGCTTCGACAGCAATAACTTGTGACAAATCACGTCGAAAGCCTTAGACAGGTCGCACATAATACCTGCCACCTTGTACTTGTCATCAATACCCGTTACAATGCAATCAATGATCTTGTGCGCTGCCGTAACTGTCGACTTTTTCTGTCTATAGGCGTATTGGTTGTTAGTAAGCAAGTCGTTTGATTCTAAGTGGGTCATTAGGCAAGATGATAAAATGGACTCCACTAGTTTTGATATAGTAGGTACAATGGTGATGGGTCTGTAATTGTTCAAATCTTCTCTATCCCCTTTACCTTTAAATACCGGACATACTCTAGTGGTTTTTAAAACGTCAGGATATATACCATTTTTGAACATATTATTAATTAAAATTATTAAAATGTCAGATATAATTGGCCAAATACTCAATATTATATTCAATGATATGTCAAATGCATCTACAGTTGTTCTGGTCTTTAACATGGATTTTATCGTTCTATCCATAAGCTCACGTGTAATAAAAGGTAGCGTGAACTTGGGAACATCAGAGTCGCCCAGGTGCCTACAAACGTACTGTCCGGATAATAATTCATCACTCTGTATTACATATTTTGAGGCGATACTTAGGAAATGGGAATTAAATGCATTGGGGACCTCTTCATAAGGTAAGTACGCATTTGTATCTTGGTCTTTTAAGAGGATACTTTGACTTTTCGCATTTGAGCCTATCTCGTCATTTATGACCTTCCAAAGTTCTTTTGAAGGATTTTTACTCTCTGCGAGTCTCAACTCAACGTATTTTCGACGAGCTCGAAGTGTCTCGGACTTAATTAGTTGAGAGTAGTGCTCAATGCAGTCCCTTTGTATGCTTAAATCTTTAAAACTACGCAACGGATTTTGATGCGGTTTTTTTTTATAAATAGAGTGACTCAAGGGGAAGGTTTATATGTATAATACATGCATCAGCATTGCAGCCGTGCGAAGCCGGGGCGGGTCGCTAGTTAATAAATAAAATAAGTTTATGATGGAAAAGTGAGTTGTTTTATGCTTCAAATACTAATAAGAAGTAAATACAGTGTTTGGAACGATCGGGTTTCGAGAATGTTTTTGAACCTGACTGTGGCTTTATAGGCCGGGCCCAATAAAGCGATAGGAGTGCGCGGTTGGAGAGTAGCCTGGGGAAAATCCAGGGGAAAACCTCCGGCACGACCACGCGTGTGGTTTGGAACACTGGAATACTCAACCCCCTTATTCATAAAACTTAACAAACCTCTGCGAAATTAAAATTTCTGTTGTCACTGTCTCACAAGCACATGTGTCAACGTGACAGATAAGGACAAACGAACTTTAGCGGCTAGTTAACTAATATAGGTTTGATAGACGTTTATGAATAGGGGGGTAAGAGTTTGCGCTCCAGTGAGATTGGTTGAGCGGTTTCAACCGAATCTGAGGTGTGAGTGGAATCAAGCTACTGGGAGGTATGTCGCTGGTTCACTACACCTAGCCTAGCTGAGAAGAGTCCAGCAAGAAGCTCAGCTAGGCCCGACCTGGGTCGGACTGGTTCTACCCGGTGTGCGGCGGTACCGGGACGAATAGGGACTATATGTGTCAGTGTTGTCTCGATCGCGCGGTGTACGCATCGTGTCTGAGTTGGACGCCGTAAGCGCAGCGTTCCATCTTTTGATGGACGCTGTGATTACGTCGTCCGGGTCCGTGAGTGTGTGCCTAGGACTCGGGACCGTGCGGCCCCTAATCAGTGATCGCCGAGTTACTACAGAGGGGGGAGGGGTAGGAACGTAGTCGACAGCCTTCCTAACTAACGGATTCCCATAGGGATCCATCATAATGGGGGAGCGTTGTCAAAATAACGTCTGGCAGTCTGCTTAAAGAAACCTGGTGAAGATACATGGTGCTAATCCCCATGTCGTGGTGCAGACTGAGGTTCGACTGGTACCACGGAGCACCAGTCGCCCTACGGAGAAAACGATTCTGAATGTCCTGAAGCGGGAACAAGCTCTTTGTTTATTGATAATGGAGCGAGAAAGCGGTTGTGGGTCATACTTAGTTGATAAAACAAAAGTCGTTCCTCCTGTGGTCAATAGTTAACGGCTTATGTGCATGTTAACTATGTTTTTATTACAGGGATTTATAGAAAAGGAGACACTGTTTATGCGGGTTACTGGTCCAATCCAAAATTAAGCTTTGTAGCCCTTAACTTTTTGGTATGTCCACAGAAAAGACGCGAACCTAAATCCGCGTATGACCCTTGTAGCAACTCCTCGGCATAACAGCTGAATCTTATAACATTTATAACTAACTAGCGAGCCGCCCCGGCTTCGCACTGGTGCACTATTTAATGGATGTTATTATACATATAAACCTTCCTCTTCAATTACTCTATCTATTAAAAAAACCGCATCAAAATCCGTTGCGCAGTTTTAAAGATTTAGATTCAGATTAATTTATTCACAATATAATATTACAATATAAATTACATGTCAATTTACAGGAATCTCTATTGTGATCGTCAATAACATTAAATAAAACAAAATAAATTAAAAATCAATGAATAAAATAGCAGTTAAATAATACAATGAGTATGATAAAATCCACCTGAGAGGATCGTCATGAATATATTAATATTTTTGGTACTCTAAACACGGTTAACAAGGAATTAAATATCAACATCTCGTAATGATCGTTAAAGTAAATATTAAAACAAGAATTAAATTAGATCAATAATATTAAATTAAATTAAACAATGTCAACTATATTTTATTTCCATGTATTCGCTAATGGAATATAACGGGGTTTCTAATAAAAAGCATACATAGGGATATAGGGACAGAAAGCGACTTTGTTTTATACTATGTAGTGATGTTTGTTATGAGAAGTTGATGGTTGTGAGAAGTAAATTTGTTTGTTAGTTTTTTTTACAGAAACTTTCATGAATTGTATTGTTCTAGGCGCTGTGTCTCTGGTACAACATGGCGATGCACATGCGCCTCAAGATCCTCGGCGTGCGGCGGCTGCTGCGGACCATAGGCGCGAAGGGGCAGGCCATCATGCCGGACTACCCCTGCCTCGAGCCGAACACCGACGGGTACTGTTTCTAGTCTCAGGTTCTCTGGTCAAAAGACGACCGGCGGGGTAATCACGTAACTTTTTTACTACCGTTAGGTAGATTTTAATGTCAAATTCTAATTGTCAGCTCATACATAGCTCATATATGGCTTGTTACAGCATTGATGATTTTATTAACAATGTATCATTGACCAACACATAAAAGTATAGATAATTTATTTAATGAATATAACTGAGAATAAATGTTTCTGATCCAAATGTATAAAATAAGATATTATGACTAGTAGTACATAGTACATAGTATTTCAGAACTAAATGATTAATTTTAAATTATATACATAATTTTAATTCACATACATTTTTGACATGTAAAATGACATTTTACCAATAAAATTTCTGATTCTGATTCTGATTCTGATACATTTATACTTCAAAATTGACAGTAAAATCTATCTACCGTTAGTACATAAAGTTACGTGATTCGCCTGCAGTTTAGCCTAGTGGGTGCACTGCACCTGCCTGTGTAGCTGACGGTCCTGGGTTCGAATCCCGGTCAGGGCAAATATTTGTGTGATGAGCATGAATATTTGTTTCGGAGTCTTGGATGTTTTCTATGTATTTAAGTATTTATATCTATTAAATATATCGTCGTCTAGTACCCATAACACAAGCCTTCTTGAGCTTACTGTGGGGCTAGTTCGATTTGTGTAAGATTGTCCTCTAATATTTATTTATTTAAAGGCGACCCGATAAGGGTAAAAGGGACCCACGCGAAGCGGTGTCCCCATTTTTAGGGTTCCGCACCGAAATGGTAAAAAAGGAACCCTTATAGATTCGTCATTTCTGTCCGTCCGTATGTCACAGCCGATTTACTCGGAGATTATAAGCACTACAATTATGAAATTTGGTAGGAAGGTGTATTCTATGAACCGCTACATAAAAGTGATGTGAAATTACAAAAAAATATTAAATTAGGAGGGCACTCCATACATGTAACCGTTGGATGAAAAAGAAAATTTCAACGCACATAGTAGTGTGGGGTATCGATGGATAGGCCTTTAAAAATGATATGGAGGTTTCTAAAAAACTTTTCCATTTAAGTCAACCGTTGGTGAGATATTAGCTGTCAAAGTAATAGAAAGCCCTCTCTAATTTCCAAACTATAAAGTTTAAAATTCTGAATAAAATTGAGGTGGTGTGCATTAGTAAATACATTCAACGATTTTTGGTTTGAACAATATAGGTTTTACGGTTTTTGAGTTTTCGCTTAAAAACTGTCTTGCCTAAACAAAAGGTCGTAAGTGCGTAAGTGCCGTGAGTTCCCTATGAAAATACGACTTTTTTAGATTCAATGTATTGGATAGTGATTTTAAATGTGAACTAGTAGGTGTTGGTACGGAACCCTTCATTATGCGTGGTCCGACACGCACTTGGCCGGTTTTTTTTAAATATAAAACCGGAACAGTTAAATAAAAAACTGAATTGTTCTTCTCTGTAAAGAATACGGGTAAAGAGAAACAACATTTGAAGCTATTATTTGACTATACAATTAAATACTTAAATAAAATATTTTAATTCACTTTCAATACAATATCATTACTCGTAAATTTTAACAATACCGACATAACCTATATTCTTCCATCTGTCAATCAAATGTCAATCTCCAACAAAGATTAAATCGGTCCAAATTGTACCATAAAACTAATGCACAGTAAAACTTAAGTGAAGTAAGAAAAACTTCACTCACTAAAGTTAAAAAAAAATTGAAATGTTCGTCAGCGCTTAAGTCTTGTATACAACTCCAATATTTAGAATAACTTTCGTAACTGACGATTCTCAATAGGATTTGAGACGTTAGTGCCGTTAATGAAGCATGAGTCTTCTGGTAGATGTCGCTGTACGCCTCCCTTAAGGCGTTTGTATAAAATATAACTCCAATATTATTTCACAACATTTCTTTTTCCACGAAAAAAATTTTCATCGTAGAATTCAGATTGAAGTTATCTTTTTAACTCAACAGAACGTGTAGAGACCGTAATGCAGAACAGCAATGCGGCCATCGCCATGTCCGCTTTAACGTTAGCGACAACCCTACCAGCTCGAGCAATAGCGATGCGAGCACGCACACCGATCGGCCTCCCGACCAATCACGGGCCAGGAACGAAGAGGACGGGAAAAATGAGGACCAATCGGATAGCGGCAAGAGCGAAGAGGAAGGCGAGGATCAATTGCGGGGCAAGAGCGAGGACTCAGGGGTGTCACTGAGTGTGGACAAGAATAAAGATGAGACTGATTCTGTTATAACTGGTTAGTATAAATAATATGGTCAAAGGCAAATAAAATTGGTTCATTTTTTAACGTCCATACAAACTTGCCCTTGCGTGTAGAACTTGAGTTTCTGTGTCTGGGAAGACTCAATGGTTTGTTTTTTGTAAAAAAATGCGCCGGGTGTGTTTTTTGTAAAAAAAAATAACAATTTATTTCCAAGCCGTCCTCTCCCGGCGAAAAAGAAACAATAGCATTCTTTTGTTATGGTCTTGGGGATCCCCGGGACCGGTAGACGACGGTTAATTTGTACTTTATGGCGATAAGTCAAAAGTTATGGTTGTTAGAGGCGTTAGTTTAGCGACTTATCAATACAATATCACGTTATTTCCATCTCAAAACCAATATTAGAAGTGGCACTGAAATAAAAATTTTCATGGTCCATTGGGAATACAGTCCTGAAATTATGTATGTGGGTGGATCAACTATTCGTTGTTGCTCGTTACCATGGTTACGTCTCCTGACTCACTCTTTAAAACTGTGATTTTGTAGGGTTTAAATCTACCAAACATGAGTTTTAGCGATGAGAGAAATGGATTTGTCATTTGGATATGGGTCATCTCTTGAGCATGCTTGAAGTTCATATTATAAACATTTTTCTAAGAGAATCGGTTACTATTGTCTCCTCGGTGACGGGACAGAATGACAACAAGAAAAAGTTGATATGTGATACAATTGGCTATTTCTTTATTTGTTTTGATCACTGTCCAATTTCTATATAAAGATTATATTTATTTCTCAATTTATAAGCTTGTAAAAGTAGAAGATAATAATTTAATATATAAGGATGTATATACAGAGCGACATCGTCACTCAGTGACAAAGCTCTTTAAATAAAGAAAAAAAAAAACATTTTTCTAAGAGAATCGGTTACTATTGTCTCCTCGCTGGCGGGACAGAATGATAACAAGAAAAAGTTGATTGACCCATGTATGTGATACAATTGGCTATTTCTTTATTTGTTTTGATCACTCCAATTTGTATACAAAGATTATATTTATTTCTCAATTTAATTTCACAGACCAAAACGGCCAAATCACTCCCGAAATAATAATCTCAGACGCTAAATACAGCACCAACGACACGTCGACGTCGAGCGAGAGCGGATACATGTCTGAACGAGAGAGATGGTTCCAATATGATTCGCCGGAGTCCGTGTTTAACGTGGGCTCATTGGCTGACCTTACAAGACTGAAACTACTGAACAAATGCGAGGTGTCACCTTATAGGTGAGTAGCCCTAATGCCAATCACGACACGTATGCGTCAACGACGTCTTACGAGGTTTTTTATCAGGCCCGTTCTGCGGTAATGAATATAAAAACCTTAAAAATATGTATTTTAAATGTGTAACTATAAGGCATCAGGTATTTTTAAAATCAATTTTTGTTTCATTCAAATAAAAGTTGTACAATAAAAAAAACCACCCATATCAGAGCGAGAGATACATGTCAGAGCGAGAGAGATGGTTCCAATATGATTCACCGGAGTCCGTGTTTAACGTGGGCTCATTGGCTGACCTTACAAGACTGAAACTACTGAACAAATGCGAGGTGTCACCTTATAGGTGAGTAGCCCTAATGCCAATCACGACACGTATGCGTCAACGACGTCTTACGAGGTTTTTTATCAGGCCCGTTCTGCGGTAATGAATATAAAAACCTTAAAAATATGTATTTTAAATGTGTAACTATAAGGCATCAGGTATTTTTAAAATCAATTTTTGTTTCATTCAAATAAAAGTTGTACAATAAAAAAAACCACCCATATCAGAGCGAGAGATACATGTCAGAGCGAGAGAGATGGTTCCAATATGATTCACCGGAGTCCGTGTTTAACGTGGGCTCATTGGCTGACCTTACAAGACTGAAACTACTGAACAAATGCGAGGTGTCACCTTATAGGTGAGTAGCCCTAATGCCAATCACGACACGTATGCGTCAACGACGTCTTACGAGGTTTTTTATCAGGCCCGTTCTGCGGTAATGAATATAAAAACCTTAAAAATATGTATTTTAAATGTGTAACTATAAGGCATCAGGTATTTTTAAAATCAATTTTTGTTTCATTCAAATAAAAGTTGTACAATAAAAAGAAACCACCCATATCAGAGCGAGAGATACATGTCAGAGCGAGAGAGATGGTTCCAATACGATTCACCGGAGTCCGTGTTTAACGTGGGCTCATTGGCTGACCTTACAA
This sequence comes from Epiblema foenella, assembly GCA_963556455.1. Taxonomy (NCBI): domain Eukaryota; kingdom Metazoa; phylum Arthropoda; class Insecta; order Lepidoptera; family Tortricidae; genus Epiblema; species Epiblema foenella. Next base: position 31,427,645 of record OY747098.1, on the reverse strand, counting down.
GACTGAAGCTACTGAACAAATGCGAGGTGTCACCTTATAGGTGAGTAGCCCTAATGCCAATCACGACACGTATGCGTCAACAACGTCTTACGAGGTTATTTATCAGGCACGTTCTGCGGTAATGAATATTAAAACCTTAAAAACATATATTTTAAACTATAAGGCATCAGGTATTTTTAAAATCAATTTTTGTTTCATTCATATAAAAGTTGTACAATAAAAAAAAACTAAACCAGTTACTAACTGTCACTTATATTATATATTTTTAAACGATAAGGCATCAATTATTTTCTAAATTACGTTTCGTTTCATTCATCTAAAAGATGTACAATAAAAACCCGAGGTAGAGATTGTAAGAAGTCAGTTCGGATTTAAAAAAAATAATTTGTCATCGTCACTAACTGTCATTTATTCTGATCTTTCGTGCGAATAATGCCAATAAGCTCAGCCGATTCATTGTTCGACAAAATCAAAACCTTCTGCAAATGGGCCTCAAAGGCGCTTTTACAAGTCTGTCTGTATCAATTATAAGAATACAATCCTCAATTTTAAATTGGGTGGATTTAAATTGGGCGTGGTGGTAAGGTGGGCTTAAAACCAGCTTAGCGCTGCGTTCACACCGATTTTTCCATGTCTTTTTATAGTAATTCGAAAACGTCACGTATGTGAAAAATGAACAACTTTGTTTTTTTTTATAAGTATAAAATACTACGTGGGTTCATTGGCTGATCTGACTCGGCTGAGATTAGAGCAAGTGTCAGTCAGCCGTGTGGGTCTGAGTGTATACCTAATGCCGATCACGACACGTATGCGTCAACGGTGTAACTGCGCCGGCGTCGGGCAACACCGCTTTTACAAACGTCGGAACTTACTATAGCTGTTTGTCGGCAGGGAGTACCATTACGAGATCCTGAAGACGCAGGGTGTGCGTCGCAGCATGATGTTCATACACAAGCTGCGGACGAAGCTGCTCAACAAGGTGTACCTCACATTCCTGCCGCCTGAGGTCAGTTCATATTCATACACAAGCTGCGGACGAAGCTGCTCAACAAGGTGTACCTCACATTCCTGCCGCCTGAGGTCATTTCATATTCATACACAAGCTGCGGACGAAGCTGCTCAACAAGGTGTACCTCACATTCCTGCCGCCTGAGGTCAGTTCATATTCATACACAAGCTGCGGACGAAACTGCTCAACAAGGTGTACCTCACATTCCTGCCGCCTGAGGTCAGTTCATATTCATACACAAGCTGCGGACGAAGCTGCTCAACAAGGTGTACCTCACATTCCTGCCGCCTGAGGTCAGTTCATATTCATACACAAGCTGCGGACGAAACTGCTCAACAAGGTGTACCTCACATTCCTGCCGCCTGAGGTCAGTTCATATTCATACACAAGCTGCGGACGAAGCTGCTCAACAAGGTGTACCTCACATTCCTGCCGCCTGAGGTCAGTTCATATTCATACACAAGCTGCGGACGAAACTGCTCAACAAGGTGTACCTCACATTCCTGCCGCCTGAGGTCAGTTCATATTCATACACAAGCTGCGGACGAAGCTGCTCAACAAGGTGTACCTCACATTCCTGCCGCCTGAGGTCATTTCATATTCATACACAAGCTGCGAAGCTGCTCAACAAGGTGTACCTCACATTCCTGCCGCCTGAGGTCAGTTCATATTCATACACAAGCTGCGGACGAAACTGCTCAACAAGGTGTACCTCACATTCCTGCCGCCTGAGGTCAGTTCATATTCATACACAAGCTGCGGACGAAGCTGCTCAACAAGGTGTACCTCACATTCCTGCCGCCTGAGGTCAGTTCATATTCATACACAAGCTGCGGACGAAGCTGCTCAACAAGGTGTACCTCACATTCCTGCCGCCTGAGGTCAGTTCATATTCATACACAAGCTGCGGACGAAGCTGCTCAACAAAGTTTACCTCACATTCCTGCCGCCTGAGGTCAGTTCATCAGAATCAGAACTTTATTAATAAAACTAGCGAGCCGCCCCGGCTTCGCACGGGTGCAATGCTGATGCATGTATTATATATAAACCTTCCCCTTGAGTCACTCTATTAAAAAAAACCGATTCAAAATCCGTTGCGTAGTTTTAAAGATTTAAGCATACATAGGGATATAGGGACATGGGGACAGAGAAAGCGACTTTGTTTTATACTATGTAGTGATGTCACATTTTACAGGCCCAATAATTTCACCAAGTTGACATATGTATGTATTAAACATATGTAGGCTGACAAATCGACAATTTTCATGTGAAAACCGTTTCACCAACTACAATTGTAATGTTTTTTGACAATTGTCGCGCCTGTCCCTATAAGCTATTTCCATAATGGTCCATTTACTAACCATGTCAGTAGAACTTAATACAACAATTTTTTGAACAAACTACGCCACTAGTGTCCCTTGGGCAACGGGTCAAGATAACAACGCAAAAAAATTTGGCTTATTAATTATTAAGTAAATAATGCAGTGCCCTAACTTAGCAATCTAAGTAGGTACCAGTGTATAGTTTCCGACATGTATGTATCGAGCATTTGTTTTGGAATGTATTCACATATTCACTGTGTTTTGATTACGCTTATTTTAACATTGCTAGATATAGGGTAGACGTACCAACGCTCGACACCTATGCCCAATAGTTGACACATAGATACTGTTCGTTTTTTTTACCTATAATGATTTCAGATCGGAGGTGACAAGTATTGGGTTGGTGCTGGGCACTGGGAAATTTACACTATGAGAAATCAATGGATAACTGTTATTGGCCTTCTTTTATGTAATTATCAATACGTCATGGTTATATCTACGGCTGTAGTTGTCCTGAATACCAATAAATAAAAATAAATAAATAAATAAAAGCTGCTTCACCCATTTACATAATCATATGTTGACGACCGCTTTAGCCTAGTTGGTGGTGACCCTGCCTTCGAAGCTGGAGGTCCCGGGTTCGAATCCTGGTCAGGGCATGTATTTGTGTGATGAACACGAATATTTGTTCCTGAGTCTTGGATGTTTTCTACGTATTTAAGTATCTATTTATCTATATAAGTATGTATATCGTCACTTGGTACCCATAGTACAAGCTTTGCTTAGTCTGGGACTAGGTTGATTTGTGTAAGATTGTCCTAAAAATATATATATATATATATTTTTATTTATATTTCCCTGCAAACTGCATTATTTCAGGACCCAGTGGAGACGAGTAGAGAGGAAGATCCAACTGACACGTCGGACGAGTCGGATGACAAGGCGCAGAGGTCGAAGGAGGCTCAGGACGACTACGAATTGCGAAGGTATCATTCGGAGGGCGTATGGCTCATATAAACTTCACTGTCATGTTTCCTAACTTTTGTAAAAATGGTTCTTAATAAGAGAACAACGGTTGAAACTCACTTGGAAAGTTAAGTTTGGTTGGTTAAGGCTCGGTTTTATAAAGATCCGTTAGACCTTATGTCAGTTTGTTATGTCAAAAAGTGTACCGAGTTACTGAAATTTGATCTGACATTCGGTCTAACGGATCTTTATAAAACCCAGCCTAAGTGTAAATATGTCTCACGTTAGTGTAAATTTATGTAAAAATGGTTCTGACACTTTTTGTTCATAAATTTCTATTACTATCATACCAACCGAAGTCATACAGTCATTCATTTGTCATACATTTTTTGTCCAAATTAGTGTAGATATTTACGCATCGTTGCTATGCACGCGAATACATACCTAGTTATAGTGAGATACAGTCCATGTCGATTTAGTTTAGGTTAAAGGAGCATACAGAGCACACGTTTATTTCAAAATCCCGACAAACCAAACTCAACCTTAACGGCCTAAACATTTTTTGCTCATAATTCCAATATTCGTTATTAAAACGTTATGATATGAATATAAGTATTAGTATATTAAACATTATGATTATAATCGTTATGAGTTCAAATGGTCCTTACCATTGTTAGTATCGTTAGTAGTATTATAGTTAGTACTATTTTATGAATAATGATTGGTGTAACATTGTATAACAAATAGTTGGACTGCGAATAATAGGGCTTATAAAGTTATGTGAACAGAAGCGCACGCTTTTCGGATATATTTCGTAGTTCAGCTTATTTTACTCGTCCTAAGACCCTCAAAATCTTGTATTGTGCTTATGTGAGGAGTAAACTAGAATATGCATCTCAGATTTGGAACCCTCAATATCAAATCTACGTTGACAGGATTGAGCGGTTGCAAACTAAATTCATCAAATTTCTCTGCTATAAAATGCGTAGAAATTACAGTTCTACCAATTATTTTAAGCTGTGTAAGAAACATCACCTGATCCCACTTGTCAAGCGTCGTGAAATTGCAGACATATTATATTTGGTAAATATTGTTAAAGGCAATGTTGATTGTCCCAACTTACTTAACAAAATCTCATTTAGCATTCCCGTGAGGACGTTTAGGCAATTTCGTCCCATTAGTATCTATAAGGCTTCTACTAAATATAGGAAAAACAGTTTCTTGGGCAGGGCAGGCATGAGTCTAAACAAAGTCTTAGTTAATTTAGACTTTGACATATTCAATGACAGTATATCAGTAATTAGGAAAAAGTTAATTGAATTTTATATGGGTGATACTCCTGGCGCGGGTTCGGGTTCGGGCTCGGTTTACTAAAGTTATGAAACTTATGTATTTACTCTGTGTCTTTGATATATAGGTTAAAGGTAGCCACTGCTCTTGTGCTGTAGGCTCACTTGTGTGTGTAAACTAATTGGGCTAAATCTGTTCTTGTGTGATAGTTAAGTTCTATAAGTGAGAACCTTTAATTGGCTATGTAATTCTATTGTAGTTTTCTTAGAAATGTGTTACGCTGTTGGTTTTCCATGTATTTAAAATAAATAAATAAATAAATATATAAACTGTACTAGCGACCCGGCTCGGCTTCGCACACCCGTGCGAACAATAACTGGACTGCCCAGTCCAGTTGTTTTGATAAATTCTCTAGTTCCCTCGCTTTGAAAATTACTCGCCTTCTATAAACGAAGTTTCAAGTTTGTAGTAAAAAAAAATTGCTCCTCATACAAACTTTCAACCCCCCTTTCACACCTTCAGATCGACTTCGCCCAATTTTGAAAAAACGCTGATCAAAATTAGTTATCTTATAATTCAATACTGGATCCATAAACGAAGTTTCATGATTCTCGCATAAAAAAAAATCTTCTTCTTTTCCCTAATTAGAACGCGATACCGAATACGCCCTTAAACGGTTCCTCACTACTTTTGTTACACCCTGTATACATTGTAAAAGGGTAAAAATATATTAAGAATTATCTGTAAAAGAAACAATTTCATACAACGAAAACTAGCAAGGAATATCTTTAGGGTCGTTTACGACGGTTAATCCAAACAAGGAAAGTTTTAGTACACTGTGTAAGTTTGTCTATCTCATTCTCCCACTCTACACTCAATCCCTCAAAGGTTAGCTGGAAGAGATCCCTCATAGGGATAAGTTCGCCTTTGTACTCTAATCTTATGTGACATGTATATTGTTTTAACCTGTTATTGTGTACAATAAAGTGCTTATGAAGTGTGCGGCGTAGGGAATTATAAATGACAAGTCGAAACTCGAGACGATACTGACGAATTGATTTATTAGGTAAATTACATTGCTTTTATAGGAAAGATTGGAATGCAAGGAATGGGTATTGCGCAATAGTGAACAAAGGAAAGTTTTATTATTTTCCATCCAGTATTGGAATGTCAAGGTTAATGGCGCTGTTCTCGGAAGTTATAAAATAGAAAATCATTTATTATTTTAGCTCAGCTGATCAGCTGGCGCTTTGGGTGGTCTATCACTACACTTACATACATACATACAAGGGTATGTTTTATATACTCCTCAGGTTCGGGTGTTGGTCCGAAGAGACGCTGTCGATGGGCCTCCCCTCTTACCGGAACCACTTCCTGCTGCTGAGCAGCATCTGCATGGAGGCCGTGCACGACTACCTCACGCTGCGGCTCGAGGGCCGCCCGGAGCACCCCTCCTGCCTCACCATCAAGCAGGTAAGTCACGGTGCAGGTTCGAAGAGACGCTGTCGATGGGCCTCCCTTCACCCAGGTGAGGTTCATAAGTCAACTGCAAAGAGATGTGTCAGAATCAGAATATATTTTATTGCCTCAAATTAATATAAATAGATAGATAGATACGAACTCTTTACAGGCTAAACATAAACAGTAATACTTAATATCTACAGTTAAAATTGAAAACAAAACATTGGTTGGGCAAAGGGTTCCAGTCTCAGCTTGTGCCAAGCACAGGGCCTGACGCTGGTTTTCAGAAAGGACCCTAGAGAGATCGGTCGGTCGATCACTGGTTAACAAATTACCGTGCTTATAAATTACAGTGCTTATAATAATAATATATTAATAAAATAAAATGTGAAAGACAATACAAATTACAGCGCTTATATTATATCTACAGTGCTTAACTAGGTACAATATAAAATGAAAAAGGCAATAAGTGTCCATGTTATTATCTTATGATATTGTAGCAGGGTTCAAGATTGAATACATCTCATTTTAGTCGACTGAGGTTTAGAAGTCGGCCGTCGCGCCGTCGGGTGCAGATGCAATAGTAGAGGAGATATAGCCTTTGGGGTCATAATAATTCCCACAAAGACGGGGTTTGATTTTTTTCATACAACTCCTGTACTACAAGGGTATTTTGGTTATAAGCAAGCTTCTTTTATTAAAAGTCCATTATCAGTTAGATAACGTGTTTTTTTATCACGCATTTTTTTGTTAGGATAAACATGTATCTTGACATATTCTCTTTGTTACTATTTAGAGAAGAACCATTTGTATTGTTTGTTAATAAAGTGGCCTTTAACTTTTTATAACGTGTTTTATTAATTTCTCTTATATTATTACAACTATGATAACGAGTGTTTCGGATGCTGCTCGTAAATTGGTACTCGTTTAATTAAGCCTCAGTTTGTACCCGTACAGACGCTATCTTGACAGCCACCTGTCAAATATGTCACTCGGTTCATTTCATAGCGTCTGTACCCGATATGTATCTTTTGCCTTATTTTATTAAGAATTGTCATTTCAAACATCACTAAATCGACAAAACTCAAACTTTATACCGTTTCTTCCCCTTAAATTCTACTGCACACAATAAAACCAAATAAAAATTTGAAAACTGTAGCTCCAATCCTTTGGCTATAAAACCTGTGTGACAGACGACGAACGGAGATGTGAGTGACAGTAGTAGGGGTTCAGTTTTGACCCTGCGAGTACGGAACCCTAAAATGTATCTAAGAAAGAAAGAAACAGGGCTCGGAAACCGGTTTCGTCTTCATACAATTAACCGGTTAAAAATTTCGGTTAATTGCATTTTACGATACTATTTCGTACTTTAAGTCATTTATTTCATAGATGAAGGTTAACAAAAACAAATTTTACAATAAAAATGGAGATATGATCAATACTTTAAGAGATATTTCAAATATAGTAAAAACCGGTTCCGAGCCCTGGAAAGAAAGCATTTATTCACTGCACGAAAAGATACCGTTACAAACAGAATAGACTCAGTACATTGAACATACAATTATAAAGTGCATCTTCGCGGCAGTGAATCGGTTGCTGTGTCAGCATTGTGCCGATGCCGATGGTTGCCGCAGCACGTGTTTTTATTATTGATCCTTAGAATATTGTAGTGTGTGCAACGCTGCATGCACACACACGTAGAGTAGCCTTAGTATATAAGCTGATATGTAACCATGTTTAGAGAGAATACGTCATACTTCCAACACTATCGGTTGTCTGATTATGCCCATCCTTACACGGCGATCCTGCCAGTGCGTCCTTGCGCTGGCCCAGCCAGAGACGAATAGTGAGCTTGGTGAATATTTTGTGAAGCATTTTGAACCCGGAGCAGTGATTTTTTTTACAACAATATGTGCCAGACATAGACATGTGCTGATAAATATAAAAAAAGACAGGGAAATAATTGTTAAGACTAAAATGCAGGACAAAGAGGGTATCCCCCAGATCAGCAGAGATTGATCTTTGCTAGGAAGCAATTGGAAGATGGTCAGACTAAAATATTATTTTATTTTCGTCATAGTCGAAATGAAAAGTAGAGTGTTAACTCGGGTGAAAGCAGCAACTTTACCCTTGAACTAATGGCGCTCTCACTTCATCCGAGCCCCAAAATATCTCGGGTGAAATGAGTCATCTTCAACCCCTGATTAATAATATCGTCGGGTTACAAGCAAAAGTCAGTAAGTAACAAACACCTACTTGAAATAAGGTCGTATATCAGCATCGTTTCAGTACTGAGATACGAGGTTTCGAAGCAGGGGCGTAGCTAGGTGACCAAGGGTCCTGGGGCCCCTAAACGTTTTTTTTTAATGAGTTGCCATGATTAAAGTAGAGTTGCAACCTATTTTATTTAGATTCCGAATGTGGGAGAATTTTTCGCTACTTCAATGATAAGTTTGCTAAACAAGGATTTGGGGGCCCCAGAGCTAGGGGGTCCTGGGGCACTGCCCCGCCTTGACCTTGGGTAGCTACGCCACTGTTTCGAAGAGTAGTGATAGATTTGATAGCGAGTTTTGCTTCTCACCCGACGATATATTGTAAAGGTGTGCCCCAGAGGGCACACGAGGGAAGTAACAATACACAGATGCAGTCAAATATTAATTGATTTATTGTTAGAAAATACATGGTTTATATACTAGAGAGTTCCTTTGTTCGTGTGCATTCTTGTGGAAGTAATATACTTCTCAGGTTACATCGTAAAATTGGTAAATCATGTTACAATAAATAATATGTAATGTGATACAATTGAATTAGTTAAATGGTGCGTTAAATAGGTTAACGGCGTAATACGAGTAATCGGTTATTTGATACCTTAATTCATGTGTGTGTGTACTCACACTACAATATTATGTGTTTGTTGTAGCTAATACACGAACTGAAGGAGGGCCTGGACATCGCGACGACGATGCGGCAGGCGTTCGTGGTGAACATCGAGGTGGCGCTGCGCGGGCGCCGCGCCGGGCGCGCCGCGCGCCACGACCTGCTGCTCATCGTCAGGACCTTCGACGCGTGCATCGAGGACGTGTTCAAGGTTAGTGGGTGCTGCCCCGCTGCCCCGCTCGTGTTCCGACTAGCGCCTCTGTCAGCTGAAGACCTCGCAACAGAATATACCAGAATATCATCATCATCATCATCATTTCAGCCGAAAGACGTCCACTGCTGAACATAGGCCTCCCCCAAGGCTCGCCATTTAGACCGGTCCTGTGCCGTTCGTTTCCACCGGATTCCCGCGACCTTCACCAGGTCATCACTCCACCTTGTCGGAGGCCTACCGACAGCTCGTCTTCCGGTGCGTGGACGCCACTCAAGCAGTTTCTGGCCCCATCGACCGTCAGTCCTGCGAGCAATGTGCCCTGCCCACTGCCACTTAAGTCTCGCAATTTTGAAGGCTATGTCGGAACCAGAATATAAGGCACGGAAAATGGATTTTCTTTTCACGTTTTAAACAGCCACTCCGCTCCGTCATTTTGGAAATTCTCCTGATTAACAAAAAATCTCCTACGAATTGACAAAAAAGTTCATATAATTATAGATGGGATCATAATATGTTCTAGACATTTGATATTCTAATATCTTTAATTGTGCCTTTAAACGTTTGAAATAAATGATTTGCTTTTTTTATATAATTATTGTATCCTTTGTGTCTAAAAACATCACGAAATTTAGGAGAACACTCAGATATTCGCCGGACAGCCATGAAGTTACCTTTGAAATCTGTTGCTTCCTAAGATAACCTGTATTCTCTATTTTTGTCCGCAGCAATACCTATCGTACCTGAGCGCCATCTCATACGTGGAGCACATGCCGCGTTCAAGTCTCGAGGCCGAATGGAGCTTCGTGGCGCGCGTGGCCGAGCGCGGCTCGTGGGTCAAGGACCTGGCGCCCGTCGCCTTCACGTGAGTCTCCTGTCGTCTCGTGGTCTCCTGGTACCTGTACGTCTCATACGAGGGGCTTCGCGGGTCAAGGACCTGGCGCCCGTCGCCTTCACGTGAGTCTCCTGTCGTCTCGTGGTCTCCTGGTACCTGTACGTCTCATACGAGGGGCTTCGCGGGTCAAGGACCTGGCGCCCGTCGCCTTCACGTGAGTCTCCTGCCGTCTCGTGGTCTCCTGGTACCTGTACGTCTCATACGAGGGGCTTCGCGGGTCAAGGACCTGGCGCCCGTCGCCTTCACGTGAGTCACCTGCCGTCTCGTGGTCTCCTGGTACCTGTACGTCTCATACGAGGGGCTTCGCGGGTCAAGGACCTGGCGCCCGTCGCCTTCACGTGAGTCACCTGCCGTCTCATGGTCTCCTGGTACCTGTACGTCTCATACGAGGGGCTTCGCGGGTCAAGGACCTGGCGCCCGTCGCCTTCACGTGAGTCACCTGCCGTCTCATGGTCTCCTGGTACCTGTACGTCTCATATGAGGGGCTTCGCGGGTCAAGGACCTGGCGCCCGTCGCCTTCACGTGAGTCTCCTGCCGTCTCGTGGTCTCCTGGTACCTGTACGTCTCATACGAGGGGCTTCGTGGGTCAAGGACCTGGCGCCCGTCGCCTTCACGTGAGTCTCCTGCCGTCTCGTGGTCTCCTGGTACCTGTACGTCTCATACGAGGGGCTTCGCGGGTCAAGGACCTGGCGCCCGTCGCCTTCACGTGAGTCTCCTGCCGTCTCGTGGTCTCCTGGTACCTGTACGTCTCATACGACGGGCTTCGCAGGTCAAGGACCTGGCGCCCGTCGCCTTCACGTGAGTCTCCTGCCGTCTCGTGGTCTCCTGGTACCTGTACGTCTCATACGAGGGGCTTCGCGGGTCAAGGACCTGGCGCCCGTCGCCTTCACGTGAGTCACCTGCCGTCTCGTGGTCTCCTGGTACCTGTACGTCTCATACGAGGGGCTTCGCGGGTCAAGGACCTGGCGCCCGTCGCCTTCACGTGAGTCTCCTGCCGTCTCGTGGTCTCCTGGTACCTGTACGTCTCATACGAGGGGCTTCGCGGGTCAAGGACCTGGCGCCCGTCGCCTTCACGTGAGTCTCCTGCCGTCTCGTGGTCTCCTGGTACCTGTACGTCTCATACGAGGGGCTTCGCGGGTCAAGGACCTGGCGCCCGTCGCCTTCACGTGAGTCTCCTGCCGTCTCGTGGTCTCCTGGTACCTGTACGTCTCATACGAGGGGCTTCGCGGGTCAAGGACCTGGCGCCCGTCGCCTTCACGTGAGTCTCCTGCCGTCTCGTGGTCTCCTGGTACCTGTACGTCTCATACGAGGGGCTTCGCGGGTCAAGGACCTGGCGCCCGTCGCCTTCACGTGAGTCTCCTGCCGTCTCGTGGTCTCCTGGTACCTGTACGTCTCATACGAGGGGCTTCGCGGGTCAAGGACCTGGCGCCCGTCGCCTTCACGTGAGTCTCCTGCCGTCTCGTGGTCTCCTGGTACCTGTACGTCTCATACGAGGGGCTTCGCGGGTCAAGGACCTGGCGCCCGTCGCCTTCACGTGAGTCTCCTGCCGTCTCGTGGTCTCCTGGTACCTGTACGTCTCATACGAGGGGCTTCGCGGGTCAAGGACCTGGCGCCCGTCGCCTTCACGTGAGTCTCCTGCCGTCTCGTGGTCTCCTGGTACCTGTACGTCTCATACGAGGGGCTTCGCGGGTCAAGGACCTGGCGCCCGTCGCCTTCACGTGAGTCTCCTGCCGTCTCGTGGTCTCCTGGTACCTGTACGTCTCATACGAGGGGCTTCGCGGGTCAAGGACCTGGCGCCCGTCGCCTTCACGTGAGTCTCCTGCCGTCTCGTGGTCTCCTGGTACCTGTACGTCTCATACGAGGGGCTTCGCGGGTCAAGGACCTGGCGCCCGTCGCCTTCACGTGAGTCTCCTGCCGTCTCGTGGTCTCCTGGTACCTGTACGTCTCATACGAGGGGCTTCGCGGGTCAAGGACCTGGCGCCCGTCGCCTTCACGTGAGTCTCCTGCCGTCTCGTGGTCTCCTGGTACCTGTACGTCTCATACGAGGGGCTTCGCGGGTCAAGGACCTGGCGCCCGTCGCCTTCACGTGAGTCTCCTGCCGTCTCGTGGTCTCCTGGTACCTGTACGTCTCATACGAGGGGCTTCGCGGGTCAAGGACCGGACGCCTGTCGCCTTCACGTCAGTCACCTGCCGTCTCGTGGTCTCCTGGTACCTGTACATCTCATACGTGGAACACGTGCCGCGCTCTAGCCTGGAGGCTGGAGGCCGAGTCGGGCTTCGTCATATTACGGGCAAGCCTTACGTGATTAATCTCCGACCCCTAGTCGATAATATTATTGTTAAATGACCATTTTTGTCTGTCACAGTGATATCGCGTGCAACCAACTAAATAGGGTGATGAAGCAATTCGAAGAAAAGTTGATACAAGTCAATAAAGTGGAACAAAACTCACCGGATCCCACCAGGTAATATAGCATCTATGGCGTTTAATTTTTACCATAATTATAAATGTGAGTTTACGTCTGACGGGTGGTTACAGATACGTGTTCTACACACTGTGCCGCGAGGCGCAGAGCGTGTTCGCGAGCGAGCGCGAGGCGGCGCTGCAGGCCGCGGCCTTCGCGCGCGCGCTCGCCGCGCACCACGCGCGCTCGTGCCCGCGCGCGCGCCGCAGGATCTACGTGAGTACAGAGCGCGGCGCGGGGCGAGGCGCGCTGCGGGCGCGGCCTCGCGCGCACCACGCGCGCTCGTGCCCGCGCGCGCGCCGCAGGATCTACGTGAGTACAGAGCGCGGCGCGGGGCGAGGCGCGCTGCGGGCGCGGCCTGCGCGCACCACGCGCGCTCGTGCCCGCGCGCGCGCCGCAGGATCTACGTGAGTACAGAGCGCGGCGCGGGGCGAGGCGCGCTGCGGGCGCGGCCTCGCGCGCACCACGCGCGCTCGTGCCCGCGCGCGCGCCGCAGGATCTACGTGAGTACAGAGCGCGGCGCGGGGCGAGGCGCGCTGCGGGCGCGGCCTGCGCGCACCACGCGCGCTCGTGCCCGCGCGCGCGCCGCAGGATCTACGTGAGTACAGAGCGCGGCGCGGGGCGAGGCGCGCTGCGGGCGCGGCCTCGCGCGCACCACGCGCGCTCGTGCCCGCGCGCGCGCCGCAGGATCTACGTGAGTACAGAGCGCGGCGCGGGGCGAGGCGCGCTGCGGGCGCGGCCTGCGCGCACCACGCGCGCTCGTGCCCGCGCGCGCGCCGCAGGATCTACGTGAGTACAGAGCGCGGCGCGGGGCGAGGCGCGCTGCGGGCGCGGCCTGCGCGCGCACCACGCGCGCTCGTGCCCGCGCGCGCGCCGCAGGATCTACGTGAGTACAGAGCGCGGCGCGGGGCGAGGCGCGCTGCGGGCGCGGCCTCGCGCGCACCACGCGCGCTCGTGCCCGCGCGCGCGCCGCAGGATCTACGTGAGTACAGAGCGCGGCGCGGGGCGAGGCGCGCTGCGGGCGCGGCCTGCGCGCGCACCACGCGCGCTCGTGCCCGCGCGCGCGCCGCAGGATCTACGTGAGTACAGAGCGCGGCGCGGGGCGAGGCGCGCTGCGGGCGCGGCCTGCGCGCGCACCACGCGCGCTCGTGCCCGCGCGCGCGCCGCAGGATCTACGTGAGTACAGAGCGCGGCGCGGGGCGAGGCGCGCTGCGGGCGCGGCCTCGCGCGCACCACGCGCGCTCGTGCCCGCGCGCGCGCTCGTGCCCGCGCGCGCGCCGCAGGATCTACGTGAGTACAGAGCGCGGCGCGGGGCGAGGCGCGCTGCGGGCGCGGCCTCGCGCGCACCACGCGCGCTCGTGCCCGCGCGCGCGCCGCAGGATCTACGTGAGTACAGAGCGCGGCGCGGGGCGAGGCGCGCTGCGGGCGCGGCCTGCGCGCACCACGCGCGCTCGTGCCCGCGCGCGCGCCGCAGGATCTACGTGAGTACAGAGCGCGGCGCGGGGCGAGGCGCGCTGCGGGCGCGGCCTCGCGCGCACCACGCGCGCTCGTGCCCGCGCGCGCGCCGCAGGATCTACGTGAGTACAGAGCGCGGCGCGGGGCGAGGCGCGCTGCGGGCGCGGCCTGCGCGCACCACGCGCGCTCGTGCCCGCGCGCGCGCCGCAGGATCTACGTGAGTACAGAGCGCGGCGCGGGGCGAGGCGCGCTGCGGGCGCGGCCTCGCGCGCACCACGCGCGCTCGTGCCCGCGCGCGCGCCGCAGGATCTACGTGAGTACAGAGCGCGGCGCGGGGCGAGGCGCGCTGCGGGCGCGGCCTCGCGCGCACCACGCGCGCTCGTGCCCGCGCGCGCGCCGCAGGATCTACGTGAGTACAGAGCGCGGCGCGGGGCGAGGCGCGCTGCGGGCGCGGCCTGCGCGCACCACGCGCGCTCGTGCCCGCGCGCGCGCCGCAGGATCTACGTGAGTACAGAGCGCGGCGCGGGGCGAGGCGCGCTGCGGGCGCGGCCTCGCGCGCACCACGCGCGCTCGTGCCCGCGCGCGCGCCGCAGGATCTACGTGAGTACAGAGCGCGGCGCGGGGCGAGGCGCGCTGCGGGCGCGGCCTGCGCGCACCACGCGCGCTCGTGCCCGCGCGCGCGCCGCAGGATCTACGTGAGTACAGAGCGCGGCGCGGGGCGAGGCGCGCTGCGGGCGCGGCCTCGCGCGCACCACGCGCGCTCGTGCCCGCGCGCGCGCCGCAGGATCTACGTGAGTACAGAGCGCGGCGCGGGGCGAGGCGCGCTGCGGGCGCGGCCTCGCGCGCACCACGCGCGCTCGTGCCCGCGCGCGCGCCGCAGGATCTACGTGAGTACAGAGCGCGGCGCGGGGCGAGGCGCGCTGCGGGCGCGGCCTGCGCGCACCACGCGCGCTCGTGCCCGCGCGCGCGCCGCAGGATCTACGTGAGTACAGAGCGCGGCGCGGGGCGAGGCGCGCTGCGGGCGCGGCCTCGCGCGCACCACGCGCGCTCGTGCCCGCGCGCGCGCCGCAGGATCTACGTGAGTACAGAGCGCGGCGCGGGGCGAGGCGCGCTGCGGGCGCGGCCTGCGCGCGCACCACGCGCGCTCGTGCCCGCGCGCGCGCCGCAGGATCTACGTGAGTACAGAGCGCGGCGCGGGGCGAGGCGCGCTGCGGGCGCGGCCTGCGCGCACCACGCGCGCTCGTGCCCGCGCGCGCGCCGCAGGATCTACGTGAGTACAGAGCGCGGCGCGGGGCGAGGCGCGCTGCGGGCGCGGCCTCGCGCGCACCACGCGCGCTCGTGCCCGCGCGCGCGCCGCAGGATCTACGTGAGTACAGAGCGCGGCGCGGGGCGAGGCGCGCTGCGGGCGCGGCCTGCGCGCACCACGCGCGCTCGTGCCCGCGCGCGCGCCGCAGGATCTACGTGAGTACAGAGCGCGGCGCGGGGCGAGGCGCGCTGCGGGCGCGGCCTGCGCGCACCACGCGCGCTCGTGCCCGCGCGCGCGCCGCAGGATCTACGTGAGTACAGAGCGCGGCGCGGGGCGAGGCGCGCTGCGGGCGCGGCCTCGCGCGCACCACGCGCGCTCGTGCCCGCGCGCGCGCCGCAGGATCTACGTGAGTACAGAGCGCGGCGCGGGGCGAGGCGCGCTGCGGGCGCGGCCTCGCGCGCACCACGCGCGCTCGTGCCCGCGCGCGCGCCGCAGGATCTACGTGAGTACAGAGCGCGGCGCGGGGCGAGGCGCGCTGCGGGCGCGGCCTCGCGCGCACCACGCGCGCTCGTGCCCGCGCGCGCGCCGCAGGATCTACGTGAGTACAGAGCGCGGCGCGGGGCGAGGCGCGCTGCGGGCGCGGCCTCGCGCGCACCACGCGCGCTCGTGCCCGCGCGCGCGCCGCAGGATCTACGTGAGTACAGAGCGCGGCGCGGGGCGAGGCGCGCTGCGGGCGCGGCCTCGCGCGCACCACGCGCGCTCGTGCCCGCGCGCGCGCCGCAGGATCTACGTGAGTACAGAGCGCGGCGCGGGGCGAGGCGCGCTGCGGGCGCGGCCTGCGCGCACCACGCGCGCTCGTGCCCGCGCGCGCGCCGCAGGATCTACGTGAGTACAGAGCGCGGCGCGGGGCGAGGCGCGCTGCGGGCGCGGCCTGCGCGCACCACGCGCGCTCGTGCCCGCGCGCGCGCCGCAGGATCTACGTGAGTACAGAGCGCGGCGCGGGGCGAGGCGCGCTGCGGGCGCGGCCTGCGCGCACCACGCGCGCTCGTGCCCGCGCGCGCGCCGCAGGATCTACGTGAGTACAGAGCGCGGCGCGGGGCGAGGCGCGCTGCGGGCGCGGCCTGCGCGCGCACCACGCGCGCTCGTGCCCGCGCGCGCGCTCGTGCCCGCGCGCGCGCCGCAGGATCTACGTGAGTACAGAGCGCGGCGCGGGGCGAGGCGCGCTGCGGGCGCGGCCTCGCGCGCACCACGCGCGCTCGTGCCCGCGCGCGCGCCGCAGGATCTACGTGAGTACAGAGCGCGGCGCGGGGCGAGGCGCGCTGCGGGCGCGGCCTCGCGCGCACCACGCGCGCTCGTGCCCGCGCGCGCGCCGCAGGATCTACGTGAGTACAGAGCGCGGCGCGGGGCGAGGCGCGCTGCGGGCGCGGCCTCGCGCGCACCACGCGCGCTCGTGCCCGCGCGCGCGCCGCAGGATCTACGTGAGTACAGAGCGCGGCGCGGGGCGAGGCGCGCTGCGGGCGCGGCCTCGCGCGCACCACGCGCGCTCGTGCCCGCGCGCGCGCCGCAGGATCTACGTGAGTACAGAGCGCGGCGCGGGGCGAGGCGCGCTGCGGGCGCGGCCTGCGCGCACCACGCGCGCTCGTGCCCGCGCGCGCGCCGCAGGATCTACGTGAGTACAGAGCGCGGCGCGGGGCGAGGCGCGCTGCGGGCGCGGCCTCGCGCGCACCACGCGCGCTCGTGCCCGCGCGCGCGCCGCAGGATCTACGTGAGTACAGAGCGCGGCGCGGGGCGAGGCGCGCTGCGGGCGCGGCCTGCGCGCACCACGCGCGCTCGTGCCCGCGCGCGCGCCGCAGGATCTACGTGAGTACAGAGCGCGGCGCGGGGCGAGGCGCGCTGCGGGCGCGGCCTGCGCGCGCACCACGCGCGCTCGTGCCCGCGCGCGCGCTCGTGCCCGCGCGCGCGCCGCAGGATCTACGTGAGTACAGAGCGCGGCGCGGGGCGAGGCGCGCTGCGGGCGCGGCCTCGCGCGCACCACGCGCGCTCGTGCCCGCGCGCGCGCCGCAGGATCTACGTGAGTACAGAGCGCGGCGCGGGGCGAGGCGCGCTGCGGGCGCGGCCTGCGCGCACCACGCGCGCTCGTGCCCGCGCGCGCGCCGCAGGATCTACGTGAGTACAGAGCGCGGCGCGGGGCGAGGCGCGCTGCGGGCGCGGCCTCGCGCGCACCACGCGCGCTCGTGCCCGCGCGCGCGCCGCAGGATCTACGTGAGTACAGAGCGCGGCGCGGGGCGAGGCGCGCTGCGGGCGCGGCCTGCGCGCACCACGCGCGCTCGTGCCCGCGCGCGCGCCGCAGGATCTACGTGAGTACAGAGCGCGGCGCGGGGCGAGGCGCGCTGCGGGCGCGGCCTGCGCGCGCACCACGCGCGCTCGTGCCCGCGCGCGCGCTCGTGCCCGCGCGCGCGCCGCAGGATCTACGTGAGTACAGAGCGCGGCGCGGGGCGAGGCGCGCTGCGGGCGCGGCCTGCGCGCGCACCACGCGCGCTCGTGCCCGCGCGCGCGCCGCAGGATCTACGTGAGTACAGAGCGCGGCGCGGGGCGAGGCGCGCTGCGGGCGCGGCCTCGCGCGCACCACGCGCGCTCGTGCCCGCGCGCGCGCCGCAGGATCTACGTGAGTACAGAGCGCGGCGCGAACGAGCGCGAGGTGGCGCTGCAAGCAATATAATTCAAACTCTTCGCTAGTTCTTCTTCTGGGTAAGCGTGTTCGCGACGAAGCTGCAACGCAAACAGCATGGATTTGATTGTAATCTTATCTTGTATTCACAGGAAAGCTTGATCCAGTTCCGCGAGTGCATCGTCCGGCATACGCTGGATATCCTCGCGCGCGCCAGCAAGACCCCTCCCGAGGAGTACCTGCACGAGGTCACCGACGGGGTCGTCGCCAGGGTCCGGGACCTGCTGCTGCAGATATACAGGCTCGGCTTTGAAGTAAGTTAAAGTTCAGGATTACCACCCTTGTTGTTTAAAAGATGACAGCCAAAATACCGTAAGGAAGACTCCGATAGCAGAATTTTCGTCCTATTATTGGACTGATAGCCGTTTCCTAAAGTTACCAGGTGAGATGTAGTGGAAGACGCTTCCAGATGTGTTTGTTTTACTGTAAAAGATGTTGTATTTAAAGTCCAACAACAAAAAGAGCATATAAACAGACAACTGAAAGAGAAGCACATTTAAAACGTGTCATTATCAAAGTAAAGGTCCCTTATCATCGACATCGTGGTTGTCACTTTATTTTGTTAATCTGTTATTGGATTTAGATTGATATTACATGCAAAATTAAGTCTCTTTTTGTACGAATTACTTTGACACACCTCTACCAACTCAAACTCTTAAACCGTCACGGCATACGAAGCCGAAGATATATGGCAGATATCATCGGCAAAAGGTCTAAAATGCAAATAAAAATCTACCATGGAGACGTGAAAAATTTGGGTTACTATGACGTAATATTGTCCTTTACAAGATATCAAAATACTATAAGAATCGGACCTCTTTAGGACCACTAGAGGACTACTGGATTTACTAAATGTATGATTTTTTTTGTATGGGCGCCGCACCTTTTCCGGTACTGCTGGTTCAAATTTCGCAATGGCGAAAGGCAGATCCATAATCATACTATAATTATTAACTATAAGTATTTAAAAAAAAAACATGGTCAAAAGGCCTTAAAACGTTGTCACCCCAACTGTTGCATGATCTGCTTCGTCCATTCTACTTCTTCAAAAATGGTCCTAATCTACAAGAAAATAAGTCCTATTGACGGCGTAGAAATATAAAATAAATATAAATAAATAAAATATAAATATTAGAGGACAATCTTACACAAATCGAACTAGCCCCACAGTAAGCTCAAGAAGGCTTGTGTTATGGGTACTAAACGACGATATATTTAATAGATATAAATACTTAAATACATAGAAAACATCCAAGACTCAGAAACAAATATTCATGCTCATCACACAAATATTTGCCCTGACCGGGGTTCGAACCCAGGACCGTCAGCTTCACAGGCAGGTGCACTACCCACTAGGCTAAACCGGTCGTCAAATGTATCTTATTACTTGAAATTGAGACAATTTCTTCTTATCTATGTGTAATGTGTATTTCTTTATGGTGAGTGAGACTCGGTGTTTTTGTCCCGTCTACTTATTGCACTGCTTTAATGGCGTATCGCAGTACCAGCCAACACTTAGAAAGGTATACTTATAATTTGTAAATACAGTAAAGTATATATATACTTGAACACTAACTTTGCTTGCATGACTGATTAAAAGATTCGCATGAAATACTCGAAAGTATACTGACAATCAATGTAATGATCTAATGATAAATTGATAACCCATTTCAATTGAATTATATAATAGTACTTTATGTAACTGTACATAATGAAGGGCATTAAACATGAGTGTGGGTTTATGAAACGAGCCGAACGCGATTTTCATAATAACATTACACGAGTCAATAAAAATAATTACATAATTATATATATAATCTTTTTAAAATTTTGAGCATATTTATTAATTTACTGTTTTTTGTCATAATTTGATGGTCTGCTATTCATATAGTGACATGTTATTATTATTCATTCCGCGTGCATATTCTCTATTGATCGTAGCCTGCCACTAGAGTATGGTTTTTGTAAATATTATTTTTTTATTCTCTATTGATCATATATAGCCTGCCACTAGAGTATGGTTCTTGTAAATATTATTTTTTTATTCTCTATTGATCATATATAGCCTGCCACTAGAGTATGGTTCTTGTAAATATTATTTTTTTATTCTCTATTGATCATATATAGCCTGCCACTAGAGTATGGTTCTTGTAAATATTATTTTTTTATTCTCTATTGATCATATATAGCCTGCCACTAGAGTATGGTTCTTGTAAATATTATTTTTTTATTCTCTATTGATCATATATAGCCTGCCACTAGAGTATGGTTCTTGTAAATATTATTTTTTTATTCTCTATTGATCATATATAGCCTGCCACTAGAGTATGGTTCTTGTAAATATTATTTTTTTATTCTCTATTGATCATATATAGCCTGCCACTAGAGTATGGTTCTTGTAAATATTATTTCTTACAAGGGATTCACAAAACGTACTGGAACGCCGCAGCTTTGCATGCTAGCTAACACGCACATTTTCAGCTGCACCGGCAGTGTTACATGTTCGTGCACGGCGCGGCGCCGCGCGCGCCGCGGCCGCGGCCCTCGTCGCTGCAGCCGACGCGGGCGAGGCCTGCGCGGGCCCCCCGGCCCCGGCGGCCCGAGACCATGCTCGTGCATGAGTCCGCCAATCCACTGGTAAAAGTCTGGGGTGTGCACCGCTTTTATGTGTATCGTCTAATGTAATTCGCTTCTGATTTCGCATTAGGATTTTTACCGTTGCGGCTCCGCCCGGCTACGGGGTGTGTTTCGCTTTCATGTTGTGTAGCTAACATTGTAAAGGACAGTGACAAAAGATGTGAGTTCGCTCGGCCTCGTTGCAGCCGCTACGCACGAGGCCTATGCGTCATCGACAGCCCGAGTCATGCTCGTACATGAGTCCGCCAATCCACTGGTAAAAGTGTGGGGTGTGCACCGCTTTTGTGTGACTCGTCCAATGTAATTCGCTTCTGATTGTGTACATATTTTTGCCCTTTACGGTAATGTCTACTTAGCTGTGATAGTTTTCCTGTTAAATTCATCGTATATACTACTACCATGATTTTTTTCACATGCCTAATAGTCACCGTTTAGCTGGCAGAGGGGGGGACACTTGACAATAGCAAAAATTATCACTTCAAAGCTTAATATCACGCCAACCGATACTTGAATCAAAAAATGCTTTTAGAAACCTTATAATATTTTTGAAAGAGCTATCCAACGATACCCCACACGATAGGGTTTGGAAGAAAAACAAATTGCACCACCACTTTACATGTAGGAGAGGAACCCTAAAAAAATTTTTTTTTATGATTTTATTCTACCGTTTTGTCGGCGTCATTGATATGTATACTCATGCCAAATTACAGCTTTCTAGTACTAATGGTTACTGAGAAAAGCGGGGGACGGACGGACGGACATGGCGAAACTATAAGGGTTCCTTGTTTACTACGGAACCCTAAAAAATATCAGTTCACTCGGCCTCGTTGCAGCCGCTACACACGAGGCCTATGCCTCATCGACAGCCCGAGTCATGCTCTTTCATGAGTCCGCAATCTACTGGTAAAATGGACTTTGTACAGTCTGATTTATTTATTTATTTAAACTTTATTGCACAGTAATAGGTTACTAATACAAAAGGCGAACTTAATGAAATGAAATGAAAATGAAATGAAATTATTTATTTATAACAATTGTTACAAGTCATGTATTATAAATTTTACTTATTGATAATATATATTAATTATTTAAAGCTATAAAATATACTTATAGCAATTCATTAAATATTCGCATAATATCAACAATTGTAATGATTAAATGTAGAAATAACAAATGTCAATTTTTAAGGAAATAATTATAACAGTTACAATGTGTGTGGTCGGTTATAAAATTCACTATACTCGTAAAACATTTGTTCGTGGAGCCATTTTTTTATAATTAATGCCGTAAGACCTTCTCTGCCAGTAAACCTTCAGGCCAAACAGAGAATAATCTTAGTAGGAGCGAGACATAACTAAACAAAGAAATGTGGAAAAGCCGATAAATTATACTGCGCTTTATTGTTTTTTTTTTGTGCACCTGACATAGTATTCACTGCGCGCGAGGCCTACACGGCCTCGTTGGACGGAGACCAAGCTCGTTCATGAGTCCGTTAATCCGCTGGCAACATGAAGTTTCTAGTTGTTGTTTTGTGTAGCAAAGCTTGAAATGCAGGAGGACAAAGATGCGGATGTGATGTGATGTTTTGCAATTAGACCGTCTGATACAATGATACAATATGTTGTATGTATGCGACACTACCTAAGCTAAGTGAAGACCCTTTTAGATAGATAGAAATCGTTTATTCAGGTAAAAACAATTACATAATACAGTTCACAAAATGCGCCAAACTGTAGCGAACAGTTTGTTGGCGCGTCGCGCTCAGTTTACTTTTTAAAATAAGGTAATTGTTGTTTACAAATGTGAATTATCTTATTCTATTTTATTAGGTACTAACGAATTTACGAGGGCATGCAAGTTACAAGACGTTGGGAACTTTAAATATTTTTGCTACTGTATAATTCTAATATGCAATTATGTTTGAATATATTCAGTTTCGTTTGTAAGTACGTGATTTGCGCTGATAAACCATTTTTTTTCTTTCTTTCTTAACCGTAATCGTGCCCATCTTAGAAGTTGTGTCTTGAATCGATGTTGCGTGTACCAGCTGATGAGAAATTGTCTACTTATATACAAACTAGCGAATACACGACGAATTTTGTACATGTATTGTATATGTGTTGTTGTAAGTATTTGTGGCTTGACTAATGGGACTGGCACTAATATTTGTTTGTGCTTTTCCTATCGTGTGTGTTGTATAAAAACTAACGCCCTTACTTATACTGTATCATTTATTATAATGTTAGTATTTATATTTTAACGTATGACATGAATGAAACGAGCTAGAGTACAGTGCAAAAATTGGAAATAGCGTAGAAGAAATTCATAGAAACGTCGGATTTTGTGAAGATGACGCGAATAGTATAGAAGGAAGCGGCGTGGTGACTAGGAGACTTTTTTTTCGTAGGGCTATTGCGTATAAATTCGCCGCTAGAGGCGCTAGTGTAGCGTGAGATCCCCGAAATGTCAAATGTCACTCTTTGTGGTTGCATTACGCGGGTTAAAATCTAATTGGAACAATATGGTGACTATTTTGCAATATCTGAGCTTGATTATGGCAAATATGAGTTACGGGTCAATGACTGTCAACGCTTTTAGACAGTTTTGTCTTTCGGAAACTTATTTCCTCCTTTTTTTTCGAACAAAACGGGACTGCGCTACAATGCGGGTCGATATTTTTACGGTACGGTTTTAAGGTATTAAATACGATTTAAATGTAAACTTCGTTCTCATGCCCGTAATAACCAATAACAATTTTGGACAGCTGGACCTTACTCGACAGTGGCGCCAACTGGTGAGCACAAAAACGATAGCCCCTCATTGTCCTTCATGCAGCTCGGTTCCGCGTCGAGTGGATCGCATGGGAGAGGCTGCATTTGGTAGCATTCTTGACTGCATCGTCCAGCGCACCGGAATCTTTCCTCTAGGGCGTTTGCCTTCCACGAATCTGAGAATAATTTGTTTCTATATCCTAGTGGCGCCCACGCGTCTTTTGATAAACCAAAATAAGCATGGCGGCTCCAGCCCAGCACTTTTTTCAACTAACCTTAAATTACTGCCCACGCGCCTTTCAGAAGGCCATATTAATAAACTCTGTAAATCTAGTAATTGAGGCCCAGAGTGGCCTTTGTAAAGATCAAAAGGTAGACAAATAATTGAATTTAAAAACACATGCTAATATAATCATAATTATACCCTGAAAGTTTCACTTCAAACATACACAAATTCACAAATACAAATTTCAACTCAAAATCTTGGGCGGATATGACTGTAACTATTATGTCCTATAAGAAGGACAGTCGGGTCATAGTTAAAGAGGAGCCAAAAAATCTTTGGGCGCCACGAGGATATAATTTGGCTAGCGGAGGCGCGCCTCGACTTGCGCGCGGCGTCGTCTAGCGATGATGCCTCGACGTGTCGACCGCGCCGCCGCGCCGTGCTCCGTAATACGTACCCGTTGTAATATAATACCGTAGGGGAACTCACGTGCCAACCGCACGATAATTGATATGACACTCTGTGTTGTTATTTTGAACGTTCTGTAAATTACAAAAGTCTTTGAACTACTATTTAACATTTGTAGACACGTTTTTAGATTAGCACAATTCTTCGCGTAGTCACTTAGGTCGTTAACCTTTATTAAGCATTTAGATTAAATAGGTATTCAAGAAGATGTAAGTGTACTACGTATAACTAGATTCATTGTTATATTCAATCAATGTGATTATCGTAACGTAATAAAAAACGATGAGTAAGGTCCAGCCCTGTCCCTCCGCTGAGCGACTTTTACAATTTCGCATATCCTTCTCTAGGTCATGCCTAGGAGAGCGCATGCATTTCGCACTGCTAGAGAGAGACACGCGCGCTAACGATGGGCCTCATAAGAAAGCTCAAGGTCACCCAAAGAGCAATGGAAAGAGCTATGCTCGGGGTTTCTCTGCGTGATAGAATTAGGAATGAAGCTATCCGTAGCAGAACTGGGGTCACCGACATAGCCTTCAAAATTGCGAGACTTAAGTGGCAGTGGGCAGGGCACATTGCTCGCAGGACTGACGGTCGATGGGGCTAGAAACTGCTTGAGTGGCGTCCACGCACCGGAAGACGAGCTGTCGGTAGGCCTCCGACAAGGTGGAGTGATGACCTGGTGAAGGTCGCGGGAATCCGGTGGAAACGAACGGCACAGGACCGGTCTAAATGGCGAGCCTTGGGGGAGGCCTATGTTCAGCAGTGGACGTCTTTCGGCTGAAATGATGATGATGATGATGATGAGAGAGAGACAGAGTAGGATAGATTTTGATTCGCAGAAGGAGACTGTCGTCGTACCCGTGCGGCACTTCGTCAGTTGTGTAACGCCACAGGAAATGTAATTAAAATGTTGTCTTTGCTTCTAGATACACAAGGAGCTCCACCGTTTCGTCAACGAGCGGAATTACGGCCCCGTGTGCAGTCGGCGCGGTCCGCCCCGCCGGCTGCTTCGCTCCGAGTCCGTTAATGAGGACGAGCCCGACAATTTCGCGGAGATTGACTATCCTGAAACTCGGGTACTTGTACAAACAGCAATACGCTAAAATAGATCTTATGACATCGTATTAAGGTTTACAAATGATCAGTTAACTGTGTTGTTGACGGTAGGGCAGCTTTTGGATACAGGTAGACGAGCTTATTTATGGTGGGCGTCCTAGATATTTCGCATTCTCTTAAAAATATTTTTCAATATTTTTTGATATGCGATTATAGTTATTTATGATACAAGTGCAGAAAATAAAGAATTCGTAACGAGTGGTCATAAATTAAAACACGACCGAAGGGAGTGTTTTAAATCGACACGAGTTGAGAATGACCTATTCGGACGTGTATCGCACAACGTTTTACAATACATATGGCTCTTTAAAGTTTCGACATATTCACGGAAAGTGCTCATTCTCGCACGCGTGCGGGAAAGTAGCACCATATAATGATAAATATTCTTTATTGCACCAACAATCAACATAGAGAGAATATGACAAATAATCCTTAAGAACTTGGTAACAACAGGCGGTCTTATCGCTAAAGATGGATCTCTTTCAGACAACCTTTGGGTAGCAGGAGATTAAAAGTGAAGCAAAATTACCCTATGTATTTTTTTTAATTATTCAGGAAACAAAGGGCCATGTACAGAAAAGGTTATTTTTTTATATAAGCCCAGAAAGATTATGCGCCTTGAAAAATTATGCTTGCTTGGTTGTTCGATGAAACGTTACTGCGATGAAACATTGTTCATGGAAAGAATACTATATGGAACGTACTATCTGTGAATCATGTTTCGTTAAATTAATACTATGAATAACGAATATTTCTATGAAAGGTAAATTCGATGTACCGTTACGCTACGACTAGAGACGGATTCGAAACGATTAACTATGAAAAGTGGTTCGATTATATAAAATGCAATGAATTGATGATTATGTGATTAGAAAAAAAAACCTAATGAAATTCGTCGAACAGTTTTCGGTGAAATGAAAATCGATGTAAGATATTTCGATAAAATAATAGACACCCCTTTTTTAATCGCGTCATCTCTTTCGCAGAGCCAGGTCTCAATAGAAGAGCTGCTGGGCTCGCCGGCGGCGGCGGCGGCCGGGGCGCCGGCGGCGGCGATGGCGCCACGCGGCCCGCGCTCGCGCTCGCGCTCGGCCGACGAGGAGGCGTGGAGCGCGGCGGTGGCGCGCGCCATCGTGTCGTTCGCGCGCTGCTGGATGCGCTTCGTGCTCGAGCGCTGCGAGCGCGGCCGGGGCCGGAGGCCTAGGTAAACGCACACAAACACATAACACATAAAATAATAAACATATAATAATAAATTGTAATGAGAAAAGTAATACGTGGTAATACTATTAGTCATAAGTTCGTACATTTTGCATGTCCAAATGTTGGCGAGATGTGCTGATCCTTAACAAAGTTGTTTCACCTTATTCTAACCATGTCTCAAGCAAATAAATTTCATTTCATTTTCATTTCATTTCACAAACATATATTTGGGTGGATCAACTATTCCTTGTTCCTCGTTACCATGTTTACGTCTCCTGAGTCACTCTTTAAAACTGTGATTTTATACTAGAATTACGATTTGAAACGGGATATTTACCATGTATATTTGTATTTTTGAGTTCCCGATATTTCGGCGCTGTTGTTACATGGTAAATATCCCGTTTCAAATCGTAATTCTAATGTAAATGACCATGTAAGCTTGAAATTTTATATCGAAATCTTATATTGTGATTTTATAGGGTTTAGATCTACCAAGCATGAGTTTTAGCTATTATCATAAATCCATTTGCACATAGGTCACCGCTTGAGCATGCTTGAAGCTCATGATATAAACATAGGGCGATAGTTAACCCGATGTGCGATCACCGCCAGGACGGCGTTGGGAGCTCGTGACTGGCTCGTACGCGCCGCACCAGGGACCAGAGACGCAGCGCGCACGCATATGGTACTGTGGAAGCAAGTCCCAGTAGCTCGATTCCACTCACACCTCGGATTCGGTTGAAACCGCTCACCCAATCTCACTGGAGCGCAATTCATAAAACTTAACAAACCTCTGCTAACTAAAATGTCTGTTGTCACTGTCTCACAAGCACATATGTCAAAATGACAGATAAGGACAAACGAACTTTAGCAGCTAGTTAACTAATATAGGTTTGATAGACGTATATGAATAAGGGGGTTAGAGTATTCCAGTGTTCCAAACCACACGCGTGGTCGTGCCGAAGGTTTCCCCCTGGATTTTCCCCAGGCTACTCTCCAACCGGGCACTCCTATCGCTTTATTGGGCCCGGCCTATAAAGCCACAGTCAGGTTCAAAAAGCTGTGCCTGACGTATGGCGCTGATTCTCTTCACTTTGTTACAGATGGGCGAGTCAAGGGCTAGAGTTTTTAATGTTGGCGTGCGACCCGTACAACACGAGGCATCTCAGCGAAGAGGAATTTGAGGTTTGGTCCGTTGTTGATTACAATCACTGTTTAAATCCCCAAATAATTTACTTGCAGACGGAGTAAGTTCTCTAATGATATGCAATGGAACAAATATACGTTTAAATGGGTGGATCAACTATTCTTTGTTCCTCGTTGGCATGGTTACGTCTCCTGAGTCACTCTTTAAAACTGTGATTTTATAGGGTTTAAATTTACCAAACATGAGTTTTAGCGACGAGCATAAATCCATTTGGAAATGGGTCATGTTTTGAGCATGCTGGAAGTCTTTGTCTCTTCGCTGACGGGACAGAATAACAACAAGAAAAAGTTGATTGACCCAAATAATACCAAATAACAACGTTAATGCCAATCTTTATAGTCTCTTATATTTTTATAATTTTAATTAATTTACTAGTTATTGTGTCATATCATACCTATAGAGAATATGCACGCGGAATGAATAATAAACAAAAAACAGTAAATTAATAAATAAGCTCAAAATCTTAAAAAGATATGAATGTCACTTGAAAGTTTCGAAAAAGTATGTAATTTTTTTTATTGACTAAAAGTAAATTAATATCCACCATCAGGATTCTTATGTCTTAATAAATAAAAAATTGTATGATTACAATGTACCTAAACGCAATATTTCACAATCAAAACAGTAAATTACTCGTTTTTCCATACAACGGTAGTACGGGCGCATAGTATATGACGTCACATACTATGCTCAATTAGTGTGGGAGTTTTGGGGGCGTTTTGAACGCTCGGATTTTATGCTATACTTTGAAATCCATTTTTGTTTTTTGTGTTCTTCTAATTGTACTTGTTATACACATTTGTTTCTCTCTTAAAACTGGTCCGAATTAGGGATTGTAAAACCGGTTTTATTTAATTTATTATTTATTTAATACCTGTATAGAAATTGACAAACTATTACCGCTAATAAAAGAATACCTATATTCTAATTAGAGGTATTGTTGTCATTCCGCTTTTATCTATACCTCTATGTATATCTTATTTACGATATTAAATACCTGTATTCGATACCGCTATTCATTGCACTTGAAAGGTAAGATGTCAATTAAACATAGCTAAAACGCGAAAAATACGTGTAAATAACATTTTTTTACAATACGCCAGTTTGCAGAACCAAATAATCGAGTATATTGACATTGACAGCTATTACCGGTAATAATTTTTATGGGTAAAGTTTCAAATAGAGATATTGTTGTCAATTGGCGAAACCGCAAATATATTTGAATACCGGTTTTGATTATACCGCTAATCAGAGGTTTAGCGATATAAATAGCGAAATGCAATTATAACCGGTTATACCTTATTTAAAAAAAATCTTTCTTTAGGCTCACTTGTAATATGTATAACGAAATGCTTAATGATATAGATATTTTTGCTTATAGTTTGTCCTCTTTCAAGAATAAAGTTCGGCAGTGTTTGTTTTCCCGATAATAAGAAGTGAGGGAAAACATTGTTTTTAATAATCTCTTTTACTTTTTTTATTTTAAACTACTTCGCATGAGTACACAACTAAATAGGTAATTATAACGGCACCTGTAACTAAAAAAATGGTATTGTTTATTTACTTCGTCAGTCGACCACGGATTATCGTCATTTCGAAAGATTTCTAAAACTTATCTTACTTTCGAAAATTTTCCTAGAGATCTCTATTAACTACCCTACCCATAAGAGGGATAATTATTATTATTGTAATCGGTATAACATAGGATCTTACACTAGCTTTAATAATACTAACTTAAAAATAACTTGTGTAGTCAGTAATTGTTACGTAGTATTAATATAGGAAATATTAAGCCTAATTTGCGTCCATTTTTGTATGAATTCTTTTGTACACGGCTGTTTGTTTTCTGAGTAAAATGAAAAAAAAAACCGGTAGTAGGAATACCGGTAACGATCCCCGGTTCGAATGGCATCATGAGGGTGGATCAACTATTCTTTGTTGCTCGTTGCCATGGTTACGTCTCCTGAGTGACTCTTTAAAACTGTGATTTTATAGGGTTTAAATCTACCAAACATGAGTTTTAGCGATGAGCAACAATCCATTTGGACATGGGTCATCTCTTGAGCATGCTTGAAGTCCATATTATAAACATTTTTCTAAGAAACTCGGTTACTGTTGTCTCCTCGCTGACGGGACAGAATAACAACAAGAAAAAGTTGATTGACCCATGAAAATAAATGATGCATGTTCTGTGTTGCGCAGGAGTTGAAGCACCTGATGGACGGCTGCATCTCGCACGTGATCGGGTCCCGCGCGCGCGACGCCGAGCCCGCGCCCGCCTCCGCGTCCGCTCCCGCGCACGCGCACGCGCACGCGCCCTCCCCGCGCGCGCGCCACCGCCTGCACGTGAGTTCTAGGGCCGCTACCACCACCAGCACCAGCATATTTGTGGACAATCTTCACTTGGTACCCATAGTACAAGCTTTGCTTAGTTCGGGACTAGATTGATTTGTGTAAGATTGTCCAAGTATATATTAATATTATTCTCTTTATTTATTTTTCGCCTTAGGCTAGGTTTTTACAATATCTTTATAAAAGGTAAAATATAAAAATACACTTACAAAACATAAAATCATTATAAAAACCTAACCTAGTATGCCGCTGGCAGCGAGGCGGAGCCTAAGCTACCGGTGGTTAGGGCGACAGAGGGAGGAACCTCCTGACTATCCGCGCCATGTCCAGGAGTACCGCCTTCTGTATCTGACCCTATTATTATTAATCTTAAGATCGATTTACATTAGCAAGATGCGGGCTACCAATGTAGATGTATCCGATCACACCCCATTGCAATATGATATCTACTAACATAACAAAAATGGATCCCTGTTATCTGAAAATGAAAATGATTATCATTATTATTGTAATGAAAATTGCACGCAAGCTTTTGCTAGCCTACACCTCGCCTTACACAAGTCAACCTAGTCACTAACTAAACAAAGTTCGTACAGTCGAACTCACAAGGTGTAAATATTTAATACTATTTTTTTCAACGAGTTAAAACGACAGAATACTAGTATCCAGCTACATATGAAATCCACTGTACTATGGGTATATTTATATATGTGTGTATAAGTATATATTTATATATCGGATTTCGACTAAAAAAATCATATATATATATATATATGCTTGCCGCGTTTAGACCACGAGGCTTGCCGAGTTGCCGAAAATAACTTCAGACATGTTCTTGGTAGTGAAATGAAAATATATATATGACAACTAATCGTTATGACTTCGGTTGTTAGTTATAGAAATTTATAAACAAAAAAGTATAAACACGAATTTTATGAATAGTGATCATTAGGAGTGTGAATTGGTAGTACAATAGAAAATAGGACGATGAATTTTATGTGAGCCAATATGGACCTGTACTTTCCTTTGGCAAGTCTATGAAGCTCCGCACGCGGAGTTTCTATTTTCGCTCTAAAGAACTTAGATAACGAACGAACCTAACCTGAATTGCAAGTTTCATGTCGGAAGAGTTGGAAACGTAAAATACTGCTTGCGCATTATTACGCACACATGCTTGAACGCATTATTTTTCGGTAAATTATATGGCGTCACGCCTGTCAACTGTCAAATCTGACATGTCTGCATCGCGCTATCGAAGTTTCTTAAGTCAGTTGCATAAATATAACTTCCATCTCTCACTGGACTTCGGTCCCTGAGAGATCTCTCTATTGTCGTTTCTTCCTGTGTCTCCTATCTATTGTAAATATGTATATAATATGTAGATACCCTTTCCTGTATATATCTAACCTTGTATATTATCACTACATAGTATAAAACAAAGTTGCCTTCTCTGTCCCTATATCCCTATGTATGCTTAAATTTTTAAAACTCCGCAACGGATTTTGATGCGGTTTTTTTTAATAGATAGAGTGATTGAAGAGGAAGGTTTATATGTATAATAACATCCATTAAATAGTGCACCCGTGCGAAGCCGGGGCGGGTCGCTAGTCGTCTATATAGGAGCACATCATTACTTGTCTACAATTACAATCTTTTGACAGTTTACAATCTCGCCAGTTAGATTGTGATCTAACGGTTTTTACACACCGACCATACATACCGACCGAGCGTTTTTGAAAAAGTTGCTGATTTGAGTAATCAGTAAAATACCGTATTGTGAAAGTTATTATGATTTTGCGTTTTATGTCCTGAAAACTTAGGTAGTTTTCAGGTCATAAAACGAATGTATCAGAAAGGTTTGAATTTTTATGTATGTATCACCCGCAGAGTCCCCTGCCGAGTCAGTCGGGAGCACCGAAGGAGGGCGCGGCGCCTCCCACGCCGCCAGGGGAGCCCGAGCCGGCGCCAAGCTTCACAGTATCCGAACCACAAGGTATATAGCTAACTAAGTTTAAATTATGCCAAGCGCAAGCGTCCGCCACGTGGCGATTAATTTTAAAATTAGAATTACGATTTGAAACGGGATATTTACCATGTATATTTGTATTTTTGAGTTCCCGATATTTCGGCACTGTTGCAAGCGCCATTATCAAGGATTAACTGACGTGCTGCGAGTTTTAGTTGTGGTCTACCCACACACCATAGCGATCTACCCTCTTCCTGGTTCGCTTTTTCCCCACAGTGTCACCGTCACTACCACCGTCCGCCTTGTCACTTGAAACTCGATTACGGACACACCACACTCACAGTATTGTAATGTAAATGACCATGTAAGCTTGAAATTTTAAAATTGTTCACTTTGCTTGAAAATTAGACCTTACTGTCTTAAGGTCAATCAACATTTTCTTGTTGTTACTCTGTCCCGTCAGCGAGGAGACAACAGTAACCGAGTTTCATAGAAAAATGATTATAACATGGACTTCAAGCATGCTCAAGGGATGACCCATGTCCAACTGGATTTATGTTCATCGCTAAAACTCATGTTTGGTAGATTTAAACCCTATAAAATCACAGTTTTAAAGAGTGACTTAGGAGACGTAACCATGGCAACGAGCAACAAAGAATAGTTGATCCACCCCTTAACAATTTTTTCTCTACGAACATTTTGAAGTATCCCTCGTAAGCCCCCATGTATGAACGTTTGCAAAGATTCAATAATATCCGAACAACCTTATGCTCTGAACAATAAAGTCGTGTTCACATATATTTGATCAGTTTGTCCGTGTGCATATTAGTGAGGTCGACTGTACAAGTAACAATGGTTGTACTTCAGACCTAACGTTTTGATAGCAAAGTATAAATAACTACCGAATGTGCTTCACTAAGTACTAATTATTGATGCGTCAATGACCATAGACATTGGTTAGAATAGAAATAGCAAGAAGTTACATAAAATCGAGAAGTATCGTTTCGGTCTGTAGCACTTGCCCTTGTATGTACTTCCTGTAGCACACTGGGTAGTTAGGATTACGACAGTTGAATAAACAAAGAACTTACGAGGTGCCGCGAATTTTGGTAAATTACAGTACCTTTTCCAGGCAAAGTACGATTAATCGACCACATACGTGCCAATGGAATATCAATCTTATTTCTGTGTGTTTAAGGTTAACGTTGGATTGTATTTTCTTAAAAGACACTCGTTTTTAGGGTTCCGTAGCCAAAATGGCAAAATGATGTGAAATTACAAAAAAAAATTAAACTAGGGGGGGCACTCCATACATGTAACCGGTGGATGAAAAAAAAACTTCAACGCACATAGTCGTGTGGGGTATCGATAGATAGGCCTTTAAAAATGATATGGAGGTTTCTAAAAAACTTGTCCATTTAAGTCAACCGTTGGTGAGATATTAGCTGTCAAAGTCATAGAAAGTGTGTGTCCCCCTGTAATTTCCAAACTATAAAGTTTAAAATTCTGAAAAAAATTGAGGTGGTGTGCATTAGTAAATACTTTCAACGATTTTTGGTATGAACAATATAGGTTTTACGGTTTTTGAGTTTTCGCTTAAAAACTGTCTTGCCCAAACAAAAGGTCGTAAGAGCCGTGAGTTACCTATGAAGATACGATTTTATTAGATTCAATGTATTGGATAGTGATTTTAAATGTGGACTAGTAGGTGTTGGTACGGAACCCTTCATTGTGCGTAGTCCGACACGCATTTGGCCGGTTTTTTATGTATTTATTTTGTTTTGAAAAAGGATATAACTTTGTCAGTTTAATTACAGCTTCATTTCTTACCTCAGTGCGCTGCAGAAGTGTTATGGAAGCGATAAAGAAGTTAGACGCTTCCCGCGACGCGGCGCTCCACGAGATGAAGGCCATCGGGCGCGTGGCGGAGCCGGCCGTTGCCAGTTACGAGCCACGCATGCGGCAAGTCACGTTCAAATGGCAGCGCGGGTTGAAGATAGGGGCTGGCACCTTCGGCAAGGTCTGTGAACATGTTCTATAGGTTCTAGTGTGTTGGTTGCGTGTCAGAAGTTGCTAAGGACAGTTACGAGCCACGCATGCGGCAAGTCACGTTCAAATGGCAGCGCGGGCTGAAGATAGGGGCTGGCACCTTCGGCAAGGTCTGTGAACATGTTCTATAGGTTCTAGTGTGTTGGTTGCGCGTCAGAAGTTGCTAAGGCCGGTTACGAGCCACGCATGCGGCAAGTCACGTTCAAATGGCAGCGCAGGCTGAAGATAGGGGCTGGCATCTTCGGCAAGGTCTGCGAACATGTTCTATAGGTTCTAGTGTGTTGGATGAATGTTGGATGCGTGTCAGAAGTTGCTAAGGCCAGTTACGAGCCACGCATGCGGCAAGTCACGTTCACGCCACGGACATGTTCTGTAGACTAGATATATGCGTTAGATAAAGGCGGTTGGGTGGAGAGCCGTTTCAAGTCACTGCTGGCACCAATCTTATTTATACATGTATACCCTTGTCGTGGTAAGCGCTCACAAGCTCCAACATATGCCTACATATGCCTTGGCATTTACATATGCCTTGTTTAACGAGTGTGTTCCGGATAGGTATACAAGGTAGACGTGGACGACGATTTGTCGTAAGCTTGTTTTAATTCGTGTTCAAAAACGGACACTAGCTCGGATAGGCGACAAACTCTTTCAAGCTTGTGTAAGCCGAGGCATGTATTTTATGTATATTAGATGAAGAAAAGAATATGGGTCAAATCGCAATGAAAACGTTACTGTGTTAGCGACATTTGATGTGACATATCCTCCTAAGACCCCGCGTCCTATAGAAAGGACAAAATATGGTCAACGGAAAATAAGTTAAATTTTGAAGTGATAGAGTTGCGTTTGTTTTGGTTTGATTGATTTGACATAAAATAAAATTCAAATTTGTAATCGGAACTGTTAGGTTCAAATTCGATTGTATTTTTATTTGTATGGTGGGTCTCAGGAGGATATGTGAATGTTGTAGATGTGTTCGTTTGTCAGGTGTACACGGTGGTGAACACGGAGACGGGCCAGCTGCTGGCCATGAAGGAGGTGAGCATCGCGGCCGGCGACCGCCGCGCCATGCAGCGCGCCGCCAACGAGCTGCGCGTGCTCGAGGGCGCGCAGCACCCGCACCTCGTGCGCTACTACGGCATCGAGGTGCACCGGGTCAGTGCCAGCCACTCGCACCACTAGCTCCCTCGCTCTGGACGCGCTCGAGCACGCGCCCCAACGAGCTGCGCGTGCTCGAGGGCGCGCAGCACCCGCACCTCGTGCGCTACTACGGCATCGAGGTGCACCGGGTCAGTGCCGACCACTCGCACCACTAGCTCCCTCGCTCTGGACGCGCTCGAGCACGCGCCCCAACGAGCTGCGCGTGCTCGAGGGCGCGCAGCACCCGCACCTCGTGCGCTACTACGGCATCGAGGTGCACCGGGTCAGTGCCGGCCACTCGCACCACTAGCTCCCTCGCTCTGGACGCGCTCGAGCACGCGCCCCAACGAGCTGCGCGTGCTCGAGGGCGCGCAGCACCCGCACCTCGTGCGCTACTACGGCATCGAGGTGCACCGGGTCAGTGCCGACCACTCGCACCACTAGCTCCCTCGCTCTGGACGCGCTCGAGCACGCGCCCCAACGAGCTGCGCGTGCTCGAGGGCGCGCAGCACCCGCACCTCGTGCGCTACTACGGCATCGAGGTGCACCGGGTCAGTGCCGGCCACTCGCACCACTAGCTCCCTCGCTCTGGACGCGCTCGAGCACGCGCCCCAACGAGCTGCGCGTGCTCGAGGGCGCGCAGCACCCGCACCTCGTGCGCTACTACGGCATCGAGGTGCACCGGGTCAGTGCCGGCCACTCGCACCACTAGCTCCCTCGCTCTGGACGCGCTCGAGCACGCGCCCCAACGAGCTGCGCGTGCTCGAGGGCGCGCAGCACCCGCACCTCGTGCGCTACTACGGCATCGAGGTGCACCGGGTCAGTGCCGGCCACTCGCACCACTAGCTCCCTCGCTCTGGACGCGCTCGAGCACGCGCCCCAACGAGCTGCGCGTGCTCGAGGGCGCGCAGCACCCGCACCTCGTGCGCTACTACGGCATCGAGGTGCACCGGGTCAGTGCCGACCACTCGCACCACTAGCTCCCTCGCTCTGGACGCGCTCGAGCACGCGCCCCAACGAGCTGCGCGTGCTCGAGGGCGCGCAGCACCCGCACCTCGTGCGCTACTACGGCATCGAGGTGCACCGGGTCAGTGCCGACCACTCGCACCACTAGCTCCCTCGCTCTGGACGCGCTCGAGCACGCGCCCCAACGAGCTGCGCGTGCTCGAGGGCGCGCAGCACCCGCACCTCGTGCGCTACTACGGCATCGAGGTGCACCGGGTCAGTGCCGACCACTCGCACCACTAGCTCCCTCGCTCTGGACGCGCTCGAGCACGCGCCCCAACGAGCTGCGCGTGCTCGAGGGCGCGCAGCACCCGCACCTCGTGCGCTACTACGGCATCGAGGTGCACCGGGTCAGTGCCGGCCACTCGCACCACTAGCTCCCTCGCTCTGGACGCGCTCGAGCACGCGCCCCAACGAGCTGCGCGTGCTCGAGGGCGCGCAGCACCCGCACCTCGTGCGCTACTACGGCATCGAGGTGCACCGGGTCAGTGCCGACCACTCGCACTATTAGCTCTCTCGCTCTGGACACGATCATATCACACCGGAACTTAGTTATACACACTACCCATCCACTCCCCTAATACCCATAACACTAAACAGTCACAGGCTGAAACCAGTTTATCACAATAAGAACACCGACAATCACAATCTGCAACCAGACCATCACATTCTGAAACCAGGCCATCACTGTCTGAAACCAGACCATCACCATATGAAACCAGACCATAACAGTGTGAAACCAGACCATAACAGTCTGAAACCAGACCATCACCATATGAAACCAGACCATAACAGTATAAAACCAGACCATCACCATCTGAAACCAGACCATCACAGTCTGAAACCAGACCATAACAGTATAAAACCAGACCATCACCATCTGAAACCAGACCATCACAGTCTGAAACCAGACCATAACAGTATAAAACCAGACCATCACCATCTGAAACTAGACCATCACAGTCTGAAACCAGACCATAACGGTATAAAACCAGACCATCACCATCTGAAACTAGACCATCACAGTCTGAAACCAGACCATAACGGTATAAAACCAGACCATCACCATCTGAAACCAACCCATCACAGTTTGAAGCCACATCATCAAAGTCTGAACCCAGATCATCGCAGTTTTGACCCAGATCATCATAGTTTGAGATCCAACCAACATTTTAAAACCAGACCATCACCAGCACGACCACATTCTGTAATCATACCATCACAGTCAGTATCCGAACATGGAAGTCTCAAATCCAATACTAGGTATTTATCTAAAATCCGGTCCTAAGAACTTGGTACCTGACCGACACGGCCTAGAAACTACTGTAACAGTTTTGAGTAGTATACCAAACTTTAACTGAAGTCTTTTGTACCTGTCTTCAGGAAGAAATGCTCATCTTCATGGAGCTGTGCGTGGAGGGTTCCTTGGAGACGCTGATAGCGACGTCGGGCGCGCTGCCCGAGCACACCGTGCGCCGCTACACCGCGCAGCTGCTCAGCGCCATCTCCGAGCTGCATGCGAGGAACATCGCACACCGGGACATTAAGAGTGAGTATTCAATAATAATAATAATAATAATAATCCCGATAGTCGTTTCTGCGAACGGTCTTATAGCGAAGAGTCTCGACCAACACCTCAAGGGACTCTCGCTAGATGGCTGGATCAAGGGTCATATATAGAAGGCGGTACTCCTGGACACGGCGCGGATAGTCAGGAGGTTCCTCTCTCTGTCGCCCGACACCACCGGCAGCTTAGGCCCCGCCTCGCTGCCGGCGGCACACTAGGTTAGGTTTTTATAATGATTTTATGTTTTGTAAGTGTATTTTTATATTTTACTTTTTATAAAGATATTGTAAAAACCTAGCCTAAGGCGAAAAATAAATAAAGAGAATAATAATAATAATAATTCTTTATTGCAACTATAAACGTAGGTACATAATAGTTGAAGCCCCGAAATAACATTTAGAAGATACAGTTTTTTTTTTATTTCATAAATCATTTATTTGTCCAACATAGGTTACAGGATCTTATTTTAATTATTAGAGTTTCACTATGTGGCGCCTTAAGTTGAAACGAAACGTGAGCGTAGCACATATATTCCTATGTTGAAGTCAGCCACGAATAACACAAACACCTCAGATTTGGTTGAAGCCGCTCAACCAATCTCACTGGAGCGCAAACTCTTAGGGTCGGTTGCACCAACATACGATCACAGGCCGGTCATCGTCAAATATGGCGCCGGCAGCTGTCATCCCATAGAAACTTGTCAAAATTTACATACAATCAGATTTCAACGAACACAGCCTACGATTACAGACGGTTTGGTGCAACCCACGCTTAGAGTATTTCAGTGTTTAAACCGCCCGCGTGGTCGTGTCGGAGGTTTTCCCAGGATTCTCCCCAGGGCACTCTCCAACCGCGCATTCATATCGGACATCGGATTGGACCCGGTTTATAAAGCCACAGTTAGGTTTAAACCCAAATGACGCATGTTTGCTAAGACAATAGCCTAATATGAAGGTTGCGTTAGTAGGTACTTTAAAGGGTAGAGTCTGGCTGATGAAAGCTGAGACTGAGGTTTATTTGAAACTTTTATTTTTTTATTTTTAAATGGCAACTATGATATCCACGTCAAATGTGTCAAACGCCACTCAATGAGGGCTATCGTTTTTGTGCTCACCAGTTGGCGCCACTGCCGAGTGAGGTCCAGCTGTCAAAAAATATTATTGGTTATTATGGACATGAGAACGAAGTTTGCATTTAAATCATGTTTAAAACCTTAAAACCGTATCGTAAAAATATCGAACATCCCGCATTGTAGCGCAGTCCCGTTTTGTTCGGAAAAAAGGAGGAAATAAGTTTTCGAAAAACAAAACTGTCTCAAATCACTGACAGTCATTGACCTGTAACTCATGTTTGCCATAATCAAGCTTAGGTATTGTAAAGTACTCACCATATTGTTCCAATTAAATATTAACCCGCGTAGCGCAACCACAAGGAGTGACATTTCGGAGACCTCACGCTACATTAGCGTCTCTAGCGGTGAATTCACACGCGATACGACCTCTACATATTCAGCTCACAGAGCCACAAGTTAGTAAGGGCTGTTTCCAGGTGGCAACATATTCCTGACGAACGAGGGCCACTGCCTGAAGCTGGGGGACTTCGGCAGCGCCGTGAAGATCCGCGCCACCACCACCGCCGCCGGCGAGCTGCAGGGATACGTCGGCACGCAGGGTATCTTATCTTATCTTATCCAGCCGGATTGAGAATCATACCGGATTGCAATCCCTAGTTACATTGTTTATATGTCTAGAAAAAATGGCCCACTGACACTTGATGACTTATTTGACGATTTTCACACGTCAATAAAAGTTACGGTTTCGGCCGAAACTAGAGCCAAAGCCGAACCTTCGGTTTCGGCAAGAAAACGTGTTTCGGTAGGACACTAAAAAAGACACTAGTATTAACGTAGTCACTATGTCCGTGCAAGCATGAACAGACCGGACTCCACAAACTAATCCTTGGCCTTCCTCTTCCGTTATTTTTCTCCTCAATTATCTTTTTCACACCTGCTATTCAGAAAAGA